>JBAMBI010000016.1:1200000-1800000 GCA_037043535.1 Drosophila putrida
AATTTACCACCTAAAGGGAATACATTTTTGAAATTGCTGAAAAAATCAGGTACGAATTCTATGGAGTTCATTGAAATATCATATATGTATCAATTAATGTTTCTAATTGATACTTATATAATATTTCAATGAACTCCATAGAATTCGTACCTGATTTTTTGACAGAGCTTAAAACCTACAAAATTTAAAAGCTTACAGAAAAAAGTTTATTTAACAGCGTTTTTATAGCTCTAAATAATGTTAAAGGGCAACATCTATTTTTAAACATCAGCTACTTCTTAAGTATTCCTTAAGTATTTATCTAACAACTACATTAACTTTATTAATTGTTAATAAATAAATAATACTTTAACTTAAAGTGAAGACGTTCTAAAATCCAAAAATTTGTCAAACTCAACTTGACAAACAAGGAACTTAAATGGTGTTTTTAATAAATATTAATTGATTTATTGTAATATATCTATTCAACTTTTTATCTATACTTTTTGACTTGGGATTAGAATTCGTGAATTTAGCATATTTAATCTATTATGTTTAATCATTTTAACTTATGATTATTTTTCGTAAAACGTTAACTAAATTCTACATAAATTTACCGTAAATTTATTGTAATGCTTCTGCATGACGAGTGGAAATTAATAAATTGCGAGTCTTTGGCCTCAAATTGAGGGGGAACAATTTGAGGAAAGACCGAACAGAAGAGAAGAGAAGAGAAGAGAAGGGGGATGGAGGGAAGAGCTCTGTTTGTATTTGCATAAATATAACGGGGAATCGCATATAAATCTTCTATATGCTTTCTATTTAACTTTTACTAAAGACTTCCGACACATTTCTAAGCCGACTCCCGGACTCTCCCCAGCTCACAACTCTTAACTCTCGACTTGGACTCGGACTCTTGATGTCCGACAACGGCAACGTTGCTCAATTTGTGGCCTGTGGCATATCTAAAGCAGGGCTGGACGGGGGGTAATGTGGCAAGGGGGATGATAGGAGGGGGGGGGGCGAGAGGGGACTATGACAATGCACCTGCCTGCAGTTACTTTCAACACCTACACACGTCTCCTCGGATTGGGATTGGGTATGGGTATGGGGAGGGTGCGATGGCGTGACTTGCCTCCATTTCGTTGCGGCGCCTCAAGTGGCCAGCGTCGCTGCCAACGTCGCAGTCAGTGTCTGGGGCACAATTGTCAGTGGCCCGTGTGAGTGTGTGGCAAGTTTGCCTGTTGTTGGCCTGTTGCCCCCGAGGCTTGTAACTTATCTAAATGCACACAATTATTGAATATAATCGTTGCCACAAAACAAACAACACACACACACACACACACAGACACCCGCACACACACACATACATTTCGAAATTTGCATGCCGCCTTTTAGGCGTTGCTGCGCTTCAGCTCCTACGTGCCACAGTGTTGCAACTACACCTCGAATCACAGACAATTCAGCTAAATCTTGATTTTGCTTCAAAAAAAGTCTAGATTTTGCTATAAAAAGTTAAATATGGCTTCAAAAAGTCTAACTTTTGTTTTAAGAAAGATTAGATTTCTCTAGATTTGGATTTATTGAAGGCTACTTTTTGCTTCAAAGCCTAGTTTAGATTTTGCTTCAAAAAAGGTTAGAAATAGCCTTAAAAAAGGGTTAGATTTAGCTATTAAAAAGTTAGAAATTTCTTCAAAAGGCCAGCTTTTGTTTCAAGCAAGACTAGATTTGGCCTTAATGAACCCGAGATCTTGCTTAAAAAGTCTAGGTTTTTCTATAAAAAAGTTAGATATGGTTTCGAAAAGGCTAGCTTAAGAAAGACTAGATTTGACTTTAAAGATGGCTAGATATTGCTTTAAAAAGCCTAGTTCTAGTCTTTCTAGAAAAAGAAATATTAGATATGGCCTAACAAAATTTGCAATTTGGCTTCAAAAAGGCTAGACTTTGCTTCATAAAAGGTTAGATATATGTTGAATATTCTAGATTTGGCTTTAGAAAGCCTTAATATGGCTAAAAAGGCTGGAAGTACATGTCAAATTAAGTTAGCTTTAAAACTTTGTAATGTACAAAAAGAACATTTAAAATTATGTTTAAAATAAAATTAAAAAAATTAAAAGTATAGAAAAAAATTTAGAGTAAATGTTTAGTTAAATCCTCTCTCTCGACTTTTTCCTGTTATCCTTTACTTCTGCTTGCTCTCAACTAACTATTCTCTTTTTGTTAGAAGATGTATGTTTCATATGCCACAAACTATCATTAATAATGCCGCCCACTTGACACGCCCATCTGTGCAACAGGCCTCCTTTCCTCCTGTTCTGATAAGTGGCATATGGCAAGTGTCAACGGAAATTGCAATCGAGCAAAAAAATAATTGCAAATTATTAAAAATTAAACTGTCATTAAATGCGAACACAAATTGTTGAATTGTTTTTAATTATTTCTCATTTTCTTTATATTAACTATATTTCCATTTTCATTTACGTTTTGTTGCTGTTGCTGTTGTTGTTGTTGTTGCAAATTGCACATTTGTTTAACTAAATGCAGAGTCAAGTAAATTGCCGTTGGCCATAAGCTGTCTTCAACCTGAAGTTTCTTCTTCCGTTTGCAATTTCAGTCCGACCTCAACCCCTAACTGACCCCCGTTCCAATCTGACCCCATCCCCATTCCCATTCCCAACCCCATTCTCTGAAAGCAATTCTGAATCGTGGGCGTACTTCCGGTTCGCTCGTTCAGCCCACTAAATTTGCTAGTTGCTCTCTGTATTTACTCGGTAAATGCTTTTAGATAGCTTAAAGCCAAGAAAAATGCAAATTACGCCAAATTAATAGCTAGAGTAAACTGTTATCGAAAAAGCGTAGGGAACGCAAGGTATCAATAAAGTAATGGGTAATAATATATAATAAGAAGAAATATATTGAGAATAAAGCATTTTGTTTTAAATTTAGGAATTAATTTATGGATCAAATCATGACTTAAAAATCTAGTTAGATTTGAGATCTGTCTACCTTTTGGAACTGCCACCTTTACAAGT
Source organism: Drosophila putrida (assembly GCA_037043535.1). NCBI lineage: Eukaryota > Metazoa > Arthropoda > Insecta > Diptera > Drosophilidae > Drosophila > Drosophila putrida. The sequence goes on from JBAMBI010000016.1 coordinate 1,203,012, forward strand.
CAATTTATAATATACATATATTCTAAATATAAATACAGTATTAATTGAAGCGCAACTTTGTGAGTTTAATTTCCCATTTTCCGCATTAACTAGGTCGAGCCTATTGAGCGACTCAAAGCTAAAACCAGTTGCGAATTCTAAGCTCAGACTTTAATTTTAAGCTATCGCATCGTTTTATTTGTACTTTGTTGTTGTTGTTGTTGCTTTGATGACAGGTCAAAACACACACACACACACAGTCTGTCAGTTTTGGAGTGTAGTCCACATTTCAGTCATCCATCAATCTCTTCTGCCTCCCTCCACGTATCCCGCTTGCTTTGTACCCAAGTTGATTGCTTAAGCGAATTGTGGTGCCTGCCCCAGTGGGAGGCAGGAGAAGGAGATGGGGGAGGGGCAGAGGGGAAGCTGTTGGATCCATGCACACAAAAATATATGCGACTAATTGAAGTTTATGTTTTCGTATGTTTTGTGGAGTCCCCGCTGAGGCCGGAGTGTTGAAACTGCTGTAGAGAGAGTGAAAGGAAGAGATAGAGAGAGAGGAAGAGTGTGGAAGGGAGGTCGAGGGGGGAGTTACTGGTACATTGACAGGCGGCGGTTTGTTGCTGATTTCCATGCAAATTGATGTTACAGCACAGTAAGCAGCCAATATTTCAGCTTCATTTCATAAATGCGCCCCGGCGAATTCCCCAATCGCATCCGAGAGAGAGAATCCCTGGCGGCAGATGCCCAGCTATCCATCCAACCATCCATCCAGTTATACATCCAACCAACCAGGCAAACCAGTCAGCCATCCATTCATCCATCCATCCATCAGTTCATCAGTTGCCAGAGTTTGCATATCAAACGAACGTCGAAAAGTCTACGGACTACCTTCATATCGATAACGTGCCACATCCACATCCACATGACAAGCCTCTTGACAGATTTCCATCTTTTTTTTTTCTTTCATTTTCCATTTTTTTATTCTTTTTATTATTCACACCTTTTAATTTATGCATGAAAATTACGCAATTATTTGATGTAACATCCTGTAAGGAAAATAGATTAATGGAAGTTAGCTCGTAGAATTGAAAGTGAAAGTTACTAGATTAATGTGTCTGAAGTTCATTTTGAAATTACCAAATACATATACATATATACATATATAGAATATATTTTTTAATTTTTTATTTTAAAAGTCTTTTAAGTACTTAATATTAATAATTTATTGTGTAACTTTCTCTTTTACAATTACCTGTCGATTGTACTTAGTCAACATTAAATAAATAAATAAATCAAAAATAAATTAATTACTTAATAAATAATTAAAATAATAGATAAATAAATGCATAAACTTAGTTAGGATACTCTTAAGAACCAGATGTTATATTCTCAGAATTCTCTTATATTCTTTGACATTAAATGTGCATTAAATAATTATTTAAAACTGCGAAAGTGCACGTCATGCGTTGACCAGCACTGGCTGCACTTAAGCAACACTATATCAAGGCGATTTGACCAAATTGCTGGCACTATTGCAGTAATTAGCAACATTTGGCTACCGACAACGATGTTGTTTAATTGAGCATGCTCAGGAGGGGGAAGACACAAAGAGAGAGAGAGAGAGAAGACAACTCAGGGAGAGAGACAGTGAGAGAGAGAGAGGGGAGAGAGTGAGAGGAATATTGTGAGAGATAGAGGGGAACATTGATGTGGCAGGTTTATGTCATTTGTCTTTAATGAATGGTTACCTACACCCTACTTCCCCCATCCCTCTCTCTCTCACTCTCTCAGTTGGTCTCTCTACACCTCCCTTCGTTCCCCTACTCATACTCGTAGTGTTCTCGGCCGTTGCATTTATTGTCCTACCAAGCGTCGCTTTTGTTTTAAGCCATCAAACATTAACATTGCTGCCAATTTGTCGACGGAGAAGGCGCAAAACAGAGAAACGCGCGTGTCTCTCTCTTACCAAGAAGCGTGCAGCAAAATGTTTGCTTAGGGTGACTGACAACACGACAGAGCAGCCGCAAGTTCAGCCACAACGACTGCAAAGTTTGCTACCAATAAAAATTATTACTAAAAAACAAACAGAAACTACAAAATAGTCACCAATTTATCCAAATGAACTGCAGGAGTTTCGTTAAAAACCATAGAAAAATTTATCAAAAATTAAATAAAAGTTTCGGTCACAACAGAAATTGAAAACAATTTTACCAGTAAAAGGAAATGTGGGAAATGTGTTTAAAAATCAAAAAAAACTATCTTACAAAAATATTGAGAATGTGAGAAAACTTTGGAGACTTTATTTTCCAAAAAAAAAATATAATAAAATATATTTCCATTTTCAACTGGTATATTTCTTAGGAAATATCAACCTTTATAATTGTTTATTGAAGGTCAGCTCGAGGTCAGTTAAATACCCTTTAATTAGAGATTTTGCACTTTAAAATTGTTAAATAAATATTTAGGACTAATTTATAGATAAGTTTGCACTACAATTTTTGTTAGAATTGTCAACTTCGAAGTAACAATATCACAGAATAATTTAAATTAAATTACTCTTTAATAAAATTAAACTATTCCTTACTTACTAAACTAAATAAAGTGGACAACACTTCAGTCAGTTTTAGTTCACACAAAAATATAGAATACAAAACTTACCAAAATTAATTTGACTTTATTAAATATTTGAATATTTTATTTAATCCTTAAGACATTTTTAGTTCTGGGGCCAGCTTAAAATCTCCCCGAAACAATAAAAAAAAATTGCTAAAAACCCAAATTTTTAGTTAACTCTCAAACAATTTGCTGCTAACTGAAAAGTAAATTTAGTTAGGCTTAGGCGACTTATTTGTGAGCTACTGAAAGTAATTGAAAGTGTTAATTTTCTATAAGCAAATTGTAATATTATCAACAGCTGTTGTGAAGCCTATGAAAACTGTAGTCCCTGCTACAACGACTGCTTAATACACTTAAAATGATGGAAAATTAGTTGAGTTGGCATAAATTTATCTAGGCCAACTTAAGTTTATATCTCTGCTGTACCAAAAATAATGTTGCAACTTGTTGAGGCCAAGAAACTGCAAGATTGTAAGATGCTCCAAGAGCTATAACCTATTATAGTTCATAGTATAGATGGTCAACTGGTCAACTGGTCAGCTGGTCAGGTGTGTGTGTGTGTGTGTGTGTCCTTAGGTAAAGTTGAAGGCTTGACTTGAATGTTGCCTGCAGCGCTGCAGTTGCATGTGGCAGAGTTGCACGCAATGCAACTACAGAAAACACAACAAAATAAAATACAAAACAGAACCGAACAGAACAGAACGAAACGAAAAAATGAAAAGCTGTATATGTATGTGAACATGGACATGGTCATAACTGTGCAGTGGCAGTTAGCCAGAGTTTATGGCCAACAACTTGGCCAACTTGGGCCACTTGGCCAACTGGCATATTCAATACGAGGCACTTGGCATCAGCTTTTGGCCTAATAAATGCACTAATTGCGGTTAAATGCATTTTGCATGCAATTATTATCATTAGGGGTTGGCTTGTTGCAATCACCCTTTCCCCTTCCCCTTCCCCTTCCCCTTACCCCTCTCTTACCTTCATTTTAGCCCCTACCAAACAGGCCAACACACAATTGCCAATGTTTATTATTATTTTTTAATTGCCGTCTCTCTTTTCTCCCCCTTCTTCTTCCATTTCCATGTCTCTCTCTCTCTCTCTCTCAAAATTCTTTTAATTTTTTTAGTTTATATTTCTATTATTTTTATTTAGACAAAAAAAATGTTTTTTTTTTGTTTTTGTTTGCTTTGTTTTTTTGGATTACATTTACATTTTACATATACAACGACCACATTTTTTTTTAAGACTAAAATTAACAAAAAAAAATATTCGAAAAAAAAATAGTTTTTAAAATTAAAATGCAATTTCTATTTGTAGTTTAAATTACGTTTTTGTGTTTAGCTTAATTATGCACACTGTTGTTGTTTTATTTGTTTATCATTTAAGTTAATTTGTTTTGGCTGCGCATTTTTTACAACATTTAAATAAATATTAGTTTGTTTAATATTAAAATGTATTTGTAATTTTAGAGCTAAAACCTAACCTCGAAAAAAAATTGTTGCTTATTTTATTTATATTTATTAATAATTGTTTTTTGTTTATTTTTTTTTTTTGTTGAAATCTTTTTATATTATTTCAATAAGTTACTAAAAGCAAACGAAATAAATTAAAGCACACACACAAACACACACACATACACATACATATAGTACTATTTTATATACACACACTCAAACACGCACACATTACTCTTCTTCTTTTTTTCATTGTTAAACAAATTTTGTTAGATTTTTTAGAGTGTTTTTATTTCATTTTAAACCTGCAACTGATCCTCGTCATCGGAATGTGCCTGGGAACTGTCCACGGAGCGTCCTGGAGGACTTCCCGGATTCAATGTGGGACTTGGAGTCGAGGGCGGATGTGCAGGAGATGCGGATGCGGATGTATTGCATCCAAGCGGTTGTCCTGGCGACGAGGTCATTGGTTGCGGCTTGTGGATCATGCCACCAACTGATGTTGGCGGTGGCGGTGGTGCAACTGCACCTGCTCCGGGATTACTGCCATTTGCCGCCGCCGCTGCTGCCGCTGCACTCTGATAGTAGCTGCTTAGCGATGACAGCGAACTGGAGGCGGATAGATGCGAAAAGGGTGTGGCTGCCGCCCCCAATGGACCAACACCAACGCTGGGCACACCCGCATACAAATTGTAGGGCAATGGTTTTTGCATTGCCGCCGCAGCAGCCGCTTGACGATAATAGATATCAATACTGGAATGTGGTGGCGCCCCATGGGCAGCAGCTGCCGCAGCTCCGGCCCCGGCTGCTGCCGCATACGGCCATGCCCCCAAATAGGGCGATCCGCCGTAGAGTCGCTGAAAGGCCGCAAAGTTACCAGCTTCGGCGAGCAACTCCAATCCGACTGCAGTTTGACGCTTCCATTTGGTTCTAAAAGAAACATAAATGAAAATCAAATACAAATATTAGCAATTTCATTAAAATATTAGATATTGTGTAAGTATAGTGTATAAATATATAATTGAAAATAGAAAGAAATTAATGTAAAGTGTATAAATGTATAAATATAGTTATATAAATTAGAAAATAATAAACTTATTAGCAAGTGTATAAATATCTAAAAACAAAACAGAAATGGAAATTTTATTTGATTAATAGAAAGTTGATAAATATTTATATACTAATAGTGTTTGTGGCACTAGAAGAAAATAAGTAAATACATAAAATAAATAACTGAAGTAATTAAATAAGCTTGACATATAAAATACACTTGCATTAATTGAAATACTAATTTGAATTTTTGAATTTAATTAAAAATTATCATGCTATTATTAATTACTATTTACTATCTCAATTGTGTTGATTTGATAATGTATGTAAAGTACTTATATATAGAATTCCATATATTTAATATATTATAAATTTTATTGGCTCAAAAATTTAGATATTTTACTCTTTATTTTAGTAGTAAAAAGAGACATATTTAATAAAATCTATTAAATAGGAGTAAGCGTAAGGAATTGACATAACTAAACTTATCAAGTTTCACACAAGTTAATAATTATATTATTTGTACACTAAACAAATACCAAAAGATGAAGAGAAAACATACACATTTACAGCCTGTCATTAAAAGTAAATTATAAATTTAATAATGTCAAACAACATGCGAAATAAAAACCCTCCCACTTGACGGCTATCAACTAATAGTTCAATTTCTATTATTTGCCAAATTAACATATTAGTTAAATACAAATATGAGTTAATGCGGACAGCATTTTAAATTTAATAGAGTTTAGTTTGTAGTAAGGTTACAAACTAGTTCTATACTATTTTCTACATTTTTTAAGTACTTATAGCAATTAAATTTAAAAGTAAATTTAACCTTATTTGAAAAACTTTTTGCTACAATATAAATCTACTTGCTGTCTAATGTGGACAACCAACTGCAAATACTGATAAAGTAAAAGTTTTTAAATATATATTTAAATTAAAAATAAATATGTACATATTTTAATATTACTTATAAACAATGAAATGTTTTTCATTTCCAGTATAATATTAATTTTAATTTTGTTTTCTTAAGAATAAAATCTATGAAGATCAATGAATTTTAAATCTAATTGTTTCCCAATACAAAAAAACTTTAATTAAATTAAAAGTTTGCCATTATAATAAAATTGTATTTAAATAATAATTGCATTTAGGAAAATAGATTAAGAGACCCACCTTCGATTCTGATACCAAGTCTTCACTTGGCAATCGCTCAGATCCAATTTGTGGGCCAACTCCTGACGCTCTTGAACGCTGAGATACTTTTGCCGCTCAAAGGACTTCTCCAGGGTCTGCAGCTGATGATCTGTGAAAGCGGTACGTGCTTTGCGTTGTTTTTTACTCAGACCGCTCATGTCGCTGGTGGAACCGCTTTTAATACTATTGCCATCATCGTCTTTGGCACCTGAATGGAAAGCGAGGCAAAGATCAAAAGCAGAAAACAGTTAAGTAAGTTAATTTTTTGCTATCTCGTTTTATAGTCTAGTCTTAATAGTTATTAACTTGGCCAAGTCTGTGTCTAAATGTAACACAGTTAGAAAAAAAAAACAGGGGGGACCTCAGTTTATAGCCACGCAATTGCCATTTCCTCCCTTTAACAAGAATGTCTAAACTTGGCCCAGCAGCAGCTCTCTCTCTCTCCTTACCCACTTTGCGTTTTTCCCCTTTTAGCCAGGTCTTGTTGTTGTTGTTGTTGTTCTTGCCTAGGCTCGTTTGCCATTTAGTACATAAAATTTATGTAAATTTATCTGATTGCGGTTAGGCGATAAGCTTGCGCCTACAGGGTTACGGCCATGGCCAAGTGGCCAGCTTCTGGGCCAATTCACACAACCGTTAAATTGTTTAAAGCGAACATTTGCCAACTACACTGCAAACTGCAAACTGATACAATGTTAGGGTATATTTTCAACTGGCCATTGGCCTGTACTTTTGGCCTCAGGTGCTGCCCAAATTGTATTGGCCAATTAACAAAAAACAAAAACAGCAAGCAGCCAAATCAGAGAAATAACAACAACCAAAAAAAGGCAGCTGCTTAAATTAAACGCAGCTTTCGCTAAGGTTCCTTTCAGGCAAATCACAGGGCAGAGAACTGCCTACCACTGAGAGAGAGTCTACTTCTCTCTCGCTCTCTCTCTCTGTCTCTCTCTCTCGCTCTCTCTCACTCGCTGTCTTTCCCTTTCGCTGTCTGCAGGGCAACAAGCTGCGACTACCGTTTATAAAACTGCAATTGCACACAGGAAATTGCTGTAATAAATGGTCGACAGAGTGCAGCTTCATCTGTTCAGCGACACACGCACAACAAACACACACACACACACACACACTGGCACAGCAAAGTTGGCTCTAGGGCGTCTATTAAATGACTTTAAATGCATTTTTTATAACAATTTAATGATTGCCAAGCACTCGAAACATCACAAGAAAGAGAGAGAGAGAGCGAGGGAGAGCGAGAGAGTGAAAGAGAGAGCACGTCAGCAGAGAATTCTCTGCAGTCTCGCAGAGACACAACATTTTGTGCCCTAACCATATATAATTATATATTTGTAGCTTGGTTAAACTAAAAATTATATTTTTTTTTGCAAGCTGCGTTTTGCTGCATTTCCCACCTACCCCTCCCCCGCCTGCCAACCTACACCCGCGTGCCACGCCCCAAAAAAGGAAAAAAAACAGCAACTAAAAGCGCTGCCATTATCATTTGTTGTTGTGTTTGCTGTTTAAACAATTTTGCTGCCAGACAAATGCACATTTAGGAATGGCGCTCAATGAAGTAGGAGGAGGAGGAGAAGTAGAAGAGGGGAGCATGGGGGTGGGGGTTAAGCAAACAAAGCGTGAAAATGCAATTTTTCAGTCTCGGCAACAACAACAACTAGAACATGGCATGTTCGTGCAATTTTTACAGTTTGTTTTGCAAAGCGTCGAAAACAAAAGACTTAGGCAACGAACTTGCCATGGCATTCACTCAGACAGAAAGAAAAAAAACAAAAGGGAAAGACAGACAAATGGATTTGAAATCCGATTGGTTATCAGCAGACAGACAGAAATAGCTTTGACAAAGAGTGAGAGAGAGAGAGAGAAAGAGAGAGAGAGATAAACTAAACAATCAATAAAATATATTATTAGAGCTTAATGCGAGGGTTGACATTTAATTTACCATGGAATTGCAGTTTAAAGTGCACAACTATATTTCGTTATGAATATCAATTGTCAAAATGATATAGTATTGTTCATATTGTTGCTACATTGTATTATTGTCTACTACTAACCATCAATTTTCCTATTTCATTTGTAATGAAATCAAGTGATTTAGGCAAATCTCTCAATAATATTCTTAATAATATGTTACGAAAACATTTGCATTGCCAATTGTAATAGAAATTTCAGCTATAGTAATCATTCAATCAAATTTAAAGCTCAAAAGTTCCCAATTGCTATGTATTCTGTAAGCTGTAATTTATAATTTCAGAATAAAATACTACAATTGAAATTAAGATTGTAAGCTCTTAACTGACAAATTTTGATATGGAATATAGTAGTTAAGATTCAATTTCAATCATTAATAACTTTATTTGAAGGGGAGTTTGCAATATGCAATTGATGTTATTGAGATTATTATTGAAAGTTGTAGATAGTATAGGTATCCAAATTGTATCAAGTTTTTGAAACATTTGCAAAGCATCTATAATTTAGCATTTATAATTTTTCAGATCAATCAGATTAAAGCTAAACTTCAGCTGAGTATCCCTACAAAATGTGTACTATTATATATTTCTTCTGTCGGTTTTGGAAATATAAGAATTCTTTTCATATCTTGATCCTAAATAGTAGCCCAATTTATTCCAAAATGGATTCTAAAAGTTGAAGACTCTTATATCATAATCTTTAACTTCAGTTCAGTATTTCTAAATATTTTATAGCAAATTATATTCTTAATGGATTTCTGGATTTTTAAAAGTATTTATTTCATGCCAAGCTTCTATTTATCACTATAAAAATGATTCCCATTTAAGAACGCTTCTCATACCTAAACTTTCTATGGATTATATTAAGGAATGTCAGATTGTATCGATAAACTACCTTGTTATAATTTTCACTACAATTATCTCTAATCCATAGTTCTACCTGCTCCTACCCTCTGCTCTGGTTGCTCTCCCGCCCCAAAATAATACAGAAGCTCACCTCACCATTACTACAAACGCTGTGATCATCCATGTGACCTCCACCACCGCCTCCTCCTCCTCCGCTGCCCGCCTCATCGCTGTCACAATCCTCGTTCTCCTCATGGTAATCACTGCTATCATCCAATTCCGCTGCCGATGGCGCTTGTGGTGCATCTCCAGCGGTTGCTCCAGCGGCAACAGCAGCGGCTGCGGCGGCGGCAGCGGCAGCAGCTGCAGCATTATTACGTGCAGCGGCAGCGGCGGCAGCTGCGGCATAATGTTGTTGCATGGCCGCCGCATATTGTGCTACATTTAGACCGTTGGAGCCCATCTGGGTGGTGGCACCACCACCACCACCAAAGTGGGTCAGTTTGGTGTGTTGCGAATGCGGATGCGGAAGTTGATGATGAGCTGCATGAACAGCGACCAGGGATGCGGCATGTGGATGCGGCTGCTGCTGCGGCTGATGATGCGATGGTGACTGATGATGTGGTGGTGTTGGCGGTGGTGCAAGTCCCAATACTGCAACAGGCGGTGAATCCGTTTCCAAATTCTCATTGTTATTGTTATGATGATGATGATTATTGTTGTTATTATTATTTATATTAATACTATTATTATTGTTATTGTTGTTGTTGTTGTGGTGATGTTGTTGCTGCTGCTTGTAGAAAGCAGCGGCGCTGGCAGCGGCTGCACTGCCCGCTAAAATGTCATTGATCATGAAACGTGATCGATTTGGCTTCAAATTCGATGAGGTGGACATGGACATGTTGACCGGCGGTGGATGCAACGGATAATGATTCAAATGTTGAAGATGATGATGTGAATGTGAATGATTCAAATGTGGCGACGGCTCGCTGGACGCTGTCTGGGTTAAAATGCTCATTGAGTCTTTCATTGCCAACGGGCTACAAATTTGAAGCTCTTCTCTGCTCCCGCTGCTAACTGCTTCTTTTTGCACTTTTTTCAACTATTTTGCACACTCACAAAAAAAATTCATATACGTGTATTTTTGGATATGTTAAAATAAATGTTGTAGTTCTCTTTTTTTTAAATTGAATTTGTAAATTATTTTCTGCACTTGAACTTCGCACTTTTATTTGTATTTATTTCTGACCGTCGCCTGCGCTCTGGACAACGTCGCGCTCTGGCTGCCAAAACGAGACTAAACGCACCTGCAGCTTGACGTCGACGTCGAAGTCGAGTCGCAGTCGCCGTCGAAGTTGAATGTTGAATGTCGAAGAAGGCAACAACATTTTTAGCTACTTTGTCATAGGTGGTGGTGGTTTTTTTTTATTTTCCTTTGTGACTGTGGTGGTGGCTGTGTAAGCGAGAGCGCTGCTTTTGCAGACCATGCTCTCTTTCTCAGTCCCTCTCTCTGGCGTTCGCTACAAGTTCTGCAGTCACACTTGCTGTCTCGCTTCTGCGCAGCGCCATGTTGTTGGCTCACCGAAACTCAACATGCGCTCTGCTGTGGTGAATTACGTTTACCAGTTTTTATAGCAAAATGTTGAGAGAGACACAGTTGGTCTGGGTGAGGGAGACGGTGGGCAAGGAGGACAGAAAGAGAGAGAGAAAGAGAGAGAGAACAAAGTGAGTAAACAGACAAAAACACCACGAATGTCGGTCAAATGGCAACGGCAAAAGCGATTTGGCAATTTTGGCAACTTGGTAACTTGGCAAGTGGACAGCTTCCTTGATCGCCAAAAAGTTGGCAGCGCTTTTGGGGAAGTGCGCCAACAAAATGGCGACATTTTTTTTAAGTGACAGACAAAGGATCGCTTATGGTTAGATTGACCTTTAATTTGTTGACAACTACAGCCAAATTTCAATAGGTGAAGTTGGTCAAGAAAATGTGAGACTTTTAGTTTAGTAATTTATTATTATTTGTTTAGCGTCGACTTAAAGAAGACGACAACAAAATAATGGTTAATTACTTAGTAAGAAATAAAGTTTTTAAGTTAGAATTAGGTTTATAAATAAACATTTCAATTTAATTTATATCCTAGCCTCAATATAAAATGTACAGGATATATATAATAAACTTATTGGTTTACAAGGTAATTATTTAATAATATGAAAACTACATAGTATTTGTTTTTATAACAAAGGATATGCGGCTTTTCGGATTTTTAGATTTAAGAACCTATTGGAGCTGAAATTTATATTAATTTATTGTTCTTTTGTTTAAACTAATTAGGTACTTAATTAGATACTTGCAATTTAACTATATATATATAACTTACGTAAGCAGATAATTGTCGTAAGGTTCTTGATTTTACACTATATCTAATATATTGTACAGAAATGTATATATTTCTACTGTTGCAAATACTTAGCATTTCATTGACTTAATCGACTTATCAAGCTATTCTTAATTATGATTTCTTCCTCAACAAGAACCACACGATCTCTGATCCAGTTTTATTTTCCAACTTAGCTGCTGGCAAGTGGTCAGCCCCGCCTTGGAGTTTCTACGCCTATGGTCACTTCTTTAACTTTCTATATGATATACAAAGTTATTCTTAATTTCAACTTCTTGGTCTCTAAAAATCAACCAAAACTTTTATGCAGTTTTATCTTCCAACTTGGTTGCCTAGTTGGTGCCTAGCAAGTGGTCAGTCCCGCTTAGCTTAGTGGGCAGCTTCTGTGTTGGGTAATTGAAGTGAGTGAGCGCCAATTAAAATTTCACGCCAATAGCTCAGGCTGAGCATAAAAGTGGCCACATGTTGCCATGTTGTGCCCCCGAGGCAGACATTAAACCGAGGACTAATTACTTCTCACAGCGGAAGTGCGTAGCAGACGTAGACCCAAAAACAAAAACTAGATCGAAAGACTAAATACGAACCGAAACCGAAACCCGACAAAACTCAAAATGCAATTTGTCGAGCGGCAAACGTTTGATTGATATTGATTCGGACTTGGATGTGAAATTGAAATTGGAATGATGGTACAGGTCAGGTCATTAGTTGTTTGTTGTCAGTGCGGTTAGGCGGCAAAAGGCGCAACGAAAATTAGAGCAGCAACTGACAGGAGGACCGAGAACTGAGGACTACAGACTGACAGGACAATGACAGGAGGAATAGGAGAAAATTATGAGAGGACGAGACGCATGCGCGCGCTTCAATTGCGGGACGGACATTTAAAATAATTAGAGTTTTGTAAAAGGATCAACAATGAACTCAATATTCCATCCTGATGACGGTTATTGCATTTAAATGCACATAATTGCGGATCGGATCGGGGCAAAAAGTCGATTCATATCCTTGCGGTTGCACATTTTTTTTGCGGTCGAATTCCAATTGAATGCTTAAAATAATTGTACAAAAGTCGCCAACCGCCAACCGCAATGCGCAGTTGCCATTTGCAGTCTTAGTGCAGTTCCTCCTATATCCCCTCTTTGACTCCCTCCCGCTCTCTCTCTATCCCCTAGCTCTTTATCAACCTGGCCATTTGCCAGTTTTTCCGGTCGTATGCCGTGCAAGCCTTTTGCAGGAAGTTTTCTCTGCCCCACTGAATAAAAAAAGAAAGAAACCCACCAGTTGCCAGTTGGCATTTCGTATTCTGCGAATTTGTGTGGTGCACCAGTTGTTGGTTGGTTGGTCGTTTGGTTGTTTACTTGGCTATCTAACTATCTAATTAGCGTGTTTGTTTGCCAGTTAATGTTCACTAATTTATTGACTCGGTCTGTCTTATCAATGTGTTTGCTCTGCTGTTAACAACATCCGCAACACACAGGCGGAGTTCCCCCTTCCTCCTCAGCACTCCTCGGAAATCTCTCCTCTCTTCTCCAGATACACTCCAATTGATCATATGCAACCAAACAATCAGATAAAATGCAGACAGTCTCTGATACTCCGTCGGACTCATTGACTTTTAGTTTGCGCCGGGATTAACAGATAAATTATGATCTGGAATTGATTTTATTTAGTTTTTAAGCAATTTATTATCGAAATCTTTACATTCAGACTTTCCATCTTAAAATACATATTTACATTATTTTTAATTTAATTGTATATTTAGACACTAAATAAAAATGGCGATACACTATTGGATTCTTTATTCCTATTTTATTATTTTATTTTAAAGTGCAAGTTAAATTTTATCTTTTTAAAATATATCACAAAGTAAAATTATTTAGTTATATCCCATTATTAAATAAAAGAATCCATTTAATTTTATTTTATTTGAACATATTTCACAGCAGCTCAAAACGACAAGGAGCGAAGAGTATAGGAAGAGTATATCTCCTTCTCTGTCTTTCAAGCATGGCGTTAAAGCGTTCTTAAAGCTGAGTGCAAAATAAATCCCCAACGAGAGCACATTTATCACATCTTTATGTCATCTAACATACACACATACACATGCAATGAAAGCGGTCACTCATCGAATTGCATTGAATTCGCCGCAATTTTGGCAGCTGTGGGTGTGGATGTTCTAAGAGAGCGCTGCCTAAGCCATTGGCGGCGAATTGCCTAATTAGTTGCTAATCGCGTCCTCGGCAGCAAAGACGGCGGGAGGCTGCCGATTTTCTTTCATATCGGTTTTTCTTATTTTATATAAACTAATTACGTTATAAATTGTGTTTTAGTGAAAAGTGAAAGCAATAGTGTGCAAAAGATCTATTGCTGTACGAAGAAAATGAAGAATAAGAACAAAAAGTGCCAATTGAGGTTACGGCCGATCGCCACTTGCAAATTGTGTTTTCAAGCCTGATTTATTATTTTTGTTTCCTTTTTTTTGTGTGTTTCAACTAGTGAAGTGTGTTAAAGTGTTGCATTATAATTGTGTATTGTTTTAAGCTTACAAATATGCTAACATTTTAATTTTATCCTTGCATATTCATGTCAATTTTTCATTGCTTATCGCCATCTTTTCTTTTGCATTTGCATGTGCATACATTTGCAATTGTATGTGTGGGCAAGCGCCGTTACATTTTTGTGCGCTCTGAGCGAGAAGAGAGAGTGTACGAATGAAGTGATATTTTTTGCCTTTTTTGTTCTTGTGCTAAATAGAGAATCATCATTAACGTCAAAGGAATCGCTTGTGGAGCTGCATCGGTGAGTGTAAGTTTTTATTTAATTCATTTAGCGTGCGTAAGCAAGAGCGAGAGAGCAAGCAAAATAGAGTGCGCAAGAATGAAGGAATTTAAGAGAGAGAGATTGAGTTAAACTCGCCTCAACGAGTGAGTTTTAAACAGCTGATCAGGCTTTATTGAGTAAAAAGTAAAATGCATTGAGAAAAAGAGAAAAACATCTTTTAAGCTCATTAAAAAATAATAATAAAACTGTGTTAATCAAGGACAATAAAAAATTTTAATTGAACAAAGTTTTAACTAAATAAACCAACTATAAGAATTCGAGAATTTGAGATTTATAAAAATAAAAATTAACTAAAATTTTTGTTTATTTAAATTATATTTATTATAAAAACAATTATTTTTGCTGAATTAATTTGAATGAGAACGATGCCAAATATAACTTGTCTTTTGCGTAGTAAACCTTTGTAAATTTTAATCAAGTGCTGAATTTTTTTCCCTACAAAGCCGTTTTAAAATCCACTTCAATGAGTTACTTCAAGATATTATCTATCTGCTCTAATTCATCCAATTTCCCAGTGTTTTGCCATCAATCAATTCTCTGTTTGCTGAAGTCAGTATCTATTTAGCTGTTGAAAGACAACCCACATAAAGCATCTTAAGACCGTATCCCGTATTTTAACTAAACAGTCTTATTCTCTATCTTTCTCACTCTCTCTTTCTCTCTGTCTTTCTCTGTCAGTGGAGAGAATCTTAATCGGCATCTTTGATATTATAATGTTCGTGTTACTGCGTGGACAAACGTAATAAAATAACTGATCGTTGTCGCTGATAAGTTAATTTACTTTTAATGTGTTGCCCTTCGCAACGAAGACGACGATCCCATTGGATTTGTATCCTCTGTGGCAGACACACAACGTGGGGGTAAATGGCTTTGTAGGTGACAAAGGGATCGGACTCCAAAAAAAAAAATGTATGTATATAAAAATAATAAAAAACTGGGCAGCGTGTGCCGACCGTCGACTGATTTGTCAACAAGAACGGGCCAACAAAGGTGACTTCGAATTTATCGCTGCTCCAGATCAGCCAGCATGCCAACAACAACAACAACAGCAACTCTGATAAAAAATAAAGAAACTACATAAATAAATAAATAAAGGATGCCTCCTCGTAGATCGGCGCTCGTTTAAATTGATGTCGTTTGATGCGCGACTTTTGCGGCAAAATTCTTCATGTTGTTGTTGTTCTCCTTGTTGTTGTTGTTGTTGTCCACTAAATGACCGCAATTTAAAATTTTTAGTGCCAGCTTAAACCTATAAATTCTACGCATCTCTCTAGCCAAAGAAGCTACGCAAAATTATTTTGGCACCTGTGCAAACTTCTCTTTCTTCTCTCCACTCCACTCCTCCCCTCTCGCTTCTTTCGGCTTAAAATTGTTGGTGTATTTTTATAGCCGCAAGGAGGTTCTTTGAGGCGCTAACCAACGGCTGCCGAGAGTTGCTGAGAGGTTCACAAAAGGCCACAATCAACACCTCGTTGCGTTCTTGCAACTGGCAACTTGCAACTTGCAAAGCGATTTTTGAGAGGCCATAACCGAATAAACATGCAACTTGTTTAGATTGAAGTTAAGTCTACAAAATGTAGAAGTATTTTTAAGTAGCGGAAAACCATATTATAATTCAATATTATAACTCAAAGCTAGTTACTAGACTACATTCTTTGTGGTGTTTATAATAATCTTCGATTTTTAACATAAATATACCATTTTAATTGGAAATTATTTATTCCTTATTCCTTCCTCTGTAAGTCAGAGGAGAGGAGAGGGAGAGAGAGGCACTCTCTTAAACTTTCTCGCTTTTCAACTGATTCTCACAGTTCACTCTAGTTAGGGTATCTGCTAGTCATCGTTTTTCCAACCACCTTTTTGTTGTCGTCGTTAGTCATTAAGTTGCTCTCTTCTTATCGCCAGAGTCTTGGCAAATTTTTTACTCGCTCTGACCATAAAACATTTCGAAATTTAGTCTGACTCTGTTTCTTGACTCTGTTTCCTTGGCGACTTGTTCCACTTCCAGTTTTTTGTATTCCCAATTTCAGATGCCATAAATTTGCTCATATTGTGTTGTGTGTGATACTCTGCCAATAGCTTAATATACTCTTATACCCTGCATACCTTAATACTTAATACCATCTGATAACTAGAGATAAGTTGTTAGAGTTGTTTTTGTAGTCTTCTTAGGCATCTGATATCTAATTAGGCGCTCAGCTTTGCTAAATGACAGCCCTATGTGGTAATAAAAGAATGCGGCAGTCGGGTGTGCTCGACAGTGTTGCACCCTGTAAAAATATTTGGAATAGGAGATAGAAATTTGCAGAAAAGTTGTAGAAGTTGATATCCTCAGAGATTAGTTTGCTATGTTATATAGTGGTTTATAATTTTAGGAAAGGATTTGTGGGTTATGAGAGCGTTTATAGATAGGTATAGATAGATAGATAGATAGTTATAGATAGTATAGGAAAATATGTAGAATTTGATGGCTCTTTTACACCTGCCATTGATTATACCCGTGACTGTTTTTTAATGGCGCATAGGGTATATAAATATGCTTAACGCATTTCAAATGCATCACTTAAGACTCGTGCGGTTCGTGTTGCACTTTCCAGATCCAGTTCCACTTTGAGTTGCATTCCCATTCCCACTTCCAGTTTGGAGTTGGAGTCGGAGTCGGAGTTGGAGGTGAAAATGCATTTTATGACTCAATTTGGTGCACATAAAAATATTTGTGGCTCCTACAAAGTGCAACATTGTTGAGCCCACGTTATGTTACTTCAAAAGGTGTGATAACTATGTGGTTGTGCCACAGACTGTGGCATTGTCAGGTGCTGGTTACTGTTTACTGCTGGTGCTACTTCAGCTGATTATTGTTAATTTTTATGTGCAATTAATCGGCTACGCTTTGAGCATTGAGCATTTATAAGCATTTCTCGCATTTGTCTCCCGCTTCTCTCTCTCACTCTCACGACTTCTCGCACTTTTCTCGCTTCTCACAAGCAAAGGTCGCAGCGGGAAGCAAAAGAAATTAAGTCGTTTTGAATTAAAGTGAAATGCAAAAAGGCCCCCGTTGCAATCATAAAAAAAGAGACAGTGAGAGACAGAGAGAGAGAGAGAGCAGAGCAACAAACGTGTGGCAACATTGTTCCATTCCAGATTGCCACTCCACGTTACCACGTTACCATTTCCATTTCTTCCACACACACACAATTTAATGATGGCCCATAAAAGTGGGCAAGGTGTTTGTGTCCGGCTCAAAGCTGAAGCTGCAGCGGCAACTTGTGGCAGCTGCAGATCGCTCATTGTCAGCGCCAGAAAAAAAAGGGTTCGGTTTGGATCTGAGTTGCTGTCCCGCTGGGAAGCGCTTAAGCCGATAAACTGCTCCAACTGTTCCTGGAGACACAGAAAGCGGATGAGAGTTGAGAGTTGGAGGAAAGTGCTCCCTAAACTCAGCGGCAAGATGAGTTATCGATATCAATTATAATTTCGGTAGGCGCTTAAATCTAAACTGACACTTAACTATGACGATAATTTATCGAGTGTGTTTAAAGTAATGTCAAAACAACACGATACACATTTTTAATGCACGATGCAAGCTCTAAGTTTTAAATAAAATAATAGATATAATATTAATTATTGAAAGCCATTGATTATTATTAAAAAAATTATTACTATTATTATTATTATTATAATTATTATTATTATTATTATTATATATTATTATTATTATTATTATTATTATTATTATTATTATTATTATTATTATTATTATTATTATTATTATTATTATTATTATTATTATTATTACTATTATATTATATATTAATAGTTTCCATTTTCAAAAGGAATTTATGGAAAGTTGACTGTTATCGAATGTAAATGCAGCTCCTGTTGTCCTTCAACAAAGTCATAAACGTGGCTCGCTTTGTCCTTGACCTAAGCTTACTTTAATTGCAGTTCTAGTTCCAGTTCCAGTTTGAGTTGCATTCAGAGTTCTAGTTCTGTTCCAGTTCCAGTTCCATTTGTACAATTTGTGCTACCTCTTTGCCTCTCCTCTCTTTTCCTTCGCTGGCTGCTTAATTGCATAATTTCATATTCGGTTTTCGCAAAGCCTTTTTGAAGCGGCCCCTAGACTGTTCAGGGGGTGATGGAGGGGATGGAGGGGAGGGGAACTGTGTCCGCTGCCAGTTTGCTTAATTGCCACGGCCAAAAAGTGCCAAAGAAATGCAGCTCACTAATTACAACAACAACAAGAACAAACAGGGCCGACAAGCGACCCTCCTCCTCCTCCTGCTTCCCTCCCCTCTCCACACCCACCTCTTTGCTATGTCATTGAGGCAGATATCCTTGTGTGTGTGTGTCCTTCAAAAGCCAATTGAAGTGTGGCAACGTTGCATGTTTGCAACTTGCCTCATGCAAAGGCATGAAATATATGTAGAATTTTAAAAGTCATAAAATTGCGGAATGTCGCCAATTAAAATAGTTGCACTCCTGCCTCTATGTATGTATGTAAGTGTGTTTTTGTGTGTGTGTCAGTTGTTGGTGTTGGCGTGTGCGTGTTCCACATGTGACGTGACATAAATGCATGTCATGTTCGTTGGCTGTTTCGTTGATTTCGTTTTTTTTTTGCTACATCCCCACTGTGCACTGTGGGGTTGTGGCATGCAGAAGTTGGCGCGCCAAAAACTATGCAACACAATGCGCGCAAATTGCGCAATCAAATTACCAACCGTTCCCCTCCCCCTCTCTTAAGTTGAGCTTAGGCAATCAATTATAATGTTAGCATGCAATCCTTTAACAATTGCTCAACAGTGGGGGGGGGTTTTCCAAAAGGGGGTTGACATTACAAAAGAGCCTTTTAGAGCCTGGCCAACAATTGGATTGGGTTGGTTTTATTGTTAGCCTAAGTACGGGTCAGCCTTTTGGTGTCAAAAGACTAGAAACTAGTCACGACAACTGCAGCTAACTTTACAGTGGCTCGATTGAGAGGGGGAAGAGGGGGAAGGGTTTTAAGCGGGAGACTTGGCTTTTAATTTCCAGCGTTTAACGTGAATGCGTGCAAATTCAAGGAGTTTCCCCCTTTTCCAACTTTGTACTCTTTAGCGCTGTTTAGTTGCGCTTTGCATATGCAACTTTCACTGTGGAATGGGGGCTATAGTGGGGAGGGGGGAGTGGAAAGGGTTGCAACCCTTAAAGTGTTGCGTTTAACATTCAACTGGACACATTGTGACAAATGTTCAAATGACGCACTTCACTTTTGGTCTCACATTCAGTTAATCAATCAATCAATCATCAATCAATCGCATTTTTTGACCATTTGAATTTGCGTCACACGTTGTGTATGATTAATGTAGATGTAAAAGCAATTCAACTTCAATTAGTCTATTGGCTTTTACTGACATTTGTTCAGGTTCTTTTCCCTAAACTCTTCTTCTACTTATTATATATTAATCTTAATGGTAATTTTAATGTTAAGTTAATGTTAATGTTAATTTTAATGTTAAGTTAATGTTAACTAGAACTTTAAATTGTTCTTCAACCTTTAAATAATACTGCTTATTTGAATATGTTTAAGGTGAACATCTGGCAAAAGCTAAACTTATGGTAATTTATTATAGATGAAAGAGGAGTAATGATTACTTCTCGGTATCAAATTCAAATTCCAGAATTAAGTATTAAGATCAAATCTTGACTTAAATGATATTGGGTTAGATTTAAACCTTGAAACTGTCGAAGTCAAAGTTTAACAAGTATAATTTGATGTAAGTTTGTAATATTAAATAAAATAGAATGAATGGAAATGAATTAAATATATATATATATATATATATATATATATATATATATATATATATATATACGTATATATGTATATAGCTTTGTAGAGCACATAAAAGAGAGTTTATAAAGCAAGTGCTTCTTGTTTTGGAACTAAAATTAGATTGGTATTACATTCAAAGTACTCGTAAATTGAAGTTACTTTCGACAACAACAACAAAATGTTTAATTAGTTTTTTGTCGTTGTTGCTGTTTGTTGTTGTTGCTTTTGCTACCTATTGGCGCCTTCGACCAACTAAAGTTAACTGTTTTAATTACAGCAGCTGCAACAACAGCAACAACAAGCAACAACAACAAACACTTTGAACTGAACTAGTTAAAAATTATTGTTGTTGTTGCTGTGTGAGTTTAAGCTTTGGCTTTGCGGTATTTGTTTCCATCGTTTCCATCGCATTTTCAGCGTTTCCATCGCATTGCAAATTGTGTGAAAATTGTTCGCTGAGCTTGTTGCGGTTTTTCACAGGCGTCGCTCACTCTGTTTTCTCATTTTTTTCTATTTTTTGCCAAATGTTTTCCGCCTACTCCCACCTGTCACCCCCTCTTCCGATATAAGCCCCACAGACTGGCTGAGGTTTCCCGGGAAAGCGGGAAAGCGCGAGCTCATAATTTGCGATTACTGCCGGTTGTTGTTGTTGTTTGTAGCTCGTTGTTTCGGATTTTAATTAGTTAATTATTATTTGTTATTACCGTTAGCAGTTAGACGGACTTTAACTAAGCCATTTTCATAGTTACTCGTTAAGGAGTTAACAAAAACAATACACAAAATTAGTTTAACAATTTCAAATGCTTTTCCAAGAGTTCGCTAAATTTCATTTGCACTTCAGCTTCCCACAGTGGGGAAAAAATTAACTTCCCTGCGGTGCATGAAAGTGAATTTTTGCATGCTGGAAAGTGGTTCGGAAATGTGGTTCACAAGTGGTTCAGAGTCACAAGTAATATTAATGAAAAATGCTAATGATAGATAAAATATAGATATTGATGTAGATATAGATATAGTTATAGATATAGATATAGATGTAGATATACATATAAATATAGATGTAGATATAGATATAGATATAATATAGTATAATAATATAAAAAATCTATATATAATAATAATATATAACTACATTGTTAGCACTTGTAGCAATAAACATGACAATAGTTATTAATACTACAAATGCTTATTACAAATGTAATTAACAATAATTAAATACAAGCTGTAGATGTTTAACTTAATTTAGGCCAACAACAAATATGAAAAGCTTAACGTTAATCGCAACTTAAATAAATTGCATAAAAACGTTTGTCCAAAACGAACTGGGAAATAGGGAAAAAATTCTTTGCAGCATTTTAGCCGCATTTCCCCCGCTCTCTCTCCCTCTCTTCCTCTCTCCCTCTCTCTTGCTATATTTATATTAATATTTTCTTTTCTGTTTCTGTTTCTATTTTTTTTTTTTGGTTTATTACACGCTCTCATGTAAAGACAGGGAACAGAAAAGGGAACGGAGTCAGAAACGCGAACCCGCAACGAGCACGAAAATTAACTGTACTATAAAAGGTGGAAAATTGTGCAAACAACCTACAAAGAGCGGTTCCCCCTCCCCCGCGCCTTACCCTTCCCCTTCCCCTTCCCCACTCTCTGTCCCCTGAGCCACAAAGCACGGCACAGTGGCAAGAAATTTGCATAATTATGATTAATACGAGAGAGCGAGAATAGTGCGGGGGAAGCAGTTCAAGTTGGCTAAGTGAGGGAGGAGGGAGGTAGTGAGAGGGCGGCAGTGAGTAGAGAGTGTAGGGATCAGCGAGCGAGGGAAGCGGGAAAGTTAGTTCAGTTCAGCTGGCCATGGACTTTTAAATGCATTCGGAAACTGTGCGAGCTCTCCAACAGTTCTTTTTTTCGGCTTTGCTTTGTTGTTGTTTTTCAATTTTTATACTCTACCAGAGGAGTTAACTAAATTTGTCAGTAAATGTGAAACACATGGAAGAACGTAAAGTGTCCAAAAAGCATATATATACTTGATCAGCAAGTCGATATAGCTATGTCCCTCTGTTTCTATGCAAACTAGTCTGTCAGTTGTGAATCTTGATGATCTTGATCTTGATACAGATCCATATATATACTTAAGTTAGCCGTATCAGAGAACTATATCATATAGCTACCATTGAAACTAACACTTAAAAACAAGATTTTTATATAAAAATTTAATTTGTCAACCAAGATATCTAAACCAAACTCACAGATTATGCATTTGGTATTACTTTACACAACTTGAGCAAGTTTAGTTTAAATCTGACTACAATAACAGCTACAGTTCTATATCTGTCATTAGTCGCAAGCTGAAAGAGTGTGCAAAAATAGATTTATTGTATTTTTGTATACTATACTATATGTTTTTTTTTTTGTCGGTCCTTCTCTGGACTACGCTTAATGCCAATTCCATTTCCGTCTAGGGTTGTGTCTAGGGTTGTATAGCTATACTTAGGAACTGCGATTTCAACTCGAACTCGAACTCGAACTCGGACTTTGGATGCGGAATGGGGAGCGTGTTTTCCGGCATAAACGCTCGCAATCAAATTCACATAAAATAATTCACGCAACAACAACAAACTGTTTGTTGGTCATGCAAAAGTAGCTAACCCCCCACCCTCATTTTCCCTTCCCTCCCCCTCCCGCCCCTCTTTCCCATCTACAGCCATTTGCTCGTTTGCTTTCACATTGGCGTAAAATTACAACAACAACAATAAGCAAGTTTAGACCCATTTGTTGTTAGCCAAACAAACCGTCGTTTAGTGCACAGAGACAGAGACAGTGATAGAGAAAGAGAAAGAGAGAGATAGAGTGTGTGTGAGAGAGAGAGAGAGAGAGAGAGAGCGAGTTCCCCTCTCCAAGAAAGACAAGGGCATTTAATTTGTCTGATTAGCATTTTTAGTCACTTACTTAAAATGCGCGCACGCATAAAACGCATTAAAAAATATGTTCAAGTTTTTCATTTTCCCATTTTCTTTTATTCTTTTTCCTTCTTTTTGTTTTTCTCATTCTCATGAAAGTCATAAATAAATCGAGATGAAATATGCTTGGAAAATGTTTATATATCAAACAACATGACAAACCACACACACATTGAGACCTGTCAGTGCGAGGGGAGAGAATAGAGAGAAATACATAGAGACAAGGGGAGAATTCAGTTCATTATGAGTATGTGGAGTACTTGTTATTAAAAGTAAGGGCAGTTTTACGAGGGGGGAGGGGGAGACGGGTGACGAAATGAGAGCTTGTTAATTGTTAAAGGTGCGATAAGCTAATTACCCAATAGACAGAGAGGTGGAAGAAGGGGAGAAGGATAGACATAAATAGTAGCAAAAGAAAGCTAAGAGAAGGAACGAGAGATATATTTACAATAAGAAATAAAACAACAGCTGCAATTAAAAAGTTATTCACAAAAATTTAATAAAATTATACAATGTGACTATAAATATGGTTAAAAAGAAATTATAAAGTTATTGAAAGTAAGTTCAAGGAAGAATTTAAAACTTAAAGAGAATTAAACTATAATTATACTATTATAATTATATTTTATATTATAAGTTGCTCTATAGTTCTTGAAAGCAATTCACCAGTTCAAGTAAGAATTTAAAGTTGAAAAAAAATTAAACTATTATATAATTATAGTGATACTTATATTTATATAACATATAGTAAAATATAAATATGTATTTGCTCAAAATCAAATTTTGATCTAACCTTTATCTAATCTCAGTTTAAACAAATATCAAAATTATTGAAAAATGCAAAAATAGTAAAGCGAGTTTTCTGAAAAGTTAATTAACTTTTAAACTAAGTTCAATGCTAGGTTTAGTTCATTAAGTATTCATTATTATTTAAGGCTAAGGGTAAATTTTGAGTGTTCGTTGTTTTGGCTTTGTTCGTAAAATGATTTGAAACTGTTGCTGTTGTTGATGTTGTTGTTATTGTTGTTGTTATTGTTGTTGCTGTTGTTGTTGTTGTTGCTGTTGCTGTTGTTGTTGTTGTACTTGATATTTATGTCGCTTTTCATGGCCTTTTTTTTGTGACAAATCATTGTGGGATCATCACTCAATTTGATGTAGAGACGCGCTTATCCTGACCCAGGAACTGTACTCTCATCCTTTCCAACTCCCCCCCACTTCATCTTTCTATGCTTGACTGACAGCTGATGAAGCTGTGAGTCCTTCTCTCTCTCTCTCTCTCTCTCTCTCGCTCTAACTGTGACCGCAGTGTGACCGTTGTTGTTTGACGTTTGTTGACACATTTCGCTGTCATGATTGACGATGACTCTACCTCTACCTCTCTACCTCTCCCTATTTCCCCCCTCTCTTTCTCATTCTTTCTCTCTCTTTCTTCTCTTCCATCTCTATTATGTCAAGCACGCGAGGCTGTTGATTTATTTATGCCCCTCCAGAGCAACTAGAAAGGAAGCAAAGCGTCTCTCTCCTCTCTCACTCCCCGATCTATATAGTATATCTACCGCGACCTAATGAATTTCAAATGATGCGGCAACTTTTTTCCATATTTTTCGTTGTTGTTGAGGTTTTAATTTCATTTTTTTGCCATCATCTTTTAGCTCACATTTTCCTGCTTGTTCGTCGGCCGTTTTTTTAATTGCCAAAACAATTTTCTGTTACACTTTGGCGCCGTGTGTGGCTGACTGTGTGTGTGTGAGTGTGTGTGTGTGCGGGGTGTGTATATTAATCCATTGTCTTTGGGGAGCACGGAAATGCGCTTCAATATGATTGCAAGAGGCGGGTTAAGTTTTGTGGGAAACTGCGCGTAACAAGCACGCAACTTGGCCCGTAACTTGCAACCAAAAGTACAGGAAATGCCATTAATACTTTACTTTCCAGTTCATCATCAGCCCACTCAGTGATCGAAACCCTATTCGCTATATTCACTAATAACAATCGGCTTAGATTGATTGATTAAAAACCACTTTAATTAACTAATAACTGTCAGCAGCGTCAAGTTCGCTTAGCGAAGTGTAATCTCTGTTGATCTGAGAGCTAGAGCTATGAAATTTAGTATGCACAATCTCAGTGAGTTTAATTTTCCAAAAAAGAAGTGTTTATTAATATGTAGTGTAATGTAAGGAATTAATTTATTATTATATATAGTACAGTCTAAATAATCTCTGCTTTTATAAGAAAAAGGGTTATGACATTTAGATTTTTAAATAAAGCAATTTTATTAACATATCTGTAGTTATCTCTTATTAGATTTATAATATATATTTCCAAGAGGATTAAAATGAAATGGATCAATTGTCCAATAATAATGCTACTACTACTACTATCTACTACTATCTACTACTATCTACTACTATCTACTACTATCTACTACTATCTACTACTATCTACTACTATCTACTACTACTACTATTACTAACTATACCCAAACATTAATTGAGCTTATTATTGACTTAAACTACAAATCAATTGATACACATTATTATTACAATTTGATGTATGTTTTCCAGTCAACATACTTACATATATGTATGTATGTAAGTAGGCACAATTTCAGGCTCATTAGGCCCAGACAGTGGTTATAGAAAAACTCAAATACAAAGAGTGAAATAACAGAAAACAGAAACAGCAACAGAAACAGAAACAAACAAGTCGTTCGGGGGTCGTTACAAATCTTTTTGGGCAAAAGTACTTCATAAATATCTTAAATGAGTTTCCTTTTGTTCCACATTTTATAGGTTGTACTCTATCCAAAACAATATTTACGCCATTTTGCAGGACGTCGAAAGTAACTCGCTTCTAACGACAGTTATGATTATTGTTTTTGTTTTGCAGGGGAGTTACAGTTACAGTAAGGGTAGTCTGAGAAGAGGGAGGGGGGGAGTATCGTGTTGGAGTTGGTACCTTAAATCATATTGTGGCATTATCGGCACAAAAATCAAATGCCTTCGTTTAAATGCGCGATAGCGAAAGGCGAAACAGTTTCCCGGACTGCTCGACGAAATTCACGCAATTAGTTTCTTTTTTCCCTCCTCACTCTCTCCCCTTTCTCTCCCCCATTCGGCAAGTTAATGTCGAAAAGGCGTTGGAATTCGTTTGCCTTCAAGCAGCGTCAATGACAGTGGGCAGAGGGGTGGTGTTACCTTTTTGATGTAGACGGGGACGGGGTCCTTCCTTTCCTTTTCTCAGGACCGCCTCATTAACAATAATTTCGCTTTAATAAATAACGCTAAAACATGCGCTAAATAACATTTTAGCTGCCAGTCGACGTAAATTTGTAAGCTCAACACGCAGTCCGAATAACAACAGGGGGGTAGAGTACAAGGGGCTTTTGATAGTGCTGGCAAGTAAGCCCTTTTAGGAACAGATCTGTCGATTTTAATAGTTTTAGTCGCAGTCTTATTCCCTAAACGGAAATATATATATATTTGTGTTTCTCTGATATTTTATTTATATTCATTTTAAATATCTTCAAAGTGTTTTAAAACTTTTTAGGTTTAAAAATATTTTTTTGTGGGGAGAAGATATTTTATGAATTGATTTCAATATTCGATTGTGTAATTGTCATAAAAATATAATAAGCTGAAATCAATTTGAAACCTATATTTAAACCTACTATAGGAATAGTCCTTTTTGATGATATGTTTCATTTAATTATTTTTTAGCAACCACTAAGAGAACAACCTGACATTAAATCCATATCGAATCTGTGTACATAAATAAATAAAATTAAAATAAGTTTTGCTTTAATATGTAATTTTTACCTTTTGACTTTAAAACATTTTAAGTTTAACATAATTGAAAGTCAAATCCTTAACAAATCTATACTCTTTGCAATAATATTCACAGTTACATTACGTTTTTAAAATTCACAATTTGTCCTTTTTTTACCCCAATTTGAAGGTCAATCTATTGTGGTTTCCTTTTTCTAGTCGACAGTTGACAACTCTGGTTTGTGGTTCGTTCTTTTTTTGGTTGGGCGTTGAAATTAATGTATTGCCAGCGAGGGCGACACTAATTTGCCTGTGAACATGTCAAATCAGCCCAAAAGAGTACATTTTACGCTAACCCCCCTCCCCACCTCCCTCTCTCTTTCTCTCTCACTCTTTTTCTCCCCTCTGCACCCCCTTTGAGTGGTCTACCTCTGACTGTTAACGTCGCTGCGCACTTAATGAAAAGGTCCTTAAGTGCTTTCCAACGGTATTTTGTTCGTTTGTAGTTTCTCTTTCGGTCTCTTTCTCTTCCACGCTCTCTCTCTCTCTCTCTCTCTGTCGCTCTCTTTCACTGAATCTCTGTCGCTTGCCGTTGATTGTTATTGTTGCCATTGCCGAGCATAAATCATGCTTGGACCTCGAAAGGGAAGGAGAATTTTAGTGAGCACACACGTCAACCCACACCAACCACTTGACTTTAACTTGAGTTGAGTTCAGTTTGAGTTTAGTTGAGTTGAGTGGTGGCTGTTTTTTTTGTTGTTTTTGTTGGGTGGTTGTGCCATGGGAAGTGATTAAAGTCATTTAACCCACTCTGAACACGCGGCCAACGACGAAACAACAACTAAAATTAATTTCTAATTGCGCACAAAACTAGGCAACACAACACGTGTGTATCTCTCTCTTTTTCCTCCCATTATCTCTCTCGCTCTCTCTCTCTCTCTCTCGCGCTCTCTCTCTCTCTCTCTCTCTCTCTCTCTCTGTGACTCATATGTGGCAAATTCTTAATATTCAAACAATTTCATTGTACAAATGTTGACAGTGAAACTTTGATTTTGATTAATTATGCGACACAGTTGGCAATCCTTTTTTTTTGGCTTTCTACTACCCTCTTTTCTCTTTCTCCTCTTTTCCCCTTTTCCTTTTTTCCTCTTTTCCTCTTTGCATATGCTAATTGAGCTATAAAAATACTTTGTGACCTCCCCAAAAAAACAGAAAGAAAAAAAAACAGAAAGCAAACACAGTCATAAAATGTGTCTCCTCCTTCTCCTCAGAAAGAAAAGCGCACAGATTTGTGGCGCAGATTTTCTTCCACAACAACAGAAAGAGGTCTAAGTCTGATAAAGCTACCCGCATGAGGAGCTAAAAGGAGCTAAAAAGGGGAGAACAAAAAATGAAATAAAAATTATGTTCGACATGCTGAAGGTTTCATACCCTATTTTATCAAAAAGCAAAACTAAATAAACTTAAATTTAATACACTAATTAAAGAGAACCGAAATATGTTTTCATATTACATTTTAAAGACGAATTCTTGATTTTAAGTCAATTGTATTTATGGTTACTTTAAGATATAGTAAAGCAATTTTAACTAAACTTAGTTGGAATCTATTTTGTTAACTGACTGTTAACTAAACATTGCTTGTAGATCGATTGTTGTGTTGATAGCTTTAAGATACATTAGTTGGATTTTAAACAAGTTTATTTAGGTTATATTAAACACTATCAATTAATAATTTAAAAAACATATCCGAAGAAGCAACAATGCTTTGGAAACTTAACCTTGATTTCGTTTCCAATTTAACTAAACCAACAATACCTTAAAATAGTTAGACTAAAAACTTGCTTGGAAACCAATTTACTTTCTTTTGATCAGGAATATATACTTACAAAATTATAGTACCTTTTTTCAAGGGTATAAAAGCAAAAGAAAAAAAAACTCATGCGTGATGCTTTCACATAAAAATTATGGCATTCAGGGCAAATGGAGCTTAGTGTGGGGGGGGAAAGGCGACCAGGCAAAGACTCACATGCTGTGGCTTTTCTTAAGCTTTCTCTCCCTCTCCCTCTCTCTCTCTGGGGTGTGGTGCTGTGGCGTTAGGAACATGATTTTTATTTTACGCAACTTAAGTGCGAACAATAAAAACGATTTGAGGCAGATTATGGCAACCGGCGACGTCCTTCTTTCGTTCCAAAACGTCCTCCTGGATTGGATCATAATGCAAATTAGTCATGGCCAACGCATATGCAAAAGCCCAAGTTCCCCCCCGTAATACCCGAATCTCCGCCTTGCTCTCTCTAACTCTCTCTCTCTCTCTCTCTCTCTTGCTTTCATAGACTCTCGTTTATTTGCCTTGGCATTTGTTTAGATTTATGAGTGTCAGCCGTATTATGACCAACCACTTGACTTCCTGGCACGTGTGTGGCGCTTTGTGTGACATTTTATGCCCCACACGTTTCGCCAGAGACCTTAGTCCTTAGTCCCCCCTTTCCATTCTCTCCCTGTGTCCTTTATCCTTTGTCTCGTCATCGTCATCGTGGGCGTTGCTCCAATTGGCCACACGGCGCATACGCAACATCCGTTTGACTTTCGCCTTGTTTGTTGTTTATTTTTCTATTGTTGTTGTTTGTTTATTGTTGTTGTTGTTGCCCCTACAGGGCAATTAGCGTCAACTCAACTTTTATTCACTTTTATTCACAACGCAATTCACACACAAAATGTTGTATTTGGTAACAAGGTAGTTGAGTTCCTAATTGCATTGACTGTGTATTAAATCAGAGTTTATGGGTGAGTGAGTGTTTATGA
Organism: Drosophila putrida; assembly: GCA_037043535.1. Taxonomy (NCBI): domain Eukaryota; kingdom Metazoa; phylum Arthropoda; class Insecta; order Diptera; family Drosophilidae; genus Drosophila; species Drosophila putrida. The sequence continues at coordinate 1,232,702 of JBAMBI010000016.1, forward strand.
ATACTCACTTGTACTCATACTTGTTTAGAAGCCTTCTTTAAGCCTTCTTATAACTATTTTAAATACTTTGAGGCAATTTTAAGCTTGCTTTGCTTGCAGTTGAACATATTTTAAATATTCAAATTTTATTCCCTTCTATTCTTGAACATTGTTGGGTAATAAAAGTATTCATTTCGCTTGCACTTGGTACTCATACTTTTGAATACATACACATATACATTGTATATTCAATATAAACTCACTTTTCACCATTTCTATTTTCTTCTTTGTTCCATCTCTTAATTCAATTTTAAGCTAACAAATTTGTGAGTCAGTGTGTGTGTGTGTGTGTGAGTGTATTTGTGAGTGTTTTTGCTTTAGCTGTTCATTCATTCTCTATTCGCCTTTGTTCTTTATGGCGCAACTTTGTCGCAGTCGCATCATAATCTTCTAGCTCAGCAAGTTTGCATATAGTTGACACTCACACAAACACTAATACACACATCCATACACACACACACACACACACTTATGCTCATTCAGATCCCCTTTCTGATCCCCTCTGGCCACGCCTCTGGCCAATTACAAGCGACTACAAAGGCAAATGATATTAACATATAAATTGCACAAAGTGCCACTGATTTAGTTTTATTTGCCTGACATACACACACACATACATACACACACAAATACACTCACTCACACACACACATATTGGCTTTTAGCAGTTTGTTTTTACGTCTTTCGGCAAACATTTACGTTTATTATGCCGATTTTCTAGCGCAGAAAAATAACGCTTATGTGCACACACACGCACACACACGTACGCAATTCATACACCCACACAATCTCACACACACACCCACATACACATGTGTGTTGACAAAAGTTTGATGGCAAGTTTTGGTTAGTTTGTTGTGCCACGACTCGCAGTTGACGTCAGAGTTAAGTTCTGGCATTTTCTTAGCTTCTGCTTCTTCTTGCTACCAGCCACCCTCTTGGCCGATAAACCACCACCTTCCTTAGAAACTCCCCCTTCCCCCCTTTAGTCTAGCAATAACAACGCCATCTCGTTTTAGCGCACATTTCCGGTCGTCGCTGTCATCTGTGTCTTCTGCCTAACGCTTATCCCCCCTCTCTCTCTTACTATCTCTCTCTCTCTCTCTCTCTCTACAACTATCTCTTTCGATTGCGCTGTGCATAATGTAACGCTTTTAGCTGCTTTCACATACAATTTACTATCTTCTCAATGGCAACAATTTATGCTCGTCTTCTTCTTTTTCTTTTTTCGCTCGATTTTTTATGGGGAAAATGTCGCCAGCGGAAATTGATATTTGTGGAGGAAAAGTTTGTAAAAGACTTTAGCACACATACGAGACAACTGTACAGTAAAGCATACAAAAAAGGCAACTGAAAATAGTTAATATAAAAACTATCTAAATAATATGTAGTTAGAATACTTAAAAATAGTTATAATTATCAATTCATCAGTTGTATCTTTTATGTTATGAATAATGTTTGTTAATTAAGTTTGTAGAAACAACAATTTAAAACTCATTAACTAATTAGGTATACAATTTTATTAAGTATATCTTTAATAAATAATAAATAATAAATAATAAATAATAAATAATAAATAATAAATAATAAATAATAAATAATAAATAATAAATAGTAAATAATAAATAATAGATAATAGATAATTGATTATAAATAATAAATAATTAATAATAAATAATAAATAATAAAAAAATAATATATAATAAATAATAAATATTTTAATAATAAATATTTAAATAATAAATAATAATAAATATAAATAATTACTTCAAGTCACATCGAGAATTCACTGTACAAGCAATGACTGGGACTATTTTCTGGATTTAAAATGCAGCGTAAGGGTTGAGAGTGAATGAGAATGAACTCATCCTTTGAAAATGGGGAAGGGGGAGAAAGGGGTCAAAAGAGCATCCTTTTTTTTCGGCCATTGTGTGCTTTGTATTCATTTTTAAATGCACGGAAATTGTTAATTTTATGGCCGGCTATATCCGTTGAATAAATCGCAATGCCCGCTCTTGGCCCTGTTGCAAGTTGCTGCGATCGCAGCAGCTGCAACGGCAACTGCAACTGGGGTAAAGAAAAGATGGTAGGATGATAGGGAGAGAGGTGGGGGATCTGTGGCCTGTGGCATTTCCAAAATGGCCGCCTCGTGGCCAACTGGCAACTAAATGCACCAATCGCATTATGGCCAACGTCCAACGTTTTGGCCTTCTCAAATTGCCAATTGGCAATTGCAATTGCCATTGCCTTCTTCATTATGTCCGTCCCATCGATCGATCGTTCGTTCATTTCTTGGCATCGATTGCTCGTCCCCTTTCCCCTCTCCCCTCTTCCCACTTCACCATCGCATCTTAACCCGTAGGCGCTTTGGCCCACGTTTTGCAGACATTTTGCTTCGGACTACTTATAGTAATTTTTGTTGGCCAGGTTCCTAGGGGTCTCTGATGCGGGTCTCCAACATCAACATCAACATCAACTTTAAATTCAACTTCAACTTCAACTGCGACTTCACGTCGACGTCTAAATAAAATGCATTTTCTTTGCACGTCCTACCTCCGTATCCTGTGGAATGGCGAAGGGGGAAAGGGGGAAGGGGGGACAGGAGGGTTTTCTGCTCTGAAGCAGCATTTGTGGCTCTTTGTCTGCCATATAATTTGCACAAATTGCAATTTAGAGAAATAAAGGAAAAGCCCAAATGCTGCAAAACAGCAAAAACGAACACTAACAACAACAATAACAAATTCAGCAAAAATACGAAAAATTATTTTCAAGCTTTTTATATTATTTTTGTTTTTTGTTTTTGGGTTGTTGTTTTTTATGCTACGCTACGTTTTATGCTGCACTTCATTTATTACAAAGCGTTTGTAAACTTTTGCCACAAATTATGGAATTATGGAATTGTTTAATCAATTGAAAATCGAGGCTATAAATTAAAAACAATTTAATGAATTAGGCAGTAAAACTAATAACATTACTATTAATTAATTCAGCAAAAGTAAGTTACGTTTAATGTCTGATTTGAAGCCTGACTAATTGAAGACTTGCTTTAAGCTTAAAAAATACAAAATAAATTTAGTTTGTTAATCAATGTAAAAAATTAATTTTTACAACTTAATTTTACTCATAAGACAAATTTAATTGATAATTATTATATTAATTAAGCTCCCAACTCAAATCTTCTTGAAACTGATTTAATCTATTACTTTTTTCTGTGCCATATAAAATATTAAAGTACTTCCATTCGACATCTCATATTAGATTTCTTATTATCTTATTAGCTCCTTTACTAGCTCCCTAAATAGTTTTCGAAAGGAATCGCTTTAATAAATATATAAATATATAAATATTTAATTAAAAAATATTTGATCCCTAAATATGTAAAGAAAAACTTGGTTTATATTCATTTTGTACACATACATTTTTCATTAATTAAAAGTTACATTTGTTATATGTTAAAATGCTTATAAATGTATATTTTAATTAAATTAAATACATAAATATATATATATTAAATATATATGCATAACAGAATACAGTAATAATAATAAAAAAGTATTTATTGTTGAACATTGAATAGTGTAGAGTCTTTTCTTAACCTGTCTAGCCGCATCCTCTTTGACAGCCCCTATGAAAACCGATCTGCTATAAGCCAGATCGTCGTCGTCATCGATGTTGTTGTTGTTATTGTTATTGTTGTTGTTGTCGTTGTCGTTGTTGTTGTTGTCATCATCAGGCAGTTCGTTACTGAGTGGGAAACATAGAAATCACGTTTTAGCCATCAACGAAGCAAATGCAACAATTTTGAAATATGCGACGACGTTGGCTACGAGAAGAGAAAGAGAGACTGAGAGAGAGAGAGAGAGAGAGAGAGAGAGAGAGAGAGTGAGAAAGAGAGAGATAGAGAGAGGGGGAGAATGCTGCAATATTTCTTCATTGTATTGATTATCGGTTGTAATGTTGCAAATTAAATGGCAGTGCCACAGTTCGAACTTCGAAGTCGAAGTCGAAGTCAGCCCCAACAATCAATCAAACAATCAAACGCAACTGGCCATCAATCCCCGGACAGATCGGTCGGTCATAGTTGTTATTGTTTGCAGCCCTGTAATTTAGGAGATTTTTCGAACATTTTTATGAGAAAATTTAGCAAAAATTAAATTGCTGAAACATGTTGAAGTCGAAATCGGAATCGAAGTCGGACTTAAAGTTGAGGTTTGAAGTCAACGATTACCGACGAGATACGACAAGGAATTTATGTGAAAATTAAATGGATCCAAAATTAATGGGAAGAAGAAGACTGCACACAGATTGTTGAGACTGAAACTAAGACTGAGACTGAGACTGACTCTGATCCTATTGCTTCTACTACTATGGCTGACATCGTTTCCAAACCCAACGAGATTCTCTCAGAGTTGTAGAGTCTTCTTCTCAGAGTCTCTTCTAAGTAATCGCGGCCAGATCTGTGAGCTGATAAAAATTAATTATGAATGGAGACGGGCTGGAAAATGTAATTGAAAATGCAAACAACAAGAAGTTGAGGCTGGAAACTGAAGCTGAAGCTGTGTGGATGCCACATAGCAATTGTTGTTGTTGGGTGAAACTCGTTGCAGCAATTAGCAGACTCAGTGGCAAGTTGCCAGTTGCCAACTGGCAGTTGCAACTTCCAAGTTGCCACAAACAAGATTTACTTAGTGGAGCATCAAGAAATGTTCATAATGAAGCACTTAAATGAATTTAATTGTGTGAACCAACAGCAAAGAGAGCTCTAGCCTCCCTTTTCCACCCCTCCAACCACTATACAGGGTATCTGAGCGCCATTCAGTTTTGCAAACAATGCCCAGCAAAATGAGTGCAAGCGCAATGATTAGGCACTTGAATGGGTGTGAGTATGAATATGACTATATATATCAATGATTATGGGTTTAAATATGTGTGTAAAGCAATACGTCTCATGAATCGGGAAGTGAATATTAAATGAATACTTGTAACTCTATTGGATACATATTGTATGTATATTTAATAATGTATCTATGGTTATTTCCAATATTTAACATGTTGTTTAGAGTGTAGAAAATTAATAATACATCTACTGTTATTTGGAATATTTTACATATTGTTTTTTACAATGTATTTTTGAAGTGTGATTATTGGAAATTTATTATTAATGTTTTGTTTCCCTTTTCTGTGTTTTTCTTTCTCTCTCTCACTCTTTTAGAACTTCTTAAAAAAGGACTTTAAGTAGGTCTTGGTAAAAATAAGTACAAAATTAAATAAAACCTATAATTATAAATAAATAATTAAATCCATATAAACATAATAATAATTGTAGAAAATACTTGAGTTAATAACATTTTACTAATTTATTAATGATGTATTTTTATATATATTTTTTAAGTTATAAAACATTTATAAAAAGCGTCACTCAAGCGGAAAAGAAAATACATGAGAATGTAGATAATTGCATATTACTATTTATTGAATTACTTGCCAGCAAATTTATTAGTTGTCAATCATTGCTGTGGTATGATTTAGGTATATAGTAATTATATCCAACTAAGTCTTGTATTATTACATAGCTGTAGGTATATTAACAGTTATACATATAAATTTTGTAAGCAACTAATTTATGCAGATTAGAAATTATAATTTTAAATGATCAGACAGATAAAGAGATTCTTGTAGTAAATACTCAGAAAACTTTAAATTAAATAATTTAAATTATAAAAATATTTCTGTTTTCTTCAAGTTCTTTATTCTTCTTTCTTACTCAATCGCTATCACTATAAAAATAAAAATATAATATATATCTTTGAGGTTACATTCATAATATTGTTACTGTTCACTTGAAGAATGCTTATAAATAAGAAAATAAAATTGTGAAATGAAATTTATTTGAGTACTATATTTTGCAATTATGATAATGGCCTTTTGACTGATAGATCGAACGTTTTGTAATTGGATCCGTTGTCAATAGCATTTGCCCAGCCAAGGCATTTAAGCTGAAGCCACAGTCAAGAGTCACCCACCCAACGATCAACGATCCGACTCAGATTACGGATAACTATATATTAATATAGTTATAGTTATAGTTATAGTTATACTAGTTGTAGTTGTTGTGTATATTGTTGTTGCCGCAAATGGTGTAAATTATTATTGCAAGTTTGTTAATAATAAATGTTTAAGCGCTTGATTACATAAAATTGCAATTTGTCGCCGCTTCGAGTCGAGTCGACCACAAAAGTTGCCTCAACCATCAACCATCAAGTGAGACGTAACTAATAATAATAATAATAACAATAACGATAATGCCCTTACAGTGAAGTCCCATCTCTCTCTCTCTCTATCCCCCTCTCCCTCTCTCTATAGCATAAAGTATGGCACAGTAATGAGCTGCTATCGATTTACAGTGCGAACGATCATTATATGGCCAAAGACTCTCAACTCAACTCAACTCAACTGGCGGCATTATTAATAAGCCACAACAACAATTACAACAATGAACAGCTGTAGCAGCAGAGAGGGAGGAGGTAGAAGTACAGTATAGGCAAGGGGGAGGGGGGGAAAGGTAGCTCGTAGCTTGTTGTAAGTAGCCCGAAACAATTTTGCGGCCTAAACTGCTGAGAGAAGGCGAGAGGAAGAAAAATGGAGATGAAACCGAAGCTTGCACAGTGGGTTAAATTGATGAGCATAATTTAAATTAGGAAAATTAAAAAAAAAATATAAAAAAAGTTTAAAATAACTTTTAAATTAATTAATATATTTTTGACACTTTAAACAAAATTGATTTCTTCTTGTGTTATTATTCCATAAAAATTCAAATCCATTCATATTCAATTGAATTGAGCTCTTGAAGACAACTTTATTATTTATCAAGTTATTCATTAAAACTGTTTTGGTTTTAATTATTTATAATAAAATAATAGTTTTAAAATTAACTGAAAATTTAATTATTTTCAAGTCATTAATTAGCCTTCGTTAGCTCAGCTGTTTGCCCCACTGTGCTATGGAGTTGGATGCTCAGGTTGGTGATGGGAGATGGAACTGGGAGCTGGGAGCTGAAGGTGGTTTTTTCAGTGGTGCAAATGATTAATGTAAGGCAATCAGAGCCTTTGACTTTTGGTGTGACTACTGCATGGCCGCCTCCACGTTTTGGAGTCCACACTCCACGGAGTTAAAGTTGGTGTCGACTCCAAGACAAAGTCGGACTCGAAGTCGGACTTGGAGTCCATTACAAATGAAGCGCAGTTGACTTGGTTTTGTTTGGCGACTGATGAATGCAGATAAAGACCTGAAAACTGGCCGCGAAGAGAACTTGTGGAATGCCTTTGATGCCAAGGCGGCTGTAGGACAAAATGCAACAGTTGACGAGCTGCTGTTGCAACAGCAACAATAACAACAACAAGTTGCAACAACAGTCGCTGTTAATGAAACCAAGTCGAGATCTGTGCACTGATGGTGATTGATGGACTTGAAGACTGAGACAGAGACTGAGACAGAGACTGAGACTGAGGGAAGGCGCAAAATTAAATTGAAATTAAATTAAAGACGAGAATCGTTGAGAATGCGATTCAAAAGTGTGAAATTAAAATGCATCGCTAATCAGACGGGGAGCACGCGTTGCACGTGGCATGTGGCACGCTGTTGGAGTTCCCCCTCTTTCTCTCTCTGTATCTCTCTCTCGAGAAACAGATGCTCCAGCTGAGACTTTGACTCAAATTGTAACAGAAAGTCAGATAAGCATCACAATTGCCTGGCCAGGTTGCAACATTATCCTCACCCTTTGTCACAGTCGGTGTCGTCGTCTGTCAATGTGGCAACTCTACCAGCTGCAAATTACCACCCAACGAGTAGAAAATTTAAAGGGGCAGAAGGGTAGGAGGAAGAAGTAGCAATTGAAGTCAGCATTTTAAAATTCATATTCCCATACATGTAAACCTTAACTTACCCCCCCCCCCCCCACACCACAAGACCAATCCCCTACCCTTACCCCTTACCCCTTACTCTTCTTCTACCCCTTCCATATACCCTCTTCATGATCGCATTGCACTTTTTGTGGTAATTTACATTTGGTTTTTGCTCTCTTATCATTGGGTTGTCATCTTCAATCCTTATATGACCATGTGTGTGTGTGTGTGTGTGTTTGTGTGCGTGTGTGGGGTGGGTTACACGCCAAGAGGGTAGGCAAGGCTAGTTAGCTACCCTGTCAACAAAAGCAATTGTAAATAAATATATGTATATTCATTCGCTTGCACTTTTGACAGTTGCAAAATTTACAACTTCAATTTCAAGTGGCTTTGAATTTGATTCACTTTTCGGGTTCGGGTATTCATTGCAATCATTCACGGCTGTGATTCATGATGTGATAGTTTATTGCTTTATCATAAGCAAGAAATAGTATGCAAAGAGTTAATTGGAACAGGGAGGATTACTTAACTGAAGACAAGCTATACAAAAAAATGCTCAGAAGAGTTTAAGATAAAGTTGTGTGGTTGAAAACGTATTTAAAAAACTGATAGTTGTGTTTCTTTAAGAACTCATTGAATTGTTTGAAAAGTTTGAATATTTAGTTATTGGGCTTAAATCAAATACAAAAGTTAACAACTGTCATTTAGGTAAAACAATCTAGTTAAACGTTTATAAATGTTTTATTATATTTTATTGAAATTATATTTATATTAGTTATAAGTATTTGTTAGTTATTATAAGTTTAATATTAGTTTAAATAAATTTAATATTCTAGATAAATATCAATTTACGTATAACAGATATATGAGATATTAAACTCTTGATATGAACTCAAAACTCATTCTTAATCCAAGTCTTACAGTCATTAAATGTATTCATTAATTAACATATAGAACTCGATATGGGTTTATTGGTTGTTAACCGGCCACCCACACGGCTAAGAAGAGAGGTGGGGGGGGGGGGGAAATCCAGCTAATTGAATTTTGGCTTGAATTGATCATAGAGCCAAAGTGATTTCAGGGTGGTGCCAATACTTATGGTGGCTTTCCTGCTCCCAATATGGTAAACATTTTTCATAGCAATGTGCAGTGTGATGCTATCGTGCAACGAACGGTGGCAAAGAGCAGTAGTTGCAACAGCAGCGGCAAGACAACAAACGGAGGCAACAAAGGCGGCTAAATTGGACGCACAGTAGCCACATTGGGCTAAAAGATTTCGATAACAAGCAGCACGAGAGTCCAAGAAGAAGATGAAGCTAGAGATGGAGACGGAGACAGAGAGAGAGACAGAAAAAGATGAAGATGAAGATGGAAGATGGAAGATGCCAGTGCAACAGATGGAAACAGTTGCCAGTTGCAAGCAGAGTCGAGTAAAATGCAACCACATTCATTAATAACCAACACATTGATCATTAATTTTTCAACGGCAACGCGCAGTTAGAGGTCGTTTCATTAATCCTCCTCCAGGTTCCAGGTTCCAGATCCACAATCCACACAGTCTACTCCACAGCATATGGCCAACGGATCTGGGGATCTGCGGATCAATGTATCTATCCTGTTGACCAGGCTAAAAGCCAGTAGCAACCACTGGACAAAATGCAATTGCCGCCAAAAGAGAAATACGTGAACAAGGATTCACATCTTCTACCAATTTCATATTGAGATTCAGTGTTGCACTCAATTAGCCAACAACTATGAAATATACTATACTTTATGGCTATGGGAATTGCTCGACTAGCTGATACTTATTAAACAGAAAGAAAAATGTCATTTGTTGGTTACTTGAAAGGTTATTTCAGAACAATCTACATTAAAAATAGCAGAGACTGTAACTACATATGTATATTGTATGCATATAAATGATAAAATTATCTGTGATTTATATCTCTAATTTATATCTCTGATATATCCACTAAACATCATCTCTAACTTGATGCTTAAACAACATCTTCATATATAATGCTGTGTATTTTCATTTTAATCTCTATTTGCTCTCACCTCTAACTTATTTATCGTATATAGTAATAATAGGAATATAAGTATACATAAATGATAAAATTATCTGTGATTTATATCTCTGATATATCCACTAAACTTCATCTCTAACTTCATATATTATGCTGTGTATTTTGATTTTAATCTCCATTTGCTCTCACCTCTAACTTATTTATCATATTATATATAGTACTTTCGGCATTCGCTATTCAATGCTGTTGAATGTTTAATAAGGGTAACTTGGACAACATCTCAACTGAGTCAACTTAAGATTATTAGATCTCCAAAGAGAAATCTCTGCTAGGCCCAATTGAACCTAAAAAACGAAATTAACTTGGCAACTTGTCTGGCAATTTTTTTTGGGAACATTTTGATTGCATAAATGCATGAGTGGAGTGTCGAGTCGAGTCGAGTTGTGGCGCCTAAAATACTCGTATTCCTTTATGCAAATGACATCTACCCTATCCAAAAATAAAAGAAGAAAAAGAAGAGGGAGAGGAAGAAAACTGTAACTGTAACTGTCCTGAACATCCAAACTACCAGCCGTGAAAATCTCGTGTTCAAATATTTTACAACATTTTTTCGCATTTCTTTTTTTTTCTCCTGCCTAAACAGAGGCCAAAAACGAGGCCTATGAAGAGACTATGTGAATGTGTGTTTGTTGTGCCTCTGTGTGTGTTTGTCCTGCATCCTTTTTGGGCAACACAAGCCACTAAACTGCGCACAGTGTCCTTCTCTTTTCTCTCCCCCCTTCACGCCAAACATCGATGTCTGGCAAACCATTTGAAAATTTCGTTTAACAACAAAAGCAACAACAACAACGTAGATAAAAATATAAAACAACAACAGCCAGAACAACACACACACACACACAAAATGTTTGAAAAATCAAAGCGAAATCGAAACAGGATAAATAAATGTGCACATTTCCGTTTGGCGCGCATTTCCTGTCCACGCTTCCTACCCAAATAAAAAAAAAACAAAAATAAAAATAAAAAGTCAGCCAACCAGTCGACCAGTCTGTTAGCCCCCCCCCCTCCCCCTGCATCCCTTAGACTTGGCCAGTGTCTCTCTCTATTTTATATAAAGTATGTATTATTGATCTGCCGCGCATAAAAAGCCCATTTAAAAATGCCCAAAAAAGAAATGGAAATGGAAAGAGGATGAGAGGATGAGGAAGGCAGAAAACAGACGAAGCGGCGCGAATTGGAAACCATTCCATGGCAACCCGACTCTCCTTCCCACACTCCTTCAAAAAAGGACCAAAATTGTGTAGAAAAATTGTCGCGCACAACAACAACAACAACGGAGACGACAGGAAGAAAATGGCCAACAACAACGAAATTTCAAATTGTAAAATTGGCCATTTTAGCTTTTTGGTTACGCTGAACTTTGTTTTTTTTTTGTTTTTCCTGTTGGTTGGGGATTGGGTGGTGAGGATTGGGATTGGGCTATGGTCATGCTCGGGGACCGTTTTCCGCTCCTGCCGCTGTATAACAGAATTTGGCTGCATTGAAGCAGAACGCAGCCGTTGGGCTCGACAAAAAAACAGCCAAAAACTGTCGACAAAAAATAAATAAAACCTAGTCGACAGTTCAACGGGAATGAGACGAATGGGAATGTTTCTATGTAAATGCGCTACAATGAGTTACTGGATGCTGCAAGTGATGCCTAGACTGGGGTATATTAGCTGAGGCAGACATTTGGTAGGCATAGAAAACTGTTATACTAGGCATATAAACTGTTATACTAGGCATATAAACTGTTATACTATACTATAAACTGTTATACTTCTGTAGGGTGTATTGAAATGAAGTTGTATTGAAAATTAGGAAGCTAAAATCTATGCATTATTATTTAAAAGTGATTCAAACCGTTATACAGAACTTTTATACGATCTGTTATACAATTTAAAATGACTAGCAGTTCTGTGTGTGTTGTATTAAATGCACAGCGCACATTTTAAAAGGAATACACTTTTAAAAGTATTATACAAATTCAGAGAAGACTGTTATTGGTACAAATCTAAAATTTTTGGATTTCAAATGGGTTATAGAAACTGTTATACAAACTTGTATACAGTTAGTTATCCTTTAAAATGTTGCATATTCACTGTATATTTCATGTGATTAAAACTGTTAGTCAATTGTATACTCTATCCTTCGTTTTTTGGTGTGGCCAAAACGCTTTAAAATAGTCCATAGTACCCGATATTTGTAGCCCATCATTTGGCAGTTCACGACCCGCTGCACTTTCAAAAACCGTTTGCTCATTGCCCATTTTCATTTTAATTTCACGTACAATTTTCCCTTTTTACAACTGTTTGCCAGTTTACCAATTTTTTATCTATCTATTTGTGCGATTTTCCTTTTTTTCAATTTTTATTCCTTTTTGCAGCGTTTTAGTCTCTTTTATTCCTCGTCGATTTCCATTAAAATTCAATTGATGTGCCATAGATATAGATGGAGATAGAGAAAAAGAGAGATAGAGAATGAAAGAGAGAGAGAGAGAGATGGAGTATTGGCGGATGTGCTAGCCAACTATCTGTATCTGTCGCAATCTATATATATATATATATATATGTGTGTGTGTGTGTATTTGTATTGGCAGTGATTTATCGAACATTAGAGTAACATTCAAAATACAATTTTTGGTTAAGTGCTTGGCAAAGCAGAGCATTTTATCAGCAATTCATGTGGGATTTCTAAAAAGCCCAATGGGGTGAGAAACACACACACACACGCAAACACACACACACACACATGGATACACATGTTATATTATGGTTACTTTGTAAAGAGTTTTTCAGTTTTCCAAGTTGAGAAAACGTCGATGCCAACGGACTTTATAAAGCCATCAAAATGCAATTAACCCTTTTTCTCTCAGTCGTCTCTATTTCCGATCTATGATTATTACAAGCATTTCAGATTTCCGCAGAACAGAGAGGGAGCAAAAGAGAGAGAAAGAAAGAGCTGTGAGAGTTGGTAAATTAAAACAAAAGTCGTTGTTGGCCTAAACGGAAGTCATTTTCTAGCCGTGTATAATAAAATAATTTTGGTATAACGTAAATTGCTTTCGAAATCCAAAATGATGACGTTGTACTTATGGCATAGACTGTAGTAGATACTACAGTATTATACTATTTAAATGTGTATCTCTCAGATACGGAAAGGGGAAGCATTTGCAGCATCTGCATGACAATGGAGATACAACAAACTAAATACAATACAATAATAACAAACAAAAAAAAGGAATTCAAGTGGCGAAAACTAATTAAAGCGTATAAAGTGGCGCATTACAACAATGCCCTGTACAGCACTCAGGTGGTTGGGTGGCTGGGTTGGGTTGGGTGGTTGCATGCATAATTTGAATTGAGTTTGAGCGACGAACTCAATTAGATTCATGTGCGCAAAGTTTTTCCTAAGTGATACCGATCTTTATACCTCTCTCTCTCTCTCACTCTCTTTATCTCTCTCTCTTTCTGTCTCTCTCTTTATCTCCCTCTCTGGCGTTGTCTTTTGTTTAGCGCATTTTCACAAATTAATTGGCAAAGTCACAGCAGGCAGATACAGAGAGCTGTAGATACAAATGTATCTATGTGCATACTAAAGTATCTGTTGGCCGTATCTGACGCGTAATTATATCGTAGCGCACAATAGACATTTGTGAAATTGTCACTATTTAGCATATTTGGTCACGAAACGCTTCAATTTACTTCACGTTACGCCTTTTGTTGTTGTTGTTGCTGTTGTTGTTGCTGTTTCTGTTGTTGCCGCGTTTTATTTGTTATTTGCTGCTGTCTTTTTTTATGATTGTTGTTTTTGTATTTTGTATTTTTTATGAGCCATAACAATTTATGCTTTTTTTTCAGGAACTGAACTGATGCGTGCTCTGCGGCTGTCGAAATTGGAAAACTTGGAAAAATGGGCACAAGAACAAGTGCCAGAGTCTGGATAACAGTAAGTCAAAATAAAACAAACTAGAAAACCACACTGAAAAAAACTTGGATTGCATAAATTAATAACTAACTAATTTCAAAACATTAAAGTGTTTTTTTGTTGATCACTTGCATTTAAATTGCTTAGTATTTACTTTAACTTGTTTGTTACAATGTTTAAAATGATTGCATTTGCTTTTTTAGTATTTTTATTGATTGTAATTGAGTTGAATGGCAATAAAGTTTAAGTATTACAATTACAAACTCTTAGCAGCTTGTTTATAGTTCTTTTTTTTGCTGGTCAACGACCTAAAAATGGAATCAACACTCATATTAACTCTTCTTAATGAAAAATTTTGCTACTTTCTTCTATTTAAATAGGTCTTCCTATTAACTTTCTTCAAGTTTTTAACTTAAAATCTTAAAGTTATTAAATGTAGATTTTTATTTTGCAGTCTCTCTCTTTCTTTCACCCTCATTCTGTTTCGCTCTCATTCGCAATCTCTTTTGCTCCGCAGCCATTACGCGTAAATTAGCAAATTAAATTGAAGTTTCAACATATTTCCGCTTTTTGGTCAACATATTTTTTCAATGGCCACCAAAAATGGCCGGCAAATCAAATAATAATAGAGACAAGCAGCCAAACCAGATACATACTTAGTATTTTGTTATTGTATCTGTATCTGTATCTGTTTTCATAGTTGTAGTTGTAAATGTATCTGTTACTTTTGCGTGTTAGCTGAATGCCGAACGACAAAGCCACAAAAGCCGTGCATAATTATGCATACCGCATACGCGTCGTATACGTAATTATTAATTATGCGCACATTTGCGCCACAAATGCTATCCAAATCGAATCAGATTTGAGACCCGTGCTGCCTGCAAAGCTTGTCTGTCTATCTGCCAGTCTGTCTGTCAGTCTGTTCAACTGAGATCTGTGCCACTTGGGCTCCACTGTACCACTGGCTGACCCAAATCTCAGGCTCCAACGGGGGGCGGGCAATATTCCATTGCAATTAAGTGTCGCATGCGATGGGTCTTAACTATGCACATAATAACCCAATTTGAGACACCAAAAAGCCAACTTTAAAATGCGCTTAAGTATAAAACTAAAGCCAAAGAAAATTCATGGGAATATCTGTTGCAATTAGCTGCTCGCTTTTAGAAAATACAAGAAGAAAAAACTAATGCAAAATGGAAAATGGAAAAATGGAAAAATGGGTAAACACGCAGCGAAAACAATTTCTAAACGCGCTCAAAACGACTTAATTATGAGTGAGAAATATGCGCGGCAACGTCGCGAATCTCAACTGTATTTAACTGTCAGCATGTGTACGAGATACAAGTACATCCACCCCCCTTTACATCCCTTCCCCACCCTTCCAGCACGTTGCCACATGGCAGCAACCTTTGCTTGCTTAATTGCGCCCACTCAATCAAAGCGGGGCAACTTCATTAGACATTTGCGGTAAAAAATCAACGAACAGCTAACAAACCTACAAACCGAGTTCACACGATCCCCGCGAATTAATTAGCAAACTGAAACTGGCAAACTGCCTTCAAATTGGGAGTGGCTGCCACTGAGATACGGGGGGCAGGTAGATACATAGATATAAAGATACTTGGATGCAGATACTTACGATACACAGCTGCAGATTTACGATACATCATGCTGTTCCGTAAAGTTCATAGGTCTTAGTGTTATCGTTTTCCACTCAGCAACGACATCATCAACGCCATTTAATTGCAAATCAACTAGAAGATACCCTGTACAACGCTCAACTTCAGACTCTCTGCTTAGCTCGTGAAACTTTGACAAAAATCCTTTAATTCTTTGGAAATTTACAAAGCACAAATTAGATACAAGCTGCCTGTAACTATGTTAGACTAGCTGATATCCTGCAGAATCTCTAACTCTTCCAATTTATGCAAATATTATCAGACAATTTTAAAATTAAATTTATAAAGGCAAGTTTTAACAACTGGCAATTTGACTTAAAGATACTCTGTACTGACTATATTGATTGTTCAACAAATTGCTATTACTGCAATGATATCCACATAAATCTAAGAGTATATTTTCTTACTTCTATACTTATTATAATATTAATATTCAAACAGCCATGAACTGCACTATGAGATACCCTTTACTCTTAACAAAAAGAGTCTTGCAGTATAAATTAATTCAACTCTACTGTAAATTTAAATATACCCTCTCTTTCGTTGTATTAAAAAGTGTGACTATTCGAACTTTACAGGGTATAACTATGAAAAGAATCTCGATTTGGCTTTTGGGTTCACGAGTCAATTCACAATTCGGCCCTCTGCGCTTTTTTGGCCGCCCTATTGAGTTTCATATTTGGATTTAAAATTTTTTACTTACTTTTTTGTTTTGTTTTTGTTTTTTTGTTTTTTTGGGAAACCTTAGAAATTTTCATCGTACGCCGAGGGAAATTAGCAAACAATGTAAATAACAGTTAGTAGCTACTTAAGTGGCAGCACCCCCCGTGGAACAGTTACAATTGCAGTTCAAGTTCCACTCTCTGTCTCTCTCCTTGTCCCTGTCGTTGTCTCTATCCCTGGTTCGGGCTAACCACAGGCATGTTCAGTACTCCTCGTCTCTTTTCTCAGCTTTGGCTTCGTCTTTGGTCGACGTTTTTGGTTCTGGACAGGCCAGAACACACTTCATTGCTTGCGGTCAATGCGGCTGCCCCTTGGCCTCTGCCTGTCCCTGCTCTGCCCCCTCGCCCACGCCTCCACTGCACTGGGCTCGACTTGTAGTATCTCCCTTGTGGCAAACTGACCGACCGACCGACCGACCGTCCGCTTGTCAACGCGACAACGTCTTGGACTTTGTTAAACCTTAAAATTAGTTTAAGTATTTAGTTACCAATTTAGTATTGTGGCCCAGAGGGAGGAGAGGAGGCCAATTGACAAGTGAAATGAAGATGAAGGGAACGCAAATGATTGCAAATATAACTAAGAGGGAAGAGGACTGCGACTACAACTGTGACTGCGACTGAGACTCAAACTCAAATTCAAACTGCGAGTGTGTTGATGTGTGTGGTTTTTGTGGTGAGAAACGGTTGAGCTGTATTACAAAGGGGAGAGTGTTCGGCAGTTTGTCAACGGTAAAAGGTATCTAGGTACTTGTTTAGTAATATGTACATACATATAAGTCTTGAGGTTGCAACTGTCTGATTGAGGGCGATTGATAATGATTGCTGTTAATATACATAGCAGCTACGAACTGTGCTGAAAATTCGTTAGAAATCGTTGCTTAAATATTTATATATTTATGTTTAATTTAATAACATACAAATAACGTAAAATGTATTAAAGCAAATGTCAAATTCATATATTTCTACATTAAAATATGGGCCTAAAAGTAACATCTTGATTCACTGATTGATTAAGCAAATAAATAAATAACTTCCACATATCATTCTTGTTAGTTTGACTTGCCTCTGAACTCCCTCAATCTGCAGTTAATCTTTCTTCTCATTTGGTCAAGTCTTTAGTAGCGATACCGCAGACTTACAGTTTCAGCAGATCCATCAATAGATCATCAACATCATAATCACTGTCTTCATCATTATCAACAGCTTGATCGTCAGCCATAACTCGACGTGTCGTTCAAAATGTATCTGGCAGCTACAATAACTTGTAGTTAGTTAAGTTTCATATTTATTGTATAAGTATTATTTTTTATTTTGTATTTTTTTTTGGTACTCGGTATTAAATTGTGCGGTTTTTGCGGTGGTGCCGGACTTAAGTACCACACAATTTCTACTTGAAACATTTTCCACTTGACAACGTAAAAGAAGAAGCCACAAAAGAGGCAAGAACCAAGACGAAGACGATGTCATCAGAGCTTCTTCTTCTGTGTTGGCAATCATAGCGAAGAGCTATAGCTATAAAGCGGCAACAACTTGGACTATTATGTCCAGTGGTCAAGCATTTAGAGTGTGTTTAAAACGAAAAAAGGAGCAGCGACTGAGACTCTTTGCTTCTCTTCTCTTCAGTTTACTTCTCCCTCGCTCTCTTCTTTTTCTGGCTTTGCCAATTTCACAAAACACAGTTGAAATTTCAAACCGCTGGAGCGCAGCTAAACGTGTTGAAAGCCGCACAGCTCGCACACTCTTTGATTGATGATTGCAGCTCGGACTCGGACTCGGATGCCTTTCAACTGCGCATTGGCCAAAAAAAAGGAAAATATATATATGTATATACTATATGAAATTTGCTGTTGAGTTGCAGGTGCTGTTGATGATGGGGAGCTGATGGGGATGGGGTTGGACCTCTCAGATCATGGCCTCGTGATTAAGCGCCAAATGTATTCAAAAGATTGTAATTAAGGCCACAAAAGCTGCAGATCTGCAACGGCTGATAGCCGCTTGTTAACGGCCAACAGACTGACTGACTGCATTCCCTCAATATCTCAATAGTCCCGTCCCTCCTTTCTTCCCTTCCCTTTCCTCTCCCTTTCCCTTTACAGTGCCTGCTGACTCATGCTGACGCACAATTGGACTCTTTCGACTCTTTCAAATCGCCTATTGTCGCATGCAAAACGCCAAAAAAATTTGTTACGCAACCAAATCGATGCTGCGTATCTGTATCTGTATCTGTTTATCTCTAACTGTAACTGTATTTGTATCTGTATCTATTCAAGTCCGCCTGGGTGGCATCCATAAAGCGTAAAGCTACCGCCGTTGCTCTAGTAAAAATTATGATTCTCTTCTCTCTCTATCTTGGCAATAGCTGCTTTTTTATGTGCCTTGCAACGCGAATCTTTGAAATACTTCACTATTAACCCTTCAGTTTTGAATTACAATTTATATTTAAAATTTGTAAATTAACTACTTTTAATTGTCAAACTTTTGTCAACTGCTGTTAGTTGAAGTTCAATGTTTTAAATACATAAATAAATAATTATTAAAAATAAATGCATAAATACAAAATATATAATAATAATATATTATAATAATAATAAATTCTATAGTATTTATATTTGCAGATATAGCAGACAGTCAGTTTTCAAAGTTCTCCTGTCTACAAATTTAGCTGTATCTTTTTTTAAAACACTTTTCTGACACTTGGAATTGCTTCAAAAGGAAGTTCCTCTTTGTCATTTAATTGACTTGTCTCAAATACATATATTTCTCCAATTTCCGTATTTAGAGTATTTAAGTTTCGTCTTTTTCTTTACGAGTTTCCTTTATTTCCTGAATATTACATTTAATGTATTCATTTGGCGGCGTTTGGCTTTTGTAGTCCAAAAGTTAACGTTTCTGTTTTGTGGTTCATAATTTATGCAAAATCATTGGCCGATCGATCAATGGAATGGCCGTCGCCCGCCGTGTTCGCCAAAAGCCAAAAAGCCAAGAAGAAAAAACTGAAACTGAAGCCGAAGCCGAAGCCGAAACCGAAACCAGAACCAAAATCTGTAACCGAAACTGAAAACTGATAAATGAAAAGCAAATAAAGAAACTGTTAACGTGTGGCGGGAGAGAGAGATGCCGCACAGGTGCGAGCAGGAAACGAGCCGCATCTGCTACGCATTTAATTGGATTATGAGGTAAATCCTGTCACAGCACAACTATTCCAATGACGCACCCACACGACACGACCAAGACAAAGAGAAAGAGACAGAGAGAGAGAGAGAGAGAGACTCGAGCCTTCTCGGCCTGCAACTAATTGCAATCGAATTAGTCAAGGAGCTCAGCAACTTTTCTTTTGCCCGGCTCAGTGGAAAATCGAATTGAAAGTGGAAAGCAGCCCAAGTTAACCTAACCACACAGAGACCCAAAAGACCTTCGACTTGCAACTCACCATCTCTTATTCCACCTTCGCCTCCTCCTTCTCCTTCGCCGTCTCCGTCATCTTCTTTGACTTTGCCCGTTTCCGGCTGGCGTCAGGGTGGCGCCTGCGCACGGCATTTAAAAGTGGGCGTGCCTGATGACTTAAAAGGTTTTTAAATGGACGCTCTGCATCTCCGCATCCGAGCTGCTACTGGCCTCCGTTTTCAGTTTAGGTTTTGGTTTCTTAGACCCTGTATCTGAGAAGTTAAAAGAGTTTTATAATTTCTGAATAAAAATTTACGTTACAAGCAGAAACATACATATGTGACAAATCCCATAAAGTATAAGGTTAAAGAGAATAAAATAATAGTAAGCAATTTGTGATTTCGCTGTATTTTTTGTGATGCTTCGTCACTAGCGTGAACTGCCGTAAACAGTAATAGTTTTCAAAGACCACAACAGACTAGAGATACCAAACTTTGTAAATAGGTCCTTCTATATCCTAAGTTTAGTTTAAACGCAGCGATAAAAGAAATTCAAATTATGTAAATACAGGGTCGCTTACAGTCGGGCTCGCACGACTCAACTGCCTACTAGTTTTGGTTTTTGAGTTTGGCTTTGCTCTTGCCGACAGCAACGCCTTAAGCACCTTCGTTCCCAGGTTCATTGATCCATTTTTCCTTACAAAAAAAAAACAACACAACCTTTGTTGCTTTTGCAGCAATTATGAATCGACTTCTCCGTTTGCCTGATGTGTTAAACGTTTTCCAAGACTCTCTATCCAATTAAAAAGTTGAACACAGTTAAAATCTCTATGGCTTCCTAATTGTCAACTCGTCTCAAAGGAAACGAAACGGATTCCTGTGTTTGTAATTCTGATTAGTTGAGAAATTGTTATGAATTTTGTTTTAGATTTTAAAGTATCTTAACTATACTTCTTTTATTGAAATGATCTTCTGTAATTAGTTTGCTTTATTTTGTGTAAGCTGGAACATTTGAATTTCTCTCTTTTCTGGCGAATTCTGTTTTAAAAAAATGTATTCTGAATCAGAAGAATTTCTTCCCATTGCGATCTCTCTCCATTAAGTATTTTTGCCATTCATTCAACTTGGATCTCTGTCTTTATTTAATTGCTTCAATCGGGAGCGGATTCCCCCAATTTGTTCCTATAAACTTGGATCTAAAGGTCTACGAAAAGTATTCCGAATTTCACTTTGACCTCTTTTCGCAGCTCATTTTGATTTCTTTAATGATAATTTTTGATGTTTTGTGAGTTGTATTTTTTTTTCTCTCTCGTGGTTTCGTGTAGAGTCGTTCATTATCTATCGTTTCTGTTTTTTTCTCTGGCGTCGCATTTTGGGCTTGAAATATTTAAATGAGCTTTTAAAAAATTGTTAGCTACTGTTTGACGCTCTCGAGAAACAAATCTTAAAAAGCCAACAAACCGTAGACGTCTCGGCCTCAGGCCCGACTTGACTCAAGCTTTGGAGTTGGGTTTTCTATACAAAATTATGAAAATTGCTATTATTAATGATTATAAACGTTTTTTGTACACTTTACTGGAAATTGACAAGCGCTTATTAACGATCTTATAATAGCGACTGATCGACCGATCAACTGAGATCGAACGGCCCCATTGTCCTACCTCCCATTCCCACTCCCTTTCCCATTCCCACCCCTTTTCCCCCTTTTCAAAATCGTGACATGACTGTCGGCAAAAATCGATTGCTATACTCAGATATTCAGATATTTTCGATGCCATATCAAATTCAGGGGTCGACGTTGACTTTGAAATGCCAGAAGCCAGAAATACAAACAAAGAAATGCGCCGTAGACAATAGAAAAGCTGAAATATTTGCTCAAGACAGGAAGCCTCTTTACATTATTAATCAGTTTATAAATACCCACAAAGAAAGAGACAGTAACATGGTGATATCGAAATATGGAGAAATGTAAACAGAGAGAGAAAGAAACAGTTTCAAAGTCATTGGCTAGATTTCTTTTAGAATACTTATTTAAAGTTTACTTCTAAAAATCTGTTTCTTAACTTTTCCCCTGTGGCTGTAAATTTAGTTAAATAAATATCCATAAAATTTATTAGCTTAACTAATAGTTTTGTGGTATATAACTTTGAAGTTATTATTCAATATTCAATAATATTCATCGACTTGTATTTGGAAGAAATATTCTAAGACAGTCTTATTACAGATCAAATCAATAAAGGTCTTACTTTTATGTAAAGCTAAGATACTATTAGAAGATGGTAACTAAATCATTTATTTTTTACCATATCATAATCAAATTTAAAGCTATACCTTTCCTTCATTGAGGGTGGTTTTATTTTCGCTTAGAGTCATATCATTTCGTTTAATTTTTGCCAATAAAAGGGGTTGTCACAGAAATGCCTTTTAGCCAAGATTTAATTCATAACCAACTATTTTATTTAGTTACCATTTCCTCCTTTGGGGTTTGTATCAAACAGTCTGCAATTTATTCAATTGGTTTTAACTCAAAGTTAATTATTTGTTTTACCTTTTTGGTCGTGGCAGTAAAAGTGGAATCAATCTGCAGCTGCCCTAACCATAATTATTGGTCTCTCTACATAAAGTGTCGTAAATGTGGCACAGTGCCTGCCCCGATAGTTAGACGACACAATAATTTATCGACGCACTGACGCATTGCGACAAAACCTAAAGTGCTTATTTAGCAAAAAAAAATATGAACTTAGTAGAAAGGGCTAGAGTTGAAAGAAACTGACTGGATGAGACCCTGTATTTAGTCTGTAAAATATAGAGTTAAAAAAGAAATAGAAATGTTTGATTTTGATAAAACTTTGAAATTCAGGTAAATTTAAGAGATTTCATGATAATTTTTACCTTGATCTGAAAGCTAATAGCGTCTATAATAAAATAAGAACTATTTTTTTAAGCAAAATAGAATATCTGAAATTTTATTTCATTAAAACAATCACTTGAATAACTTTAATTTACATGCATTGTCTATTTCAAACCCTTTGTACTTTTTAGGTACAGGGTTCAGTAGTTGAGATCACTTGGTAACTTGTGCGGATCATAGACATGCTGAACGGTTCTCTTTTGCGATCGGGAACTGAGAATTGAAAGTGGAAATAGAAGTAGAAGTGGAAGAGGAAGCAGACCACTAAATTGTGCACTTTGAGCATCAAAATTGTTGCATTGCGTGTGCGTGTGCGTGTGCAGTGTTTTTTGCAGTAAATAATATAATGTATGGTAATGGTATTGTAATATGAGGGGAATGTCAAACCAAATGAGTGCGTAACTAAACGCATAATGTCAATTTAACTTCACTTTTCCCTTCCCTTAACCTGATATCGAAGTGTGCGTGAGTATAACTAAGTATGTTTTTTTTGCTATACTTGTATTTTGTTGTGTTGTGCTTTTTCATATACATATTTTTTAGACTCTTCATACACATAGACATTTGTCATTTTTAGCAAATTGCCAGTTTCCGTTCGTAAACTCTCGACTCTAGGGCAAATGGGGGAGAAAATGACGCTCATTCGATAGAAACTTCATTAGAGACAAACACAACAAGTGGGAGTGAGAGAGAGATAGAGAGAGAGGGAGTAATAGAGAGAACAGCACAAAATTCGCTGGAAAAATGTTTACAACTTTTTTCTTCTTTTTTTTTAATATACATATAAATATATAAATGGGTAATTTATGGACACAGTGAAGCGTAAAGACCCACCTAGACCTACAGAATATAGTAATCGGAGATAGAGACGGCGAAGGAGGCAAAGTTGAAGCTAGTTATCGAAAGCGGCATTAAAGTCCAGTTTAGGTCGTACTTTAGAGTTTAATAAGTAGCAAATTATTTAGTGCACATCTTTATTGCATGGTTTACTTAGGTATGCTCTATAAAGAGTACAAAGGGCTTTTACTTTAAATAGTATCTTTAATATAACTTGCAATTTGTTAAAGTCGGAGAAAGTAGTCTTATAAATGCATCTATTTAGCTTTTAATTTCATAGGGCCAGCTTTTAAAGTCGCGTGCTCATTGTTAGTTTCTATTTGAATTCCATTTCCAGTTCTAGATTTCGGCCTCCGAATTGAATTTCGGAATTAACAAAAACCAAGAAAATTTTTTAATAAAATGAAAGAAAATTGAATTAGATTGAAATTTAGAGGGCAAATCAGAATGAAAGAGATTGCCACTTTAAATCGGCTTAGATTTCCCAAAGATATGGTGAACTCCTTAAAAGGACTCCTTGTAAAGGACTGACACTTTT
The DNA here is from genome assembly GCA_037043535.1 of Drosophila putrida. Lineage (NCBI taxonomy): Eukaryota > Metazoa > Arthropoda > Insecta > Diptera > Drosophilidae > Drosophila > Drosophila putrida. The sequence goes on from JBAMBI010000016.1 coordinate 1,256,705, forward strand.
TACAAGTAAAAATTAGATCTAAATTACTTTCCAAGTTAGCAATCTTCCTATAAATAGCCCCAACAATCATCAAGATCGTTGAGATCTTTGATCGACTTGGCTTCTGTCTGTAACTTAAAAACAAATTTGCACAACTTGATTATACCTTGGCGATCTCTCGCTCTTACAATGTGAAACTATTACAATATAATATAATTGAAGTCAGTCAGAAGTCTGATAATTGAATAGCAAATGTTGGTAAGAGTCAACGGAGTACTTAACGATCGATAAGTGATCTATTAGTAGACGTAAGTAGTTTCACACATTCCATTCACCATTTAGGCTAATGAACTGCCAACTGGCGAATCTTTCTCTTGTGGCAACTCATCATCATTTTGAATACAAAAAAAGAAGCCAGTTGCTGATCTGCTTTTGATCTTAATGATCTTGCTGATGATGATGATGAGGAGGATCATCATTGATCCATGAGCTCATGGCATGCGTTGTATATAGCGTTGTATTTCATAACCAAAGCGAACCGATTGGCCATTGTGCCTCTGACAGGCCATCTCTGACCATTCTGACCAAATCAATGCTTCGTCATCCTAAAGATCATCATGATCATGATGATGATCGGTGCAAACGCTCTCGTCATTGTCGGTAGCAACTACCGGCTGACGCTTTGACTCTAGAGAGGCACATTTAGAGAGAGAGAGAGAGAGACCTTTAAGATCGTCGTCATCATCATTGCCATTGCCAGGCGGTAGGCGCACAATTTTCGCGCCTGATCAAAAGACAGCGATTATTCCAGAAGCTGGAAGATCAGAGCGAGCAAGAGGAGTAAAAGATGCTGATGAAGAGGAGTAGCTGCTGGCGGGGGAGGCAACAACGAAGTTGCTCGATTATGAACAAAAATAAACAAAATCGATCGGTGTAGATCAAAGTGTTGATCAAGCTCAGCTTTAAGCTGTTGTTATTGTTGTTGTTGTTGTTGCTCTTATAGAGGGAGGTGTGTCATGATGAGATAAATGCACAGTTTGCCGCATTTTAATTTCCTTGACTCTACGAATTCGGTGTATTCTGTTTGTTTTCTAGCGATAAAACAAAATTAAAAATATACGAGAGAGTGAGAAAGAGAGAGAGGAGAGATATAGATGGGGAGAGAGAAAGAGGACTGATCGACGCGGAAGCCAAGTAAAATCCCAGTCGGAAGGGAGTGCGATGCCGAAAGGCCAAACGAAAAAATCCATTTTTGAAGTGGGTTGGAACCACTTAACACAAATTACGCAGCAAAATGTCGAAACGAATTGAAACGTTGAAAACGATCAATGAAAAACCGTGTGGCAAACTCTGTGGCGAGTGGCGAGTGGCAGCATCTATTCCCCATTCATGGAGTCGAGCGGAGCCGGGTACCATCATCAATGAAATGGCAAAAGTGTGTATCTAACAGATACACGAGTAATAAAATAAACAACAATCGAATACGAAAAGTATCTTTCAGATTCTTTGTCGAACAATATATTCTAATGACAAGCGCCTCGATCATTGAAAGAGTTTCCACTTCTATCGGATTAACGCACCACATCGATCGATATGGACACGTTTAGGTGTCTCTCTCTTTATAATTATAACACCTCGTTAGTTATTCTTTGTTGAATCATTTAGGCTCACATAGATACTCACACACACACACACTTGTACTCTCCCAATACTCCAACGGGAAGCACTTTTATATTTGTTACTTTGCCTGAGAAACATTCATTGATTGATCGCCTCTTTGTTGTGAATCGTGTTGGATTGTGGATCATTTTGCGGTTAATGTGGCTCTTCAAAGAATTTCAATTGTTTGCCTTCTAATTAAGCATGTGGCATTAATTGTTCTCATACTTTCTGTTCGCTTTTATGTTCTGCAAAACAGAAGATGAAATATTAGCTGGATCGACAATAACTAAATACATTAAAAATATTTTTAAAAAATATGCTTTTATTCAATTTTGATCAGTAAAAACACTCAATAGTTTTTTCTTAGTTCATAGTTATACATATAAATTTTGTTCAATATCAAAACTTATACTGATGTTCTACTATTTTCATAATTAATATATTTATATTCGTAAATTTTAAATTAGCTATAATTTTCTATAATAATTTTTCCACTTTATATTTTTCAGAAACTTCTCAATTGATCTTCAACTTCATGATCTCGATCTTCGGTAAGTGTAATTTTATTATCGATTCTACATTGATTGATTTTATCATCTTCTGTTGACACAATCTACATATATGTTATCTATATAATAATATTTAATTTTGAATGATCTTAAAAATACTTTGATCGCCAATTATGAATGAACTTTGAGTATTGTGAACTCTTTCTTTTTTCGCCCTGCCTCTTTCTTTATCTCCCTTTAATTAATCTACTTATGGTTCCTTCTTGTTTATATAGTGAGGCTTGATCAGTAGCTCATTATTTTAATTAAATAAAAGTATTGCTCAAGTTATTTATATAATGGGAAATTTTTCTAATGATCTTTTGTTTTAAACATCGCATTTGTTTGATCGATCGATCGATCGTTGTTTCAACATTGAATTCAACCTCATGCATATGCACATCAGATGATCCGATCAATGTTCGTGCAATACCTACCATGACCAAGTAATTAGCCTAAGCCGTCAGCTTGGAATTCTCCCTAAAACTACAAATAAAAATAAAATGAAAAAGAGAAAGAAAAAGAAAAACCAGTAGCCAATATTTAACTAAGCGAAATGGCTCTACGAGGCGTCTTCGCTTCAAGTTCTTCAAGTTAATTGAGCAAAAGACGAAGATGAAAGAGGATTGGCATAGAAAATATGCCCCAACGGCAGGCAGACATAAGGCAACAACTACAGATCGGTTGTCGATCATTCAGACTTCAGACGGAGGGCCCCATTTACCATTTCAGTAGCAACCATTTTTCAACAATTTTGCATAAATTTTTCGAAAAAGACGTTTTCACAACCAATAATCAAACCACGTTGATTGCCAGCCAGTCAACAGAGAAAGACTGAGAGATAGAGAGAGTTGAGAGAGAGAGAGAGAGAGAGATGAAGAAACGAGTTGAAAAGCGATTTCAAGAAAAAGATTTAATGAAGTTTAGCACGATCATTCTACTAAGAGATGCTGGAGATGATGGAACGCAAAGAACACTACTCTAATTGGATGCATTGAATGCAGATCCTTTGTATAGATCTTAAATTTCAAAAGCCAGAAAGGGAGATATTGAAAAAGAAAGAGAAAGAAAGAGAGAGAGAGAGAGAGGTAGTGGGTGTGCTCGGCCCCCACAGATAAATGATCGAAAACTGTGGAATAATGAGATAAACGCGAAAAATTAGCGATCGAAATGGTTGTTCAGCACGGTTTTTGTCTGTTTGCCTGTTTTTTAGGCCTTTTTTAGCCAGTTTTTAATCCAATCACGCAGCTGCATTTACTTACAACAACAACGGCAAGTAATCGTGTTGTTAACCTAATTATATGACGATCGTTGTTGTTGTTGTTGTTGGAGCTGTTATTTTGCATATTTTGCAATTGTTATTGTAATTGGCCATCATGGCTGCCACAGAGTGTATGCGTGTGTATCTGTTTGTGTGTGTGTGTGTGTTGGCCCTAATGAAGGCCCTGTTTTATGACCATTTTGATCAACTCCTCTCGTAAACGATAACGTTTTAAGGCTTTTCATAAAGCAACTGTTGTTGCCGTTTTGCTTCTATGGCCTTTTAATGATCAATTTTCGCATCATTCCATTTTTTCCCTCCCCTCCTCCATTCCCCACCGAACTGATCGTATAGCCCATCCAATCTTATCCCCATTTCAACGTTTTTAACACAACGCAAAAAACTTCCGACAAAGCTTAACGCTTTCGGTCAATGACAATTTGGCTACCCTACAATGAGACAACAACAGCGACGTCGAAGGCTTTAACATTTCCGGCTTAAATGATTCCAGGTCTCAGATCTTCGAGCTGCCGTAATTACTGTGCGAGCCATGCGAAGAGAGTAAGATATCACTGATCGAAGAATGAAGATCGAAGAATAAAGCTTAAAGAATTGTAAAGCTTATTTCAAGCTTGAGGCAAAGATCAGCTGTATGGTTATGAATATCATTCTGAGGCACATATAAAAGATATTGCTGTAAAACAGATCTTGTTACTTGAATCAAGAGAGAAAGAGAGATCAGTGATCGAAGATTGAAGAATAAAGAACGCAGTGTTATTTGACCTTGGGCTTAAGCAAGTACAACATTGTAGTATTCAATAGATTGTTGGTGATCGTAGATTAGAATTATTGGAGTTTTACTACCTATAACGTATTTTATCTTAGCCAACTCAAAAACTAGATGAGTTAGCCTTTTGAAATTTGGCTTGGAGATACTTCATAACTAGAATCCTCCCCTTATGTGACTTAATGTCAACTAAAGTTAACTTTAATCCTGACTTTAGGTCAAGTGCAGCATATCACAACCCTAAATGAAGGGGTTTTTTCCGTTAAACTGTGGGACCGTTGCATAAATCAAATGAATTTGTTAAATTACAACCATTTGCATTTAAATAATTTGAATTCTTGAATAAGAATGTGTGTGTGTGCACACCTATGACAGTGGTTGCTGCCACTTATTATTAATATGTGTATAGTTTTGCTGTTGTCTTATGAATACATACATATTTTCTATATAGATATATGTATAGTTTATTTTTTGTATTCATATTTTTATTTTTTTCTCAACTTGCGCACACTTAAAAATGAATTTAAATAAATTTTACGCTTGGTTAAGTCAAACAGACAGCGACAGGCGAAAGCGACAGACGACAGACGACGGACGACGGAGACAAAGTGACAGTGAGAGAGGGAGAGGGTGATAGGGAGAGTAAGTGAGAGGGGCGATGGGATGGGGTAGACAATTATAATAATAATCATTTACATTTGACATTGGCTGACTGACTGAGCGACTGAGCGACGTCGACCGCATGATAATTTATCATTTGATTTCATTTTTTATTTCATTTTATGATCTTTATATTTTTTATTTAGCTCGTGAGAACAATTAGAGAGCTGCTTGATGGCGTTAATGATGCACAGGACATGGTTCCCTCACCCTTTCTATCTCTCTGTCTATCTCTCTCCCCCTCTCTCTATCTGTTGTCCTTGGCATTTGCATAAAAAACGCATAAACTGTGGCAACAATTGTTGGCAATTGACTTGGCTAATTGAGCGCTCAACTGGAAGTGTTTGCAAGTACCGCATTTCTCAGTAAACAATTGTCAATTCTACACAGAAAAGATATCCAGAATTTTCGGGATAACATTAATCTAAATCTTATCGGTGCCAAAAGTTCGTTGATCTCAAATTTTCTAAAACTAAATAGGGTTTTTTATTTCGTTATCAGCAAATATTTTTGTGTATAAATGTTGAACATAATCTTCGTTAAATAATATTATAAAAACTAAATTCATACTTAATAAACAATTTAAAATCAATTACCTTTTAACGTGATTTTTAACAGGTTATTTTGATCTTCGGACCTTGCTTTTTGTCCCACTGTTCATTTCTCCAATTTTTCTATCAATTCTCGCTGCTTGTAAAAAGTTTTTGATTCCACACGCGCGCCATTTGTTGGCAATTAATTGAGGCAACAACATTTGACAATTGTTGCATTAGCGTTAATTTATGTGCGGCTATTCGCTGTCTCTCTCACACAATCACTCACTGTCTCTCTCTTACTGTTAAATAATTGCGTCTCGGGTGTCTCATTAAAACTGTTTTTTTGTTGTCTATTTTATTTTTTGTTGGTAGTTGTTGCTTGTTATTGTTGTTGTCTATTATTGCGTCTAAACTTTTATCGCTTTTTGGCATCTAAACCCAACTCGAACAATGCGACGCCAACTCAAAGTAGCATAATTATAATTATAATTATATCAAATTTTGAAACCATTTAAAACGCATTAAACGCCGCCACAGACACAATCCAAAAATCTCAAGGAAACAAAGACAGAGATAGTAGTCAATAGAGAGAGAGAGAGAGAGAGACAGTGCGAGTGAGAAGGAAACTATACAAAAATTGTACCAGAATAATTACGTGAAATTGCTGCTGCTTTTGTTCAATTATTTATAGGCTAGTTTATTAAAGAGTGCCTCTTCTCCTTCTCTTCTGCTTTTCTTCTCCTTGTATTTTTCTCCTCTTTGCTCTTGGCAATCATTGAGCAAATGAAAAGTGACCGAAAATTGTTGAGGGCCATTCATAAGAGCTCTTAATGGGGCTATCGTTAAGGAATTGCGGCAAAAGAGATTTATAATCACTGGATAAATCATGAGCTTTTCAGCAACTCCCTCCGATGTATTCAAGAGCGAAAAATCCTTTTCAATTATATGAAACTAGTAAAAAAAATTTTCGAACAATTCCCAGCTATTTGATATTAGAAATATTATAGTATGTAGATAGTTAGATAGATAGATAGATAGATAGATAGATAGATAGATAGATAGATAGATAGATAGATAGATAGCAATTAGAAATATTATAGTATGTAGATAGATAGATAGTAGTCAGATATAGACAGGGATTTATCATATACTAAACGTGATCTGACAAATTGGATAATCGCAAAGCGACCCAAGAAATGACACTCAAAATATCATTACGAAAATTATGAGTACGTGTGTGTGTGTAGGAGTGTGTGTGTGTGAGTGTGTGTTTGTTGTGTGTGTCGAGGTAATTGCGTCAAAAGTGCTGACAGACTCAACAACACGACAACGAACAACAGGAAGGTGTACATGATGATCACAACGATGATAATGATCATGATGATGATAATGACAATGGGAATGGGAATGACAATGATGATGATGATTATGATGATGACAGCACTTTGTTGACAAAACAGCCCAAAACAGTTAAATGCATTTTAGTTTATATTTTAACAGTTGGTTAAGTTTTGTTTAGTGATTTAAATAATTGCTCGATGCCGACGTCAACGTCGACTGCGACGTCGGCTTCGACTGCAACTGCAACTGCGACGCGTTGCTTGGCGCATGACACGCAAACAGAGCTCGAGAGTCAGTGGCAAGTTTGTGGAAATTTAAATGGAAATGGATGTGGAAGTGGAAATGGAAATAAGGAACCGCAATTCGCGCGACAGGAACAATTAAACGAGCGTCGAAGCGCAACATTTATGTTATCTACCCTTCCTTTTCATACTCATACCACTCATTCCTCTCTCTCTCTCTTTCTCTCTACCCACCCGAAATGGTCTCTCTGTCTTTTGTCCCCTCTCTCAGCATTCGTTCTATATGTAAATGGGAACTGTCTCATTTATCAGGCGCGCAGGCGCAGTTCGAGAAATTTTCTCGCACTCGCCAAAAACGAAATTTAAATATTTTAATCGCATTGTTTTACAGGCCAACAACAACAACATGAACTGAAACAACAAGATAGTCCAAATTAATTTCATTCAGACCGCACTCGCAATGCTCTCCATAAATTAACAAATGCCAAACAGTTGTATGAATGATAAGAGAACATTTCTTCTAGCAGCTAATTAAGTAAACTTATTCTAATTATATTAAGGAGTAGTTTAACTCTCAGAATGATAAACTGTCCTAAAATGTATGGAAAGTAATGTCAAATTCAAGGATATCCAGTTCAATTCAAAGTTCCAGCTCATATTCTTCTCTGTCATTTGAATTATAAAATAATATTATTATTAGGTATTCGCTTAATAAAAGGATCCTATAATATAAAATAAAAATGTCTCTTGATAGATAATAAGAAAATTCTTATATAAGAATTTTGTCATATATTAAGCAACTTTTCATCAAACTAAAGATCAATCAATTAGAATTTAAAACCTGTTGGTAGTTTCTCTAGTTATAAACGTAGAATTATCGTATTCAATTTCAATCTAAATTTTAACAGCTTAGTCAAGTGATCAGTTCCCAAAGAAGAAAGCTTTGCAATAACCTATTAAACCTGCTTTGTAAAAGTAAACTCTCTCTTTCTAATAGAGAATTCCATCTAGAATCACATTGAATGCTGAGCAAAATAATAATTTTTTATGATATGTATCAACTTATATTAGATTAGTTGGTTGGCAGCTTCTACAGCTAGATAGAGGTACATACAACAGCTTTGATACCCTGTAAATGAGTATATTACCAGCTGACGTCAAGTTTTGAGCAAGTTTTTTGCCAAATCCCCAAATGGCTTGCATTTTTATACAGCACTTTTGGACCTGTCCCGTCGCAGACTGGACTGGGAATGGGAATGGGACAGGGACTGAACCTGGACCGATAAGCATCGCTTCCGGTCTATGGAAGTGGTGCTAGTGGCAGTTGTGGTGTTGCTGTGGTTAGTGGTGTGTATCAAATGGGGTCTGTGGCACCTCACACCGACCGCCCCTGTGGCTATAGAGCCCATAAAAAATAAATACAAAACTAAAAAATGCGTCTATCTCTTTTGTTTTGTTCACATTCTGTTTTAGAGATAGAAAAACGCGATACTAATTTTTGGTACCTACATTTAATTTTACTATATTGTCTAACTGTCTGTTTGTGAGTGTGAATGTGTGTGTGTGCGAGTGTGTGTCTCGTGCATTTTAAATGGAAATCTGTAAATTTGTTTTTATTGTCATTATAATTTTGTCGTTATGTTGTAGCTGGTTCTACTTGGCTGATAGCGTTTAGCACCTGACATTTTTAGTGGCAATTATAACAGCGAACAGAGCAAAGAGTCAACGAACCTCAGCTCCACACTCAGACAGACAGAGAAATAGAGAGAGAGACAGAGAGAGAGAGACAGAGAGAGAGAGAGAGAGAGAGGGAGAAACTAGCGGAAGAGATCATCAGACTTGCTTCTGTGTTTCATTAGAAGGCCATTAAATAAATGCAGAGTTTAAACTATCGCATACTTAGAAAATAGACAAAGAAAGGCAGAGAGAGAGAGAGAAAGAGAAGTTTACTTAGTCAGTTAGTTAGTCAGTCAGTTAGTCAGTTAGTTAGTGCAACTTGGGCCACAAAACGAAACCAAACGAAACGTCATGTTGCATGTTGTCATGAGTCATAAAGCAGAGTTGCATGTGCAACAACAGCAACAACAACAACAACTGAGGCAACAACACGGCAGCAAAGTTTTATTGAAAGTCCCAAAGAGCGCAGCTTAAAATTAAATTAGAAAATAAAAATGCAAACAGCAACAACAAAAACAGCAACAGCAACAAAATGTGAGAAGGAAGTGCAATTTTGTGCTCAGTTGGCCAAAAGCGAATCGTGATTGCTCTGCAAATGTTGTAAAATCTAACGGGAATGTGTAACAAATAAATTATGAAAATCATAAATTAATATCAATTAAAACTGGCATTAATTTTACAAATATTTTAGCCACAATTATTCAATAAGAAAGATTTATTTGCAAAGCAGTTACACTTGAATTATATTTACTTACTTTTATAATATTTTAAATTAAACTAAATTAATATTTTTATACCACAGTTTTAAAAATTTGTATATTTTTAGTTTATAGTTTAAAGATTGAATTTATTTAATTGGTAATTAAAAATCTTTTATCATTTTATTTGTAGCTAGGAAGTTAATTCGAAATTTGTTTTTTTAATATTATGACAATTAAACTACATATATTTTTATATTATAGTTTATTTGTTGTTTATTTGTTATTTTATAACTTATGATTATTTCAGTTAAGACAAACTTTATTTAATAAGTGAATTTTTTCTTAAACTATAGATTTCGTCTACATATAAATTTTTTAAAATTAAAAATATAAATGCAAAAATAGTTTTAGAGCTATTTGTTAACAGAAGTCAGGAATTTATTTCTTCAGCTTTTATTTAAAGTAATAATTGTCTAACTTTTAATTTAAACAGAAAACGCAATAGTTAAGGTGGTATCTAAATCTTTTCGCATCTCACCATGTTTCTCTTACTGTCTTTTTCTCTCTCTCTCTTCTTCTTTATCTCCTTACATATGAAGCTCTTGGAATAAATTTGCAGCTCTTCTTCATGTAAGCGCTGAAGCACTCATCAAAGGCGAGCTTCACTGCACCGCACTTCCCTTTTTACTTAGATATTCCCATTGCAATGTCTTCCCTCCTCCTTCTCTACTGTCCCCCTATCCCCCTATCCCGTAAGCACAGTGTTCTTTGGGCCTGGGTGGCTTTCATTACGTTTTGTGTAGCGTTTTTTACTACATACTATGATTACGTTTACGATTACATAAGAATATAATATCGCAATTAATCGCATTTAACACAAAAATGTTCGGACCGTTCAAGGCAAGTCCCGAACTTTGCGTGTTGTTGTTGTTGCTCTTGCTCTTGTTGTTGTTGTTGCAGTTGTTGTTGTTGCAGTTGTTGTTGTTGTTATTGTGAAGCAATCTCTGCACGACATACAACAATTAAAAACTTTTTTAATAATCGCGCCGTTTTTTCTTGAATTTAATTTGATGGCTTGTTGGCTTTATGCCGGCTTCAATTGGCATGCGATTTCATATACATATACAGGTAGACACTTATACATACACATATGCGTGATTCTAAATAACTCTTCACTGCTAAACTCTCCACTTTGAACTGCAACTGTTTTGAAGAGTTAAGTACTTCTTTAACTGCTAAGGGAAACTGTATTTTCAATCAAGTTAACGAACCCTGTATGAGCATATAAAATAAACTATCAATTTATTTGTTATTACAGACAATTCTCCACTTTTTTAAACTATCTTAAATCGTATATAAACTAATACTTTCAATATCCACCTGAATATTCTCTTGGCTTTCCATTATAATAACATTTAATTAAATAATACTTATTATTATATTTCGTCATTTGATTCACACTTCATAAAACCCTCCATTTTTTCAGTCTTCATTCTTTAATATTCCTAAAGGGTATAAAATGCACATATAGAATCTGAATCTTCTATTCGAAACTCTTTTTATCTCCCACTAATAACTGATTTCTCTTGAAAAAAACAAATCTAATGTAGACAACTTAATATCGGTTGATCTTAACGAAATCTACCAGAATCAAGCTATTCCTTTGCTAATTTGTTGAATTTAGTACAGATTGTAGAGTAAAAAAAAACAATCTCTTCCCATAGAGTTAACAGTAAATCGGGCTTAATCAGACTTTTCATTTATTTTGATCTTAACGATCGCCCACGCAATTTCAATTAAATTAGAAACGTTGATCGAATCTCCGTTCAAGTCTCTATATATTTATCCATTCTTTTGATAAAATTATATTCGATAGTTTTTTGGGTGTGTGTAGTTCGGTATAATCGTTGGCTTTCTATCGCGCATCTGAACGTTTCTACAGGTTTATTATTAGGCCGAAATAGTATTCTATTTGGTGTTTAGATTAAAAGATTTATGACTACAAATTATGGTACTTTACTGGGCGATAACATTTCCGTTCGTTTGCCTCAAAAGGCCGAAAAATAAAAACTACTTAAACTCAACTTAATTTCTTTTGGGCCACAGCAATAAAAAATTAACAATTAATCTTGAATAAAAAATCTAACGGCCAAAAAGAACCATAGAAACCAGGGTTTTTTCAACAGTCTTCAACAGTCTGCAGTCTATAGTTTAGAGTCCGAGTCTTTCTTCGGAGGCTTTAAAACCCAATTGAGTGCCCATTATTAACGCCGAGGCGAGCGACTCATAAAACTGAGAAATTTATTCTCACACCCAATTTGAGTTGGCTGCTAGATAAGAGGTACCTCCTCCTTCTCTCTCTCCTGGTCAGTCTTCCCCTTCATCTTCTGCCTCTTCTAGTGGGTCTCATTAACGCGCCACGGAGGCCGCTGCAAACACACACCTTAATTTGTCATTAATTTGCATATGGACAGTGGAAAGACGTAGCCCAAAGACCCAAAAACGATCCACCCCCAATGGAGAACTCTTCGAAAAAAATAGAGAAAAGGAACAACAACAAGGTTAAGATTAGATTAAATGCAAGAATGCTCAAGACGGGGTTGGTGTGAACATAACTCTTAAACCAAATTACAATAAATCATTCAAAAAAACACATTCCACTTTTCACCTACTCGTAGTTTTTAGATACCGAACCACTGAACACAACTAAGCTGAGCTGAACTGAACTGAACCACTCAACCACTGACCAGGGCAACCACTCAACATTTGAATAATGTGCTAATAATAGACGCGCTTCAGTTAATGTAATGAGCATCTGTGGGGCGGGAGGATTTTCTGGTTTCTCTTCGGTTTTCGGTTCTTCGGCTCTTTGGTTCTTCAGTAGAACACTTGTTCTTCTCGACCCTATAAATTAGTTTTGTTTTTTGTGTTTTGTTTTTGGTTTTAGCAACAGCATTTAACGTCTAACGAACCGTTGTCGTTTCTTGAAGCGCATTTTGAATTTTATTTCTTATTATTTGCTCGCTACTCATTTTTTCCGCCTCAGCGACCTTTGGCCCCTCCTTCATCTTCAACGTCTCGGAGATCTATCTGTTAGACAATTAATCACATAGCCAAATTATAAAGACACACACTCGCACACACACACACACACATACAGACGCTCCCACACTTATTTAGTATGCATATTAACATTTGTACTTTGATAAGCAGCTAACTAAATAGATGGTTCAGCTCGTAATCATAGATCGCTGACCATAATTATGAATATCTTTGAAGATCTGTGAATAATTCAAGTAGCTACTTAAATGAACCTGACTTATTTACCATACTAAATACCCTGCAAATACAAAAATCACAAGGGTATGTCAGGTTTCATTCTTTATCATGGATTAAAAGTGACCACTGTGAATGTCTTTTGCTATGTTCTCCTTTAAGAACATGCTTAAGAGTTGTTTCTTAATACCCTGTGACTGTTAAAGGATTAGGTAAATTATACTGAATCAGTGGACAGTTTAAAATTGGAATAATAATGTTATTGCAGATATTGTACAGTTTTCAGAGACTAGAAGTGATTGATTTACAAAAAGAATTAATGATTAGTAATTGAATATTTGTAAATTAAACCCAATAATGGCTAAAATTTGTAGAACTCTCTAAGTTTGACTAGTTGTTATTAAAATTAAAAGTTATAAGGAACATTTTCATTATTATGTGTATTAGCATTAGCATATTCATCAGCATTAGAAAAATTATTCGCATAAATATTAATATTATAAGCATAAGCATTACCATTAGCGTTAGATCTAGCATTAAAATTAAAACTAACATTAGCATTAACATTACAATTAGCATTGCCAACAGCAATGTTATCAATATTATCATCATTATTTTTATATTTTTCAAAACCACTTCAAATAGTAATCCTAATAGAGCTGGCAGTGCTATCCACTGCAGTTCGCCTTATTAATATCAAATTGATTGCTGTGCTAATAGACCGTTAGATTAATAAATTGCTCTCGATTAAACGACAAAATGATCTGCAAAGTTGTTACTGGCAGCATGTTGGCAATGTTAGCACCTGAGGCAAACCGATGAAAATATAATAGGCGCGACTTGAAAATGACGATGACGATGTCGATGACGATGGGGCGGCTCACGAGAAGTTGACTACATGCTGCTTTTCCTCCTTATAGACTGCTGCTCTTTCATGTTGCCTTTTCTGCTGCGTCAGCAGCTGCGACGCCGGCTGAGAGACGTCTCGACGCTGGCAACTTCCGTCAGACGAAAATTTATGCAGTTTTAAGTAAATTTGTTAAATGCGCGCTTTAATGCTTCGTTAACGCTTCGTAAATTTTTCACAAAAAACAAAGCAGGCAAAAAACAAAATATAAAAAACAAAAAGGAAAAACTGAGTCAAGACATTTAACAAGCCAACGCAACGCAACTGCGACGTACGCGACGCGACACGACGTCGAGCTTCAGTTCTCTAGAAGAGAGCCCAGGGGAGCGGGGGAGAAGCGGGGAAGTAGCGGGAACAGGGAACGACATAAAAGTCAACCACCTGTAATGAACTGACGCCACCGCAATTTAATTCAGTCCGCACCACTTGCAACTCGAGTCCAATTCCAAGTCCAAGCTTAGCTTGGACCCCTGAATCTTGACTACGACCCAGGTTCATGGTAGTGTAGCCATTTTAGCGACTTTATTGCTAGATTTCTCACTTTTACAATTGTAAAAGCTGGAAAATTTGCGAAAATTCTAAATGGTTTATTTAAAACTGTATTTTGTATTTTGCTGTTCGCAAATTTATAAAAATATTCTTTTTTTTCTACCATTTTTAAAGTACTTTTTTTAATAGCTATTTATTTTAGCAACTCTGGGCAATGGTCAGGCTCATGATTTGACTCTCTCTCAGTTTGCAGCGGTGCAAACTGTATGCACCGCTAATGAGCGGACCATGAGAGTGGTTCCCTCTGGGTTCTGTTTACGAATGAATATGAGTATGAGTGTGAGTGTGAGTGCAAGCGCTCTTAATTAGTCATAGTCATACTTTGCGAGTACGTTGCAAGTTTACCCGAAGAAAGACGGCCTTGCTATAGTTTATAAACTCTGTACCTCAAGAGGTGCAAAAGTAGCATAACACTATGGCAACGAATGTAACAGGCAGTAAAAAGTATCTGCGACCTTGAAAAGTTAATAAGTGCCTTTTAATTCATGTCGGTTAAGCTAATGTCTAAAACTCGGAGACTGTGAGGGTTAAATAACTAAATATATCTTAATTTTAAACAAAAAAGCCCAGAAAAGTTTTCTGTATTTTTTTTATATTTTTTTTAATATTTTGTAAGTATTGAAACTATTCATATTATTAAAATAATTAAACAAATGCGTAATTATAAATATAAGCCCATAGAAAGTTTGCTGCTTTTCTCTTTTAGGTTAAATATTAAATTTATTAAATACATTTTAAGATTTTTATATATTCTTTTACCATTTATCTAACTTTTTTTCTAGCCGTTGCAATTCGCTGAAAGATCTCTTGAATTTACGAATTAACAGTATCTCACAGTCAGGCAGACTCGACTGTAGCATTCTAACTTATTGTTCTTGTTGTTGTTGTTGCTGCTGCTGCTGCGGTTATAAATTTCCTTTGAAATTTAATCTATTGTAACTAATTAAGCTTCGACCGGTGGCCCCGCAAAGGAAAACGCTTAATTTGCTGTTAATTTTGCAGCTTGCGGCTTTTGCATCAATCGCTGATGCGAACTGCGGCAACAATGCACATATGTAAATGCAACATTACGATTGTTGTTGTTCTTGTTGCTGCTGTTGCTGTTGTTGCTGTTGCTGTTGTCCGCCCTCTCTTACACTGCCAGACAATTGTTTGTAAATTGTTTGCATAACATTTTACACCAGTTTACTACGAGTCAGAGCTGCGCATCTATGAGATACTTTTAGTGCACCACAACTCATAATTACGAATCACTTACTCTTATTGTAGTTGTAGTTGTTGTTGCTGCTGTTACTGTTGCTGTTGCTGTGGTTGCCATAAACCATGTAGTTAATGCGCTCTCAACTGTACCTGCCTCTGCCTCTGATGTAATCAATCCCACATTTAGATGCACATCACTTATCTAACTTATGTATTGAGCGCTTCCTTCCTTTCTTTATATTTCTTACTATTTGTTTATAGTATGTCTAGAGTGTAACTCAGTCTCTCTCTATCTTTCTCACTCTCTGGAGAGAGCAGTAACATTTTACTGTTGACATTTGCCAACACTTTCTTTTTCTATATTCTAAAGTCTCCTCTCTCTCTCTCTCTCTCTCTCTCTCTTGTCTCCTTTTATCTTTCTTCTCACTCATATCGAATCGAAAGCATTGCATACTTTGCGTCGCATTTATCAAAAGGCATTCAAATTAAATGAACCAATCGATTTTATCGCTGTCCATAATTGAGCGCTGGCATTAACACCGTAACACATTTTGCGCCTCAAGCCGTCCCTCCCTCCCGCCCCACTCCTCTCTCACTCTCAAACCCCATCGGGACAACACTTAAGCTGCCTGATTGTAATACGCCATGTACGCTGCGTGCATCCGCAATCCAAAGTTAAATCCGAATCCGAATGCGAATCCGTATCCATACCAGTATCTGTATCTGCAATTTGCATCTGTATCTGCATCTGTGACTGTGACGGTGACTGTGACTGTGACTGCGTCTTGTGCTCTTCAAATGGTCACTTTTAGGCTGGCTGTCAATATTCGTTAAGCCATTTCATATGTCGTTTGTATGCTAAAGTGTCAAACCTGACAGCAGTCCCGACTCTTGCTTAATGATCTCTGTCTCTCCTCATGTCCTTGCTCTCTGTCTATCTCTCGGTTTTCTCGCTCCCTCTCTCGTTACACTGTACTTTGAGTTGACATAGAAAATATATATCATATTGTCTCTAGCTTAATTTTTATATGTTTTTTACTTAGCAAAATTCTTCCAGCAGTTACAGGATATATCTCAGTCGAGTTGAGTTTTTTTAATTGACTTAATATTTATATAATTGATTTTTTCTCAGTGTATTGGCAGGCATAGTGTAAATAAATCATAAATGCGAAATCAACTTGACGCTTTTTTCTCCTTTGCAATTATCAGCATTATGTTTTCGATAAAGTTGCGTTGCTATACTCCCCGCCCCACCATTTCCCCTAACACCTCAACTGCCCCTTATAGAAACCACCACCACCCCCTGCCTTCGTTAACGTGGTTAACGTGGCCTCATCTTAATAAACTTGTTGGCAGCAGGCAAAGAAACAGAAATTATAAATCGTTTCTGACATTTCAATTGACAGACACCAATGAGCGAGTTAATTTTCCAGCTACAACGACAGACGATGGACAAACGTACAGACGTACAGTGGCTGCAAAAAAGCACTCGACACTCGGACTTTGAGTTACCCCTCCCCCTACCACTGCCCCTGCCCCTTCCCCGTCCCCTTGTCCGCCTCTGGCTACTGTGTTGTTGCTGTCGCTCAAAGTGGCGATCAGTGCCGTGAGGCAAGACGAGGTGAGGTGAGGCGAACAAATCCAAAATGTGATTAATTTCGTGCATATTAGAAATCATTTTTCAATTACCAAACTGTTTTTTTTTTTTTGGTTTTTTTTTTCAATTTCAACTTCTTAAATCGCAATCCGGGGGCTACTTACTTGCCTCGGCTTTACTTATGGCCTGTTATGATTTCTGACAACTTATCAAATCGAACGACAGAAAATCAAAAGTGATATCAATAAAGAGATCAACGAGCCGTCGTGTAAAACAGTTAGGAGAAAGCAAAAAAAAAACTGTAGATGGAAAAAAGTAATAATAAAGAAAAGCCAACACATACAAACTGATGAATGAAATGTGTAAGAAATTGTTGAACTGCCAAAGTGACGATCATTCGAACGATTATTCGATCTTTGCCACGGTCAAGCAGACAGTCAGGCAACACAACAGAAGTTGCCCCTGCTCTATCAAATGCTACCTATTGGGTATATATACCCAATACCCAATACCTATACCAAGCCCTCGTCCACAGTTTGTAGAGATCTAGAGCTCGATCTTCAGCGCGATCTTCGTCTCGATCTCTCGATGTCGATCACCCTCATTTTTGCTTAAGACTCACAACGCATCGCGATCTTTAAGCTGCTTAGGGATTAGTGTTTTGAGACATTTGACACGTTAACGTTGCACAGCACACACACACAGATACATACTCACACTCATTCATACGCACTGACAAAGAGAGGGTAAACAAACAAAGCACACACTTCCACTAAATGCCAGAAAGGAAGTGCGTTGCGCCGCTTAAAAATGTATCCAATGAATGCGCACAAAACTCAAGTAGCCACAGTGGAACCTCGCAATAGGGTCACAGTAATTAGAAGGTGAGTGTCTCTCTCTCTCTCTCTCTGTGTGTGTGTGTGTGTGTGAATAAGTGTGAGTTTGAGTCTGAATATCTACGAGTGTGGGTAGAAAGAAGTTTGTGGCAAGCGCATTTGTTTGCGTACTTGCAGTAGCCGTTGTAGCAGGTTGATAACTCTGAATGCACCCATGAATAAATGCGTGAATAAGTACATAATGCATTTTATACGAATTGTTTTTAAGTGAGAGGGAATGTATTCTACTAAATAAATTTTTGAATAAACTCATCTGCTACTTTAGATTTTAGAAACTAAGAACTTGGAATACTTTGAAATATTTAAAAGTAGAAAATAAATTGGAATAAGCTGCAATCGTATACACAAATGATTCAAAATTGATGCGAAAAGTGCCGTTATTAGTTGTCCTTATTAGACTGACAAGCTGTTAAGCTAATTCACTTGCCGCACTCACTCCACTCACTCCATTCACTCTCAACTTATTCACACTCATTTAACATGCATGCAACATTCCCATCGATCTTTTCTAAGCGAATTCGCGCTGTCACCGTCGCAGTTGCTCTCTCTCTTTCTCTCACTCTCTTTCTCTCTCTCTCTCTCTCTCTGTCTGTGCTGCTGCTGCAACTAAGCTGAGCCACCTTGCCACCTTGCCCCCGATCCTTGCCACTGTTGGAAGAAAACGTTTAAGACACCTTTTTGGTTACGCGCCAATGCGCAGCAAATGCAGCTCAAATCCCAATCGCAATCCCGTGGCAACAACAACAGCAACAGCAACTGTTGCTGCCACATCTTGCTGCTGCTGCTGTTGCTGCCGTTGCCAGTTCAAACTGCAATTCCTTATCTTAATCTTGGCAAATTTAATTTAAACTCAATACGCAATTTACGCAAAAAGCATTTTAGATAAAGGACACAAAAAAGTGAACAGCGCCCGCTGCGAGAGGCAGCCACAAGCGGCTTATACAGTCGATGCCGCCACTGTTTTTCCACTCTCTGTTGTTGCAGCTACTTCTTCTTGTTGTTGTTTAAGTTGTTGTTGTTGTTGTTGCGCATGCGCAACGCAGCGCATGAAAGTTGACAAATGCCAAAATGCAAGCGGATTGTGTGTGACACTTCTTTTGAGTGGTCGCAGATGAGGAGGATCCAGCGCACATCGTGCAACGCACCTCTCCCTCTCTCTCTCTCTCTTTCAGTGTCTCTGCCTCTGTCAGTTTTGCAGTCGGCGACTTAACGCGCTTGACTCTTCTACCTTTTGCTTTAGAGTTGGGCGTGTGTCGTGACATATAGAAAACACGACTTTTTATAGGAACGTAATTTTAGTCTGTTATTTTGAAGGTATATTTTATAATAATACTATTGATTTTCATTTTTTTTATTATTCATTATATAAATTAACTAATTAAATCTATGGGCATTCTAAGGTTATAATTAATATGACCTCATGTTATTTCTAACTTAATAACAACCTTAAATCACTTGTAGATTTAAATAATGAACGATGTTGCATTAATTCCACATTTTTCTAAGTACGGATAACTTTAAATTTTTTTTGATATTTAAGCAAATAATTATACCATTTTAATATTAAAGTGAAAAAAAATTCAAGCAATTTACAATTTAATTGGGTAAAATTAAAATAATTAAATAAGACTGCAAGTTATTTATTTTTATAACTTTTACAAATCTGCATTTATTTTCTTCGGTTGTTTTAATTAATTAAAAAAGATAATTAAAAAATATTAATATAAAAGCAATCACCTATAAGAAAAAATTAAAAATATTGTATCCAGAACTATATTATCTCTTTATGACTATTAATTTTTTTATTTTGATAATGGTTTAGAGATTTTAAAAACTTTTAAAGTATTTGTCCATCTCTAGCTATTGCTGCTTGATGCCTGCAACTTCAGATCGGAGATGCATTCAATCGTTCAAAGCGTTTTGCGCTAAAACTCACGTGACGAGTGCAACGAGAAGGACGAATCGAGAGTGAGAGATAGAGAGAGAGGAAGGGAGACGAAAAGAGAAGAGTGAGAAGTGAGGGAAGCGGATGAAATGCTGCTCCCTTTAATTCTTTACTTTTCTTTTCTTTTCATTTTTTATATGCTTTTGCTTTATCAGATTTCTTAAGTGCAAAGCGAACTTGTTGGCTTTTTGTCATCTTGAATGTTTGAGCCTCAAGTTAAATGTGACACTCGCTTTTGATTTTGATTGGATTGGCGAAGTGGACGCGTTTTAAGTTCGTGGGAATTGCAAATTGCACAAATGCACAAAGTGTTAACTGCAAATAAGTATTTAATTATTGGAGAAGGACAGCATTTAAAAATATGGTTATTGATATTGGTTATAGATATGAAGAAAGAGCGAGGACAGATATTGAAAAGATCTTTAAAACGATCGATTCACTTTACGATAAGTTAAAAGTAATGAAATGACTTGATAAACTACAAATATTTCATATTCTGAAGATAAGTGTAAACTACTTTTTAATGGAAAAATGTTAAGTCCACTACTAATATCATTATTACAGTTAGTAGTGCCATAAATAATAAGTTTAAGCACTGGGAATCAAATTGCTAAAAAGAATTTACGAATAATAGCATTTAAGCTATATAATTTAAGCTTTTTAGTATTAATTTAATTTTTAATTGGTGGTTAAACTTAAGTTAAAGTAAAGTAACATTTGCAAACCAATGTTAAAGGTAATTTTATATTTTTATCGATTATTTGTAGTACATGTTGAGCTCTCATCTCTAACAAAACTGGTAAATAGATTGTTAGAGGGAGTTAGAAAGAGAAGATAATTTCGCTTTTAAACTGATATTGTTGAAACAAACGACAAATGGCAAATGGCAACTTAATTATAGAGCTCAATCAAGTCTAAATCAGAGCAAATTGGGCTAGATAGTGAGTGCTAGAGGGAAAGAGACAGCAACAGAATCAAATAAATAGAGTGATAAAAAGTTATGCTCGAAAATTGAAAAACCATGTTAAGCCAAAGATCAAAGAGCGCCAGCTCAAAGACAAATTCAAATAAAAGTAAAGTAAAAAACATTCATTTTGATTGCTGATTGAGACAAATGAAACGTTCTTTAAACTGGCAAAACAACAACAACAACAGCAGTAACAACCGCAACAACAACAAGGAGAACAACGACAACATTGGCCACACGCCGTTTCAAACTGCTGACTCGAACCTGGAGTCTTGTCAAAATGCATAAAAATTCAAATCAGAGCCCGCCGCAACTACAACAGCAACAACAACAGTAACAACAACAGTAACAACAACAACAACAGTAACAACAACAGCAACAACTTTGAACATCAAAGCGCAACAAACTCCAATTCCAAACTCCCTTTCCAACATCAATTCCAACCTCAACTTTAGCTTCAATTCCCGCTTCAACTTCAGCTTCAACTTCAGCTTCGACTTCAATTCCAACTGTGTCTCCATCTGCCTTTGATATTTTTTCAAGATTTGGTTTCGGTTTCTGTGACGGTTTTCTTTTCGTTTTTTTTGGAGTCCATTTCGGGGTCGATTTCATTTACGTTTTCGCTTTTGTGATCATACATTGATTCGCTCGGCGTTGCCCCAAAACTGTGAGATTTAATGCTTATTTGGCCAAAGTCAAAACAGATCTTGTTGCCAGCTTGGCCAAATTGCCAACCGACTCTCGCCTTCCCCTCTGTCACTACTGTCCTCTCCACTCTCCACTCTTCACTATCCTCCCCTCCCCTCTCTAGCCACTCTTTGCAGCACTTCGTCGTAATCATGACATAAAAAAGCGCAACAAAACCGATTTTCAATTCAATTTCAATGCGCGCGGCAATTTAATTAAAGTTTTTTGCGCTATACTCTAATAGAGGGTATGACAATTTGTTCATCTAGTATGTAGTGTACAAATTCAACTTCTTGAATTCTCAGCTGAAAATCTTAGTTCGGCAATACTTTTAAAAATACTCGGTTATTCTCTTAAAATTCTCAAGTAGTAGGGCGAGAAAGCATTTGTACAGATATAGAGCTTAGAAATTAAAACTTCTCTTTCTACGTTTCAATAGTAAAATTAAATTATATAAAGCTTTCTTGTAAGAGTTTTTTATAGTAAGAGTATTTTTGAATTCGTATTTGAATACTTGTTTGTTTATTGTTGTTGTTTATTTGATTTGCTGATCTCAAGCCAAATGCATGCAAATTGTTTCGAGCTGTGAGCGGTGTGCTAAAAGTCATTAAATTGGACATGCGATTAACATTATTTCACTCTAAATGACATTAAATGCAACGAAGTTGCAGCCACAGTTGACTCAACGCAATAGATTAGCTAAATGTGTGACTCTCGCTGTGTGTGTGTGTGTGAGTGTATGTTTGTGAGAGCTTTAGATCAAGTCAATGTGGAAGCTGAATAAGCGAGTTACGTGAAAACTAAAAATTACTTAAGTACATTTTAGTATAAACTATTAAAATAAGTAGTAGTGAAACCTGACTAACTGATCTAATGTTGAATATTCAATTAAATGTGAATATATTTGTGAGTGTACTTTGGATTAAGTCACGTAGTCTTTCTGGTTCTGGTTCTTTCGGGTTCTGCTAATGCCAAAAATAAGCCAGATAGTTTGTTTAGTTCCCTAAAGCGAGCTTTAGCTGAACGACTGCATATTAGAGCTTTAGCTTAAGTTATTTTGGAGGCTAAAAAGCTTTTGTGGAGTTGAGGAAGGCGTATGATTTACCTAAATATTTTATCTTCGACTTTGACTTAAGTCAATGATAAAGCTTTTATCTAAATTAAAGCTAAACAAACTACTTAATTACTTATTTAATTAAAACCATCAAATAATATATGTCATTGTGTAGCTATATAAATGAGCTTTGAATTAAGTTAAAAGCTTTAATATTTTCGATTTAATAAAGGTGATCAGCTTCAATGTATACGCCTTTCTAACGGTTTAAATGACTGTGCGAGCTTTTGTTTAAATCAAAGCTTACTGAAACTAACTGTTTTTCCGACCTTGAAGCGATCACGTGTCGCTTTCCTTCTCCCTTCCTCTTTCTCTCTCTCTTCTCGTTCTGTGTCGCTATTACTCCACCAATTTGCAATTCGATTTGGCGATGTGTATCACTTCATCGTGATGTTGTTGCTGTTGTTGTTGATGTTTTTAGTGAATGCAATTTGCAATTTATGTATTGCAATCCAAGTGAACAATGCTACACAGCTTCCCACCGAACACATAACCAGACACACATAAAGATACAAATGTATCTGTATCTGTGACTGTATCTGTAGCTATTTTAATTATAGAGGGTAGAGGAAGGAGTCTGAGAATGTTGTGGAGCTGCGACGCAATGTTTAATTGGCAAACGGGCAGCGTTAAAACAAAAGGAAATGTTTAAACAAATTATTTCGAATTAAACCGCAGGTATTTATTAATGTTTTGTGCTCGGCCAAGCATGGCCAGCAGCATTTGCAATGCGTTCGACTTTGCAGTTTGTATTTTTCAGCTGGGTTTTAATATTTTTTGCACTTTTTTACACTTTTTGTTTGCTCATTTTTTTGAGTGGCAACTGTTGCCGGTACAAAGCGGCGTATGCGTAATTTGTAAACGTTGCTCCCGTGCCACACTGACTGCAAAAACGTTTCAATTTCGCTCGCTCGCAACACGGAAGTACGCTTCAATTTTGGCCACAAAACACACATAAAAACCGCTTACCCCTTCCCCTTACCACCTTAGCCCCTTTGTTAACCACCAATTTAGCCCCATTCGTGTGGCATGCAACATGCCCAGTCGAGCAATTAAAGCTATGCCCCAAGCCTTATGCAATAATGCCTCCTCGATAGCGGATTTACTGAAAATCTATATACACACATACATATATTTCATGCCGTTTACATGAGTTGCCTAAGCTCACAATCTGTTTTTTGAAGAAGACTCAACACTCATGAAAGGAAAGATACTTTTATATGTCTTAGAAACAAAAACATTTAAGTACTTAATTACAGCTAATTAATTAATTATCTTACCTTTGCTAGGTGCATAGGAAAATGCGATACTGATTAAGTTTAATTGGGTTTATTAAGTAAATCTAGTAACTAGATAAATATATGTTTATATGACAATTTAATTTAGCAATTTTTATTGCTATTTGTAAACATAAAAATAATACATAATCATAATAAAATATATTACTTAAATATAATAAACTCCCTTTTTTTATCCTGTTTATTTTTTTAGGCATTTTCCTTTTTCTTTTTAGATTTGCTTTTCTCTTTTAGTTTTTTTTGCATACCTTTATTAATTTGATTAATAAATACATTAATTTTTCCAGCTCTCTATCATTTTTCCTTATCCTCATAAATTTCAAACTATTTTTGACTTTATATTTCCTACTTTCCCAATTCCTCCCCTATTTCGAACAATATTTCTCTAGATTATGTCTGCAACAAATAACAAATATACATATAAGTATATCTATAATTATTTAACACATTTTGTAACAACAATATTAAGAGCATCTTAAATGTTGATAACCCATGAAACGGGGAATTGTATTGGGAAGGGGAAGGCCAATGGGTAATAGTTAAGAAGAATGGAGCATGACAAAGCCAAGAAGAGTGAGCAGACAATAAGCACAGCTAAATAACCAGCAACTATATATAGTATCTATATAAATGTCTATACACATATATATTATATATTCTATGTATGTCTATCTGCTTATAAAGCGGACTGTGTAACTGTCATAATTAAAGTAATTTGTAGAAAATTTTTAGCCAATTAACCAAAAAGACGCAGAAAATGTAAGGCGAGAGTGGAAATAAATTGACAAACAGACAGACAGCGAGACAAATATAGAGACAGACAACAAATGCTACTTAGTTTAATACTTTAAAAAGCCATAATAATATTATAGCAACAACAATTCGACTCTATTGAGACGACAACGATGACAACCAAAAAAAAAAAGGAAAAAAAGCCTCAAAAAACGTAAGAAATTAAACCGAAAAACATGGCCCAACAAAATAGTTGAATTGAGAAAAAATTTGTAGGGAAAAAATAAACTCCAAAATTAAAATCGTTGCGCATTTTTACGCATTTTAGTGTCGCCCACATTTAATAGGCGTGGCAGACGTTGCCACAGTTGCAAATTTGTATATCCAAATATAACGAATTGCGTCAGAAGTTTTCGAGACATTGCGGCGACTTTTGTTGTTCTTCTCCTTAACTCCTTCTTCCTCTTTTATTCCATCTTTAGCTTTAGCTTCAGCTTCGGCTTCTTCTGACCGCAAAAGTTTTGACGCTTAATCAGCAAAATCAGCAAAGCGTTAATAATGCCACGCCCTTTTGTCTGGCGGCCCATTTGAATTGACATTGCCCGTGTCGCCAGTCAAATGTCAAAAGAAATTTGTCAAAATGTGCAGATTGCAATGAGAAGAGGAACAGAAGGGAGAGTGCGAAGAGAAGGGCAATGGAAAGTAAGTTGAAATTGGAATTGAACGATACGGGGTTGTACTTCAAGTTGAGTGTAAAACAAATGCTATTTGAATATCATTATAATCCAATTTATCCCTTACAAGATATCTTAACACTCTTTTAAAGTACTTTGAGTTTCCCTTTACAAAAAATTCTTTTTCCTTTCCAAATTTAAGCAACTACTATAATTTAATAAATTAAAAATATTATAAAATAATTATAAATATAGTTTGTATATAGTTTATATATATTTATAATTACGAATCAGTCAATTATTAGAATATATATTTGAGACTTCAAGACTACAATTGAATTATAATTCTTACAAAACTGTAAAATTATGTTGGCTTTTTAAATAAAGGAGTTTAAGAACAACTGAGAATTGGAATCAAAGCTCGAATCCAAACTTTGTTCCGTAAAACAAGACGAAATCTAACTTTATATTTCAAAATATTATAGTATATTTCAATTAAAATAAAAAAACAACTCTTCCGTGCGTAATACCAGTTAAGTAGGCCTTACTGTAGCCCCAAAATTGTCTGCTCTTTCATAATAGAAGTATGGCCATGTGTTGTTTTGTAGTGTCTGCGTGGGATTCCCATGTGACATTTTGTGGCATTCAATGAGAGCACTTTTGATTGAGAAGCATTACAAAAATTTGTAACTTTGCCTTTTCATTCAGTCATGCGTTGATTTCATTCATTCATTCAGTTATTCGTTCAATCGTTCATTCATTGATGCCAACGGACAAACAAACTGCAATCTCATTGTTTTTGTTGACCCACAGTTTTGTCACGCAGCTGACCTAGGAATGGGATCCACTTGGCTACTGTCCAGCTTCATTTCCCTCCTCTCTCTCTTTCTCCATCTGTTCACATTTGGCTCTCTCCGTAGAAGTTCAGCTGAAGATCAGAGCAGGTTCGATCAAATCACTTTAGAAGGCATTTCACGCTGGTGACGAATTAGAGAATATAAGAGCTAGTGACGGCAAACTTGGTATGTAGGTTCTTTTATATCTTAACCAGATTGAGTTAGTCTAAGAATTCGGACCCGACAAATCGAAATTTCAACGCTAGTATCTTTTTTTTGCAGATATGATCATCCTGTAGTCCGGATATGAACTGGAAGTTATTTAACAAACTATTTTAAGTAGCGACGGCCCAAGAAAGAAGAAGAGACGTTGACTTTACAATAAATGAGCATGTTTTTTAAAGAGTAAGTACATGATCTTTCACAATCGAGCATGCTTTACTATTTAATAATGTATTAGTAATTTTAAAAATACATAGTTCATATATAAAATAAAATTCAATATCTATCGTAGGCTAATTTGATTTCAAGAACTGAAAATGCTTTCGACACAAGACTTTGTAAATAAAATGAATAATCGCTGCCAGTGGGGGTTTGTCTGTTTGCTTTCGGCACTAGCCTTTTACCTCATAAAGAATTATTTATTTGTTAACAAATACAAATTATAATCGCTGCCAGTGAGCAAAAGGAGAAAGAGAAGTGAGATGCAGAGACATGCCATAAAAATCACAGACACAACAGCAAAGAAACTGAGAAACTCACCACAGTCGAATGGTCTGAGTAATTTCAGTGTTGGGAAGGGAGGGAGGGTGAAAAGGGGAAACCAGTTGGCAGGCAAATTGAAAAGCAACAAGAACTCTGCGCACGCATGTCACTTAACCCGGCATCGGCATCGGCAGCTGCTGCGGTGCGGTGCGGTGTTGCCTCTATCTCAGTCTCTGCTTCTGGCTCTGCCTCTGCATCAGTCGCTGCTTCAGTCGATGGCTCTGCTGCTACAAATACAAATACAAGACCCTTGGGTGGTGGTGGTTTTTGGCCAAGGCAACGTCTTCTTTGTCTGCTAAGCTGCCTCGTTTAAACTCCGCCTTTTATTTTCTAATTGATTTAAAGTGTGTTAACTTCCGCTGTCGATAATTTTGGTCCAGCCAAAGCCGAAAGCCGTAAGCCGAAAGCAGCGCTGCCTTGCTCACTCACACATGCGCCTACTCTCTCTCGCTTATGCTCTCTTCGGTCTGTTTTACAGACCAGCCGTCTCGCTCTGACGCACGCATCAATCGCCAGCTGAACTTTCGCACCAATAAGCAACGACGACAACAACGTTGACGACTGCCAAAAAAAAAAACAGGGCAAAAACAAAAACACAGAGTAAACGAAAAAAGCAACAACAAGCAGCAGTAGAAGTAAAATAATGTAAGCAGCAACAGCAAAAACAACAACTGCCTTTTACAGCAAATTGTTAATTAATCTTTATGACGTACGCTCTCGCTCTCTCTCTCCCTCTCTTTGCCCACTCTCAGCTCAGCAAACACATGCAGACACACTCTCTCTTGCTCCCTCTCGCTCTCTCTCTCGTTCTCTGTCTGTCTGTTTCGCTCTGCGTGGGTGTGCAAAGGAATTCGCTTCTTAGTGGGTGGTTGGGCGGTTTTTCTGCTTGCCATTACAATTTTGACACCTCGTCTAACGTCGACGGCGACGCCGACGCTGGCGTCGCTGCTTTGCTGTTACGCTTGCAGGATGTTAAGTAAAAAGCATTTTAAAAGTTATTTTATGGCATTTAATGCAGTTTTGGATACAGAAAAACTGTGCGTTTAGATACTTTGACTTGAAGTTTTGTACACACACACACACACACACACACACACACACACACACACACACACACACACACACACACACACACACACACACACACACACACACACACACACACACACACACGCATACTCAGATACAGATACGAGCGACTTACTTAGTCTGTAGTCCATCTCTTTCTAGCTCTCGGTCTGTGAGAGGATTCAGCAATTTTCTTGCTCTTCTATGTGTTTCGGCATGTTGTGTAGGTGTATGTGATTGTGTGTGTGTGAAAATGGCGTACGTAACGGAAACGCTTTTATACAATTAGATGAGAGTACGTGGCAAGGATTAAGCATGAGACACAGCCTTAAGATGTGACCAAGTATCTCTACACTGATAAAAATAAGAGGGTTTCAAATTCAAATATTGGTCGGATATTCAACTTAAAAGCGTCGGAAACTAAATCTTCATAAAAATAATGAAGATATTTCCGTTGATTAAATTGAAAATACTATTAAAGTCATATTAAGAAAATCATTATAACATCTAAGCAGTTCCGGAAGAAATATTCAAAATAATAATTCTAAAAATAGGATTTAACATCTTATTATCTTAAGAAGAAATATTTGAATTTTTTAAATAAAAAGATCAAGTGAATGCATAACGTTAATATTTTGAACATGTTAATATTTGAAGAGGAAAGTATTGAAATAGTAAATTGACATATAGGATGTGAAAAGAAGAGATTTCCTAATATCAGTAATAAATACACAGTCATTAAACAAACTAAAATCTCCACAAATCCCATTATTAAATGTGATCTCGGAGTAAGTAGGAGAACTGAAATTATAGTATTATTAGGATATACGAAAGTACTGTTGACACTGAAAAAGCGTGTGATTTAAGAACTGAATTTTTACAACAATAACTGAGGGCATTTTTCGAAAAGGCTAAACAATTGATGGACACAACTGATTGTCAGTCAGTTGTGGGCAACTTTGTTGTTGGCTAACAAATGTGTCATGTATAAAATAATAAAACGACATCAGCAGAAAATCGATAGCTAAAACATACTATGAAAAATAAAAAAAATAAAAATGAATAAAACGAAAATAATAAAACTAAAATTGCTTACAAAATCAACAAACAAGCGATGTCCATGCGATGGCCATGCAAAGTGACCCATTACCATTAATTAGTTGCGTTTAAAACGTCAGCAATAACAACACGGCAACAACAACAACACGGCAACAACAACAACGGCTACTAATGAAATGGCCAGAGTCGATAACACGATAAACAAACAACAACGACAACAACAATGTTGTTGCGGCAGTGACAATTTAAGTGCAATTAATTCTTTTTTTTCCATTTTCATTTTATATTTTTTCTTTTAATTTTTCAGTTTATTATTTGTTTTGCTTTTTGGGGACTGCCTGCAACATGCAACAAACTGAGCGCCAATCCAATTGGTTGTTGCAGCCTTGGCAATTGTTGTTGTCGTTGTTTGTTGCCAAATTGTTTGTTGATTTTTCACCCAGTTGCAGTTCTTGGTTGGTTGGGGGAATAGGAAAGAAATGACTTGCGAGGGAGGAAGGCAAATAAATATTATGGCGCTATTATTAAATATAATTTGCTGTCACGCCATGCCGCACACGTAATGTTGATTATATTTTAATTAATTTTTATACTTTAATGCTTTAATAATTTCATTTTCATTCCCATTTTTATAATCGCCATTTGTGCAAATCTCAAAGAGAGAAAGAGAGAGAGAGAAAGACATCCCACATACAGCAAAATATTTATTTTAATTGTTTTCCCATTTTTTTTTTAAATTTTTTTATTTGTGAAATACACAAAGAAATTCTTGAGTAATTAAAGTCAGTTATAAGCTATAACTCAAAGCCTTATGACATAATTGTCTTTTATTTTGAGTAATTTCAAAATCTGTCGTGATTGGAGGGTTATGTTGGATACAACAAAATTGTAGCTATAAAACTTAATGTTGGGATACCCTTTTTTACATTGTTCTCCTTAGCTTCTTTTTTTATAAATAGCTTGTATAAAGAGTATGTTGATCTGTTGGAAGTTAACTTTATTTGGTATGAAATATATACTTTTTATTCTATTGATTTGATCTGAAATTGATTTCTATTAATCTAGTTAGTTAAAGGATTCTATTATGATATAAGTTGAGGTATAGAAAGAACTTATAGATATATTCTAAGGTGATCAAACTGAAACTTGGCCGACCCTCTTTCAACCTAATTCTTCGGCATACTGCTTAATTTCATAGCTAACGGATGTGTTTAAGAGGTTATATTATAGAAAAGTATGGGAAATAATTGTTAAACTTTCAAAGCGATCAAGCTAATACTTTTATAACAAGTTCCTCCAACACTAACCAATTAATTTCATAGGAATCGCTCGAGGTTAGAGGGTTGGATTATAGGCTTTCATGAGGCTTCATGCCAATCAGCTGCCTATAACAGTTAGTTAAACACTACACTTAATAATTGGAAACGGAAATATGTTGGTCAACAATTCACTTTGGACTAGAAAATAAAGGTATATCGAGAGCCGAAAAAAACGAAAGAACACAGAAAAAAAACACACAGAAAACCAAATGAAACCCAAAACCAAACAAAGCGTTGAGTGCCCCCTCGAGGGTCGAGGGACGTACGGACAACAAGCGCGCTGTTACGTGTAACTGTAATTAAACGAGTCAGCGATACATGATTTTAACGCCTGTCGCTTGTAGCCACAAAAAAGGAGAGACGGACAGGATAACAGGACGATAGGACTATAGGACGACAGGACGGCAGGACGAACTGGACTCGAGGCTAGAGAAACACCTGAAAAACACAAACAGAAAAGAAAATAGAGAGACAGAGAGAGGGAGAGGGAAATAGAAAAGGGACTGGGACTGGTAACAGGTTCACATTACCCTTAACGCTAAGCGGCTTTTAAGGACCTCGACCAGGACTAGGACTCGGACTCGGACTCGGACACGTTTGCTCTGTTTATCTAGTTCGAGTGCCGCGTCAGGACAATGACGCCACAGAAAAATGCTTCATGCACAACAACATGTGCAACACTAACACACACACACACACAACAAATGATACCAAGTGTCCTGTGTGTCCTGTTGTGTCATGTCCTGACCAGTTTTGTTTTCATTGCGACGAACATAAGTGACCAATTTTATGTGTCATTAAAATTGGACGCGGCCACAGAGTAAAATTCTCTGTTTCCCCATCCCCGTCCTCGTCGCTCTCTGTTCATAATTAAATTACACCTGTCCCTGTTAGCCCCGCTCTATTTTGGCCAGGCCAGTTTCCTTTTGTCCTCTTGGCCACACAGTAGCAACGCTTAAAAGTTCATTAACGCGCCTGCGCGACAGCTAAAATGAAACTGAACTGAAACTGAACTAAAACTGAACTGAAATCAACTAAAAGCGTTTACCGGAAATGGACTTGGATTCTTGGCCCTAGTCTTCGTTTTACTGCATATATCTGTAAATAATTAGCCAAACAACAACAACAACAACGAACAGTAGCTGCAACGCCGTTGCATGCCGCAGGTTTGAGGCGCCCCACAGCGTGCGCTCTTTTCATTGATGAAACATGAAAACTGTGAGGTTCGAGATCAAAGAATGAATGAAAAAGGGTTTCGAGAATGGATTAAATGAACACTTAAATGCGCTACAATCGCTAGTTTAATATTTAAAGAGTATTTTAATATGCTGAAAGAATTTCTAAAAATTGAATATTATTCTATACAAGTACAATCAAATTAATTATAGAAAAAATCTCTAAAATATCTTAAAAATTCCGGATATTTGCAGCAATATTTGTGTCTTACAATTAGTTCAATCATCCCGAGTGGAACTGTGTCAATTTCAATTAGACTTGTGCGGTCAATTGGACTTTGGCCATTCTCCTAGTTGAACTTGCCCCCAAAAGCAACATTTAATATAGAGGAAATGCGTTACGCTTCTAAATTGATATTGAATTGATGCGCTTGGATTTGAATTCGATACGTATTCGATTTGATTTCATTTTACAGACTAAACTATAATAAACAATAGTCGGGGAATCTTAACTCTTCCACTGGCTTTCAATTTAAAACGAATCTTTCGTTTTTTTCACGTTCTTCTTGTTTTTTTGGGGTCGGAGAGACCTAAACGCCGATCATTAAAGGATCATTAGTGCTCATAATCTGATTATAATGCGCTCAGTTTGACTCTGTTTTAGCTTCATTTCAGTTATTTTGTTGTGTTGTATTTCATTTAGTTTAGTTTTCGTTTTATTAACAACTTTTACCTGATTGTATTTTTTTCATTCATTTTTGGCTTTCGGATGCTGCCAAAAGAAGAAATATAATTTTTGTGTCGTTTTCTGTCTTTTTGAGTTTTTTATTTTTCTGTATTTTTGTATTTTTGAGTTGGACGCCAATTAATGAAGCACATCCCGTTGAGCACACGGATCGCGTGTCAGCGACAAATCTTGTAGCTGCTCAAAGGAGGCAGGGGTGTTGTGGGAAGCGGGGGATCAGATCAGAAAGCGGGGGGAACAACAACAGCAACTGATTGACCCCTCTGTAGTCTGTAGTTTGTAGTTTGTAGTATATCATGGTCATGATCATGGGAATTTCATTTGGTTTTGTCGGTATTTTTTGGGGTTTCTCGGACTGCTTTTTGGGGTTGAGTTAATGTGCCGGAAATAGAATTATGAATATACAGCAGCAGCAACAACAACTCTAACAACAACAACAGCAACTATAACAACAACAACAGCAACATGTTGTCGTGCGTAATTTATGCGATTGAAAAATGGCTCAGTTAATTGTTGGCAATGCGGTTGAGGCCAAGGCTTTTAGATTTATCTATGGCCTAGCACTAAATAAACTACATACTGCGGTATGTGCAACATGCTGTATGCCGCATGCTGCATGCTGCCAAAGCAGACAGGGCGTTATAATTTACACTTGAGCTAAAATATTGATACTCGAAAAGCAATTTAGATAAGACGATGCGACCAGAGGGACAGAGTCCAGACAGAGACCGCTTCACACCTACATTGAAAGGCAGCTTGAAAGGTGTGAAAAATAAGTGAGTGAGTGTGCGAGTGTGTGTGCGAGTTTGTGTGTGTGTGTTGGCCTGGCTAAGTGCGTGGCAGGACACAGAAGAGGCAGCTGTCAACCTGAAGTCTGCGCAAAATACAAAATACAAACTACAACAAAAAAACAAAAACGAAGAAAAACAAAAACAAGTTAAAGGAAAAGGAAAACGCAACTGTTAACAACAACAAACTCGTCTCTTTTCGGCCTTGTTAGAGAGCGAAAACTCAAGTGCTACCAGCTGTCAACAATTGGTAAGACTGGCGTCGCCTGGCCACGCCTCAAACGCCTTCACTAGGCCGTCGTTAATGAGAGAGCGATAACATCAAAAGGCTAGACATGATTTGTCAGAGGTCAAAGGGCAAATTGCAGGCAGACAGCAGCATCAAGTCAAGTCAAGTGCAGTCTCATTCTCACACTCCACACTCCAGACAAAAATAAAAGGAAGTTTAAGCGTATAATTAACGTTCATTTATTTTCATATTAACATTCGATCAAATTTCGAAAACAGAAGCGCACTCAAAGAAAAGCAACAGCAACAGCAGGAGGAGGAGGAGGAGGAGAGTGAGAAAAGTGAGGAGAGAAAGGAGGAAGAGGAGTGTCCGCTGATCATTAGCAAGTGTTGTCTCCCATTACATACTGATCTCGATTCTAATTTGCAGCCGTCTGTCGATTTTACGCTATTTTATTGTT
Source organism: Drosophila putrida (assembly GCA_037043535.1). Classification (NCBI taxonomy): domain Eukaryota; kingdom Metazoa; phylum Arthropoda; class Insecta; order Diptera; family Drosophilidae; genus Drosophila; species Drosophila putrida. The sequence goes on from JBAMBI010000016.1 coordinate 1,290,385, forward strand.
TTAGTCTGACAAAGTCGAAAATGTTATCGAAATTATTATCGATAGTACTACGATATTTCTAGTTTCTAGTAAACGCTGCTTAGCAATCAATTTACAGTTATCTAATCCACCTAAAAACTATCGATAGTAACTATCTTCTTATAGCTGAGCAGTCTACTTTCAATAATACCTTGAAGTAACCATCAAGGAGAATTAAATATATCTTACATACTGTTAACTACCGATTACTTAAATCAGAAAGTGACTTCACTAGGGAAGAATTGTCACTGCTATCAATAAATGAAAATTCAGCAGATTTTACATTTGCTTTTACTTAGCAAATAATATGAAATCTTTCTCTCTTTTATCTCTGTATTGATTCTATAGAGCCACTTAAGTTATCGATAATTGCTTTCTATGTGTAGAATGTAGAAATGCATTATTAGAATTTCCCTAATTAACCCTCAGTTGCTTCAATTTGGCTAATGCCTAACTACTCGCTGCCTCATTTGTCTGCCACTTGAGTTAACTTTTAAAAAGCCAGCAACCACCTGCCCCACCACCACCAACAACATCAACAACTCCACCACTCAACCCACTTCAGTGTTGACTAATGACAAAGTTGTTGTGTTGTGTGTCCTGTGAACAAAGCAGAATTTTCTTTAGTCCAGCAAAATAAAACAAAAATGAAAAGAAAACTTGACCGTGCTTAAAAACAAAGTTGCGACTGTTGCAGGCAACAATTTGTTGTACGTTGTTTTTGTTGCTGTTGTTGTTGTTGCTGTGCATTTCACAGACGAAAGTGGCGCCAAAGAAAGCTGAGAGAGAGCTGGGACAACAAAAAAATGCAAAATGTTTTTAATGTGAACACTTTTAACACTAATGGTGCCGGAATATTTAATTTGCCCAGCGACAACGACAAACGCAAAGGGCAGGCGGCAGGCGGCAGGCGGGTGTAAAGTGAATGGTGGGTGGTGGGTGGTGGGGTTGGTCCTGCTGGGTGGTGCTCTCTGTCGAAAAAAGGAAGCGTGGAAAAAGCAAAGCACATTAAGAGGCAGGTGGATGAATGTACAAACATACGAAGTACAACCACCGCAAAACATGTCAAATGTGAACGCACACTTCACTCCACCCCCCCCCCCCCCAAAACTCCCACCCAGTTGGAGGGGGATGGAGAGGAGGAGGGGTAGTGCTTTTCGAGCTAGAGATGTTGGCGTAAATTTGTTAATTTGGCACCGATGACAACCCAACCAGGACAACAACCACCCAAAAAACCATGTACAACCAGCAACAGGCAACAAGGAAATAGAAAGGAGTTGGGGCAAGTGGGGGCAGGGTTTATTTTTCAGCAAACAATTTGTTGTTGTCGTTGTTGTTGTTGCGCGTTGGTGTTGCGAGTTAAAATTGTTTTAATGCCGGGGCAAATTTATGCAAATTGCGCTCTTTTTGCATATTTAAAAAGCGAATACACGAGCACTTTGCCAAAGTAATTTGTTACATAATGGAGAGACAAGCTCTCTCTCTCTTTCCCTCTCTCTCTCACTTTTACTCTGAGATGCTGTGAGACAAAGACAGAGAGAGATAGAGAAAGAGAGAGTGAGGGGGAGCCATGTTGGAAAAGTTTAATTTGCCATAAGTGCGCGCCATTTTGCAGCGTTTTCTGAACTTTTTAATGGAACCTACAAAAAGCTGTCAACAAACAGGACAACCAAAAAAAAAAAATACCAGAGAGAAAAAAAGATGGAAAAGCAAGTAAGGAAAACCCAAAATGCCCAGCACTGCAGGGTGGTTTTATGGGTGGATTTTGGGTGGTTTTTTAGCTGGTGCGGGAGCATATCACAAAATTATGCAAATGTTTTGCCTCTTAAAATATGTTAATGCCCAACATTCGCTCACTTGCTGTGCACATTTCATCGCAAATTCTCATCATTTGTCATTTCGCATTTTGTCTGCTCACTTTTCATTCTCATTTTCATTTTCCGTTCTGCTTTCTGATGCTTTTAACAAATTTTAACAAATGAGCAACATTGGTGCAAGCACATGTGCTCAGAGGTACAACTAATTTGCCACAGAAGTGGAACTTGGAAAAGGAGAAGTGTAATCTTGTCCAACAGCTCGATAAGTCCAAGCTACAATCGACATATCGATAATATCTTGGGGAAAAATGATTATAGGGAAAATCTAAAATGTGGCTGCTTTAACTTTAAACAAACTAAAGACAGTTGCCAGTTCTTTTAGGTATTTATAAACGACATATCGATAGAAAAATATTACCTACCAAAGGGAAGCAGGCTCTAGATGTCTTCAAAATTCTAGCTTCCTTTTATTACCTTTAAAAATTGGAGAAACTTGTGTTGAATGTGTTTCTTAAGTTTCAAAACTTCCTAAAATATTCCAATATACTCAGGGTAAATTTTTATGTCTATATACGAAAATAATTAATTAAAACTATAATAAAAAGCCGCACATAACAAAATAAATAAAATGCTATTAGCTGAGAAGCAGAGTTTTTACAAAAGCGCATTATTTAGATATTAATTTTAATTAAAATCAAAATCACACCCCCAAAACCGAAAAACAAGACTCGAAGCTTGAAGCTGACCAGTCAAAATTCAACTTTCCAAAAACACCTACACAGTGAGGTGCAGAGATTGAGGAGATGGATGAATGGATGGATGGTTGGATGGATGGATGGACAACGATAGCAAGAGCAATAAATTGCCACGCCCCAGAGACAGAAACAAAAAGACAAAGGCAAATAATAAAGTGAGTGAGCCAAGAGTGATAGAGTGATAGGGTAGAGTAAGGAGGTGGAGGTGGGGGAAAGGGTATCCAGACTCAATGTCAGCATTAAAAGCAATGCGAGGTAACAAAACTTGTCAACCTCTAACGATAATTGAGTCATAAACTTTATCTAATGACAATTTATGCCATTGAAAAGCCGAACACAAAACGCACTCGACACCGGAAAGATCGAGATATATATACATATATATAATATATATATAGTAGAGTAGGGTGTCTGGGAGTGGATACATAAATTGTCTTCTTGCGGTTTTAAATCATAACTTTCATAACAATAATAATGAGTATGAGCAAAATGTTGTCTCATTAGCCAGAGGTATTACAATGGCCCGTTAGATAGACGTATATAGATATATGGAGACCTTTCAGGTCTATATCTATATCTCTCTCTCTCTTTACCTCTCCCCCTGTCTCTCCAATGTCCAGTTCGTTATAATTTGTTATGCGTCAATTACAGAAACCACAGCGCACTTCTCTAAGGGAATTCAAAGTTTCAGAGCGTAAATTTCACCCAAATGCAGAAAAGAGAGAGAGGATATAGAGATAGACAGAGAGGGGGAGAGAAACCCACACTAATTAACTTAAATTTCAATTAAAATGTCTTTTGTTATGTGATTTTTATGTGGTCGGGTCGACCATTAGTTCATAGCCGTGGCGAACCGGAAACTTTTGTCACCCAAAAAAGTGGGAATAAAAAACAAATGCTAATGAATGCACAGGTTTCCCTGCCCCCCCTTCCTATCTTCCTCTCTTCCATAGAGCCTACATCATAATGTCACCTATCCATACTTACATCTACATATAGTTTGCTCGTTATATTCATTTCATTTCATTTTATTTCATTTCATTTCATTTGCTCTGCGGTTTCTCGTGTTTATTTGTTAATTTTTGCTGCTGCTCTTGTTGAAAATTTCTTCATTAACGCATAAATTAGGTTTAATTACATTTTAGTTGGCTTTATTAAAAATCATCTGGCTCAACGACAACTACAGCAACAATAACAACTACAACTACAACAATTGCAACAACAATCGCTTTTAAGTGCAAAATGGCGTCGCTGAACGGAAATGAGTTACGAAAACCAAAGTTTTTGAGTTTAGAAAACGGGGGAAAAATGTTTTTTTGTTCTAATAAATATCTAGTTCAAAGTTCCCCTAGTATTAGCTACAATTAGGCACGAATAAGTATCTTTAAATGGGTTTTCCAGGTTTTCAATTTTATTTGATAAAACTTCTACTAAATACTTCTAAAATATTGATATTTTAAAGTTATATGATAAGTATTAATATTATAGATTTTGAGTAGCTAAAAAATTATAAAATCAACTTATTTTCCATATATTTTTACACTGATTTTCTACGTATTTTTGAAATCATTGAACACTGGATATTTATATGTATCTTTTTCTCTCCAAAAACCTACAAAGTAAGAATATTTCTATCGCTACATATTATTTATGGAAATTAAAACTGTTTCAAGGCTTAGTTAACAAACAGTTGACTGACTAGTCTATGGAATTCTCCCTTTTGTCAGAGTATCTAATGAATCTTAATGTTGGACAAGTTACAAGTCAAACTGGCATCATTAGCAACGTGTATACATCATAATAAGTACAGAGTACTTATAGATTAAAGTATTTTCGGCTCATTTTTGGTATAGTTTGAGGCATTAAAAATGCATCTAGCTGCAATTACGAACTAAGCACGTAAATGCCATTGACCATAGTCCATTGTGGGGACCTTTTAAGTGGCCATAAAGTATGGCATTGTTATGGCCAGCTCGAAAGTAATTGTGAAGCTGTTAATGGCAGCAAATGATGTGGCCAGTTGATGTGATTATGAGAGAGATTGAGGCAACATTAGGGCAAATTGGCCTTTAACAAGTTGCGAATTACATGGGGAAATGGCATTGAAACCCAGTCGAAAGTGACACCTGTACTTTAATAAGTAGTATACCCCTTTTTATTTTGTATTATATTACCCCGTCCAGACGCTCCCACGACATCCATTCCATCACTTCATTAATCACATACCATTAGCCAGGCCCAGGCCAATCGATTGTCAACCGCTCAACTTGAGTAGGAAAGAGAGCGAGATAGAAGTAGAGGAGAGCGAGTAAGAGAGAGAGAGAGAGGGAGATTGATTGAGAGCGAAACAAAAAAAAAACAATTATATTTATTTATTTTTATCGTCGCTTATTTATCTTAATTACTTTTTCTCTATTGAGTGGCTGTTGCTGTGTCCTTCCCTTGCCCCATCCCCTTGCCCCATCCCCTTACCCTGTCACTACCTTGCCCCATATGCTTACCCCTTCTACTTGCTGCGTTGTTGTACAATTCAATTTGATTCCTCGGACAGCTGGAAAACGACAAGCGACAATATATAGCAAGTTAAGTTCTTACAGTAATTGCTCGACTAGCAGTTACCCTATTTTAAGCTAGGATTAAGTTATAGAAAATGACAGGCTTAACTTTGAGTATCCATAACTGTATATAAATGTATAGTGCCTAAGAGTTAATTTGGATCTCTTTTATAAAAATTAAAATTAAAATAAAAAATTAAAAATTTATAGATAACAATATGAAGGATCTGTGAAAACAGACAAAAATCTCTGCTTTTTAATCTTTGTTGACTGAATGAGCTTTTAAGTTAGAATAAAGGATACATCCAGTTTTACTTGTTCAGGACTTCTTTGAAACACTCTTAAAAGTATTACCAACCGTTTCGTATGCCATTTGTGGTAATTTCCATGGTTACAGGGTATATAAATAAAAACAAAGCCAAAGACGGCGACGGCGACGGCGACAAAACAATTCAATCAACTGCGGCTCACTCACAAATTGTTGTCGTTGTGGCCGTGTTATCGCCCTATTGATATCCTTTTTAATGATACCGAGACCGAGAGCTGACCAAACCTTTTTCAAGCGTTTCAACAATTAGAGAAGTCTTCAGCCTCGAACCGAGAACCGATTGACAGACTGTTAGCCACATCATCATCAACAACAACATCAACATCATCATCATCATCATCGTCAACGTGTCGCGTCGCTTCGCATTGCATTTACCTCGTATCAATTTACTCTCTATGTGAAGTTGGTAATGGAGATGGTAACAAGATGAAGCGGGGGCGGAGGAAGACTCCGATATGGTATTGAAGGAGGGGGGAGGGGAAACGGGGGCTTGGCACCACAAATATGTCATCAAAATGTGAACGAGATGATGAAGAAAGAAAGAAAAAAAATGGTGTCGTTTTGATTCACCGCAAAACAAAATAATTCATCAATCATGCACACTTGACCGGACTGGACCGTGTCCGTGTGCGTTCGACTAACCAAATGCCAACTTGGACAATGGGTGCCAATCACTAACTTATCGATCAAATTTAGATCAATCTCAAATTCATCAAGAACGATTAAGGCTTATGCAAGTTTGGAATTCAATCAAATATTCAACAATTAAGAGAAAAATTAGATACTTTTTAAGCAAACAATTTTAAAATCTAGAAACAGCTTTTAGATCACACAATAAAACATTTCTCATATATATCGGTTAAATTTTGACAATGTTAAAAATCTAATGACCCTTGGGAATTGCAACTTTACAATTCCAGTTTTTGGTCACTTTTGGCATCAATTTTAACTACTTACTATTACCTATTTATTGCTTTCTTCATAATATTTCCTATAGTTTTTCTTTTCCACACAAATTATGACTGCTTTTAGTAGCTATTTGTGCCACTGTTCATATAAAATTAGTGCTTACCGATACCTAAACATATTTATTTCTTATACCAATACATAATAAATATGTGTTTACATACCTTTTTCAATAGCTTCATATACTCAATTTATCCCCTCTTTCCATTCTGCTCTCCTTTCCCCTTTTCCCCTTTTGCCCTCTCCCGTCTCGTTCGTCTTCTTCCCCTGAGGATGAGGCAATCGCCGCATCCTTTAACCAAATTGATGGCCATCGGTGTGACAAATGATCATCAATCACATTGCGTGGGTCGAGGTCGTGTTTTTCTTCTTCATTTTTTTTGTATTTTATGTTTCATTTATTTCGATTTGAGTTTCGAGTGTCCTCTGGAGTGCCACGCCTACACACAGAACGCCTCTTTGTGAATAGAATGGATAGGGAGGAGGGGGAGAGGCTATCAATGACTTTCGCACGCTTAACGATTGAATAGTTTTAAGCAATTTAAGCCAAGTTATCAGCTAGCCAAGTGGCCAACTGGCCAAGTGAATGGCAGAGTTTGAATCCCTTGTGTGTGAGTGTTAGTGTGAGTGTAATGTGAGTGCTTTGAGTACTTGTATTAAATGCAAATTGGCAAACGTTCAAAATGTAATCAATGCGTTGAGATGCGTAAATGTAACTGTATACCCTAGAAGTGGATAGAAGGGGCATGCCCCATCACATCAACGTGCTGCACAGTGTACACGGTATGTGGAACGGGGCAAGGCAAAGCCTTTTTGACCAAGTTAAGTGCTCATTAATGCGTAACACGGAGATTGGCTTCAAAAGCCATGCACCGAATGCCTTTAATTGTTATTAAATTACCAAAGAGCCCAACGACCAAAGACCAAAGACGACAGCCAAGTGCGTTCACATGAACCGAGTATGAGTGTGAGTATGAGTATGAGTGTGAATGTAAATGCGATTGAATGTGAATTGCAAAAAAAAATACACTAAGAATGATATGAATTGCTCAACTGCAAATTACCCTTGATAAAAGTCACTTTAAGTCTGCTTTCCTTACAGGGGATTGAAAAACTGTTTCAATTATTATTCTTTACTTTTTTTCTGGTCAACATTTTTACTCTAACTGTGTTAACTGATATTTTGGAGTAAAAACACTATGTAAAATTCTTTAAAATGATTAACTTAAAGTTTAGTTATTTTATTTATTTAAATATTTTGTATATATCAACCAAATCTCATAAACATTATAAAATACGAAGACAGCTAATCGAACTCTAAATAAGTCCGACTCTTTCTATAAAAACTTTATTATTTGCTATTTAAACTGTTTTTTATTTTTGGAGAATCACTTATAATGATATATTATAGACCTGAAACTCCCTTTGGTCGCCCTAGTTTACAGGGTAGCTGATCAGGTTGACTGCTGAATTGGACCACACTGGTGGCATGAGAGCATTTTAATATATATTTTGATTTTGTTATAAATATTATTTAGCGGCCTTTTGTTGTTTGGCTTTCGCTTGAAAAACGCGATGATTTTGCATATTGGCCGTAGGTCTAAAAAGACAAAGAGAGAGAGCGAGAGAGGGGGGAGAAAGAGAGGGTAGAGAATGAGTTAACTAGCGAGAAGTTCATTCAACTGTTCAACTACTCAATGATGCCCCCGGGGCAGTTGAGGGTCGTCAATGAAGTCGACGGGGTCGCAGTCGAAGCTGCAGCACAGTAGCCAAAAGAAATAACAAATGGATAAAATAAAAATGGAAAAATCAAAAAAAAGCAAATCCAAATCCAAATTATTGACACTTGAGGTGAGACGAACGACGGGCAAAGTCAGAGCCTAAGGGCAGGGCAGTAAATAGTATAGGGTATAAGGTATAGCAAAGTATAAGCATAGAGAAAGAGAGAGAGAGTGAGAGAGAGAGAGAGCACAGTCAGCTGCCTGTCTTCAACTCATTTTCGTGCCCAAGCTACCGAAAATTGTTCATTAATGAAACTTAATTGATTCCATTCATTAATCATTAAGCGTCGCCCCGTAGATGAGACTTGAAAGAGTTCAAGAGCTGACACGATAGAGTATTACTGGAAATTGGGCCTTATAAAAAGACATTCGCATCTCGTCGTCGTGTGCGTGCTCGACACTTCCGCTCTCGACTCGCAAAAGGGTTACTCGAGATGACGCAGCTTATGGTTATCAATACCTTATATTATATACATACCAATACAAACATACCAACACTAAATTCATTCAATATACATCATCTCTGACTTTCACTTGATAAACGCAACACACACACACACAATCACACACACTATTAAAAAGCAGCTAAGATGCTCAAATTACACGCAGGCAGATCGTAAACTAAACATTGCCATATATCATCTTCCTAAACAGTGAACATTATTTATGCCATCAAAAATATAATGAATAGGTCATGATAAAGCACCGAATATGCGATACGCTTTCAAGGCTTAGTGTCCAACATAAAAATTAATAAAAAATCCTATGAATTATAATTTAAGGATACAGAAAAGGTATAAAATTAAAACTAGAAAAGAAATTCATTAATAAATTAAATAGATAATTACAGAAAACAGTTAAATAGCTAAGTATATTCTTATTGAATGTGCTGGACTGCAGGATACCCTGTCAAAAGTGCCTGAAACACAAATGACACATTGCAAGCAGTTTTTAAGGAATGTCCCAAGTCGCATGCCACATGCCGCATGCCACCAGCGCAAAGGGAACTCTAATAATTTGATTTAAAATGTGCGCAGGCCAGCTCAAAAAGTCAAAGCTCAAAGAGAACCGCTAAAAAAATAATAAGAGAAGAATAAAAAAAAAAACAGAGAAGACTCCACACACACGGGCAATGTACAAATTTAGACGGCGATCCCAGAAATCACTGGTCAGTGTTGTGACAATGAAATCTTTTTCATGTTTTTGGGTCTATTGAAAAACCCGCACGAATGATCACTTAGCAAGGGGATGGGGGGCAGAGAATACTATTTAGAGGCTAGTCCTCAGCTGGAGGAGACGCAGCGGCCTCAACTTTAGCTTCAGATTCAGCTTCAGATTCAGATACAATTTCAACTTGGTCTTGGAGTTGAAGTTGAAGTTCAGTTAAAACTACAGTATCGAGTTCAAGTTGAAGTTCTGAGTTTGAGTTCGAGTTCGAGTTTAGGGCATCGGTGTTGGTATCGGCATTGCCTTTGTTGAAGTGTGTTTTGTGTTTTGGGTGTTAAATTTATGTTTGGCTTTTAGCTAAATTCAAATTCTATCGCTCAATTATGTTGAGATAAAAGGAAATTGCTGCGACATTAAGACTTTCTTAATCTGATGTTCTGAATTTATGTGCGGCCGTGGAATTTCTCGAGGCGGCGTCTTCTCCGCCAACGATTCAAATCGAATCGAAAACCAGAACTAAAGGTACAGGTAAAGGTAAATCTAAAGGTAAAGTCAATGCCGCATTTGCCACATTAAATGCCACGCGCAGCAACGGACTGCGGTCTCAACAGATCTCTCTCTCCCTCCCTCTCTCTCTCTCCCTCCCTCTCTCTCTCTCTCTCTCTCTCTCTCTAAAGGGTTTTCAGAACCAAATCAAAACAGAAAAAAAACTAAAACGAGCCCAAAAACCGTGCGCTGTTTATTTTAAAATTTATTACCAAAATTATCGACTAAACGATGCAAGCAAAAACAATCGATAAAAGTGAATTCTTTTAGCCACATGAGGTAGAACGAGAGAGAGAGAGAGGAAAGAGAGTGGCAAAGAGAGATGGAAGATGGGGCTCGTTGCCAGTTTAAAAGCCATTGCATTAAACGTCAAGAAAAACCTTTTAATTTGCTTGTAACAAAAATTTGTTATCTCCTAAACTGTGCCATAAAAAACGAGAACGAGAACGCAAACGAGGCCCGTAGAACGAACAGCGAACAACGAAGACCGAAGGCGAAGACTGTATGTAGACTGTAGAAAAGAATATATACATATAAAACCCGAAAACGAACCCGAAACTGAATCTGAATCTCAAACCTGGAGGAACTGTTGTGGAGAGGAACCTGGAACCTGGATCCATTTTAATATATCACAAGAGCGAAATGGGCCATTGAAGCAATTGGAATGGGATTGAGTTTGAGTTTGAGTCTTTGAGTTTGGGATTTTTTTGTGGCTACGAAGTCAAAGTCGACATTCAGTCTGGGCACAGCTCTTAAAAGGTGTTGATGTTTAAGTTTAACATTGTTTCTCGTTATCGTTATAGTTTAGTGGCAGCAACAACAACAAACGGGGCCCAAAATAAACTAATAGCAAAGGCAACAGTCGAGAGAGCCTGACTGTAAGAGACTCTGTACTTAATTGTTAAAACATAACACACGAACAAACAGTCTCCAAACTTATTATCTATACAAAATAATTTATTATGCGATCGTAATGGAAATTTTTAGACAGATAGAGACTAGAATTATGCTAAGATACTGCAAATAAACACAATAGAATTAATATTTACATTTAAAAATGTAATTTGTAATTTAAACTTATAGCAGAAATAACAAAAAAAAAATATATATATATAATAGAGGTATTAACCATAGGAGAACCCAAAAACCAAATTTAGTGCCTCTAGCTTTTATATTTAGTACCTTACACTTATGTATATTTTTATCGCAGAAACTGCTGAACTTACAGACCCCTTGTGCTTTTTAAGTACAGGGTCTCACAAAACAAGAGCCGTACTCTGTTGTTGCCCTGTTGTTTGAGCCTGGCTAATTGATGCAACTTTTATGGCGGGACCAAGAAAAGTGTTCGAAAGAGATAGAGAGAGCGAGAGACAAAGAGAGATAGAGAGAGAGAAGATTGTATTTTTAGCTCACGTTTACAACTTGACGATAAGCATCGCAGCACTTGAGATAACACCACAGCAACAACAACGACAACAACACAGCAACCAGAGCAACACTCGCTTCGATTGTTGTTGGCATCTTGTGGAGTATCTGGAATATCTGGAGCACTCGCGTACAACTTTTTACATTATGCACTTTGAATACATCTTGTGCGATAAGCTTTGCTCTTGTTGCAACCCCCCTCCTCCCTCTTTCATGCTTGCCACATGCCCCCTTATACCCTCTATCTCAGTTAGTCTGCTCTGTGGTTGTTGTCTTTGCTAAAATATATTCATCACAGCATCGCAGCTGATAGTCGCAAGGCGCTTTAATGAATGACCAGTTCCTCTAAGGAATCTCCAGCTCTCACTGTCTCTTCTCTCTCTGTCTCTCTTAGTCTCTCTCTTCTTGCTTCCTTGCCACAACAGTCTTTAGGTAGGTGTGCTAATTGATGTGCCATCTCATGGCCAGAGCTTGACGCACGTTGCACGTCGCACGGACGCACGGCGCGTGGGCTTATCGCGCCCCAAAGTTGGGGCGTCATAAAGTTGCACGTTGTCAACGTGCCTCCAGCTGCCTCCATCCACAAGACTCCACACTCACACATCCTCACAGACACACACTCACACATAGATAGAGAGCACATTTTGTTGGCCGTGGCTAATGCATCAATCTGTGGGGCAACTATTTGATTTATGTGCTGTTAAAAGCGCTCCAAATCAAACTGGGGAATGCAACGACATCCAAAAAGCCGGAAACTTGCCACATCAACACAATAACATATCACACACACACACACCAGTTGAATATATTCGTATATGTATTTCAATGCAGTTCGAACTCATTTAGAAGATTTATATTCTGGAAAATGTCTTTCAATCATAGAGTATCAAGTTCACTCTGTAGATTGTGTATTTAAACAATAACATATAAATATTGTGATAATAATAATAAGCAAACTGTTTAAAAATTACTTTTTAAATACATTAAAAATATTTAATATTAAATAATATTTTGTTTATTATTAATTATATTTGCATCAAATAAAGAAACGTTTGATGACCAAAAAAGTGAAATAGCTGAATTTATTTCAATATGATTAAAATTGTAGTACAATCTTATAAAATGTAAAATCTCCTGTATTTATATATCTGCAGATATTCAAATTTTTTATATTCCAAGTTTTAACTAATTGCTTCCCTTCTTTGAACAACATTCTTAACTTTAAATTCTTCACTTTAGAAGCAACTGTTATTAAGGAAATAACCCACATGCCAAAATAGATACTTTATTAGTCTAGTTTTGTCATATGTAAATGTTGCAAATGTCGCAACACTTATTCATATACTATACAACACTTTATTCGTCCAACTGTCCATCTATCCATCTATCTGTCTGTCTGTCCGTTTATCTGTTTATCTATTTATCTATACTTATGTCAGTCTCGATTTGGTTGCCATACAAAAGACCACTTAAAATCGATGGCAATATGAATGCCACATTGTAGGCACACTTATTAAATCAGAGACAGTGGTCGATAAGGGGGGTATAGACAGAGAGAGAGAGGTATGGGAAGAGAGAGCGAGAAAGAGATATATTTGTAGAGAGGGGTCTAAAATGAAAAACTAGATAAATGTTGTACAAATTGTTAACTGCTTTTTTATGTTAATCGCTGTGTTTAGACATAGAAAAAAAATAGAGGAAAAAAAGACAAGAAAAATTAGATAATTACAAAAAACCCGAATTTTAAATACCCTAACAGATTATTCCAATTCTTACTTTTAGTATTTGAGTTCAGTAAATGAATTTAGTAAACGTAAAACTTTAATTTAATTTATACATCCATATTAAACACGATCAAAGTGATCAGATAAATATACATAAATTTCTATAGTATAAATATTATGTTTACCCACATACTTGATGACAATATGGAAATACTTTTGGGTAGTGTATCAAAGCGAAACAATAAATGACAAAATCAAAGCTCACGACAAACGTTTGAAATTTTTTTGACTGTTGAAATGTGGCCAAAAGGCAAATGGCCAAAAGAGCAGGTGAATTTTAATTAATTATAATTTAAATTTATGAAAAGATAAATAAATGTTGTATATATAGATATAGATTAATATAAATGCCATGTTCAGTCGATTCTATTTCCCTTTTCTCAATGCAAAAGACAAAGAGCAAGAGCACAAAATTCGCACTCTGACTTCGATGTCTTGACTCTGACTCTGACTCTGACTGAATGTATCTGTGTATCTGTATCTGTATCTTTTGGTTGTGCTGTGACTGTAGGTGAGTCTGGCAAATGGCTTGCTAAGTGGTTTTAACACTTTTATAGCGTTAAGTTTTTAATTTTATTCGCTAATAAATAATTTAAGTCAATTCACAACATACTCACAATGTCCCAATGAGTGTGTGAGTGTGACTATAAGTGAGTGTGTTTGTAAAAGATTGTGCATTCATTAAATTTTGGTGCCCTCCACGTTTTGTTTTCAACTTGAATTCGATTTAATTCGTTTCGATTTCAGTTTACAAACAAACAAACAAAGATATATATCTGTTTATATATATAGATTCTTTTGACTTACATTCATTTCATTCACTAAAACACTCACACACACACACCCATTCGGATTCGTATTCGTATTTAAGGCAACAAATTTGACGACAGACTTTGTCAGTTAGCGCATTTGTTGTTTTGTTTAAAATGACATTTAAGTAATTATCTAATTAAGTTAACATTTTGCTTAAAGATAAGTGCTAAATTATTTATTTACCAATTTCAATACACGACTTTATATTGTTTAATGCTATATAAATAAATGAATTTAGACTCTTTTGTCTCTTAGAGTGTCCATCAATTTTTGCCAGCTTTGTCTTTTCAATAATGCTCAGTATTTTGATACTTTGAGAGAACAGTTTTGTGATAAAATAGATTTAGCTAAATCACAGCTTAGATAAACATTGCCATTAGTTAAACTTATAAACTTGAAATGTGAACCGTCAAATGTATGTATATGTATACCATATAATTAGAAAAGTTTATGAATTGTTTTGAATTGTTTTTTTTATAATAATACTCATATACTAAAAAAAAGTTCATTTTTTAAACTATGATTATTTAATACAAACATTAATGGTAAGCGAATTTTATCTAATTTAATAGTGTATTTAAGGTTCGTCTTTATTTGAGGCTTATTTATTCAATTTTTTATGCATTTTTATGGAATTTTTTAATGCGCGCGCTAAAATATATTTCTTGGCGATTATCTTTTGTGCTGGTTTTTATCTAATTTATATTGTGATCTCAATGTTACCTATTTTAAGCCTTTTGTTCATATTGTTATTTTTATATTTGTTTTTTTGTTTTGGCAAACGCATTATGATTATTGATTTGTTTGATATTTTAACTACTTTTGCTCCGATTTGACTGCGCAAAGTCAAAGCTGAAGAAGTGAGACAGAGAAGAATTCAAAGAAGTGAAGAATTTTTGTAAAAAAAGGAGAAAAAAATCAGAGTTCGGCATTTAAGCGCTTGTAGGTCATCCAAATATTTCTCAGTCTGTCCTCTCTTAATCTCCTCTTTTTCTCTAGCTACTCATTTAGCTTCATTAAAATACTTAAAAATATACTTTAAAAAGAAACAATTTTATCAAGGGCATGTAATCAAATCTGTTTAAGGATTCAAGTGCATGCAACAATTGCCGCATTTTCTGTTGGTAATTTGAGACGTTTACAAAGTTCCAGCATTTCTCAGCGGGTGCTAGTGTGAGGGGAGATGGAGAGGGAAGGGAAGGGACATTGCACCACACACCGCACCACTTTGCACCACAAGCTAAGCAGACAAATCAGCACCCAGTTTGAGCAATTGGGAATTCCGCATGGCAAATGAAATGTACATCAAAATAATAATCAAAAGTAATTTGCAACAATGACAACAACAACAGCAAGGACAACAAGGACTACAACAACAGTGACAGACGGCACTTGAAGCTAAAAATGGGCATTAGACGAAGAGTCCATCCATTTTCACATCCTGGGGCGGGTTTCTGACGGTGATCTGGTCACATAGCGTATGCTACACGACAACGGGGTGTCCTTGCCTCTGCCTTGCTACATCCTCCTCTTCAGACACCCCCCTTGCAGGACTCATTCCACTTGGTTTACCGCGCACATCAACACCCTCAGCTAATTGATGACAAATTATTATGAGCCAAGGCAGGACACTCGCACCCAAAGCCAATTTTGATGAATGGAAATGGAATTGAAA
This sequence comes from Drosophila putrida, assembly GCA_037043535.1. Classification (NCBI taxonomy): domain Eukaryota; kingdom Metazoa; phylum Arthropoda; class Insecta; order Diptera; family Drosophilidae; genus Drosophila; species Drosophila putrida. The sequence goes on from JBAMBI010000016.1 coordinate 1,306,015, forward strand.
CTGAAAATGAAAATAGAAATAGAAATCGACATCGAAATGGAAATGAAAATGGAAATGGAAGTAGATTGGGCATTGGCCAACTGACGTTACATGTACTCTCATGCTGTGGCTGACAACTGTCAAATTAGCGAAAGGACCAAAAAGGAGCAAACGAACTGGCAAACACAAAAGGAATTAAGGCCAAAGGAATTACATTTTACATACTCAACATCAAAAAAAAAGAAGAGAGAGAGAAAGGACGAAACTAACTACAGCACGAGCCAAGAACGTAGCTGACTCTATTCAAATTATCGAGCATGTTGTTGTACCCAGAGCGAGGGCTGTCACACAAGTATGTAGTGCCTTATACAAGGTACTCCGTATGTTACGAATGTGGTTCAGAAGTGCCTTGAATTTTGATTATTTGGTGGGCTATCTACTATCTGTGTCTAATAGAATATTAATGTAGTTCTTAAGGATTTTGAGCGGCAGATTATTTGTGTTTTTTGAGCAATTTTCGCAGGCCTACCACTTGCAAAAGTGTGGGACTAGTTTCTGTCCTAAACCAAATAAAAGAAAGCACGAAGTATAGATTTTATAAAATTTACTATACACAGATAAATGTTTCCTTCCAGGTTGATTTACCATAAGGGAACAAGCGCCCTCTGATCTCCAAGCAGATGAGCTTCCGCCCATCCGTCTTGGCTCAATGGAAGAATGAGCGTAATGGCAAGTATAATATAAGTTTAAATTACAATAGCTCGTATATAAATTTTAATTTTATTAAAGAAATTTTCTTTTCTTGCAGTACTTCTCAAGGAGTATCAGAATCTGCCTGAAGATGTGGAATCAAAGCTGCTACAACTTAGAAATATCCTGTAATTAATAATAATACCTACTATTTAAAATTGTAAAATAAATGTTTATTGTAATAAATGTTTTTACATTAAGCTATTGGAGCAACTAAAAAAGAAATGTGTTTTTAATTTTCCTTTTTAAATGGGCATAAATATCAGGAGAGATGAAACATTTAGCACATTATGCATTTGTGCGAGGGAGAAGGCATGCAAACATCGGTAAAAGAACAGAAAAAAGAATGTATCTTTGCCATTCTTATAAGTTCTGTTTTGTATAGAGTATATTAGCCATATCTTATATCCATTCGCTTAATTTCCAGCGTTTTTCGACTGAAAATGTCTTTATTTAACTGCTTCTGGCGAGTCCAGTGTCAAAAAAATTGTTTCATCCAGGACAGCTGGCCAAAGGACATCTAAATCGTCCTTGTAGTTTCCGAGATATTACGGATTTTCTGTTTTCGTCCTGTTTCTCAGCGACTTGAGACTAAAATTTTACAAGTGTCGGATTCTTAGATGACCCTATAATTTTTTGATGCCAATCGATAGAGTTCGTCCTTACGAATCGATCGACACATGTCCTGTCAAAATACGCAAGGACATGACGGAATAAGATCAGAAAAACCTTAAAGGACATCATATTTTAGCTTTATTTAAGCTCTAGCTCGGCCATATCCTGCAGGATTTTAAAAGGACATACCTTTTTGTAATCAACGTTGGCAGGACTATCGATTGGCATTCAAGGATTTCCAGGATCTGCCAAAAAAATTTTCTCAAATTTTTGCAAGGGGGTAGCATGCAAAAATTGGTCAAAAGTCAAAAAAAGTCAAAAATTACACCGTATCTTAGCCATTTGAAGGACTATCATGATGTCCTTTGGCCCACAGATAGTCCTTGTTGTACCAAATCAGAATCAGCAACAAAAAGGACGAAAGTCCTTGAAACAGCCAAGTTACAAGGACTTTTTTGTATAGAGAAAATTGGTCATATCTCGGCCATATCCTTGCGTATCCTGGCGAGTCCTGTGTCAAAAAAATTGTTTCATCCAGGACTATCAGCTGGGCAAAGGACATCCAAATCGTCCTTGTAGTTTTCGAGATATTACGGATTTTCTGTTTTCGTCCTGTTTCTCAGCGACTTGAGACTAAAATTTTACAAGTGTCGGATTCTTAGATGACCCCATAATTTTTTGATGCCAATCGATAGAGTTCGTCCTTACGAATCTAGCAAGACATGTCCTGTCAAAATGCGCAAGGATATGGCCGAGCTAGAGCTTATTTTTTTCAAAGGACATCACATTTTATTGGTTTTTTGCTCATAGCTTGACCATATCCTGCAGGATCTCAAATATTTTGATGCCAATCGGTAGAGTTCATCCTTACGAATCGATCGACACATGTCCTGTCAAAATACGCAAGGACATGACAGAATAAGAGCAAAAAAACCTTAAAGGACATCATATTTTAGCTTTATTTAAGCTCTAGCTCGGCCATATCCTGCAGGATTTCAAAATGACATACCTTTTTGTAATCAGCGTTGGCAGGACTATCGATTGGCATTCAAGGATTTCCAGGATCTGCCAAAAAAATTTTCTCAAATTTTTGCAAGGGGGTAGCATGCAAAAATTGGTCAAAAGTCAAAAAAAGTCAAAAATTACACCGTATCTTAGCCATTTGAAGGACTATCATGATGTCCTTTGGCCCACAGATAGTCCTTGTTGTACCAAATCAGAATCAGCAACAAAAAGGACGAAAGTCCTTGAAACAGCCAAGTTACAAGGACTTTTTTGTATAGAGAAAATTGGTCATATCTCGGCCATATCCTTGCGTATCCTGGCGAGTCCTGTGTCAAAAAAATTGTTTCATCCAGGACTATCAGCTGGCCAAAGGACATCCAAATCGTCCTTGTAGTTTCCGAGATATTACGGATTTTCTGTTTTCGTCCTGTTTTTCAGCGACTCAATGCCAATAATGATGTTAATGAAAAATTTTGTAGCAAAATTGCTAGAGAAAAATTTTGTAGCATACTTTTAGGCGCTTTACCCCGAAAAATTTCCAAAATTAATTTTTGTAGCATACTTTTAGGCGCTTTACCCCGAATTTTGCCAAAACTAATTTTTGTAGCATACTTTTAGGCGCTTTACCCCGAATTTTGCCAAAATTAATTTTTGTAGCATACTTTTAGGCGCTTTACCCGGAATTTTGCCAAAATTAATTTTTGTAGCATACTTTTAGGCGCATTACCCCGAATTTTGGCAAAACTAATTTTTGTAGCATACTTTTAGGCGCTTTACCCCGAAAAATTGCGAAAATTAATTTTTGTAGCATACTTTTAGGCGCATTACCCCGAATTTTGCCAAAACAAATTTTTGTAGCATACTTTTAGGCGCTTTACCCCGAATTTTGCAAAAACTAATTTTTGTAGCATACTTTTAGGCGCATTACCCCGAAAAATTGCAAAAACTAATTTTTGTAGCATACTTTTAGGCGCATTACCCCGAATTTTGCAAAAATTAATTTTTGTAGCATACTTTTAGGCGCATTACCCCGAATTTTGCCAAAACTAATTTTTGTAGCATACTTTTAGGCGCTTTACCCCGAATTTTGCCAAAATTAATTTTTGTAGCATACTTTTAGGCGCTTTACCCCGAAAAATTGCGAAAATTAATTTTTGTAGCATACTTTTAGGCGCATTACCCCGAAAATTGCAAAAACTAATTTTTGTAGCATACTTTTAGGCGCTATACCCCGAAAAATTGCGAAAACTAATTTTTGTAGCATACTTTTAGGCGCTTTACCCCGAATTTTGCCAAAATTAATTTTTGTAGCATACTTTTAGGCGCTATACCCCGAAAAATTGCGAAAATTAATTTTTGTAGCATACTTTTAGGCGCTTTACCCGGAATTTTGCCAAAACTAATTTTTGCAGCATACTTTTAGGCAGGCGCTTTACCGTGGGTGTGCGTGCGGGTGGATGTGTGAGCTTGCCAGCCCCAACCGACCCGAAAAACCGAAAATGAGCACAGAAATACCAGGCGAACAGAAATCGCAGCAGGTCGAAATTTCCCTTCAGTTTTTCTAGCGTGACGTCATATTTCCCCGAGAGTAAAAATTTAAAGCGGCCGTTGAATTTAAAAATGTTCGTTAAATTTAAATTTGAATTTTGCTACCCAACTAATAAAATAACATGTTTTAATTTTAAAAATTAAGCTTTTTTATTCTTAAAGTCCTATCCTTAATGAATAACAATTTGTTTATGCTAAATTTAAACTAAATTTTACAGTTTAATAATAGTATTATCTTAAAATAAAGTTAAATGTACATAGCATAGTATAATTAACAATTCATTTAAGTAATTTTAAGCTAAATTTTAAAGTTTACTAATAGTATTATCTTAAAATAAAGTTAAATGTACATAGCATAGTATAATTATATATTCTAGATTATAGTTTCTTTTATTCTTAAATCCTAGTCTTACGAATAACATTGAGATAACAAAAAATATACTAATATACAGTAATTTTAAACAGAAACCTTATTTAATAGCTTCGATAAATTAAGACAAATGTATTACAATTTACTTTTTGTTATATTTATTCTTATAATTATTTGTCCAACAGGTTACAAGCTATTCTCCAGTTTTGGCAGACTTTCCAACGGTTTTAGCTCGGCCAATTGTAAATCCAATTGCTATTCTTCGGCAGAAACGTGTCATAGTAGCTGTAAAAGAGGAATAATAGATTATCATTAGAAAAGTTATGTCAAGCTTAAGTTTATTTTTTGTTTAAAAAAGAAATTATAATAATTCAAAACAAATTCTAATTTTAAGTTAGCTTTTCATAATCAATTTTGTTTGCAACTCTGCTTTATATATTTATATTTATATCATATTTATTAATTTATATTTATATTACAGGTTTTGGATTCTGCGACCACGCTTGGAAAATTGTTGAAAACAAGTCATAAGCAACATGACTACTAGATTAATTTTTATTTTATTAAATTAATTATATTAATAAAAAGTAGTATAAATCCAATGTTACTCCATAAGGATAGGATTTTAAGAATAAAGTATACTGATATTTTGAATTGATAATGCGTTTTTATATTAGCAGTGGCGGGGAGCAGCGTATATTAAGTGTGTAAAACAATTATTGCAAATTAATGCATGTTATTTCACAAACATACCAACAAAAACTTACTGCGGTCATATTTTCCCGGTCCAATCAGCCCAAAGATACATAAGACGCGTACTGAATCAGTAGCAAGCGTACATAATTTAAGACTTGATCAAAATGTGTCCTTGGATATCCTGCCAACTGAATCCGAGACAGAGAACTAAAGACAGAAAAGTGAAAAAGAGCATAAATTAATATAAACAAATAAAATAAAATTAAATTACAAAAAGAACTAGATCTAAATCAAGGTTAACTAATTTGCTATTTTTAAATATATATGTATGTCGAATGTTGATCCTTCATTTGTTGTTGGAACCCTGGGGAATCATTGATTAAAAATTAAATAGTTTAATGGTTAATAAAAAATATAAATAAGTAACATAGAATTATACAAACTTTATTCAACTGTTAGTTCAAGAGTTACAAGTTTTGTTTTACATTTAAAATATTATTTTATAAATAAAATAGAATTAAATTGAATAACGAACAAGATTCAAATCATTATTAATCAATTTGCATTTATACACAATTATATTTCTATGTTAATCAATTGTTGTTGCAACCCTCGGCAATCATCCCCCCCGTCAGGATAGTGTGTGTATGTGTGAGTGTGTGGCAAGGACATGGCGTGTCAAAGAGACTGCGTGCCAGTTGAGTTGCTGCCTCAACGACATCGCATCGCTTTGCATCGAATGTTGCCTGCTGTTGCCTTTTTGGCCGTGGCACAATTGAAAATTGGCTCAACTCAAAGTCGTTGTCCGAGTCCGAGTCGGAGTCGGAGTCGACACTCGGAGCTGTTGTAGTTGCAACATGGTGTAGTAAGTAATTGGATCCCATGTGCAACTGTTTGCATTCTGGGCATTTGGCTTTGGCTTTTGTTTGGATTTTCTTTTCTCTTCTCTTTTTTTATTTGGGCATAAGTTTAATGTGCCGCCGGCTCCTCGCACAGCTTGCGGTCTTTAACAGCATTTGTGCAACACGGGGCAACGGGGCAACCCTGAAAGGGCAACTCTGCTTGCTCTGCGCCTACGGCAACATTTAGTCACACTTCAGTTGCCTTTTGTCGCCTGTCGTCGTTTCATCGTGTCGTCGTGCTTGCCACGTGCCGCACAAACAAAAGGCTTGACTTGCAACAAATTTCGACTACTTGACTAACGGCACTTGGCCGTGGCGCCACCCACCCACCCCCTGTCCCCTGTTCCCCTTCCTCTTAAGCTTACCAAAAATATATGATAGATATCGGCTTACTGTGAGAACCTTTTTGACATTGGCGTGTGCCTGGGCAACGACTCCTCCACACCACACCACTCCACTCCACATGCGGCATGCCACATGCAACATGCAACATGCAACATGCAACATGCCACATTTGCTTGCACTGATGATTGGCCACAGCACAGTTAGAATTGATTGAAAATTGGTAAACCGCAAATGCAATTGGGGAGCGAATTGCAAATCGAAGCTCCAATCCAAGATGATGCCTGAAAATATCACAAAATGTACACTCTGAGAAAAAAAGGGTTTAATAAAGCAAAAAGAATATTAAACAATTAAATAAGAATTTTGGGTTCTTCGCTCATTTTGGAGATCAAAAAGTAAGTAAGTTTTGTGAGAAAAATTAGATAAATTCTCGAAAACAAAACCCTTGTTTTATTTTTGAAAGAGTTGAGTGGCTACAAACAAACTAATTTGAAAATCTTTCTGATTTTTAGGACCCATGTTTCGATCAGTGTAAATGTATCTGCCAGATACAATATCTACAGCTCAGCGAACGCATGCAAATTGGGCCGCAGGTTCAAAACCAGTAGCCGCCGTTGCAATTGTTGCAGTTGCTGTTGTTGCATTTGTTGTTGTTGCTGTTGCTGTTGCTGTTGTTGCAGCCGCAGTCAGCGTCTGAGTAATTTGCAGCGTTTAACTGGCGACGAGGGCCACCGACAAATCGATTTTTGCAACTTGTGGCGCCACAAAGCCATTTACAATAATTTAAAGGCAGCCGCCAAGCAGCACAAGTTCAACCTGAACCAGAAGCTGCCAAAAAGGGACTTAAGAAGACGGTGAAGGGGGGATGTAATAATGCGAGGATAACTGTGACTCAATATTGATTTAGCTTTAACATTGCAGCAGCCTCAATCTAACCCTTGAACTACAATTGCACTTTAAGAAAAAGTCAACAAACAAATCAAATGATATTCATAACTCTTTAGCTGCAGATATTAATAAGGAATTCAAGTTGTGGAAAACATAAACCTAATTAGTTTATAATTATTTACAAGTGATTTTTGGAGTCATTCCATTACAAAAAGAATTTAATTTTTACTTATAATACTTATATATATTTAAACATATTTTGAAAATGATTTTTGACTTAACAAGTGTAAGTTTTGCTTATTAAACGTTTTTCTGGGCAAAGAAAAATATCTAATTATTTATTTTAAGTCTCCAAAGCAAATTTAAAATTGAATATTCTACTTGTACTTAGTGATTTTCTGATGTTCAAAAAAGTAAAACATTAGTAGATGAGTTAGAAACTTTATTAAGAAACTCAAATAGCCTGAAACATATATAAATTTTGTTTCCTGGACAAGTGTGTGGTCTGTCTTTAGACTATTTGGTTGTGAAGTCAAAAGAAGATTCGGAATAAATATAGGAAAAGATAAATATAGTTAATTTAAAAACTCTACCAAATATTCTCTTTCTTTTCAGCTTTTACTAAAACATAATTTCAATATAATTTAAGATTTGTTCACAGACTGACTTGAACAAAAAGATGCATAACAGATTCGTATTCCATCTATTCAATTTTGTTTGGTTGAGTGTAAGACACATAAATTTCCCGAATTTCCGGCTAAAGTTGAAAGAAGGAGTTGCCATCTTCCGGCCATTGATGTAGAAAGGTTGAGGATGTAAGTGTGTTTGTGTGTGAGTGTGTGTGTTTGTGTGTGAGTGTGTGTGTTTGTGTGTTTGTGTATCTTCTGCCGGTTGTCATCTAATTTGATAAACACGCATTTAAGCGCACAAATTTATTGATAACGGAAATGGCAATGTCCAATGGCAACGTTCAACGGCTGCTTGCCACATTTTGTGGCATTGTGTGCAACAAATTGCCTGTGTAATGAAAGCAACTACCCCCTCTTCCACACCCCCCCCCCCATTAACCCTTGGCCCTACCTCCCCTTTAAATGGATGCTCTATATGCATGTCCTGTGACAAATTCGCCTCACAAAAGCATCATAAAAAACGACAAACGACAAACGACAAACGACGAACGACAACAACAAAAGTTGTCAATTAGCCAAGGGAAAAACAGGGTCTAAAAAGCTGAGACGACACGACGTTGAACGCATTGCATTTGCTTCCGGCGTGAAAGCATTTTGTCAGCTTGAACGGACAAAGAAGTCGCCATTAGAGGCCGAGGCTGAGGCATAAGATGCCAACAATGGCTCAAAGCGAAGCGACCAGAAACTCAATAGAAAAGATGCAAGAAAAAAGGAGGAATAAAAAAAAGGCAAGCAGAAAAAAAAACTGGGCCAAATCCAAGATTTCCCTCATTATGCTAATGTCAAAATCCGGCGGAATCTACGGACTGTATGAGAGCTACCGCTTGTAGAAAAAACTGAACAAAGATGAGTTCAGTTTAGGCATCAGACTAGATTTCCATAATTTCGGCACATTAAACTATCGCATAGAATTCCTAGTGCCAAAAGTTAACCCCAGTTTAATGCTAATGCCTATATTTTATAGATGCTGTTCAGTTTCTCAAATGAACTGAAAGATGACAGTCAAATTATGCAAAGAGTTCTTGCAAGTTATTAAGTTAAATGTACTATACGTTAGTTTAACGATTAATTACAATAGTTCTGTTAAGAAAAGAGTTGAAAAATAAACAAGCAAACAAAGATGTACTAGAAATATAGGCAACTTTTAAACTACTACTTTGTAAACAATTTAGATTTATAACCATAGTAAAAAGATTAAAATGTATAAATATATAAATGAAAATAATAATAATATAGTCATAATTAATACATAATTATGATTGCATGATTGCATTGGTCTAAATGAGCTCAACTAATTTATTTATTTAAACAACTAAAAGCAGTTGACCAAAAGTAAGCTAGAATGAATAATTAGGTTAGAACACTTGGTATCTGATCCCCGGAAAAGCTTAAATCGGTTCTATTGGACTTTGAGCGACATAAATAAGGCTTAAGATAAACGATGAACAATATTTTAAAATAATAATTGCATGGATATGATTGAGAAATAATGCAATATGCTTAACGTTTAACTCAAGTGATGAAATGAAAATTACAAATCCAAAAAAAAAGTAAGAAATAAGTGAAGGGTATCAAAGAAACTAAATAAGAATTTAAATCTAGTTGCAATGGGTAAAAATGCATCCAGAAATTCAGGCTATGAAAGAGACGATTTTAAAGATTTGGTTTTGAGTTTGAAGAGAGTTTGAGAGATTTAATAAAAATAGATCATGTCAAGTCAATTTTATACAAAACACAAACAATTTGTAAAAAAAACAAGAGCAAGTTTAGTCTACTAAGGACTAGAAAATGAAGTGATCAGTAAGTTCTTGAATATTCAAATTCTATTCCAAATTCACAATCACATTCAATCGTATGGCAAACGAATTGTAATGGGAGTCAGAGTCGGAGTCGCAAAATGAAAATAAAAATAAAAATAAAAGTTTCGCACGGTCGTGCGGTACTCATAAATTTATAAGTGGCACTCATAAAAATGCAAATCGTTGGCAAGAAAAACCGCAACAAATAATCAATTTGTTACAGAGGCGTTATGAAACCAGAGGGTTCCAGATTTGAGAATCCAAACCAAAATCGAAGTCAACCCACAGTCTACGCACAAAATCGAACCCTTCACACTTCCTCGACAAGGACTCTGGACTTTAACTTTGGACTGTGGACTGTGGACTTTGACTTTGGCTTGGATTTGGATATTATACTTATTTGAATGTAAACTTGCGTTAGGCACTTCACGCAGTCGTTTTGAGTTGATTGGGAATTGATCCCCCCTCCTTCCCCCTCAGAAAGAAGAGGGGGGAGTTGAGAGGCAGCACAAATTGCATTCGCTTAGGCGCAACCCCATAAATTAAAGAGACTAAGAGTGAGAGGAGAGCGAGGAAAAAGTAGCGAAAATAGCAAGAGGCAAAACAAACAGGACGAGGGGTAAATTCTCCCTCCTCCTCCCCCTGCTCGCCACTTGAGGGTTGCAACTCAATTAGAAACGTTTCGTTGCCACAGCCACTCGACACCAGGAGAAATCAAATAAAAAAAAAAGGCCAGCGCCGTCTTTCAACTTGAGAAACGCAAGAGTCGAGAGTCAAGAGTTGAGAGTCGGGAGTTGAGAGCTGAGAATTGAGAGTCGCAAAGTTAAGAGTCCTGTGTCAAGGAGCCCGCAAGTCGAGTGCTGAGAATATTAACAATTTTTTTTGTAAGTGATGCCGTTTAGAGGCACGTTGCTCGCTTCCCAGGACCAGGATCGAGACCAGGAGCAGCTTCCAAAAAAATGCAACAGTTTTTCGAGTGCTTCCACACTGAAGTCTTCAGAGTCCCATTGATGTTGCCAGGACTCGTGTGTGTCAGCTTGCATTAAGCTCAAGCTCAAGCCACAACTGAGTGAGCACCACTCTTGCCACTCTTGCCACTTTGAGGCACCACCACCAGCACCACTTTTCACATTTTCAATTGCTCTTTTTCTTGTTCTCTTGTTTTTGTATTTTTTCTTTTATTTATTTCTACACACAATAGACTTCTTAAGACTAGGCACAAAAAATTGGGGGGGAAAAAAAATAAAAAAAAAATTCGGTTCCTTTTTTTCTTCATATGTACAAAACATTTACAAAAATTTACAAAAATTTGTATTTAAGCTACGATTTTAAATAGTTTAGTTAAATATATTATTATTATGTAGACAAAAAAATTGCTGTATTAATATTAAGTATTATTATAATTATATATATTTATATTTATATTTGTTTGATGCGAGACATTTACGTGGATTTGGATGAGGAACTGGAAGAATTGGAATGTTTCTTCCAGTAACAGATAAATTTCCATTCGCGAATTGTTGCTGGGAAGCTGAATAGAGAAGAGCTCAGTTCCTTTTCAAATCGAAGGGAATCTTACTGGAAATCTCATACCATATTCACTCTCACTTCCAGTTTTCAGTTTGAGAAATCTTCATGACTCATAGAACTATCACTTTTACTTTTTACACTCCTTCCATTCCACTTCCAGTATATTTCCAATCCAGAATTTTGCTGAGCTGCAGCTGGAAGAACTGGAATGTTGCTGGAAATCCCAATGAATCAAAGAACAATCCACTTTTTCACTGGAAGCACTGGAATGCTGATGGAAATCTTACAGAAGAAGCTTCTACTTCCAGTTGAGCTCTCTGCTTTTTCTGTTGCAATATTTTCCCTTCCCCGTTTTCAATTTCCAGTTACCCTTTCCACTTCCAGGCCGCCTCTTTATCCCTCCCCTTCCCCATTGGTATCGCCCTTCTGAGATCCAGCTCAATGCCTGGCCACCATCCTGCTTGATGCTTGACTCTCCTTTAAACATCGAGTGCCAGCTCCTCATCGTCCTCATCCTCATCCACTTCGACCGCAGGCAGCGCTGTCAACTCTCCCCTCTCCGATGACTCGGCCCCTGCTGTTGGTGGTGTCTTGGAAGTGAGAGGCGCCTCCTCTGTGGCAAGTTCTCTTCGTGGAGGCGGACTTCCAGGATTCAGCGGAGGACTTGGTGTCTGTAATCTCTGTCGACTGCTGCTGCTCCTCTCGTAATCCGCTTCACTATTTGCACTCTGACTTGTGGCAGGCGAACGTTCACGTGGCGCCAACGGTGGGGCATAGTAGCCACTCAGCATGGGCGTGGCACCGGGCGGAGGAGGCATACCGGGCAAGGTCATGCCCGGTGGCATGCGACTTGGATACATGTATGTGGCTGGCAGCGATGGTTTCTGCAATGCGGCAGCTGCTGCCGCCTGACGATAATAGATATCAATTGCCGACGGTGGTGCCCCATGTGGCGACTGGGCAGCCGCAGCTGCCGCATACGGCCAGGCGCTCAAATAGGGCGTGGCACCGCCATAAAGTCGCTGAAATGCCGCATAGTTGCCAGCCTCCGCAAGCAGCTCCAATCCAACAGCGGTTTGACGCTTCCACTTGGTTCTGCAGAGAGCAAAAGATAGAGAAAAGGAAAAAGATTTAATAAATAATTCAATTTATTTTTTTTAATTACTTATGAATACTTTGTAAGTGTTACTAAAATATCTATATAATATAAGAGATATAAATGCTGTAAATAGAGTACAAATTTCTAGTGCAGAGCGAACTATTCACATACCCTATTAGATAGATATTAAGAGTTTTCTATTTAATCTATTATATAGGATTTTCGCTATGTTCATTTATTATTCTTTAGTTCATTAGTGAAGCCGCAACGAATGCTAAAAAGTAAGGAAAATGGAAAATGTAAAAAAATCGAAAAGGAACAACTATGCAAAGGGGCAGGAGGCAGAAGGCAGGAGGCATAGGCACAACAATTGTGTGGCAACCACATTAATCATGCCACAGAGTGCCGCATCATGCCGCTGACTGCGCGTGTCCTGGACGCCTGCTGAGTTGCACAGCCAGGACGACGACGACGAGGATGAGTAGAGTAAGGATGAGGATGAGGATGAGGTTGGAAGATGAGAATGAGGACGAGCTATTATTGCTGTTTATATTTCGCACTTAATTGTTTTGTCATTTATCTTGCACTCCAAACGCACGCCCACGTCTAATAGATGAGAGGGAGAGGTAGAGAAAGGAGGGAGGGAGGAAGAGTGAGAGAGAGGGAGGGAGAAAAAAGTAGAGAGAGATTGAGAAAGGCAGACGGCAGGCGGCGGCTTAGTATGAGGACTAATTGGCAACGGCACGCCTGCAATTTAAAAAGATCTCGAAAGAGAAAGAGGGAGATTTGGAGACAGAGAGAAGGAGAAAGAGAGAGAGACTACGCATGGTGATCTTTTTTGTTTGGCAAATCCTTTAATCGCTTCTAGGCGCCAGCCACAACGCGATCGATGCGATCCCTAAATTGGAAAATGAGACTCTGCACTTCAATTTCCATTTTCATTTCTGCGCATTCATCGCGCGCAGCTGTGAAAATGTTTAACCAAAAATTACAGCTCGAATGCTCTTTCCTAGCTGGGATTAAGGACATTGTGAGGCATTTGAGTTGAGTAGAAAAGCAAAAACAAACAACAAAGAAATCTAGATTATTAACTAAGAAAGTGACATTTGAAAAAGGAAAAGTGAAACAAATATCGAAATAAATTCAAATTCGTATTCAAGCGGCTTGTCAATTGTTCAAATTGTATTATATTTAAGTAAACTACATATAGTTATTATTTTGTAAATTATAAATTATATTTAAAAGTAAAGCAAGTCTTGTGAGGAGAAAATGTTTAATTCTTAACGGAATTAAAGGAGATTTTTTATCTTATTATTTTATCTTATGAATTTGAGAAGTGAATTGAAAAACTAAAGTGAATTTATATACACAAATTATTTAATTTCACTGTCTTTTTAAATCCTTTACTATTTGTTATTCTTATACTTTCTTCTTCCCTTTCACCATTTTAGTGTATTCAGAAGTCGTTGCAATTGAAATTGCAAAAAAACCGTTGTTAATATCCGGTTGAGTTTTTGGCTTGCACTGCGAGAGGTCTGAGACGAAGATGCCGACCTCTCTCTCTCTCTCTCTCTTTCTCTCTCACTCTCTCTCTCTCTGTCTCTCTTTGTCTGTGTGTTTCTGTTTGTGAACTGGCGCTGGCGCTGTTAATGCCCGACAAAATGTGACAAGTCATTGGGCAATAATTAAAAAAGAAAATAAAATGCTATTAAACGTAATAAGGCAGCGGCTTTGGCAGCTATTTTTAAACAGCAGCAGCGACGCCAGCAGAGGCAGCGGCCGCGGCAGCAACAGCGACTGCGACTGAGACGACAGCCAAATGTTATTAGAAATCGAATTATAAAAAATAGCGGCGGCTGCTGCTGCTGCTGTCGAGAGAAGTAACAGAATAAGAAACGATCTGAAACGAACCGATGGGGGATTGAAAACGAATGACTTAGGCAACAAACTTGCCGCTTGATGTGGCTGGCGAATACAACAAAAAGTAAACAACTCATTTAATAAACAGCAAAAGGCATTTTACGACTTTTGCGCAAAATGCAGCAAATTAAGCAATCAGCATAAAAACAAAACGCATAAACAGCGCACAACTTGATTCCCAACCGGTTGTACACACAGTCTAGGATCATCCTAGCAGGGGGGTGAGGTTAAAGTGGGGTGAGTGGGGAGAGTGGGGAGAGTTAGAGGGGAAACGGGAAGAGCCATTAAAATGATTTTTATTGGAAAAGTGCGCGAAGAAATGGGCGGTTCCATAAAAGGCGCTGATTAGCAAACACACTCTTCTTTCTTCCCTCCCTCTCCCACACTCCCTCTCCCTCCCCTGTTTTAACAATTAAATCGATTTCAAAGAAAACCGCCTTAAGCGTGTCGGTAACTAACCTGCGATTCTGATACCAAGTCTTCACTTGGCAATCACTCAACTCCAACTTATTGGCCAACTCCATGCGATCCTGGACACTCAGATACTTTTGCCTCTCAAAGGATTTCTCCAGAGTCTGCAGTTGATGATCCGTGAATGCGGTTCGTGCTTTTCGCTGCTTTTTACTCAAACTCAGCCCTAAATGTGAGTCGCCATTGGCGCCGCTGTTGCCATTCTTCATACTATCCTCACCATCATCGTCCTTGCCACCTGTAATGAGGAGAAATGTTATAAGAAATGTTTAATTTAATTGTGTAATTCTTTACTCATAATTTATATATTTATTTCGATTTAATTCCTTGTATTGTAACACTTAAAAATCAAGGCGCTAGTGACTAAGCTTAAGTTATTGACAGACCCAGAATTAAATTTGTTAATTCCATGTGAAAAGAGAATAAATAAAATAAAATTAATCAGTTGTACCTATTATTATTATTAATATTAATGCTAAGCGAATATTGTATTTTTGTGTTAATTTATTTATTCTTAGTTTGTGTCTTAATAAATATTTGAATTTATTTAATTTGCTTTTTATTTACTATCTTTTTTTATATAAATAATTTTATTTTACTTATTTTTTCTTTATTATTATTAATTATTATTCATCTGTTAATTTATTTAATTATTTATTTATATTTATCTGTTTATCTATTGCTATTTAGTTATCTTTCTGTTTTTAGCTTAATTTGCTTGACTATTAATTTTGTTTATTTTTTAGCCTATAATTAAATTGTAGTTATATTTAACTAGTAAATTAACTCTAAATTTTGTATAGATTTATATGAAATTATTTCAGTAATTGTTTCCTCTTTCCCAATCCCTCCCTCCCTCCCGTTCTCATTTCCTTCTAATCTCTTCCTGCCTCTACATCCCTCCCCCCTCTCTCTCTTTTTCTCTCACTCTGTACTTTTCTGATCAGATTTGCGCGCTGTTTAATTTTATTGCTGCAACACATGCAACACGGGGAGAACAAAGCTTTTGCCTTTGCTTCAGCTTCTGCTTTTGCAACTTTGTGGCATGCCATTGCTAATTTGCAATTAAACACTTTATGAGCACACAAATTACAACAACAATCAGTACAACAACTGCTCAGTTCTCAAGCGAGAAACAAAGTTCAACAAATCACAAATTGTATCTATTTTTGAAGTGAACAGAACATTGTGATTCTAGTATTCAGCATTCAGTATTTAGTATTCACTGTGCATTTGAATACATTCATTGATTGATTCGACTTTTGTCTGATTGTGAGTGTTTAACTCGTTAAATTATAGTCGCTAAATTCATTTGACATTGGCCTCATTGACGTTCAAAAAACGCATGCAACTTTTTTTGATAAATCAATAATCGATAATAAATTACTAAATTGTATTTTAGAGCTTTTAAATGAGAGATATAAGAGATGCATATATTAAGTTATTTATACATTTATTAATGCAATACCAAATTTTAAATATACTTAAATTATTCAATTGATTGCTGAGTTAAGTTATTAAAGCTGTCTTTTTGTAGATAATAATTCTTGATTAGCATTTATTTAAGAATCAAGTTATCAGAGATTATTATTTATATTAGTCTGAATAGTTATGGTTATTTTTTTTCTATATTTAAAATTGAAATAAGACGAGGTCTCTATATTCTATGCTCAAAGATCAAATAATAAAAGGAGTTCTTCACTTTTTATAAGCTAAACTTCAGTTCTTAGTCAAATTCTTGTTTTCTACAAAATTAATATTTTAACTAGCTGTTGTTAAATTCGACAAAATTGATATTTTATGCTATGAATATATGTATATTTTTCAAAGACTTCTTAACTCCCAAATTTGATCCAAAAACTTCTTTTCTCCAATTTAATTAGTTATTAAGATGTAAAATAATCTCTGCGGGCATCTTATATTGTTGTACTTCAAGCTGCTCTCTTAATTTTCAGATGAGTTTTCACAATTTTAAAAATCATTTCCTAATTTTAAATAGTGTGTTAATCAGTGTATTTAATTAACTGAAATTTTCTGCTGAACTGCTTTTACAATTGTCCGGCCCCCTTTTTAGCATACCATTTTGAATAAATTATGGAGAAGCATTGCACTTAGTCTCTCTCTCTCTCTATATATCTCTCTCTCTCTATTTTTCTATGCTTCCTTACTCGCTCTCTGTCTTCCTCTCAATCCCTTCTCCATTTCACTGTATAGCTCTATTTCTTTAGTCTGATTTTGCCTTCCTTCTTGCCTTTCTCCCTTTGCTTTTGCTTTTCTATTGCTGTCTATCTTTTATTTGTTTTTGGTTTTTTTATTTTTATTTTGCGCTCACTGCACTGCATTTCCCCCACCTCCCCTCCCCCACTTCTTTTCCCCTCTCTGTGCTCATCCGTGTTAACTGTTTTCGGGGCGCAACGAAGAAAAAAAAACCAGTCAGCTGGCAGCTGCTGCTGTTGTTGTTGTTGTTGTTGTTGCTTTGAGCCTAGTCAAAAAGTCAGCTAGCAAAACATTTCCGCAATATCTGTAACCCTCTCTCGCATAACTCCTCAAGCGCCCCTCGCTGTCCACACCTCCCCTCTCCACTCCTCTCCTAAGCATTCCTGGGCCAGCTTTTGCATTAGTAATTAAGTGCTTGTGGCTAAACTGTATTAAACATGCTTAAGTGTGCAGACAACAACAACAACAACAGCAACAACAGCAACAGCAACAACAGCAACAACTTCCTTCTACCTGTCTGACTGTGTTGGCCAAGTTAGTGTTGCTGCTTGTTGGTTGCTGCTTGCTTTCGTCTGCATTTAATTGCGCATGGCAGCAACACATTTGCAATTGGCCTTTTTGCATTTTAATTAAAGTAGCAACAACTACAACAAATGCGCCAACAACAACAGCAACAACAACAAAAACAGTAAGCATTTGTTGTTGTTAAACGTTTATCAGCATTTTGATAATGTGCACGCTTAAATGCAGTGAGCAGCAGCAGCAACAGCAACAGCAACAATCGCAACAACAACAGCAGCAACATGTAAATGCTTGCATAACGGTAACGCGATCGTGTGTGTGCGCGCTGGCATTATCATATATAACTATGCATTGTCTAGGATTGTTTTCATTTTATCAAAAAAAGAAGAAGAAAAAGAAATAAAAATTTCGAATTAAAAATTAAAGCGAAAAAACAAAAGACTTAGGCAACGAACTTGCCGACTGACTGTGACTGTGAAGCAAAAGTGAAGCTATGCATGAGTGTGTGTGAGTGTGAGTGTTTGCACTTGCTACATGCAGTTCTAAATGTTGTTGTTGTTGTTGTTACTTGTTGTTACTGTTGTTGTTGTTTGAGGCCACACGCTTCGCTTTTGGAAGCCAACGAAAAGTTCAAGTTGAAGTTTAAAGAACGTGAAACGTAACGCAACGCAACAAAATATCAATTTCAATTAGTGACGAAAACTGTTCAAAGCATACGACAAAAAAGCAGAGAAAGAGAGAGACAGAGAGAGAGAGAGAGAGAGAGAGAGAGAGGGAGGTAGAGAGAAGTGTGATGCAAGTGTCTGCTTGTCTTGGCGGATCAGCTCACAGTTCATTTGACAGCGAGGCTAAGCTGCAAGTTGGCAATTGGAGCTGTAGACTGAAGACTGTAGAGAGGAGAGAGGAGAGACTCTAAAGTGTAGACTGGAGAATCAGGCGAGTAGCGGCTCGAATCTCAAGCCTTTTTGGCTCAATTTCAAACGCGACGGCAACGATGGCAAAAAATTGAAATGATCCTTTTAAAAACTGACGAAGAGAGAAGCAGAGAGAAAGGGAAAGAGGGAGAGGAAGGACAACAACTGTCGCTCGCACGCGTCTCAAGTGACGGGCGAGTGTCAACCGAAATTTTGAATTATGAGCAACAACAACACTAACAACAAAAACAACAACAACATTGCATTCCTTCTACTTATTCATGTTGTTCTTGCTGTTTGGGTTTCGATTAAGCCGTTAAAAGCAACGTTTTGCGGCTCAAACAAAATTATTAAAAAAATAATAAAATAAAGCTTCAATAAACTGTTGTTGTTGTTGTGCTTTTGTTGTTGTTGTAGCTTTGGAGGAAGGGGTGACCAGAAATCGAAGCGCGCAGCGTGGGCTAAAAACTTGCCTCAAACTGTGAAAAAGAATCGACACCCAACTGATTAATGTCCAAGCAAATATGTGTATGTGTGCGTGTGTGTGTTTCAATGTGTGTGTCCATGTGTGTGTGGGCTGCGGCCCAAACAACATTTATGGTTTTTTAAATTTCTTTCATTTGGCTTGTGTCTCAAATCAAAACAAATATTTCTAGAATTGACAGCAACGCAGGGCGCATTTTCCCTCTCTCTCTCTCTCTCTCTCTCTCTCTGCCTTCCTCTCAACCTCTCCCTCTCTCTCTACCACGCTCTCTTCCTTCTTTGATTAATTTTAATTGACTTTTGGCACAAGTCGCTAACGAAATTAAAAATGCGCGTGAAATTGTTAAATAATCCAAAGGCAAAAAAAACCAAAATTTGTTTCACAAAACTTATTGAGAAATGCTCAAAAATTAATCGCAACGAATCGTTAATAAGTTGAGCTTATTTTCTTTATCGAGAATTAATCAGACAGAAAGTTTTGATTTATGACTCAAGTTGAAACTTTCTTTCAGCACGTGGAGGTGTCGAACTAATTGAGAGATTTATATATTTAAAGCATTCTCTATATGGCTATAGATGACTGCGAGCTAATCTATTGAACTAACTGATTAATTTTAATCAGTTTGTGAAATTTGTTTAAAGCTCTTTGATATATTGGATTATTTTCTTTAGTCTAAATCGGCTTATATGTAAATTCTTTAATTCTATGCAGAGCAGAAATGTAAACATGCTTGAAAAGTAGTTGACAAAATTGTAGTCGACAGATTTGCACCCTGTAATTTCTAATGAAGCAGTAATTAAAATGTCATTACAAACAATTACTCTAGATAAATTGCTAATAAAATTTGATAAGTCGATCAAGCTTACAATAAATTTACAATAAATTTGTTCAATTTATTTATTCACTTATTGTAATTAGATAATTTAGCCTGTCATCTTTGCATTCTAATTAGTTTGAAATAAATATTATTGTTATTATCATTTACTTGCAGAATAGAACTCACTTTTCATTGCAATTGTTTATGATTGTAAAGAAAAGAAGAGAAATTCGCAGTTGCCTACAGGGTTTATTATTGCTGTGTAGACTTTCTATTTGTTTATAGATTTGCTTATCTAACCAGACTTACAAAATTGTCACATGCCGATAAACACAATCTTTCCTCTCTTTCGCTCTATCTCTTGTCATTCTCCTCTCCTTCGCCCTCCTTGTCTATCTCTATATTTTAATACAACTCCCTCAGCTCGAAATCAATTTCCAACGCACATTTACGACTATTTAATAGTAATTTGTCATAATTTGCATAACGTTTAAAAGCGCTTAGCAAATAAATAATAATAATAAAAATCAACAGCAACAACAACAACAGCAGCAACAACAGCAACAGCAGCGACAACAGCAATAATAACAATAAAGCCAAATAAAAAGACATTAAAATCAATTAAATTGTTGCATGCAAAATGCTGTCAACTTGAAGTCGACAAAAGGGGGGAAAGGTGTGACCAGAGGGGGCGAAACAGGGGAGTGGATGGAGGTTAGAGGAGGGGAGAGTGCTACTCTCAACACTTGGGCGTGCTGTCAAGGGTAGCGAGTCTCTTAAAAGTCTCTCAAAGTCTCTCGGCAACTGGACCACGTCTCCATCTACGGTTAATTTGTGCACACACTCGTAAATGTGCTTAAATAAATAATTAAAATTTGATTCGTTAAGTTTTGTTGCTGCCATACAACCTGTTGTTGCTGCTGTTGTTGCTCAGCTAAGCGCAGCGGCAACTGCTGCAGTGGCAGTGGCAACATTCACATGCCCATTTTCCTAGTCAATATTCATTTTGTTGCCGCTTTTATTTCTGTTGTTGTTGTTGCTGTTGTTGTAACCACAAGTTGTTGTTGTTGTTGTTGTTGTTGCTGATATTGTAATATCTTAGATTTTATTACACTGCAATAACTGCGTGTGTTAACAGTTAAGTGGAAAATTTAAGTGTAAGCAAAAGCTTCAAAGTTAACTTTTATTACCCAAAAAATCTGCAGTTCAACAACTTTTATCCTAATCACATTCGATCTATGATTGCACTAAAAGCTCCCCTGAAATTTCTTTGCAAAAACTTAATCACAAAAGTTCCCTTAAAAAGCTTCTTCAACTTCTCTCAAATGCTTTAAGCTAAGCTTCCATTCGAATAGAGACTTGGAAATAGATTGAGAAATAAATTCTCTAGAGAATAATTGCTTTTACTCACCGCAATCATCGCTGTCGCTGTCGTCAATGGTGCTCGCTTGATCCCCGCTGATGCTGCTGCCCGTGCCACCAAGCAACATGCCACTTGTGTTTCCATTGTTGTTGCTACTGATGCTGTTGTTGTTGTTGTTGGTACTCCCACTAATGTTGTTGTTATTATTATTACTATTGTTGTTGTTGTTGTTGCTGCCACTTCCCAGGGCATGCAACACCAGCGGGGAACGAGATCGTTCATCATGGCCCGCGGCAGCAGCTGCTGCAGCAGCGGCGGCAGCAACAAGAGGCACATTGGCGCCATGACGATGCAGTGCCTCAATGCGTTCACGTTCCAATTGCAACTGATGATGATGTGGATGCGGATGCGGATGTGGATGTGAATGTGGGTGATGGGCAAGCGGATGTTGAGGATGCGTATGAGGATTCAATGGTTGCTGTTGTTGCTGTTGTATTTGCTAAAATGGGAGAGAGAACAAGAAAGGATTAGAATTTGGAATTGGACAGAGGATAAAAAAATAAAGGAAATATATACTATATTTATAAATAAAATCCTGTAAATATTAAGCTAACTAGCTGAGTAATTAGTCTAACTAGAAAAAGAAATATAAATTCAAATAAAAACAGAATAAAATTAAAATATCAAAAACTAAGTTACACTCTGTAAATGTTAAAATAAACTATTAACAATTTGGGCGAAATATTTTGAAATAACTATTATGATAATTGAAATATAAAAAGAATTATAAATTACTAAGTTATACCCTGTAAATGTTGTGCTAGCTCTAAAATAATTATAATTAATTATAATTGTTTTAAAATACCTTAAGTAATAGAATAAATCTAAAGAGAATAAACTAGAAAACACTGAGTACTCAATTGTACTATGATAATTTAGTTGTACCCTAATCCACGAATAACTGAGCTAATTTCCGATATATGGAAACAATCCGTTAGGTTAGACACGTTTAACACTCTAATAGATTAACTGCACCTCATTATAACTGAGGACTCTTAAATAAATAAGCGCTACTCCCTTATAAATGAGTTTTACCCTGTGATATTTTTGAGCAGTACACAATGATAACTAAGATAGTATACCCTAGCTATTCTAAGATATGGATCAACTTGTGACAATTGATCTCTACCCTAGATTAATTAAGGTGTTTCTTGGAACCACTTAGAAACCCTAGTTATAGCCTCACATCGCTTAGTATGCTTAGTATAATAAGCTAGTATTTTTTAATTGCTTTATTTAGTACAAAAGTCGTGGAGGCGTATCGCTTATAACAGTTTGTTGTTATATAATTAATAATATACTAAAAATTCTATTGATTCACTATCATTTAAAAAATGACTAATTGGAAACACGCCAACTGGACTAGGAAAGTTCTTTTGTATTAATTTCAGTCAAAATATAGTATATATAAATATTCGATATAAGAAGGTTAGCTAAAAGTACTATTAGTAAAGCAAGCCCAACTGTTTTCATAAGTTACTCTATATTAAAAAAAAAATAAGAGCTAGGAAGAATAAATTTAAGTATTGTTAAAATTTCACTTAGGTAACTTAAATCAACCATTAAATGTGAGTGAAATTAAAAGTGTTAAGGTAAAAATCCAACAGGTCAGATGGCTATCTACTATTAACATCTATATATGGATGTCACCTAGACTAAAGCATTCCAATTTCAACATATTTAAAACAGACATCCTATTCGAAATTTGATCCATCCTTATTAAACTACCAATGTCTCTATTGCAACACTCCTATTGTTGTACTCCAATCAAATAATCTTTAAACTAAACTCAACTAGAATCCATATATATTACAATATTAAGATCATTATGCTATTCATTATTGAAATCAACACTATTACTTACTGTATTCCAAGCATCCTTGCCCAAGGGTGGTGATCCATCACGATTCGTTTGGCGGGCAAATCGATGAAGATGCGCATGAGGATGTTGTTGCTGTTGCTGTTGCTGTTGCTGCAACACGGCATAATGGCTGGGTGGAAAGTGCGCCAACAGTGGCGCCACATGATGATATTGTTCTCGCTCCCTCTCCCTTTCTCTCTCCCTCTCCCTCTCCCGCTCAAAGCGCAGGAGCTGTTGCTGTTGGGCAAGATAATGTTGCAAGGCAGCCTGTTGTTGTTGTTGTGACTGTTGCTGCTGCTGTTGAAGGTGTTGGTGCTGCTGCTGGTGTTGTTGGTGTTGCTGCTGCTGCTGTGGATCACGGCAATCTTCGGGCGGACTTGCTGAACTGCGACCCGCAGCAGCAGCCATTGCTGCCGCAGCCGCAGCAGCAGCGGCAGCAGCAGCAGCACTGCCAGCCAAAATGTCGGTGATCATGAAACGGGATCGTGGCGCCTGCGTTGATGTTGTTGTTGGCGATGGCGTAAGCGTGCCCGGAGTGTCCCCAACGGCAGCCGTAGTTGTGGACATTTCCGGTGGCATTGTGGTCATGTGTGTCTCTCTCTCACTCACTCTCTGTCTCTGTCTCTCCCGCTCTCGCTTTGTCTTAGACACGCTTTTATACACTCTTTTCAGCACTAATTTCAATCACTCTCTCTCTCTGTGTTTTGAGCTTTTGCCGTCGGCACAATATCAAAAAATCAAAAAACTCAAAAAAAATATGTTTATTTTATATCATACGCAAATATTTGTTTATTCAGATTTTTATTTATAGTATTTATATTTATATGATAAGTTTTATATTTCGATTTTATGACAATTAATTATAATTGAGTATATGTTTGTTTTTGTTTCAGTTTGTGTTGGTTTAATTTAATATTATTTTGCAAAATCTACTGCTGCTTGTTTTAATCTTCTCTATTTTGTGCTTTTTTATTTGTGAAACACGCGCGTTTTTTTGCTTAGCGTTATTGTTGCTGTTGTTTATCGTTATTGTTGCTGTTGTTTGTTTGCTCGACAAACAAAAGCCGTGAGACAACCGCTCGCCTTTGGCTTTCAACCGAAACTGAGACAAACGGCGTTTAAAAGCGAGCGCTGCTGTTGCTGCTGCTGCTTCTTCTTCCGTTGCTGCTGCTGCTTCTGCTGCTGCTGCTGTTGTTAACGGACCACAAGTGGGGAGAACAGACAACAGCAACAACAATATGTTACCTGACGAGTGCCAATGCATACGCACCTGTCGTCATCTCGCTCACACATACACACCCGCTCTCTCAGCTGTGTGGTGAGTTTCTTTTGCTCGTCTACTCTTTGTTGTTATTGTTGTTGTCATCTCTATTGCCTGCATTTATTGGTCGTAATTGGCAGCAATTGACATTCATTAGGTTTCAATCAGCGTTCTTCTGCTCTCTCTCGCACTCTCTCTTACTCACTCACTTACTCACTCACTCACTCTCTCTCATGTGTGGTGAGTTTTGTAACGCCTCTTTACAATGGCCGCGACAAAAGAGAGCACATAACGGTTTGCTATAAACACTCAATGCTTGCCATAAAAAGTAGAAACAACTCTAAAATAGTTATTTTTACATGGCATATTTTTTTATTTAGTAGTAAAAAATATATAACTATACTATATATTAAGTTATTTTAATAAATTCAATTTAAATATAAATAAAGTGAATTAAAACACATACACATCTATTTTATAGCAACTCCGCTGGATGCTGCAACAACAACCAGAACAACAACAACAACAACAGTCTCAGTATCATCTGTAAGCTCCGCCTCCTTAAACTGGTTACACACACACACACACACATGCACAAGCAAGTGCTCTCATAGAGAGACAGCTTACGCACGCTAGCGCTCTCGCTCTAACACAGGCAATGCTAAGGGGGAAGGCTCTCTTTAATGTACATGTGTGTGTTTGTCTGCTCTTGTGTGTGCATGTGTGTTTGTTGGTGTCTTTTGTTATTTTTGCGCTTGTTAACACTTTTTGTTTGGCATTTAAACAGTAAATTGGCAGCAGTTAAATGATGCCCTCTCACAATAGCGCTCTCTCGCTTGCTCTCGCTAGCTTTGACTATACAACTCTCTCACGTGTTCACAGTGTGTAGTTGTTTTTGTACTTCTAGGTAGTTTTTGCTTGTAGTTGTTGTTTAGTATCG
Source organism: Drosophila putrida (assembly GCA_037043535.1). NCBI lineage: Eukaryota > Metazoa > Arthropoda > Insecta > Diptera > Drosophilidae > Drosophila > Drosophila putrida. The sequence continues at coordinate 1,331,060 of JBAMBI010000016.1, forward strand.
ATGTCAATTTGCTGCCTAATGTGCAAGTGAATGACTCTGGCAACTCTGAAAGGGGTGGGGGTGCGGGCATCGAAGGCGGCCTTTATTGGGGCTGTACCTTGGGGCGGATGCTGATGTTGATGCTGCTGCTGTTGTTGTTCTCTTTCTTGTTGTTGCTGATGGAGTTGCAGCAATTGCTTTGTTTGTGTGTCTTCGTCACACACACTCGCAAGCCCACAATCTCACATACACTTTTGGAGTTACATACTTTTAAAAATGGCTTCATTACAAATGACAGCAATTAGTTTTGTTGCTGCTTCTTCTTGTACATCTTATTATATTTAACTGTGCATACATTTCAATGTACACTCTTAGCCATTTGTATAGAACCCGTTCTTAAGTACATACTTATGTATATTTTATAATATAATCAAAAGTAGCCTTTATATTACGCCTAGGACACTTTTGAGATATAAAAAAAATGTATAAAATCCTGATATACATATTTTTAAGTTATCATTTCATAAAGTTAATCTAATTGGTTTAGTTTATATTTATTTTTAAAAAAATGCGCCATAAATATTTATTTACTTAATCACAAGCCCAATTGAATGGACTTTAAAAAGTTTCATAGTAATGCTATTATTATTTTGACAACTGTCTACATATATTTGTACATATGTATGTGTGCTCAGCAATGGCTGTCTGCAAATTTGTTATTTTTGTTATTCAAGTAAAATTGAATGGAATTAATGTGTGTGCTGAAGTAGCCAATAAGAAAGATACTTTAATAAGTGTGAACAACTTTCTAATCAGAAAAAATATACACACTAGACGTGCAAACTGAATTAAATAATATTGTTAGAATAATTATTCTTTATTATTAGCTTTAATTATTTAGTTTGATTACTATACCAAGGCTGAGAATAATTGTTTACTTTGTTTTAAGTTTCCCGTAAGATCCTTAAAAAATTTACCTCGGCTTTTTTTCGAATTGCTCTCTGATTAAAATCCAAAAATGTAGGTCTTTACTAATTATTTCGATATGTGGGGTGTTACTATATATAAAAATATATATATTTCATTACATACCTGTTTTTCTTATTTTGATAATTGTACGCACTCCAATTGTAATGTCCTTTTAGCATCGCATAATTTAACTTAGTGGGGCTGAGCTGAAAATTGGTAGATAGAAAAGATTAGAAAAAGGAAAAAGTTAATACAAATAATAACAAAAAATATTTGTGCTTTATCGTATTTTATAGAATCAAAAGAAAACTAAACTCCTGCGGGTATAAAACTTTAACTAAAACATTCCCAAATAATTCTTTGTAGAATTATTTAATTTTTTTTCTATTTTAATTAAATAATATTTATTTGCAGTTGTTAATTTAAATTATTACCTTAAATTTTGATAAATCTTTGGTCCACTGCCTTTCACTACCGTTAAACAAATGAATAAATGTTTAAATGAATTCTTTACAAAACATTAATTTACTTAATTTATAGACCTATTTTTAATTCAAGCCCGATTTTCGCCGTTAACTTGTCGCCATTTTGTGGCTGGCTCTCACAGGCAGCATCTAACGGCACTTGTGCTTTCTCCCGAGCTCAAAATTAATATAAGAAACTCGTCGGCAATGGAAGCTCATTAAAAATTGAATGAGAATAGCAAAAAGAGCAGCAAGAAAAATGTACACAAATTATTTAAAAAGACATTAAAAGTGACATACGACGAGTTGTGGGTGTGGGTGTGTGTGTGAGTGTGTGCGAGTGTAACTGTGTGTGTGTGTGTGTGGTCAGTGATTGCTTGGACTCATTAACAACAGCAATAAAATACAAGCAGGAAGAGGGAAAAGAGACTAGAAAGAGGGATGGGTGTTAAAAAGGGATGCTTGGTTAGTTGTGTGTAAATTTCACACTGTTGGCCAAGTTATTTTAATTAGCCACTTGGCACTTACTCAAATGCCATGCACTGATAAAAAAAAGGGACTTATTATTAAGATTTTAATCTATTAAATGAGTTTAAGACTCTCCAAGTAACAAACTATTCAAGGCAACAATAATTTAAACTCTAAACATCTGAAGAACTTTTTTTAATATTAATTTCAGAACATATCTATAATAAATATGTTTATTTGTTAGAATTAAAATTTGGAAATTAGGAATTAAAAGTTATGAATAATAAACTAAGGAATCTTAGATTTGTATTCTTACCTTGCAGAATTCAAGTTAACAGTCTTCTTTTAACAACAATATATTTGAGACAAAGATTTCTATATCCTTTTAGATAGTAATATGTTTTGATTTCAGACACTTTTCTTTTCCTCAGTGCAGGCGAAAGCATTACAGCTCAATGTGCCACCCTCATAGTTAACAGGGGTGTTGAAAGCGGGGGTCGGGGTCGAGGGTCAGGAGGTGGTACAACCCCCTCGGGATGCGCTAAAGTGGCTTTAGGGGGTAGAAGGAGATGGAGATGGAGAATGAGAAGGTGGGAGGCACTGTCAATGGCTTTGAAGGTGTCGTAATTGCACTCAACTCATCAGATGCTCTCGATAAAAGGAGAGAAGAGCAGGAGGAGCAGTAGAAGGAGCAGGAAAAGGAAGAGGAGATGGAGAAGTCAAGGGGAAATGCTTCAACGCAAACAAATTAAAAAGCACTTAACAGATGAGAGATGAGAAGTTGAGGAGATGAGAAGATGAGAGCGAGAATTGACAGCACCTCCTGCTCCTTGCGAGGCGCCGTCTTTGTCGCTCCCGTTGCCTCCCCTTCCCTTCCTCCTTCCCAATCCTCACCCCGTTGCGTGTGTTGTTTGCCTCACCCAAAAGATCATTTAAAATCTCTGTCAACGCCGCGAGCTGTGGATTTGCTCCAGAGCCTCAACTCAACTCAACTCATCTCATCTTGTATCGTCTCGTCTCGTCTTGTCGCGACGCGTCTTTGAGCTCGTAAATTTCCAAGACTTTTGGCCTGGCGTGTGGCGTCAGTCAAACCGAATTCAAATTGCCCAAGTTAACATCCTGTTGGCGGCGATCTGTTTGGTCATCTCACAGATCGCAGATCGTAGCTCGATCATCGAGCTTCTTAATTGAGGTTTAACACAACATTTACCGCTTTTCGCTAATCGCCTTGAAGCCGCCGACGACAGCAGCAGCAACAACAACAACAACAACAACAACGACGCACAGTGGTCGTTTCGAACTTATTTAAAAAACATAAATATTATTTTACCTGTGGTGTCCCTCCTTATTCTTTTACTATGAAATAAATCAATTTTTGCAGGTTTAAAAATATGTTTAAGCTAGCTTCTAAATTGTGTAAGTAGTTAATTAAGTAATAATTAAGTAATAATTAATATAAGCATTGTTAAGTCCATTATTAAAATTAAATTCTTATAAATCCACAAGAAATAATTTTAAATTTAAATATATTTTATACTAGCTAGTCAAATAAAATTATTATTTTATAATTATTACTTATATATTGATTGAAGTTAGTCAGTATTATTAGTAAGATTAGAAATCGCACTTTTTCGATATTTAACTTTGTGGAGTTTTCAAGACTAAAGAGCCAGCTAAATTCGTAAAAGTGACTAATTAACAGACTTTATTTAAACTAAATTCAACACAAGTGTAATTCAATTAAAACTCCATTTAAATTGATAAAAAACCCCAATGAAATGTGAATTATAAACAGATAAAATTATCTATGAATATAGTGTTACAAATGAAATAAGTTAAAACAAATTTTAAGGATTCATTAAAGCTAATTAAAAACTTGTTCACTTTTTTCAAAAATTTCCTATTATATATTAGTTAATTTATATACCATATTTGAAGAAGAATATCTATTGGAGGTACTTTTGGCTCCTCTCTCCATACACCGCATCCACTGTGCGTTGTCGAGGTTGTCGGGGTGTGGCAGTCTCCCTCTCCCTCTCCATCTCCGTCTCCATCTCTGTTTCCATTTCCATATCCATATCCATCTCTAGCTGCAACTGCCCCTTGTCGTCTATACCTCGCTTAACCCTAAGCCGCCCTCTACGTGATTTCATTCATAAAAATTGTGCGTCTCTCTCTCTCTCTCTCTCTCTCTCTCTCTGTCTCTCTTTCTGTCTACATATATCTATCTGTGTGTGTTGCCTGTTTTGTCTGTTGTTTTTGTTATTTGGATTTCGGCTTAATAACAACACGTCATGTCATTTCATTTCATTTTCGGCCAGGCCTTTAGACACCTCCTCCTTCCCGTCATTTCCCCCTCTCTCTGTCTCTCTGTCTCCATGTCTCCATTCCTGATACCCATTGAGAAATGTTCATCACGCAATGTCGCGTCCGCATTTGCGGCTCTTTTCATCAATTTTGTTGTTGTTATTCTTATTATGATTGTTGCTGTTATATTTCTCATTGTTGTTGTTTTTGTTGTTGCTGTTGTTTTTGTTGCTAGACCTCTTATTGTATTTATATTAAATAATATTGACGTTTGCCCATTATTGACCCTCGTTAGAGACCAAAAAACGCAACTAACGAAATTTATGAATTTTTTAACGACTTTTGATAGATTTAATTAATTACATTTTTTTTGAAATTTACTTGCATCCTATTTTGAGCTTATTAATTGTTTTTATTATGACTAAAGGTCGAAGTAAAATTGAAGTTATTATTTTAAAGTTTTACAATTTGTATTGATGAAATTATCAGTAAAAAGGTGAAAGAAGCGATTAAATTATTGTAAGAAAATAAAACCAATATATAATAGTAACTTTGAGATTGCTTGCCATATAATTTAATTTACTATTATTATTATATCTGCAAACTTTCAAGGACTTAGAAATTTGTATTGCTTATAACAACAGATTTAAATGGAAGTTATGTTTTGATTTGCAAATATAAGTTTATTATTTCTATAGTTATTCAACAGATTGAACTTAAGGAAACAAAGAGTTTTAAGAGTTTTTTAACTTTTCAAAATGATTACTGTATCCGTTACTTTGTTAAAATAAAGAAGAATATATAGAAAATATTTAATTAATAGACTAAATGGCTGCCATAAAGTGCATGTTAAATAAACAACAAACTTAAATCTGACTTGACTCCGAATTGGAGTTGGATATTAAAAAGAGATTTCTTGGCTTTTTTCGGGAGGGGAGGGGAGGGGAGGGGAGAGAAATTATTTATGCCTGCGTTGGGGGCGATTCGATTGTGTGTTATCGCTAGTTATATATCACGATGACAAAAAAAAAAACACAAAAAAAAAACAAAGACCGCTCTCAACAACAAAGGCGAAGACAAAATCGTACAAACCTTAACAGCAATAACAATATCAATAACAATAACAATAACAATAACAAAAGCGAAGCACACACAAAGTTGTTCATCTCCATCGGTTTTGAACTCTTTGTTTGATATCGACACTCCTCTCACCTCTATTAACCAAATGGGCTGTGACCAATGACAGCAACAACAACAACAACAACAACAACAAATAGAGGCGATAAATGTAGCAAGTTGTATGCTAATTTTCAACTATATATATCTGTATATATATTTGGTGTATATACACAAATATAAAATAAACTAATAAGATAGTCTACAGTAGAGGAAGGAAGTTATGGTTAAGTAAAGTACACTCAAGTCGTGATTTAGTAAACATTTTGATTTAGTAAACGCCAAAATTAAGACAATTGTTTCCTATTTACCTCAAGCAATCGATGATAACTAAAGAAATATCAACCAGTAATTTGAAAGCGACTTCAAGCAGAGAGTTATAGAAATAATTTAAATAAATAATTTGAATAAATTATAATTTAACAATATTTATAAAATTATTATATTGTACCTATTAAATAAAATCGAATTTTGTAAAATTTATTATTAAGGGATTCAAATTAATGTATTTCCTGCATAACTTCTAAGTTTATGGTTCAGTTATGATACTATTTTAGGACAGATCTGGGCTGCAGTTTATGGCCTTTATAATTCTAAAGCAAACTTATTGTAAATGTAGCTAGTTTTAATCGTTTCTAAGGTCTGAAACAAACGACCTGATAGTTAATGTTGATCAGTAATATACATATATGTATAGGAGTTTTCTGCTATTACTCTCATTTTCCTATCAACAAACTCATAAGACCCTTGTGTATTTTTAGGGTACAGGGTCCGAAAAGTGAATCGAAATAGAAATCAAATTAAATCAATTTAAATATGGCATTAAATAAAAGTACAAAATCATGTTAAGACTAAAAGGCGACAACACCAACAACAGCAACAACAACAAAATGCAAATGGAGAATAACAGAATTCTGTTAATCAACATTCAATCTCTCTCTCTCTCTCTCTCTCTCGCTCTCAATGTCAGAGGAGTATACGAGATAGATAGATAGATAAGTTTTGTGTGTTAAAGCGAATCGAATTGGAAATTGAATCGAGTTTATATTTATCGGCGCATTAAATCGCCACAATCGCCGCATTCGCTGCACAATTTGTGAAATTAATTTACAACTTGAAGTCAAGTCGTGAGTCGAGAATTGCACTTAAAATGCGCATAAAACGCGTCAAGCAGCGCTAATTATGGTCAAAAGAAACATACACTGATCAAAAACAAAGAGTCGAAAGTTTCTTAAACTAAGATATTGTCCCAAGACTAAAAACAAGATAATATCTAAGCAAAAGGGTGGAGCAACTTTAAAATACAGAAGACATTTTGATACTTATATCATTTTAAAAACTTAGCACAAATTTCCTATAAAGAGCAATTAAATTGCAAATTGAAGAATAAAATTAAAACCTATTAATAATTTAAGTACATTTAAAGACACTTGACACTTACAGCTCCTTTTTAAAAAATTAAAGATTCTTTGATTTAAAAGACTGCAAATCTAAGCCAAGAAAAAAACAAATAATTCTCAAGAATCAAGACAACTATTCTAAAAATGTGATTTAATATAGTACCAACATCTTAGAAAGAATTATTCTAACTTGAAAAATTAAAAGACACATTCAGAAACATTATGAATTTAAGATTCTATGAATTAATATTTCAAGTATAAAATATTAAATATGAAAGTGCTTAATTTGAGTAGAAGATCATTTCTATCAGTGTACGCAGACCAACACACATGCCACCCACTAAAATGAGTTGATTGTCACATGCAACAGATAAGTTAAAAGTGCGACTTGCCACATGTTGCAAGGGGCAGCAGAAGACAGGGGGCAGGGGCATAAATCGCAGCACTCGCTCAAAATCTTATCGCCAAAACACATCAAAAGTCAAAGTTTTTGCTTAACAGCAACAACAGCAACTAAAACAACAACTACAACAATAACATCAGCAACATCAACAACAGCAACAACAACAAGAAAAGTCTCCACTTGGACAGTATTTTTCATGCTAAGAGACTTTTAAGCTGTCAACGACGGCGCTCATAAAAATCGACCACCGAACTGGACATGGAACATGGACAGACAGCCCAACAACCCAGAGCATGCCTCATGCCTCATGCCACATGCCGCATGCCACATTCAGCCTGCAACTTGCCAACGTTGCCCAACAGCGTCAAACTGTCTGCCATTGTTTCATGCATTTAATGTGCCCCCAGCTCCAGTTGCAGCTCCCATCGACTTCAGCCACTGCCCCACCAAAATCAGTGGACAGTCTAGGACAGTGTCCAAAAGATCGCGTTCATACCAAACACACACATTCGCACACACACGCATTCACATATGGCCAAGGGCAATTAGAATGTATACCTGGCGAATAGAAATCAAAGCTCCCTTACTAATTTTAATCACTTTTTAAATAATAAATACTAAGTATAGGATCATTTCTTCAATGTCCATATAAGCTTCATTTAAATGTGTGTTTTAAATATATTTGAGTTTTACATTAGTTTTTATAAATTTTACGTCAGTTAATCATTCGGATAGTTATTTGACCCCTTATATAGGCATTAAAATGGGCCTAAATACTATAGAAGCAGTCAGAAAATATGTAAAAACACTCAGATCCATCAAGTTGTTCAAGTACTTATAAACAAGCCCAATAAGGTAAATGGAAAATAACGAAAAATAGTAATTTAAATGTAAAAAAATCTTTAGCACATTACATTCTTGGAATAAGATAGTGAACTATTAAAGACTGACATTAAAAGTTAAGCTATATAATGCTTACTATCTAAGTGCCCATCACATTAATCGTTTATTTTCATTAAATATACAGCTAGAGACATCACATCAGTTCTTAATCTTAAGAATCTTAATTAAAAAGTATTTAAGTAACAGAAAGAAGCTTGTGTTAATAATCTTAGAGATGTATTATCTTTAGTAACCCTGTACTTATGGCCAATATTTTATTTATCTACTATAAAAACGCTGTATTCTTAATTATAATTAGATTATAACTGAATGTAAGCTGTTGTTTATTTAATAAACAGGTGACCATGGTTATTTTTCCCCAGCATTATCCTAAGTATTCCTGTTTTTTACCACCAATATCTTCTATATCTTCTAAAGAATCTATTCAAATGAGGTACTAGTTATAAACAGATTAAAGTTGGATCAAGGCTGTTGTTTTTCCTCTTGCATGGACTCCCTTCATTTCTGCCCCACAATCCTTCCTTTCTCCCTTCTCCCTTCTCCTTCCTCATTTCTCTGTCCCATTCCCATTTTGCACTCATCTCATGTTAATAAGGACGTGGCGTTGCAAACAAACAAATCAACAGTTATTGGCCATGTAACAAGTTGCCATCAACACGTGCCAAATTCATGAGTGTGTGCGTGTGTGTGTGTGTGTGTGTGAGTGGCGTGTGTGTATGCGTGTGTAAAAGATGTTGACAATTGGCAATTGCTGCTTGTAATTCCCAATCTATGAATAACAAATAGGCTAGAGCCATGTAGACGACACAAGGCCCCCAAACAAACTAACGAACTTGAGGTAGAGTAAAGGGTGAGGAACGGGGAGGGGAATAGAGAGGGGAAAGGGAAAAAGGCAGTGAGTAGAAGCAAAGATGCGATTGACTGTTGACTGTTGACTGCTCACTGTGTGTTGTTGCTGCTGCTGGGAAATCAAATCATAATCTGAATTTTAAACAACAACATGTTGTTGCTGTCGTTGTTTTGATCGTTGTTGTTGTTGTTGCTGTTGTTGAATAGGCAAATGCAATTTTACAACGTTGTTACATGAAACGTTTGACAGCCTTGTTCTCATTGGAGCCCAAGAGTCAGCAGCGGAAACGGAAATGGAAATGGCGTTGTGACAGCAGTTGCTGCTGTTGTTGTTGCTGCTGCTGTTGTTGTTGCTGTTGCCTTGGGCGAAAATGAGATGGCATGCATTATGTGTGATATATGTATATATATGGGGATGACGCTTTGACGCCTTTTGATTTGATTGTCTATGACATCGAGTGACACGCCTCCTTCTGCCCCCAACGCCTCCTTCTGCCGCTGATCCTTCCCCTCTCCCTTACAGGCATGTGCGCCATTTGTAATTCAAGTCAAAAGGCAATAACATTGTTGTTGTCCTTGTCCTTGTTGTTGTTGTTGTTGCTGTTGTTGTTGAAAGACTCTACGGATTATAATTTCTTTTCCGTTTCAATGCATTTCATTTCCGTGCACGACGCACGAATTCACACACACACACATACACACACACACACACACACACACTCAAGGGCATATATAGTATGTGTGTTTTGCATTTTTGACTCAATTATAATTTTTATGCAAAAAACAAGGAGAGAGAGGGGAAAATCAACATAAGTAACGGCACTTGTAATCTGATTGCATAACGTGATCAAATTAAAATGCATGCAAGTATTCATATTTGCTATGATTATACTCACACACACACACACACACACACTCTCAGACTCACATTCATCTTATTTTCATTTTAAGTATCTTTGCTTTTACCATAATTTAAAAAAATATATACATATATAGCGAAATCTAACTCTGGCCTTATATTTTGTTAGGTGATGATTTCGAACCGATCGTTTGCAACGATTCACTTCTATTGCAGCTATATACATAATATAGTAGTTCGATTCAAAAAAGTTTTTCATACCAAATGTTGATTTTGAACGTTCCTATAGCAGCTATATGAAATAGTGAACCGATGGCCGGTTTCGACATACATATATACTGCGTGCTGCAAAAAGACAGACTTATACCGAGTTTCATCAAGAGAGTTTTAAAACTAAGAGACTAGATTGCATAGAAACAGACAGGCAGGTAGACAAACGGACCGACAGACAGACAGACGGACAGACAGACAGACATCGACTCAGCTGATCGTCCTGATCAAATATATACATATTACTTTATTATATTTTTCGGTTCAAGATCTATTTAGTATTAGTAACCAAAAAACCCCCAACAGTTTTAAAAAAACTGTGAGCTCGCAAACTAAGATACGTATATCTATGAATTTAGCGCGAAGAGGGTAGAGAGGGGGTCTTAGGCTTACCTGTACCCACTTGGGTGTTAACACTTTCTTCAGATAATTATCACTGCGCATTCCCTCGGCAGGGAAGTGGTTTACTATGAGCTCCCAGACGAGGAAACTTCCTTAAAAGGGATTAAAAACGGCATACATACTTCACAGATCATCATTTGAAATTGACACATTCTTTCAGGAAGCATTTTTAGCAGTTATGGCATTTCCTTATACTCAGAGCATATATTAAAGATGATGATTCTAGGGAGAGCCACATACATCGATACATTCCTTGACAGAGGGCCTCACATAATCGTAGAACAGCACTTCCACTTCTTCACGCATTCCAATGATCATACATATGTAACTTAAAATGATGTCAGCTCTAAAATGGAACCATTTTCATATAGGACACAAAGAAAAGAAATACACAATTTCTTCTTTCCTCTTTCTTTCGCTCAATAAAACACTTAAAACTACATTTGTTACAGGATTGGTTTGACAAAAAGAAAAAAAAAACCATTTCGCTTATACATAGAACCATTTCGCGCACATCACTTAAAAAAAAGAATTTAGAATTTCAAACGGAGAATTTTGATGATTTCATTGCTTATCGAATTCAAATGCTTCGATTTGAAAATTTGTATATAAGAAATTACAAAATAAAGAGAAGAAAATATTCAGATTTGTTGGGCTTCAATTCGATGAATAAAGTTGAAAATTGAAATTTACGCGCACTAAGAAATTTGTGGAAATAAAAAAATTTGCCAATTCGCAGCTAATAAATGTAAAAACATTGAAATCGTTTTTTAAAATAAAACGTGAGCGCTTTCTCATTGCGTATGCGCGGTTATCACTATTTTGATCTGTGGATAAACCTCTGGCTTTGCTTCCGACGTGATCAGCTGCACCATCCGTTGCTGTAGCTCATCCTGGCTAGCCTGAGTCCCTGGCGGTATCATCCAAATTGCATCTGGAAAAGAAAAGTTATCATTTTATTGTTAACTAAGATTGAAATTGATTTGTAGAGCTTCCCCACTCACCGCCAAAGTACCAACCGTTGGGCGTGCAGAGGCGCCACATAATGGCCGGCTGTGTGGGCATTAGATCAGCCAATATATCACAAGTTTCACCTGGACGCAGGGACGGCACATTGATGCGTTGCGTCTGTATGGGAGATGTTAAATAACAGCCATTGGGCCAGCGTTCAGTGCCATCGTTTTGCAGTTGAAATGCCTGCTGTTGTGCATTCACATGCTGGCCCTGAACAATTTTCATTGAAGGCAAGGATTGCAGACTACAAAAGTCCAAATAGCAACCGACGGCAGTTTGCAAGTTCCTAAAAAAGAGACAATGATTAGAAAAGCTGGTGCAGTTTAAAGAAGAAAGGTTCCTCCATTGATACCTCCTTTTTTTTCATCTGATCCCTATAAGATATCGAAGTCCGATTAAAGCTAAATATCTTAAAGATGCTCAAGATAATACCAAATACACACTTTGTGATAGTAACTCCAACAACTCAAGAAATAACAAAGTTTTTTTTATTAAAGTTTAACTTAAAACCGATCGTGCCTATGGAAGCTATATGATATAGTTGGCCGATGTTAACAAAATATGGTCAGCACATTTAAAACAATACCAATTGCACACTATGGGAGATTGGCTGATATGTCTCAAGAAAGGCTGATGTTAAAGCGATCGTTCCTATGACAGCTATATGATATAGTATGCAGATTTTAGTCAAATTTGATCACAGCATTAAAGACTACAGTAAATACACACTCTCAGAAATTGGTTGGGATACCTCTAGAAATAACAAAGTCTTTCATACTAAAGGTTGATTTCCAACTGATCGTTCTTATGGTAACTATGTGATATAGTAGTCCAATTATAACCAAATTGGATTAGAACAAACAAGACCAAATAAAACATAGAATCTATGTGACTTCCTGATTAAGCAAAAGAGCTGATCTTTAGCAAGATTAAAACAGACCGACTAGCTTAGATAGATACAGACGGACATGCCTATACTGACTCGGTTCGCGTTCTGATCCAGCATATACATATATACTTATTGGGGTTATGTTTTTATGGAAGTACCCTCTTCAAGGTTAACAAATTAAGTCTGCTCTTACCAATTACTCATTTCTAGATAGAAACGAGCCGACTCGCGATTCATTTGATTGTTCATGAGGCTCTGGAACTGACTGATGAGATCCTCATGGTCTGTGGTGCCCATGCAACTGAATTGTTGCAGCAACAGTGAATCAATATCATAGTCATTTGTAGGCAGAGACACCGGTACACCAAGACCGCCGAGACCTTTGATATGCGCTGCTTGTGCGGGGGCAAGTGTTGGTAGAGCTTGCGTTGAGGCTGATGTTGTTGATACAACAAGTCCCGTCCCAGGCGGCGCTGGTAATGGTATCGCAATGTTGCTGGTGTCCATCATTGGATTTGTGGTTGTTGTCGTGTTTGTGGTGATGCCAAACAATGTTTCACATTGCATATCTTGCAGCTCTTGCAATTGTTGCTGCAGCTGGTGTTGATCCTGCTGCAACTGTGGCAACTGCTGCTGCTGCGGCTGTCCCTGCTGCAACTGTTGCTGTGGCGGAGTCTCTGTTGCGCTTTGTGATTCATAGTTCTCCTCCACATCCATGGCGGTGTTGATGTATGTGTGATATATCGCGTACTCTTTTATTGTTAATCTGCAAATGGAAAATGCGTTGTAATCGTTGTTGTTTTTGTTCATCATTGCACATTATTATTGGGCAAAGACAATGCAAAGACGAACGAACGTTTTAAGAACCTTCTTTCTTTCTTTCCACACACTCGTTTGTGATCCAGCACGTTGTTGCAATTGAGGCACTCGACTCAATTATTTGTTTAGCTGCTGTGTGCACATTTATGCGATTGGCGTTTATGTACTTTTGTTTTACATAAAAATAGACTAAAACATTAAAAAAAGCAGGAGTGCAACAAAATACTTTGTAGTGTTACCGTGCATTGCGTTTGCTCTATGAATTCGCCAAAATCCCAAATAAAAATACTAAATATACTGAGCGCTGTTATTTCTATTTCTATGCCCAGCTATCGTTATCAATTGCACTGTTAGTATATGTTGTCATAATACTTACTTTTTTTATACGGAGAATTTCCGAATTCGTTAATTTATATAATGATAGGCTGCCCCTTGTTTACACATCACACTACTATTCACAAACTGCACAGCGAAATGTTAAATGAGGCAACATACAGTGTTCAACGATAACAGCGCAATAACATGCTGAGTGGGCGCAATGTTAAATCAACAACAGCATAGTGTTAAACGATAACAGCGCAATAACATGCTGAGCCTTTCTGAATAACTGTTGAGTGTGGAGCAGTTAACTGCAGTGTGTTGGCGCGCAATTTTAAATAAATTAAAACAACTTTTGTGATAGAAATACATTTAATATTACAATTTTAATTACAAATTAATTTAAATACAGATAGTAACTTTTATCAATGTTGGATATTATATTCTAAACTTCATAATTTGTTTTTAAAGTAAAATACCTTCTTACAGACTTTGACAGGCGCAAACAAATTGTGTACGAATATATTGGATATATGCAATATTGAGGTTGGGAATATTACTTGCTGGGCAGATATTGTTTGTAATTGGAGCCAACAGCATCTTGGATGTTGGCAAAGCCCGCCTCGCTAATCCGCTGGGAGAGATCCTCCTTAATTCGATCTACGATATCGGGGCCTTCATAGACAAATGCCGTATAGATTTGGACAAAGGAGGCACCTGCTTCGATTTTCTCAAAGGCATCCCGACCGGAGCTGATGCCGCCGACTCCAATAATGGGTATACTACCTTTTGTGAGATCATACATTTGGGCAATCAATCTGGTGGAGCGTTGCCGCAGTGGAGGACCACTGAGACCACCACTTTCACTAGCCAACGTAGAATCGCTAAGATTCTCACGGGCGGACGTTGTATTGGAAACAATTAAACCATCGACATGGCATTTTCTCAACGAAATCACAGCGGCAACCTCCTTCATTTCATTCAGGCTCAAGTCTGGCGATAGTTTCAACAAAATGGGCACTTTTCTTGTTTGATTGAGTTCCGTTCTAGCTTGATTTACTGCTGTCAGAATTTCAATTAATTTCTTTTTATTTTCCACACTGTGTTGTCCTCGCGATCGGGGCTTTATGGCATTCACCACAAGATAGTCGGCCACGGGACTAAAAGTCTTTACACCCGCCACATAATCCCTGGTTGGTGTTGTGGAGCTACGATTTGAACCTAAATTAACACCCACGACAGTATTAAAATCATTCCCGGAAAGCACTTTCCGAAGCCTTTGCATCACCACCTGATGTCCATCGTTGTCGCAGTCCTGGCGACTGATGATTGCCTGATCCTCGCTCAGTCGAAAGATTCTAGGTTTGGGATTCCCCTTTTGAGCCATTGGCGTAACGCTGCCAATTTCGATGAATCCAAAGCCCAAATCCTTCAATCCAAGCAATGCCTGAGCATTCCTATCAAATCCGGCAGCAATGCCAATGGGATTACTTATGGGTCGACCGAAAAACGAGGTATGCAGATTGTAATCTTCCGTGTAATTGGAGGCAGGATAAATGCGATACTTGCATGCCATCACGGCCAAGTTGTGGCTCGTCTCAGCTGGAAGTAGAGGCATTGCCGGCATTACAAATCTACGAAAGAGTAAATCCCGATTCTCATATGCGGTCAGACCCATGTATATTGCCGCCATGCCGGTCATCATTCTGCCAAGCTTTCTCAGACGGGGCTACAATAAAGTTTCTTAATTAATTATATTGATTTCATATTTAATTTTTGAATTTTTGGTACTCACAAATCTTTTCGGCTGCATCCTTTTGATATCAACAATTGTTACGCCCTCAGTGTATTCTTAAATTTAATTGTTGTCCTGAATTTTATTCCCTTTTCATTTAAAAATTTTAAAAACTATATTTTTGGAGTTAAAAAAGATTTGGATTTTCTATGCTTTGCCTATTAGGAAATTTACTTGTTCAGTTTTCATGTGTTGAATTAGGTAGATTCTAAAATTTGCAAGCAGTTATATTTATTATTTTGTAAATTATGTAGTGATTTTTTATTGATTTGCTAAGTAATTTAAGGGTAGTTTCATTATTAAAGGTATATCATTTTTTTTATATATATGTAATATTATATACTCTTTATTTTTCAATTCAAATAAATTTAGTTTCACTTTTAAAGAAACAAGTATGCCTTGAAAGTCGGGTCAGAGTCAGCTTTGATAAAGTGTACAAGTCTAACAGAATATATAGACATATAAGCATTAATTTTAATTTTCATTTTGGAAGAATATTTTAAACAAAATTTAAAACTGGTCAAACCGACAAAACCCATAGCCCCAATTGCAAAATTTGTACTACCAAGCTATCAATAAATTAACACACATCGATTCCATTATTAAACTACTATAGAAATATGTTGAAAATCCACGATCTGTATGGACAATCATATGCTCACGAGTTTCAGGTAAGATATAGTATTGTTCTTCCATCTGGTATTATGAATTTTTAATTGTTTTTTCATTCAGTTTACAAATCCAGACTCTATAAGGAATGCTGTTAAGCGCTATAACTTGCAACGTGCCGCAGAGCGAGAGGAGAACAAAAAGGACAAGGACTCGCACAGGATAAATAAACTAAAGTTCTGTAAAGTGCGTAATAGTGGACAGGATGTTCAGGGCATGGTCACGTGCCGGGATCTCGATGTGGAGACACAAATGTCCCTGGATACGAGGGATACAAGTGGCAGCAGTCAAAGTGCAAGTGCCAAAAGCAGTTGTTGCAACATCATCGAGGTTGCAACTTGTGCTTCAATTGTTGAACGTTTAGCGGGAGGTGCAGATACAGTGAGACCTCGTCGCAAAGCCAGCAGAGGTCGAAAACTCAAGCGAGGAGTTGCCAAGCAAAAGAAGGCTCCGATTCGGAATCTTAAGCAAATTCAGCATGATGAATATGCGGCTCACATTGAGGAGCTGCATCGTGAAGTCTGCAAGGAGTTACAGGACATTGCTCCCTTCGAGCTGAAGGAAAATATCAAGAACAAGAAAAATCAGTCCAAACCACGTCCCAACAAGAAAGTTAACCACAAACAACCAGCATTTATAACCAAATCCAATTTCAAACCTCCAACTCCAGCAACTCTGGAGAAAATTCCTCCAGAAGAAATAGAGCAGGACAAGACTGCCCAAATATTAAAGCAAGATTCATTCAGTCAATTGAATGCCAAGCAAGTGTTCTATGGGGATTACGGACGAACCCAAGTCCCATGGCAGGACATCAGCCCATCTCCTTTCCTGCCGGAGATGATGAATGCCCAACTGTGTCGTGCCTTGAATACAACACCGTCCATGGCCTGTCTCTTTATGAAAGAACATGGATTACTTGATGACCCACAAGAAGATCCAGCATTTGTGGAGGACAGCGATTTGGAACAGGAATTCTTCGATCGTCCCGGTTATATGCAATATATCGAAAGGTTACCCTTTAATCCCAGCGAATCTCTGGAAACGCCTAGCTCTCAAAAGCCCTGCTTTGTGGAACTTCAATCGTATCCACATTGGACACGATACCAGCGGAGTGTTAAGCCCATGCACTACTCATCCCAGAAATCAGAGACGGACACAAATACGTTGACCTTATGCGATGCAAAGGAACTGGAAGAGGATCAGGAGGAGATACAAAAGGAGGAGAAACCTGAACAAGCTGCAGCCTCTGAAAGGAATAAATCCAAATCTACACCTAGAAAACGTCGTGCATTGAAGCACAAGCAGTTGCCACAAGATGTGGCAGCTGCCACAAAGGGACAACTGCTGTCCCGTCAACCTGGTGGCAAGGATAAACAGGAACTATCTCCATTGCCCATGGCAACAAATTCGCATCAAACTTCGCAAAAGCGACGCAAGAATGGACGCAATGTGATTTACACGCGATCTCTGGAGAATCTGCAGTACGAGAAGATGGCCATTTATAATAGAATCTCTTTAACCCAAGAAAGGATCATCACTGCCTTGGATCGGCTGCAGGGAAAACTTCTTCAGCTACAGATGCCCACGTGTAGTAATCAGGAGAAACAGCGAAGGGAAAGAAATGCATTTGATTTCTGTGTAAAGTTCTCTCGAAATTATCTCTTCCCGCTGCGAGGGTTGATCGAGAATGTTCGTAGCACGTCGGTGGCAAGTTTCAATAGTGCCACATCGAATGAGGCAAGCCAGAGAGTTGTTTGTGTCTATTCCTTAATGCATCACTCAATTGCCAGCTTTAGGAAACATTTGAAATACTTTCTCCTCGATAATGTGCCACAAAAATTAAGTGCTCTCATCGAGATGATGTACACATGTACGAATGTTTGTTTGGACAAAGGTATCCTTGATCGTCAGGATCCAGTTGTAGACTGTCTGCAGCAACGTTGCACGAGTTTCTTAACCTTCATCGAGGACATGCAACACGAGCGTTTCAAATTGGCCCGTGAAACTTATAGACGCCTTCAGAAGCGTGCGGGAACCGGAAAATCTGGGATGAGGGAGCGTTACGATCTCAAGATGTTTCTCAACGATCTCAAACTCTATGAACCACGACTGGTGCCCAAGGAACGACCCGAAAAGCAGCGACGTCAACGTCGTCCAAAGCGGGAAACAATCCCCATCAACGATCAATCCCAACAAGGAATCCAAATAGAAGCCAGTGTAGAGAAGACAAATGTCGATCCCATTTTGGAGGTTCCCACTCACATTGAGTGCGTTCAGTGTGGAGATTATCACTGTGATCCCAGCAGTGATAATTGCATTGACCCCAGCTCGGATCAAAAGCATCAATTGGCCAACATCTTGACCTTGTTGCAGCAACCATATAAAGAGAAACGGGAACTCTATCATCAGCTTCTAGAGGCCATGGAGCATGTGACCAGATCCCACGTTCGCGATGTTCTCGAACCACTTGTGCTCTCCATAGGCGCCATTTTGGACCGAAACATGGGTGATCATATTCATCAAAGCGATATTCATTGCTAATCCAAATCATCTTCAAATCAAGTCCACTTTTCAAAACATTTCCGACCCTTCTTCTCGGCCTTTCAAATTATCAATTTATCTTATCTTAAATATGTAAATATTTAACTATTGCGAATTGAGTCTTGGAATCATTAAATTTTTACACTTTTCGGAACTATTATTTACTATATCCAGTTGGGAATTAATGGGGCGAAACCTTGAGAAATTACTTCTGCTTTAACCTCGATCATTTACGCATTCATAATGGAAAGCGGAGACTTTCTTCTGATTATAAAGAAATAAATGAATATTGATATCGGAAAGTTTCTATAGTAAAAAAGATTATAATAATGATTAATTCTTAATAAGATCGATTTATTTAGACTATTATTACTTTGAATCTCTTCGCAGTGCATTTAGATACACACTTCTGAAAGAGACGGTAATATAATTGAAGCGAATAAGAGAGAGAAAGCAATAAACTCGTGATGCATCTTTTAACTAAACTCACGTTGAAAATTACAACACAAATGTAATAGATAAAGACCCGGAGAGATTGAGAAATATGAAATAAAGGGGTGGAGAGAGTGTATACTATATATAAAAGAATATATGAGATTCTCCAAATAACAGGGAGAAAGAAACAGAGACAGTGAAAGAAAATGTTATAAAGATCTCCCCAATTAAATGTATAAGAAAAAGCTCATCAAATATTATTTTCATTAATTGTCATATATATTTTATTATTCAATAAGATAGTATTTGAGAATAACAATACAATTTAGAAAGAGATAACATGATAGCGAGAGAGAGAGACAGAGAGAGATAGATAAAGAGGTGATGAGCTAGTAAAAAGTTCAAGTTCTTGTTTTGTGTGTGTGTAATAACAACTAAATACAATTATATAGTTTAATATTTAGTTTAAATAATTTTGTTTAAACAAAACAACTGACTAAGGTGTCCCCCCTTCCCATTCTCCTCTCTCACACAGCCCCTATCCCCACCTCTGCCCCCTGCCCCATTCCCCCTCCCCGTCGGCAGCTGCTAACTGGACTTTTGGTTGACAGGCAGACAGTTCTTCTGTCAAGTGTCTTCAGTTTTTAAATGCATTTGTTGTGTACAATTTCTTGCATTTTATAAATAAATTATTAAATTAGTGCGGGTTCAAAAGGGGAAGCGGGGTGGAGGAGAAAGTGTGATCTGACAGGGCGAGGGGGGCAGGGGGCGGGGGTGTGAGGATATATTTGTGTATCCAATTATTCTCACCTTTTGCATTAATCCTGTTTAAACGCTAAGAGCTTGTTTTGTTATGTTTTTTAAACTTTGTTCAACAATTTGCGAATACTACAAAATACCATAAACATCTATAATATACATCGATGTGTGTGTCTGTGTGTGGGCGTGTGTGTAGGTGTAGGTGTGTGTATAGAGCATTCCCCGCTTTTAGCCAGAACAGGCCGTGCATAACGGCAAATTATCCTCCACGGCAAATGTGCTGGCCGCAATGGGCGTGGCACATTTCTGTAAAAGAATTAAAAGAAATTTATTATAAATGAACTAAAAATAAATGTATACACTGGTGGCCAAAATAATAGGAGCACCAGCATAAGTAATCAACCAGAAATCTATCAGGTCAAACTAGTTTTAGTTTAGTTTAATTAAATTAAATAAATTAACTAATTTAAAATAGAAAAATGGTCACAAGTAACGAAACATAATATTTTTAATATGAAAAACGACATTTTATAATTTGAAAAATGGTAGTTGAATTAGAAAAAGAAGGGAAATGTTGCATTGTATCAAAAATTATAAGCTGCGTTATTATAAATATGTAAATTAAATTATAAAATATTATTAACTAAAACTCTTTGTTCTCGGAGAAAGGTTTTAAATTTAATCAAGAGAAGGCAATTTGTTTATAAGATAATATTTTTTGCATTTTCCAAATAAAGTTTTCTTGTTAAAAAATAATTCATTTAAATAAGTAAATGTATAATAAAAGATTTAAACAAAAATGTTTTTAATATTGAGAGTCGTTCTTTTAAATCATTTTATCTTTTGAAAAATGCTGATGATGCTGATGTGCCTATTATTTTGGCCATCAGTGTGCGTTCACACACACTCTCACTCTCACCTTGCACTTGAAGCAATCACGATGCCATTTGGCATTCAGTGCAACAATTGCATTCTCCGTTATGGGCTGCGTGCAGCCGGCGCAACGTGCCGCAAAAAGTTGCTCGAAATCGATGCGGCAATAGGGTCGTCCCTCTCGCTCATAGAACGATGTACCCACCAGAGGTTTCTTACAGGGTCCACCACAAACGAAGCATTCTTCGTGCCACGATTGCTCCATGGCCTTGATCGTGCGCTAAAGGAAAAGAAGAGCAAAAGATGGAGAATTAAATTAATCATATTTTTATTTTCATTTATCTATTTAAAGCCAAAGATAATTATTAAAGACATTATAAATTAATAAAAAATTTGATATAAGTTGATATTTTAAATATTAGCTTTATTAATTTTGTTAATTTTCTATTGCAATTATTTTATTTATGTTTTTGAATTAATCATGTTAATATTTCTATACAAGTAATATTTTCACATATTTATTTTATTTTCGCTATTGATTTACATGTAAATATATATGTATAAATATGTAAGTATATTCTTATATTTATATAGTATTGTATGATCATCTTTGACTATTATAATCGTCTAATCGCAATCAAAGCCAATCAATCGCACACACCCATCTAATCAAACGACGCACGTCGTCAACCTTGTGACATATGTACATATATATGTATATATATATATATACATATATGTACATATATAAGAACTGCAACGTTATGTGGGCGATGTGGAGATATTATACTTCTTGTCGGTACCGCACTATGAATGCTCTACTTATTGAATTCAAAATCTTTAAAGATGATGAAGATTCTTTTAAAAAACAATTCTCTATCTCTTTCCCCTTCGATTGTGTTGTTCTGAATTTTAATGGATCAAAAGAGCTGGAGAAAACCCATTAAACGAATTTTTAAAACAAGTTCTTGAACTTGATATTTTGTACAATAAAAATTAAACAGCTAATCAGTTCTGAAACTTTGACATTTAATAATTCTAGTCTTTTTTAAGACTTAATTAAGTATTTTAAGATATTTAATTGAGGTGCGTATTTATTTTCAGAATATTATTTTTGGGATTTAATTGTATAACAAAATTTACTTTTTATGGCATATCTTATTTTCTAAATTGGTATGAATATAATAATTTTTACAGATTTAATAAAATCTTTGAGATCATCACAATCATCGACGGATAGAAGTGCAAGTTAAGGACACTTTAAAAATTTACTCAGCTATAAAAGACCTTTCATTAGTAACCTTTTATCCTACCAATCCTGACCTTACCTAACTTGTCTGTTTAGTAAACCAAAGATCATTAAAATGTTAAACAATGTTAAATTTGCGCAGCTTGAAACAAACAGATTTGCAATCAGGTACAACTGTTTACTAATTGCCTAATAAATAAATGGATTCTAACAGAGATTGGGTATAAAGATAACGATAGACATCGAGATAAAGATAATGGCAAAGATAGAAAGAACTAATCGCTTCACAAGCTGATGAGCTGGATAAACAAGCTGTGCGAGTCGTCATATAAATAGATATATAATTATTTGAATCAGTTGTAGTTGTAGTTGTAGATTTGCCATGCATTACAAGCTTTATTCATCAGAAAAGAAGAAGAAGACACAGTGTTGACAGTAATAATAATATAACAATTGCCGTTAATAAAATAATAATGTTTATGGCAAACAGACGACGCCTCGATCCTCGATAGAAACGAGAGGCGATGTCATCAATGTTGATCTTACATATGAGTAAGTGCTATGTAATTGCGTGTCAAACTAGTTCCGGGTAGAATATTTAATATTTAAATGGACTTGAAATTACAATATAAATACCAAATGTTAGTACAACGAAATATTAAGAATTAAACTACAATTCCAAGTGTCCGATAACAACAACGATTTAAAACTTTTTACATATTCAAATATTTGCTTAAGAATTAAATATGATTATTTATCAAATAGTTAATCAAGACCCAGTTAAGTTAGTAAGATTGTTGCTATATCAACTGTACTTTAATCTGTATTCATGCCTCAATCCCAAGGGCTTCACCCTTTATCTACATTTTCAAAAAATTGTAGAGCACAATTAAAAGTAGAATTCATTTATAAATGAAATCATCATCAAAACTAGATTCCACTTGATGATCGGTATAGCTTTGACAAAATTATGCAAGTTAGAACTCTGGTTATGCTTGAGACTGACAATTTTAAGAGCCCCTTATCCCTTATCTCCGATTCCAAATCGGCTTTAATTGGACAAAGTTATACAAGTTTGAAATCGATCAGCATCTCTAGTCAAAATTTTTGTTATTTCCGACAGTTTTTTCATTAAAAAGAGAGGAAACAGCTGTGTTTTCTTTCATTTCAAATACCCTACTCACCTCCAAGATGGGTTGCTTGCAGCCAAAGCAGGTGCCCGAATAGCTGCTCACAAAGCAATCGGAGCACACGGGCAACTCGTTCTGTATGTGAAGGTGGCCTCGGTAATAGGACGATTGCAGTCCTTGCAGGCAAAATGCTCCGGATGCCAGGTCTTGCCCAGGGCCGTGATAATCCTCTGCTGGATGACCTCATTGCATTTGTGACAAATCGATGGCGACTCCGACTTTATTTGAAAAACAAAACAAAAGAAAAAGATATGGAAATAAAATAATTAATATGTACATCACGTGGGAAAGGCGTTCAAATATTTCATAATATTTCTGAATTGAATAACTTAAGGGGTGAGTGTGTGATGATATGAATAATGGGAGTACTTTTCTTAAGACTAAAGACTCGACATATACATACATACATATGTATAGTATATATTGAGTTCAGAAACCGCAAGAACGACAACAACGAAAGATTTGCGTAATTCAATGCAAATTCCAGACCTCAGAGCCCCATAGACCTCCTCCGTTCCCCCGATTCCCTTGGATCCCCTCAGAGCACAAAGAACAATAATAATAATAATATAAATGGTATTTAATACTTAAATGATGAGCATCAGCATTAAATCATTTTGATTGCATATTATAAAATAATTTGTTTACCCGCAAAAGTTCTCAACGTTTACACGATGAATTTCGTTGAGTCATCATTTATTTCAGAGAATTGCTTTCTGTCTTGTAAGCTTTGAATCATATTTTATTACATATTATAAAGTCGAATTTTTATCAGGTCTTTCTTTTTGAGCAATGTTTCTTATCTGCCTTTGGATTATATAAAATATGTATAAACGAATCTTTATCGTATAAAATCTGACAAAAACATGAAAACCTTTTTAAAACTTCAATTATCTTTTATCTGATAAGCGAATTCTGAGATTTAAGTAAATTTATTTAATTAGTGTTAAGGGGTTGTTGGTTTTTCCCACATTACAAGCGGCTTTGACCTTTTAACTAAAAGTTCGGCTCGGTTAAGCTAAAATTTTAGATGTGATTTTTAAATTTTAACTCAAAAATGTTTTAGAGAATTTTCTAGAATTGTCTGGAGTACAGCAGACTTTATCTAACTTTACAAAAATTATATCAAATACAGCAAAGCTGTAAACTTTATCAGCTCCAAAAAGTATGCAATCCAAATTTTTGTAAAATGCCAGCGAAAGTGAAATTTCAAATTCGAGAAATTTAAAAATATGTGAAAAAGTTTTCAAATTTTAAAGAAAATCACGCACAACAATTGAGAATTAACATTAAAAATGTCTGAGCCATATTTGTGGCATTCCCTTTTAAAAAAGAATAATCGATTGTAACGATGATCAAATTAATCGACTTGCCTGACTAAAAATTGTGTGAATTAATTGTTATTACAGATGTAATAATAATAAACATTAACAACGTGATTATAATTGCCGCGATAATAAACATTAGCTTTGAATTGTCGTGCCACAAAATGTGTCAAGTGTCCGTGGCAATGCCTTACACGATTATCATGATCACTGTTGTTGTTGTTCTTGTTGCTGGCTTTGAGCCAACTTTTCGGGCCACCCACGCAGAATGACAGCAACTGGACATAGATGGACTTGGTGGGGCAAATTGGTGTCAATGTTGCACGTTTCAAGAGGCAATTGAAGGTGTTGCACTTGCAGGAAAACTAACACTTGTGGAAAACTAAAGCTAATGGTATTTTTAATTGTTTATATTACTTCCTAGTGCAATGAATGCAATAAATAATTACTTACTAAAATAGTTAACAGTCCTTCGTATACAAATACATAAATACTTATTCTAAGATTTATCAATAATGCATTAAATTACACCAGTTTACAGCCACTTTTTTGGAGAGCCAAAAGTATTTTTCCCTTATAGATTTTGACATTTTTTCGAAACATGAAAAAGTTACTTAAACATTTTTCAATTGAGTAGTTTTCAAGATTAATATATTTTTTAATTTCCTCATAGATGATTCAGCTTTTTAAAGTATATATAGAAAACGCGATTACTGTTTTCAACAAAATTAGTCTTTAGCTAAAGGTAATCAAATTTCCTACAACTTTTTCATTCAAAGTTTTGGAATCGGCTCGATCGTCATAAAGTTATAGCCTGTTAAATTAGGGGTGGTATTAGGAAAATTCAGTTTAAATAAATAAATAAACTGTTCAATTAGAACTATTTATTATAATATAATAACTAAAAAAAGCGTATAAGCTGCCTTGAGATATATTTATAAAGAGTCAGCCGATAATATTTATAGTCAAAAATATGCAATTTTAATGAAAATTCAAGTCAAAGGCAGTAGCTAAAACTTCTTAAACTATCATTAAGTTCAGTATGGTGAATTTAAATTAATTCGGTAAATTAATAAGTGAATATGATATTTGATCTATTGTTTATATAATTTATAAATAATATATATAAATATTTATTCCTTTATTGTTTTGCAAGTATAAATAAATTATAAATTATTTTTATTTATTTTTCCTTAAATAAATTCAATTTTAAATGCAATTCTTTTTTTTGGAAATAGTTAATTTTAGTTAGTTATTATTTTTGTTTATTTTAATTGCATTTAGTTTATTCGGAAATACAATTTTATAATTGTTTATATAAATTGTTGCTCATAAAAATGAAAAATCACTGCAGCTCGTAAATTTAGGCAATTAACATGCTGCACTTTTAAGTGTGGCAAGTGGAAGTGGCAGTGGATGGGGAAGGGGAAGGGGAGGTGTGTGTAGGTGGGTGTATATACATAGAAAGGCGTGTGTGTATGTGTGTGTTCTCCAAATTTAATTTGCTCGAATTAAACGCACATTAATTTCTCGCCTGGCAATTGCGGGCACTTGTTGTTGTTGTTGTTGTTGTACATGCTGGCTTGTTTAAAGTTTGCGCCAGATGTAGCAACAACAGCAACAGCAACAACAGCAACATTTTGCATACAACGAAGACGGCGACGCACAGTGGGGAAATTAGGGCGTGTCGCGTTGCAAAAATCATTTTTTCGATGCCTGCGATCAGAAAAAAAATGAATGCATCCGACAGAGAACTCTCCACAGATGAAGAATCCAAAAGGATTTTAAAATCAGGTAAAAATTGTGGGCGGTACAGCCCCTCAAAGTTGATCTATTTTCGAGATCGTGCACAAATATGAACATTTCTACTAAAACTACCTACTTTGAAAGCAAATTGTAGACAAAGTATGCAACCGATGTAATCAATTTTGGTGTCATCTGAAAAGTAGGTACATTTTTAGGTAAATAAAAGAAAAATTAAGTTCTTCGCCAATCTACTGTTCGTACCGGAGAAGTCTGAAAAGTACACCAAAATAGGGCTATTTTTGACCTTTGGTAGCATATAACTTGCAAGCTTTTACGAGCTTTTATACCAAATTTTGTAAACTGGTAGAGGGAATATTCCTCTAACTAACCTATATAACTTCGTCTGCCCGATCTTGCCCGATTGCAAGTTAAATGAATAAAACTGACGCAACATCGCAAAAAAAGCGCGCGGCAGGCTGATGGAAGAAGAAGAACGCAATTCAATGAACGTGCGTTCTCGCTGTGGTTGTTTGTCAATATTGCGATATAATGAGCTATTTTAACCCGCACCTGTTTTATAACCTTAAAAAAGGTTATTATTAATAAGTTTTCTACCACTTTAGGGTACTATGTCAGGTAAAAGTACATACATACAACATGAATGCACTTGGTATGAACTTGTAATTTGTCTTTGAATTGAAGTTACAACCTGCATATATGGAAATTACTACCTATATTAGTTAGTTTTTGTGTTTTTTACCTAGATAGAAAAAGGATCTATATAATGGCTTACATTCAATGTTAGCTGTCAGTTGATTTTTGACTTAGCCATTACATATCGCAAGCCGCTTTTTAGTGAACTGTATTTCTACATATATACTTTAATTCAGAAGACTAAATTGTTCCTATGGCTATAAAAAAATTTAACATGTGTGGAGCTTTTCAATAGCAGGGATAACGCTGATGAATTTACGTTGAAAATGTTAAATGAATTAGATGTTTAGATGAATTAGATAATTGAAATGTAGCCCAAGAAGAAACTTAATCCTACGTTACATAGGATTTTGTCTCATGGCAAAGAATTTATTGAGTATCAGTGTTTACCAATTAGAGAGCTGTCTGAAGAAGCCCAGGAATGCTAAAACAAAGACTACAAAAAGTTTAGATACTCGAGTACTTGCAAAATATCCCGGATTAGACAGAATGAAGACCTCTTTAATATGCTGGGAGCCTCTTCAGATCCACTTGTTTCAGAGTTTAGACACGTAAGATCGCGAAAGGATTTGGAAGAAAGAAATTATAGTTCCGAAATGTTAAGTTTATTGGATATTAATCTCAATATTGACGAATATTTTGAAGAAAGCCAAAAATAAAAAAAAAAATCACCAAAAAAAAATTTTTTTTAAAGTATAATTTTGTTAATGAAACTATTTTAGAAATATAAAATAAATGTTAATTAGAATAAAAAAACATATTTTGCATAAAAATAGTCATTTTATTAATGTTTAAAAGCGTTAAATACGCCAAGCAAAAGGTAGTCCACTTTGACCACCTAGCATAAAGCACCCTGTAGGGCTAGCACCCTGTATGGGTATTCATTTTAAAGCTAAAGGCCTCTTCTATTAAAGGCTTTTTAAATTTTGGAAATATCTTAAGGTGTTCAAAAGATATGATTTTTGCAATGCTAGCCGCCCTAATTTCCCCACTGTGCGACGTCTCACTTAGATCATCGCTAGAGTTAGAATTGAATTAAACAAATGAACACTCAACAAAACAAAAGGGAAGTGCTAAACAGAGAGAGACAGAGAGGGAGGAGAGTGTGTTTGTGAGAGGGAGAGAGAGAGAGAGAGAACGAAGTTTGCTTGTGAATAACCCTACAACAAGAGCAATAACAATAACAACAACAACAACAACAGCAGCAACTGGCAGCTAAACGACAGCGTTAAATTTAATGAACAATTTGGCGCTTCAAAACGAGCAAACAAAATAAAAAAATTATAAAAATATAAAAAAGCAGAAAAAAAATACAGAACATAAACTATAAAGTACATTGAACCTTAACACATCGAAGTGCGAATACACTTCCTAAAAAACTTTAATTGTATTAAACTAAATTAAAAGTCCTTAATAAACTTAAATAATTTTCTAATACTTTGCTTTAACATTAATTCTAGTTAAATATAAATAACAGCTTATAAAAATAGCAACAAAAAATAAAATGAAGATAAAGCGATTAACTCAATAATTCTTTCTATCTATTTTCCTTGCTTCGTTTGAATTAAATATTCAATTAATAAATGTTTAGCAAACAATTGATAAATCACTAACATATTGAGTTGTTTTATTTTCATTTAAATTTTATTTTAAATCATTAACCATTAAAACATTTTTCAATTAACACGAAAGTAATTTAAATTTTATTTAAAATATAAATAAAAACAAACTTAGTAAAATTAATAAATATATTTACTTTATTTTGATCAATTTTTAGTTTTGTTCTTTTCTGCAATTTTTTTTATTTTATTGCTTTCGAGTGGTTTGGAAAATCTTATTTGATTCAGTTGGTTAACTAAATACTTAACAGAGGCCATAAACTTTCTAATGTTTCGAAGAACAACTGAACGGGTATATGCGACGTGCAGCTACCCTGTAGCTAGCAATTTTTAACTTATAAGTGGCTAAGTAACAAAATTTAAATTGTAATTGACAATGACTTAAAAACATTTAATGATTGATAATAAAATAAGTTATGGAAAAGCGGAATAAAAACTATATCTTATTAGTTGGTTTCTCTTAAGTTTGGAATTTATAATGGGCACAGATAAAATGACTATAAGACCTTATAGTTTGCTAAACGTAATCTATAGTCAAAATTCGCTATATTGATAAGCTCTTACTTAACAGTTATCCATAACTGGACTGCATAGACTACTAATAAGTTAACTATCTCTATATATGTAAAACTTTTACTTTCATCATTTGATTTTCTGTTCCTTATAGGCCATTTAGACTGTATACAGTGTAAGACAGCTAAACAATTAACTTTAAGACATCGTATTAAACAGGATACGAGAAGCGTAAATAAACAAAATATAAAATAAATGTATAGAAAATTAGTAAGCAAACAAATTGAAATTTAACAAATTAAGAATAAGAATTGTCTATTATATTTATTTCATACAAACGTATATTTAGAAAAGGGTTTAGCTGATTGTGAGTTGTCTGACGCATCTGAATGCATTTTCTTATTGCTGTTTGTTTTTATAGAATTTGTGAGTTGTTATCAGTTAATTGGAACAATCAAAGCGCCGCCTCGGTTGCTAGGTGAACAACAACAGCAACAACAACAACAACAATAACAACAATTAATAATAAACGTAAACAATTTAGCCGGCAAAGTTTTCCCTTGAAAAGCCAACAATAAAAACAAACACTAACAACAATAATGAGGCAGCAGCGAGGAAACCGCAATAAGTCAAAACAACTCATTTCGATTTTTGTAGTTTGCTTATTCAAATGCGATAATTAAAATATTGCACAAATGAATCATACTTTATAGTAAGTATATATCTGAGTGTGTCTGTGTGTGCGTGTGTGTGTGTGGGAGGTGGAGATGCCATAGGCATAAAACACACAATTGTTGTAGCCCCATCAATCAGAGCTGTCAATCAACGAGGCGCTAAGTTTAGCTGCTCTTAGCCAACATTGCGTATACGTAATTGCCATTTGAACTGCAGATGCTGTGCTCGCTTCTATTGTGCTGAACAACATACATAAAAAGATCACTTCACATTTGCCACACAACAACATCAAGAAGAAAGACACAAGATAAAATAAAACAAAAGCATCAAATAGAAAATCAACATATGTATATAGATATCGATCAATAGATAAATCATTTCATTTCTTGCCGAAATCTGATAGCATATCTTTTCTTGTTTAAGCATCAAAAAAATCTATGAATAGATTGCAGATCGATTAGCATTTCAGATGGAAAGAAAGAAGCATCCACAATCAATATATTAGCTAATCTTCTGGGAAACTAGAAACTCCTCAGGTTGGTGCATTCCAGCATTTGTCTGAACGTCTGAACGTTCGTAATTCCAATGGAAGCATTTTGTAGAAAATATTCAAAGATTATTGAATATTTCTGTCAGAAATTCGAATACGTTTAAGATGTATTCGAATTTCCGCTGGAAAAACAGCAATCTCATTAGCATTTTAAGGGTATTTTAAATTGCTAGGCTATTATTGTATTTATTTCAATTTTTGTGGCACTTAAACAATTGAAAAGCGTTTTAAACTAATTGCAAATGCTTAAAAGAATATTTGTATATGGATAATTGTAAGAATTAGAAGCATATTTTGGGAAAATAGTTCAAACTGCTTTCTTTTGTAAGTCAACAATTATCAAAGATTAAATAATTTAGATGCAGAAGCATTTTTAAGGTCAATCTATAAGCAAACCAATCTATTGAGTTAACATAAATAACAAAGTTATGGCAGTAAAGTTCCCCTTTCTATACTTCAACTATCTAATTTCATATTCTTATCCAACACTAATAAAAGGATTACCAGCACTATCTATTTAAAGATCTCTTACTAACACTGCTTCAAATCTCATTAAAAATGTTTTATCACATCGCCTCTGAATTTGCTGTCATTGAACCTCTCCAAAGATTTCCTACATAGTAAAGCTGATAGCCAGAAATTCTCAGTCGTGTTCGGGAGCTCGAACTGAAAGGAACTCCTTTTATGAGCTATTTTTTTTTTGATTTTTTGTTTTTTCTTTGGCAATTTTAAAATAATTTTAATTTTTTTGAATTCAATATATTTTTTGGTATGTTTGAAATTGTCTATAAAAAGCTGTAAAAATCTTTTGGGTTTTTTATTCCTGGTTTTGATTTTCGGTATTTTTTCCTTTTGTGCCTTAACTTCCTTTGATTGTGGTATCTTAAGAGTTTTTTCTTGGTAAGTAAATCTTTTTATAAGGTAATCCTTTTTAGTTTTTTTTTTAATT
This sequence comes from Drosophila putrida, assembly GCA_037043535.1. Lineage (NCBI taxonomy): Eukaryota > Metazoa > Arthropoda > Insecta > Diptera > Drosophilidae > Drosophila > Drosophila putrida. The sequence goes on from JBAMBI010000016.1 coordinate 1,362,151, forward strand.
CCATTTATTTTCCAATTTTTGCAGATTTGAAATTTTCTATTCCTGGTTTGTTTTTTCGGTTTTTTTGTATGCTGTATAACAAAAGTACGTTTGCCAGATTTTGTTGGCATATTGATACATTTCTGACCCGAAGACCCGTGGCTATAATATCGATGATTTGGAATGTTTCTGATGTAGTGTGAAATATTTTTTGCTTCTCTGCAAAATATTTTGGGTTTTTTATTCCTGGTTTTTATTTTCGGTATTTTTCTCCTGTTGAGTCTTCCTTGATTCTGGTATCTCAAGAGTTTTTTCTTGGTAAGTAAATCTTTTTGAAAGGTTCTTCTTTTTTAGTTTTTTTTTAATTCCATTTATTTTCCAATTTTTGCAGATTTGAAATTTTCTATTCCTGGCTTGTTTTCGGTTTTTTTGTATGCTGTATAACAAAAGAACGTTTGCCAGATTTCTTTGGCATATCGAAACATTTTTGACCCGAAGACCCGTAACATGCGTACAACTTTGGCTATAATATCGATGATTTGGAATGTTTCTGATGTAGTGTGAAATATTTTTTGCTTCTCTGCAAAATTTTTTGGGTTTTTTGCTGGTTTTTTTCTGTTTTTTTTTGTGAGTCAATTTTTTTGGTAGTAACAGTACCTTAATGTGTTTTAGTACTTGCTCCCTGATAATTAAACTGTAACCTTACTAAATGTACATAATAATTATAATAAAATAATCGGACAACAAGATGATATCTAGTATATTGCGTTTAATTTATTAAGGAAAGTGAAAATGAATCATTCAGATCGATTAATTGCCAAATTTAGCATCGGAATGTTTTGCTCGATAAGAAGATGAAGAAGAAAAAGGCAACAAAATGATGTCAGAGAACAGAGCTTAAGCCAAAAAATACAAATAAAAGTAATTTTGATTATTGAGCTCTATGCGATCATCGTTAGATCTGGATCTGTGATCTTAACTCGATTCGATTCGACTCGACGAGTTTCAAAACTCTTTGGACTGTACATTTTTGGCTTTCCCAAGCAGCTGTCCGTCGTGTGGGACGTTGAGAGACCCCCAAGTCCCCAAAGTGTTGTCTCGACACTTGCAAAACATTATTCTCTCTCTCTTTCTAGTTTTTGGGAAAGTTTTCGTGTTCGCCCACTAAAAAATAAAAAACAGTAAGACACTGAAGGTGGCCCAGGGCCCAAGGCCCAAGTTCCCCAGTTCCACATTGAAAGCGAATTGTTTTTCAATTTTAATGTGTGTGCGTTTTATTTTTTTATGTGTAAGTATGTTATTTATTTTGTATTCTGTTGCTTTTTTCATCTGTTTTCAGTTTTTTTTCTTTCTTTTAGTATGATAATTAACATAAATACTAATAAGGCAAGTCGGGGCCATATGGAGAGGCGCTTTGTGTGCGTGAGTTTTTTTTCTGCCTGCTTTTTTTTTTGGGTAGGCAGCTCATAAAAAGCTCAGACAAACAAAAAATGACAATTTTTTTATCATGAGTTTTTCAAGTTTGAGTTTTTAGTTTGTAACACTCGAAAATTCCACACGCTATGAATCTTACACCAACTTTGGCGTCGTCGACGACACTTCAAAAAATACAACTAAGAAACGGACGTGGCATGTGGCCAGTAGTACAATGCGGCGTATACGTAATGCGGCAACCTGTTTGCTAAGCAAAACGCCCACGTGCCACAAAGTCTCGAAGCATAAAGCACAGTCTCGACTCAAAGTCTATGAATGGATTTAACAAAACAGATGACAAACTATCCACTAACAATAAGAGATTTAAGAGATTCTCAATCTTTTCTCCCTTTCCAAAAATTTGATTTGTTTTGACTGATGTCTTTTTTATGATTCGTTTTAAGAAGATTAATATAGATTTACTTACCATTTTGTTGCTTCTTCGATTTGATTTTTAGTTGATTTTAAATTTGTTGCTTTTTTCCGGATTTCTATTTGATTGAAAAGGGAATGTTTTCCAGCTGCGATTGAAAAACTTTAACAAAAAAAAATAGTCATTAACTTGGTTTGTTTATCGAATAAACAATAAAACGTTTGACGCAACGGGATAACCGAAAAAAATTAACTTAATTATTAAAAAAATTATAAGAAAATACAGAAAAACATAAAGTTTAAAAGATTAATCAAAACAGTTTAAATAAAATATATGTGAAATAAAGTTATGCATTAATAAAAACTTCTAAAGCTGTTTAATTAAAGTTGTTTGCCAGGTTTGTTTGATTGTCAAGCTTCGATATAGCAAACTAAGCTGTAAAAACAGATAAATACACTCCTTTAAGTCAAAAAATATAAGCGATTTATCAAAATCAATCTTTACCAAATATGAGAAATGAAGTCAATTGAGTAAAATAAAAATATATTTAGTATTAAACATATTTCAAACAATTTAAATACAAAAGAAATATCAATAAGTATTATAACAAGAGCTGCAAAGAGACGTTTGTTATAATGATATGGCACTGTACGTGCTATATGAGTTTATTTTGATTCAATTTAGCGGAACTAAGTAGCATGTGTAACGAATTTCATAGGCAAAACTTGGAAACTATAGGAAAAATTGACTTGGTTAAAATTCAGCTCAACCACATGGTCGATATGTGCATATACAGTCAAGCAATGTAATAACGAACTCAATTATATATTATAAATATTATATTAAATGCACATTAAATAAATATTAACAAAAATGTTGACCAATAAGCGTGACAAATATAGAAAGTATATTTAAAAAACAACTATAAAAATTAAAAAGTAAGACATTAAGAAATTGGAATTAATATCTAGATATAGAAATATTTTACAATAAAATGTTTGAATGAAGTAATTTTGTTTTCACTAAAAGGAGTTTTACTGTACTAATTAAGCTAATGATCAATTAGGGGATATTTTATAATTTATTTATGAACCATTGCTTAAACTCATATCTAAATTTAAATATTTTAAATATAGTTTAAATATTATAAAATATAATTTAAATATTTTAAGATAGAATAAATTTAGTTGAACGTTCTAAAAATTAACCAGTTAATGCCATTTTGTTTTTATTTATAGTTTGTATCTGTGTATTTGTTTTTCTTTTAAACATATTTTTGTTTATTATTGAGATTGTTATAAGGAATCGTCCCCCAATCGAGGCTTGACTGTATTGATAATTGACTGAACAAATAGCCTGACAATTCATTAAGTGTTAGGTGTGACCTATGGAGTTGACTGTAACTTTTCAAGCACACCTCGCAATCCAATTGGAGGGCAACCTAGTTAGGCGCAATCCAAGGGTGAAGAGGAAAAAAATAAGGGGAAAAAAAGGGGTAAGAGGCAGGTGAGAATAGGTTGACAGTCAGCAATAGCAACAAATGAGGCGGCAACTCAAAAGTCAAAGTCAAAACAAAATACACACACACACACACACACATATATCGAAATGACAAGAAGAACAAATCAAAAAAAAAATAAAACAAAAAACAAAGAAGACATAAGAAATTAATATAATACAAAATAAACATAAATTGAAACAATTACATTTCTTTTCGTACAAATTTTAGTTGCTTAAACTATATTGAGAACTTGAGGAAGAAAAACGGAAATTAAATTCGCGAACCGTTAAACTGATTAACCGTTAAATCCATAAACCACCAAAGCCGCTAAACCGTAAACCGAACCGAACCGGCGAGCGTCAAACAAGAAACTGAAACCGAAACCGAAAAAAGCACAAAAAGCAGCAGCGAAAGCAGCGAAAAGCGAGCAACAAGCAGCGAGCAGAGAAACAGCGACAGCGACGTCAGCGTCAACGCAGGCAGCGAAAATGAACGCCAAGTTGCTGATGGAGGGCAGCGTGCGCAGGCGCCGCAGCAGCGCAGCACAGCAGCAGCAGCAGCAACAGCCACAACAACAGCAACGTGCCATAGGTGGCGCCACCAGAGGCAAGGTCGCTGGCAAGCAGAGTCAAGGTAAATCCGCTGTGGCGGTGGTGCCACCAAGTAAGCAATGGCAACGCAAGAGCAACAACAGCAACACTAGCAACAACAACAATCGCCGGATATCTCATGAGCCACCTCCTTTGACTTCACGCATTGCCTTTGGCAGCACTTGCTCGGCCCGCCCCTTGGGGCATGCCACGCCCAATCGTCAGCAGCGTACCTTGGCGGCAGCACACGAGCAACTTGAGCTGCTGCTCACGCGCATTGAACGAGGCTCTGAAGCGAGCATAACAACATTATCGACATCGATGCCAACAACAACAGCAACAGCAACATCAACAGCAACAACGACGTCGACGTCAGCGCCACGTCGACGCAAACCGGCGCCAGCTCGTGCGGTGCGCAGGCAAATGGAGCATCCTCCTCCAGTGCCAACAGTAACACCTCAAAGCAGTGCTCGCAACAACTATGAGCAACTGCTGCAAATAGCAACGACAACCGTTGCGACCACAGCAACTACAACAACTGTTGCCACCTCGGGTGACTTGGCGACAACCTTTGTGCCCCTCACACAATCCCCACAATCGTTGTTGCCGGGTCAACGTCGCGCACTCCTCGAGTTGTTGTCGCGAGCGGAGCAACATGATCAGGAGATGTCAATATATTGCATGACGAAGTGAGGGATGCTGGTGATCCGTCCAGGGATGCAATGCGTCTAACGCTGCAGATGCTGTAAGTACTGTCAATCAACAGTGTTGACATTTTAGTAATTAAGTAGCTAGATTTAGCAATTATTTAATTGAAAAGCTTAAGAAGATGCAAGAAAGTTGCTGAGAATTCGAAAATAATACGTTTAGATAAAACAAAGTATATATTCTCTGCAGATATTGACAGAGATGAAGCAAAAATATTTAAATTGAGGTATATAAAATATGGTTATATGAAAAATATTTAGCAGATAATTTTGCATCACTGGAATATTAATTTGGTAGTTTTCTTAGGACTAAAGTTTGCAGTGTAATTTAACGAGTATTAAGTCATGTGCACTTCTATCAGATAAATTTTCTAAAATTCAAAATACTATATTATACAAATTCGAACTTTACTATATGTAAAATAGTAAAGTAGCTGTCTTTAAGAGTACAAAACTTTAAATAGTACTATGTATTTTAGAAGATTTTAAAAGTTACAAAACTTTCGGTAATTTTCTGTTGAATTAGATAATTATTCGATTAATATTGTAGCAATTATGAAATATACAATATTTCTGAGTATTTAGCACTAAAAAACTTTGATAAGCTTCCGATTAAAAAAAGAAATAATGATTCAAATCACTTCCAAAGTTGGTACTTTTTATTAGTTGGTACTTTTTTTTTTGATAGTTGCTACTTTTTTCCTGTAAAAATTGATTGACAAATTATGCTGCCAGCAACAACAATAGCGGCATAACAATAACAATAACAAACACTAAACAAACGCAGTCGTTGGCAGCGCAGTCAACAAAACAGCCAAAGTCGAAGTCGCAGTCAGCGTCGTATGTGTGTGTGTGTGTGTGTGCAAATGATGTCATCGTCTCCATGGCGTGCTCTCTCAATTTCTTAATGAGAGAGAGCAAACACCGCGCTCTCTTTTCAGTCCAAGTTTTTGGCTATGCGTTAACTTTGGCGCTCTCTCTCGCTCTCCCACCAAACTCACACACACAACACGCACACATTGACACTTCGCCCAAAGTCAGCTGCCAATGCGCTGCTGACGCCATCGACATCGGAGTTATTCACTCAACAACTCCCAAGTTCGCTTGCGTTTGCAAATAAAGCACCAACAATAACAACAAACAGCAACAATAACAACAAACAGCAACAATAGCAACAAGCAAACAGTTAGCTGCCAATGTTGTTGTTCTTTTTTGTTGCTTTTGATTTTGGTTTTGTTTTTGTTTGTCGATGCGATTAGAAGTACTATTACTACCAACAGCAGCAACCGCTACACACATCAAACATACTCTACATCCAACAGTGTTGCCAATTTAGAGATTTTTCGATTCAATTTGTCCTTTTATAAATTTTTGTGTGAAAAATAATGATCTACTAATATGGATCAAATTAGTGCACACTTAAGCATAAACAAAATTATTATTAAATTTAGATCATAAAGTAAAATTAAATTTGCAGAATGCAATTAATTTTAAGTTTCGTTAAGGATTCAGTCTTTTTCTGGATAGATCTGTCCTTTTTCAAAATTTCCTCAGCAGACAAAAATCGGACAAATCCTCTGTTTGAAAATCCATCCTGTTTTATAAGCTTTTCAACAAAATAAAAATAAATTGCCAAAAGATTTGTAGGCTCCTTTCATTAAAAAAAAGGACATATATGTATTTCTATATCTTTATTAGTAAATTTTAAAATTGATCTTAAATTTGTAGCCTTTTTACACAAATTAATAGGTCAACATTTAAATTTTCCTATCATAGTGGAAATCACATTTTCCAAATAAAATATTAATAAAAGTTGAATTTATTAACTTTGGATTTTCTGGTTTTCTTTTCAATTATTTATACTTTTGTTATGTTTTTATTTTCCGGTTCGATTCGTCATGTTTAAGGCGCGTGTATAACAAATCACTGATCAGACATTCTCTACACACACATGCTCTACACACACACATATGTTACACACACATTGCTGCTGTTCACCTTGCCTTATCTTCAGCCCATTGATAACTGTCTTAGGCTCTGAACCTTAAAGTTGCACTTGACCCTAAAAACTAGAAACTATCTATGCTACTTCGTACTAAAAACTCTGACTAAATAGTCATATTTTATAGTTTATCTGTTATCTCTCTTATCTTCTTATCTGGTATCAATCTTCATCAAAAAAGGCTTTAAATTTTCTACCCCAACTTGTTAACTACATAGTAGAAGAAGTGTTGAAGATAGACAGTCAGACGGAAAGACAGAAGGAAATGAGTAAATCGACATTGCGCGTCATATTGATAAGATGTAGGTATGTCTTACATATAGATATTCTAACTCTCAGAACACAAAAATAGTTTAAATGTCTATTACAGGGTATAAACTACTTGTGCAATCCCAATTTATTGGCAATTTCATGGCAATTACTGATATACATGTTTTATTACTTCCAAAATTGTTTTTTAAACCATTATTTATTGTACTTCCTAAACTAATTGAAATTTTCGAGAAAAGCGATAGGAATCTAAAATCGCATACAGAATTTCAGAGTATCTGCTGTCGAACACTATCTACTTGAGCACAAAAAGCTCATAAATTATATTTTATTTTTAAACTAAAGTTACATTTTAATTACACTTATGTATGTTAACATCCCGCTGTTAACGCTGTCACGCTGTTAGCGTCACATTAACATTTGACAAGTTACAAGTTACGAGCATTCCACTTGTCATTAAAATATGCTAAAAAATATATTAACAATTTCTAACTTGGCTCAATAGCTATTGAGACGCGTTTAAAGTTGAGCAAGGTGCGGATTATTGTTTTTAAATTGCGCCCAAAGTGGGGCGCTTAAAATATGGGCATTTTTCAAGTTAATTTTCTGTTCTCTTTCAAGATAAGTTAACTATAGAATAGTTTCTTCTAAGAGTTTCGATATAGAGATGTTGAAACGGATCGTCAAAAATGAATTGAATACTTACTCTGTTAAACGGTTCGTTGCTTTATTTCATTAAATTTAAATTTAGCTGAAAATAAAGAAAATTTTAAAGTAGTTATTCCTATATATAATATTTACATAGATGTAATTACCATCACAATATTGAACTTAATTCTCTTCAGAGATTCAGGATATTCATTGTGAAAAACTTTGATATGGAGATCTCTTGATTCGATATAGAGAACTAGTGACTTTATTTTTTTCTGTTTCAAGCTGAGGTGGCGCCCAAATAGGGGCGCTATAAAACCGCAATACGGGAATAATGCGGTAAGAATATATGCATATATGCTGACAAGCTAATGTATTTCCAAATAAGTGTACTTAGTTTACAGAGAGAGGAGAGAGAGAGGTTATAATATACTTCCTCCTCTAGAACACCCCTCCTGTTGTTAACACCTGAACCCAAACCCACCTCAGCTATTTGGCAACTGTTTTTGCAGTTGCGCTCGCCTGATATGAGGAATTCTCGTAATCAAATACTATGACCAAATAATCGACAACTGTTTGCAATTGAAATTCGCGTTGAAATTTTTTTGTTTTTGCTTTTTATTTTTGAGATAAAATTTGCACATTTAGAAGAAAAATAATAGTTGAATGAGAATGTGGAAGAGTGTGTGTGTGTGTGTGGGACACTATTGGCATAACAGCGGCGCCTACCGATACTCCCTCTTTCCGCCCCCTTCCAACCCCTTCCTCTTTCCCCTTTGCCCTTTCAGCTGGTGATGATAACGAGCTACGTTCTGGGCTTGGAATTGAGATGGGGACCTGATGACTATACCTTGGCTTTGTCATAATTCTCCTTATACATATATTCTTGTTGTTGTTGTTGTTGCTGCGCTTTATTTGTTTGATCAATAAATTTGCGCGTCGCTTTCCAAATAAAATAAAAGAAACTAAGAATCGTTTTGTTGCCTCATCGACGACCCCAAAACCCGCAACTCGCGGTGTTTTATTAATGAAACTCTTCGAATGTTTCCTCTCCTCTTTTGTTGTTTCTAGTTTTTTGTCTCTGCGGTTTCCATTTCCATTTTCCCCACTTTGATTGTGTCATGTTATTTGCCCAGCTGCAGGGGGAGAAGAGGGTGTCAGAAGGGGGAGGAAACGGGGAATAGATGACGATTAACATAGCAACCTTAACCCTGATGACCCAGACCTGAGTGGAGACAATATACTCTAACTACATAGGTAACTGAGAGGGTCTATCAGCTGCTTAAGTCTGTATGTCCATATGATAATATTAAATATTTTCTTATATAGAATGAAGACTTTAAGAAATTTCATCTCATTTCTCTTCAAGTTTTTAATAACGAAATAATAAAATCAATAATATAAGATGTACTAATAAATGCAAATATATCTTTTTATATAGTATACTATTGCATTAAGACTTCAACAAATTATATTTATTTCATATCTTGTCAAATTTTTTAATAAAGAAAGTTCGACTGCACTTGGACTTTAGTTCAATTTGTTTAACACAAAAATTTAACATATACACATATATTATATTATATCTGAAAATATATTATATCTTATCCACAACTGATTCTACGGTCGAGCTTCGATAAAGAAAATATACCTGTAAAAAAAATTTTGTAATTCTATATTCTTCCTTAAGGAATTTGTATATTTTGAATATAAAAAGTTGACATTATTTCAGTTAATTTATATTATCTGTTTATTAATAATTCTTTATAGACTGAGACGCAATAAGTTTATTTATCGTGTATAATTTAATTCTGAGTCGTAAATCAAATTACTTTATTTGAGCTAAGTATGATATTAAACTACTAGCGATTAATAAGGGCTATCAAAATAAATTCCCCTTCTCAGCTTATTCGGTTTCAAGAACTTTACAGTTAAACTGGGCTTTAATTTTTCCCTCTTTTATCAATCAAATTTTCTTTGTTTATCAAGTGCACTACACTTAGGTAAGACTGTAACTGCTGGTTTTGGCACTTATTAAATTTCTCTGTAAATTAAAGCTAATCAAATGCTTTTGAACCGTCAAGTGACCCCATGGCATGCGCAATTGAAGGGTATCTAAACACTTGCTATTTTTGACATTGGCCTTGAAAGTTCTTAGTTGTGGGTTCTCTCAGGGGGGTGCAGTTCACAGGGGGGAATTGCGTGTCGGCAGGCCATATGAAACCCGCTTGGACACCAGAGGGAGTCCAAAGGGGGGGGGGGGCTGTCATTGGGGGGTAGACCGAGAGATAGGGAATACTATGACGTTATCGTTGTGCGAGGCTGATGCAATTAGCCGGCTGTTCTGTGTGTTTTTCTGTATGTTTTTCTGTTGTGTGTGTTTGTGCTAATCATCGAAATGGCAAACGTTCCGTCTTCGACGGGTTTTGATTTATTAGCGTCAATTTTAATGTTGATCCCTTCCTTCACTCTTTCAGACCGCTGGCGTTAAAGCCCGGAGATTCGCCGTACCGTGAAAGTTTCTGGGCGGGACATCGCTATCTAAAAGAACGTCAAAAACTCCATCAACAACTGCAACCGGACGACTTGCGTTATAAAGAGGTTAAGATTCTACGTGCTCCCGATGGCAAATTCTTTCTCTCCAAAACCCTTGAGGACGAGCTAAAGGATGAGAAACATGTCCTGGATTTTATAGAATCGGAGCTACAACGCAGTCAACAGCCGTCAATGATTGCAGGGCAAAGGGCATGTGAGGATCACGTTCTGGAAGAAAGACGTGAACTTGATCGTCAGAAGCAACAGGTCAGCGAATGGAGGGCACGACATCGTCTTCAGAAGTTAGTGCGGGCAGAGAACAAGGTGACCAAGAAGTTGTTTGCGAATGCCAAAAAGATAATGCCCAAACAAATTGAATATAAAACCGAGTTGACCACCATTGAGGAGGTTGAAAATGAAGAGGAGCAGCAGCAACCGGATCAAGATGGTGATGGTGATGGTGACGGTGATGTAACTCTACGTCCCATAGCTGCTCAAGCAACTATGCCGGAAAATCTCAAGGATGTGCTCACACAACGTCAACAATTCAGGGAGCAATGTGAACGCAGTAGTCTCTACAGTGATCCCAAGTGTGCCACACCCTGGAAACTGTTTGCCAAGTAAACTAACCCCCCCCCCCCCTTACCATTCCTTATCGAATTAATTAATCCTTTTACAGCATTGCTAACAAACTGACCGCGGAGCTGGTGACGAAAGCAGAAGATTAACTTTATCACAGCATGGCAGGTTACCTCAAGGACTTTGTGGATACCAAGCAAACTCAATAAATCTCATTTCAATTTCCCGATAACGACAACTATTAACACAATTCATATCAAACAAATTTCCAAAACATTTGATTTTCCACTTTTTACAACACTATAATTGACACCTAGGAATAATAAATTCAAAATCAGAATAGGTACAAATTACAAGTACTATACTAAGCATAATCAACCGAAACCATATCATATAATTTCGAATTGACCATAGCACAAATTATGAAACAAGAAGCAAATTAAAAATGTATATGACTCTGAGATACACTGTAATATCTTTTATTACTATTTAGTTCCTTTTTCGATCATAATGAATTTTTTTCGCATTTTACTGATGTCAAATTTATAGAAACTAGTGTCAAATTCAAATATCTTTTCAAATCTTTTACTTTTTAAAATAAAGTTATATGGACATTGAAAAAATGATCTTAAGCCTGTGTCTTTCAAACTGATCATTGTATTTGTATAGTTCCAATTATAGGAAAAAGGACCATTATTCAAAATGAAAAGCAATCACGATCTATTTATGGTATTGAGAAGTCGAATATTTTTTTTAGCTCTTATAACTTGTGATATAAATATTTTAATGCAGATGGACAGGAATGAAGCACATAAAATTAAAAACAAGGTTGTTTCATTTTCGTAAAATCCAAAAAAAATATTATTAAAAACAAACTACATTATCTAAAATGTAAAATCAATTTAGAGATCGAATCGTGATCTGCCTAAAATTATGCTTCTATAATTTTAGACTAAATGGAGTTATCTACACGCCCAAAAATAGGTGATATCTTTTTATTCCCCCTTTTTGATAGTCCCTCAAGAAAAAACCTACAACCCAAATAGACGAACTTGAAGAAAAAATACAGCTCCTCAACTTTTAAAACTATTTGCAAATAATAAACTAAATAAGTTTAGAATTTATAATGTATACTTCATTTAAATTTATCCAATTAGATTTTGCTAAACTTAGCTGCGCCTAAAAGTAGACAACACATTTTAAAATCTCCGTTTCAAGTGAAAAAAAATCATCTTCCGTCTTTTAATAGATTTTTTTGCTCATAGAAATTAAATTCAATTTATACAGGAACTTAGCAACTAACTAGAACTATAGATTACGCACTAAAGAACTATGGAATATGTATATCGTATAAATAAATTTCGTCGATTAGGCATACTTAAGCATGTTAATTGTAGTTAATTAGTTATTAGTTATTAATTACTTGTACAATTCGACAAAAGATTGTCGCAAAATTCAAAGATGCTTATTATGTAAAAAATACAAACACAGTGTTAGTTGTATCTGTGTGTGTGTCTGTGTTTCGGGGTGTGTTTGGGGTGTGTGTGATGTCAACAGTGGTTTTTGTCGTATTTGTATTACGAATGTGGTCAAAACTATAACTAAATTATTAAAGGTTAATTAATTATAAATATAGCTTACTTACAAACTAAGTAGTTTTTTAGCGCTGTTTGTGTTGTGTGGCATATTTCCATCTGTGAGTGGTGTGTGCGAGGGTGTGTGTGCATGGAGGGGTGTGTGTGTAAAAAAAGTACAATAAATATGTGGCCGATCTAAGGAAGTGTACACAGAGTCGTGTGGTTGTTGTTATTGCTGGCTCCTCACAGCAAATTGGAGCAACTGACTTCGGAGGCGCTACAATCCGTTGATCGTGGCAGAAACTGTATGTGCTGCCAGGTGGCATTAAATCTGCACCACAACGAGAGAGACAGAGCGAGTTAGAGAGAAAGAGAGAGAGAGAAGATTAGTGATATTTCTTTCATTTCCAATAGTATATTTAACTCACAGATAACGTTCTGCCAGCTGTCGTTCCACATGCGGCTTGATACGTGCATAATCCTTGTCCGCAATCGTTGTACTGCAATGTTGTTGCATGTAGGCGAGTGTAAACAGTTCGTTCTCATTGAAGGAACGCAGTCCAGGAATACGTAATCGCTGTGTCAATCCCAATGCCTCATAGGTAACCACCTGATCAATGCCCGCTCCCTGGATGGCATTCCCAGCATCGATGGCAGTCACAAAACTGCTCAAAGCTCTTGCCGCAGTTCGTGCCGCACTCAATGTCACATGGAAACTCTTCAGTGCCTCCTGCGACATTTGACGCAACTCGTGAGCCAAATTCGGTGGCTGTCCGGCGGACAAACAACTAACATCCGGTTGGGCATATTGAATCTCTGGCACGACATCGCTTATATCCGTACCCTGGGCATTGAATTGTAGCAAAAATATAGACAAGTTGTTGATCAATGTCTCTAGGATGTCGGTGCCAATGCGGGCAAAGTTCACAGCGCTGGAAGAGATAAAAAGAAAAGATTATAATAACAGATCATAAACAAATATCTAATTCAATCTTTGGTGTCTTCAATTAAGACAGACAAAGAGAAGAAATACTTACACAGGGTAGCGATAGTCGTAATAATTGTTGTTGACCAAGATGCGTGAAATGAGCAGCATATTCAGCTTATTGGAGTAGGCAATGGGTTGTGGATGATCCCTTGTGTACATCTCGGATACAATGCTGTAAAGAATAACAATTAGATCAAGTATTAGGATTAGCTTTAAGTTAGTAATTAGAATGAACTTTCTCAGCTAGTGGCGAAAACAATTAAGAGAACACAAATGATTAAAGTGTTAAATAAAATTACTTTAAATTAAATAATAATTCATTTCCAAATCGATGAGCATAAAATATACATAAATTATAATTATATTATATTATAGAAATATATATAAAAATACAGCTACTGTTTATAAGTTTAACTTTATGTTAAATAGTTCATTTGAACAGTTAAATAAGAGTTATTATTATGCCATAAAAAAGTGCAGAATTTTCATAACAAAAGTCAAATTGTTTCCTATAAGAAATATTTAAAGGGATCCCTAAGTCTATCCTTCTATCCACCAGCATCCTTCTATATTTCCATACTCACACATCCAGCATGCTCAACGTTTTTAGTTTGTCCTCCATGCGGGATCGCCGAAATGTCCAAATGGATTCCAGATGCTCGACAAAATTCAGATTGCTCAGCAACAGATCATTGTAATAATTGCTTATATACTGCGGCTGATCGAGCACCTCGTTGGGTATGCCAAACTGTAGACGCATTTCGGCCAATTTCTTATGCAGAAATTGTCGAGCTGTCGGCTCCAACCAGTTAGCCTGTTCCAACGAGTCCTGCAATTGATTCCGCAAACTGTAGAACATCAATTGCAGAAACTTCTCATTGCCCAGCGTTTTATTAAGAGTATTTGAATCGGTGCTATGAATGCGAGCTCCTGCCTCAAATTGTTGCTTCGGTGGCTGTTGTTGCAATGCATCCACTGCAAATGGAACCCAATCTCGTACTACTTTACTGCAGAATAGCCAACGTGGATAGCTCGCTGTGCGTCCATAGATGGCATGATCAAAGTGCTCGGCCAGAGTTCGATATTCCTTGGAGAGATGCGGCAGCATTTGACGAGCCAATGACCAAACTATAAAATTGTTGATGGGCCTGTGAATGGAAGAAGTTGTAGATATAAATATATACTAGTATTTTATGGTTCACACTCACTTCTTGTCTGAGGTGGAGATCAGCGTGGAGAGCTCATGGAAGACCTCAACATCGCGCACCAACACCTCGGTGTCTTCGCTGATCCTTGTATTGGGGAAGATCACCTGCAACGACTCCATAATGGGCAGCTGAGGAGGAGAAAGTGCAAACGGATTAAAGACTGAAGATAAAATTGGATACTATGTAATTTCTTTTATATATTTTATTATATTTTTGCTTTCTATTCTAATTCTATTTATTGTTATATAGGAAATGTTTACTAGCAAAGTGTCCAGCCTTCTCCTTTTAATCCTTTCCTTACTTACAATCGGTCTCTGACTCCGATTTCTGCACTAAAATCGTTATCATATAGTAATTAATTTGATTTATTTATTTCCCCATCTGACTAAGACCTTTGCTGACCTTGGCAAAACCGTTAGAAACCAGTTGAAATAAAGATATTAGAACATTTCACAAACTAATTGTCAAGCTACAAAATTTGATGGGACTTGATTAGGAACTTGTTTTGAATATCTACAAAAAGACAGAGGGAAAAGTGGAAAGGATGATTTTATGGAGATGCCTCACCGATGGCGCAATGCTCTTGAGTTCGGCTAAACGAATCAGTTTATTCACTTGACGTTCTCCTCCAGCGCCTTTGGCAGCCTCAATATGATTGACAATGCGCTGTTCGTAGTGGAAAATGTCATCCGCAAAGATATTTGCATCCCGAGCAACCATGCCTGCAATTTTAGATAAAAAAAAAAGAGTTAAATAAGAAATCCTATTATCAGTTTAAACACAAACTCACCCATATTGATGGCAAAATCACGTAGTAACAGTTTATAGCCATTAACCACTTCCATATCGGCATCGGGGCCATAGAAATACTTGTCCGGCAAACCCAATTCACCCTCATCCAGTGTGATAATGTAATCATAGGGTATCGTATAACTGTTCTCCACACTAACACGATAATACGGAAAGATGCCAAACCTGGCCTGCAAATGCTTCAATGCGGTCTTGTATTCCCAATTCTGTAAACGATTCGTGGCCGAAACTGCCTGCCAACCACCTAAAAGAAAGGAAGAAAGGGGAATACGGATTAAATAATCAATTAATCAAATATCATGCGGTAATCCAATAATCCGGTATGCCGGGGAATGACCCAGACCCAGACGCCACTTCTATTTATTATTTATTAGTGGCAACATCAACTCAAGTTGAGGCGCTAATCAAATTCCCCAGAAGCGCAGAGGCATGAAATTGTTATTATTATTATTTTGGCAAAAAAAACAAAAGAAATATAATAAAGTTATGACAGCAGATGCATACTTCTATATCTATATCTGTATCTCTATTTGTATCAGTATCTGTAGCTGTATTTCTATCTGTATCTGTATTTCTATCTGTATCTGTAGCTGTATTTCTATCTGTGCCTGTATTTCTATCTGTATCTATATCTGTATCTGTATCTGTATTTCTATCTATATCTGTATCTATATTTCTATCTGCTTTTGTCTCCATTTCTCGACTGATTTTATATCAATTAAAAGCGCTAAAATGTTTGCCTGCAACGTCTTGGAAATTTCGGAGCGACAACCGTATTGCAGTCATAAACAAAGCCAAAATAAAAAACAAAGCAAAGGAAAGCATGATGTGGACGCAAACTGAATTATTAATGCTCTTAGAAAACTTAAAAACTTAGAAAATTAAAGAAAAGTCCACAATAAAATATTATATTTAAAAAGGAGAAAGGATCGCCAAGCATAAAAATCTTAATTTCAAAATAATGGCAACCCAAAGGTCTCTTCTATTAACTCTTCTATTAAAGAAATCGTAGCTAGTAAAATACTCAAGTATAACAAAGCTTTTATAGATCTTTATTACAAGACAAATTGAAGCACTTCACAGTCCTAAAAAAAGTTGAAGGGAAAAGAGAGAAGAACGAGGCAAATCGATTTCAAATTATATATCTTGGGGTATTCCGTAAGTATCATTGTGGGATTTGGAACTGGAGCCAAGTGTCATCATTCAGCTGATGGTCGGCTTTGATTTTGATGGTCGATCTATTAGGAGGGCGAATTGATTGTGTCAGCTGTATTTGCGGTATTAATTAGCGCCTGCGAATCGAGAAAACTTCAAATCTAACCGTGCTAGCCGGATTTAGTGTTGTTATAGTGATATATATATTATTTTAACAATTTATTGCAAATCAATGCGAGCACTTTAATTAACTTTAATTAAAGGCAAGGTATAAAAACTGAACGTTGACACGAAACGAGGCATCAATCCAGTGCAGCAGCTCCAGAGCAAAGCTTCATCCCATCACCTCTAAATCCAGCATGAATAAATTTATGGTAAGTCAGCGAATGGAATTGGAATCTAAAGAGGAATCGAAGTCTATATATATATTATTTCTTGTCTAGTTTTTGGCCTGCCTTGCAGTGCTCGGCTGCGCTTCGGCACGTCCTGATCTCAGTCGTCAAGCCTATCGCTATGAAGTTGGCCAAAATGAGAATATTGTCACTGGAGGTGTGGTCTCAACACCTGTGATCACCACAACCACATCGTATCAGCCAACGGCATCGGGCACCACATACTTCAACAATGCTCCAACTGTCGGACAATTGACCGGTTACACCTCAGGCAATACCGGTTATACTAGCGGATCAAATGGGTATACTAGCGGATCAACTGGTTACACTAGCGGATCTAATGGTTATACCAGCGGATCAAGTGGATCAATTACATATGCCACAGGAGGTGTCCAAAACACTGGCAGCAGCTATTCAACCGATAGTTTCTCAACTGGCGGTGCCAATGTTGTCAACGATGTCATTGGTTTGACTGGCATTCATCCCGGACCTGAGATCAACTACAAGGAACAGGAAGCCTACATTAGTCACTTGGCCAACTTCCAACCGGCTCAGGTTACCAAACATTTCTATCTTCACACCGCTCCCGAGGATCATGATGAGCAACAGATTGTCCGTTATGTCAATGTGGGCAGACCACAAAAGAACTATCGTGTGGTGTTCATCAACGCACCCGCTTCGACCACCAGCAAGGCCAAGATTATTGCTAATGTGGCACCCGTTGAGGAGAAGACTGCCGTCTATGTGCTGTCCAAGAAATCGAATGCTCTCGACGTCAGTGCCGAGGTGGTCACACAGCGTCCCGTTAACAACAAGCCCGAGGTTTACTTCATCAAGTACAAGACTCCCGAGGAGGCAGCTCATGCCCAGCAGACCATCCAAGGTAAGATACTCCCTGGAAGCCTGATTAATAACTAGTCTAGTATTTCCTATAATATTCAAACTTGACAGAGATCCATAATTTTTGGTAGATTTGAAAAATTCTGATTATTCTAATATTTTTCTCTCTCTCTTCATCTCCTAGCCAACTACGATGCTCTTGGTGGCAGCTCTCAGACCAGCGATGAGGGTATTGTGCCCGTTTCCTCTGTCATCAACAGCCTTGGTGATAATGGATCCTCTGGTGTGCTCTCTGATGCCTCTGGTGGTATCAACATTGTTGGCACTGGCGGTGTTCCTGTTGTGGAAAACGGCAACAACGGTGGCCATCTTCAAATCGATGTCACTGGCAGCAGCAGCAACACTCAAACAGCTCAGATCGGCGGTGGTGGTTCTCTTGTGGGCAACAATGTCATCCAGACAACTTATCTGCCAGCCAAACCCATCCGCTCGGTCAAGTACTAAGCTTGCTTCCTTTGTCCTTTGTCCTTACACTGCCACAAACCCACAAACGCACTCGATTATTGCTTCTAACTGAATAATCCATGGTGATTATTTCTTCTAGAATTTGTTTATGTAACTTTTGCGATATTTTTCTAAACACACATTTTTTTCAACAATTTTTTTTTTAATAAAAACTAAGCATTTCTTAAGGCATTCAAAAAATATAAGCAACACTTGTTTGTTCATTGAAAGTGGGATTGAAATGCGGCAATATTGAATTGAAAAACATGGAAATTGATAGAAATTGTAGTTAAACAACTAATTGAAGAAAGAAATTTAGTTAATTGAATTTAAAGTTTATTTTAATTGTAACTGAAAGAACAAAGTAAGAGTTCAAATAGACATTGAATAATTACAATTGATTGACAGCCTGTTAAAGTAGTAAAAGTGCGATGAAATAGAAATTTGGATTGAAAGTTTCGATTGATTGAAAACTTTGGTGCCTTGCACAAGCAGGTGACTTAATGTAATTCCCCCACACCGCCCTTCCTCCTTTTCATAACCGCTAAATCGAGTCAACTATTTGGCAAGCTCTTCATAATTGTTGGAACTACAACAACAACAACAAAGACAACAGTTGAAGCGACCACCAAGCAACCAAAAAAAAAACGATGGCAAATAAATTAGCGTCTTAAAAAAACAACAAGAAGAAATATATAAAAAGAAATAGGGGGAAAAAACACACACAATCACACACACACAACCGAAAGGCAAAAACAAAAACAAAGTCAAATCAAAATCAAAATCAAATCGCTGCAAGGTCAATTCACGCCAATGCAACGCATTAAAATACCAGAAAGTATTAAATAAATATATAGAAATACACATATATTTATATATATATTTAGTATACCATACATATTGTATAATTATGTTGTAAAGTAGATGTTGCCACGCCCTGCGTTGAAACGCCTTAATAAATCCGGCGCCAGCAAACAAATTTATGATCCATGTTGTCAGAGATGATAATGTCTGGTATATTGGTATTTCTTTGGTATTTGTGGTATTTTCTTGAATATCTACAACATTTTCTGATATCGTTTAGGCATCTGCATATTAATGGATTTTGGAGATCTTTGCATAAAGATAATCACACCTACTAAATAAATGATACGATCTCTGTGTGGAGTCGAAACGATTCCAAAAACATTTGTCCCTCGGTTTTTACTGTCAACGTTCATAAAAACTTACATAAATTTTCATATTGTATTCGACTTAAGGTGGGCGGGGGAGGGGGCCTTTAGATATGAAAATTATTGATATGGATATAGATATTCGATATCGATATGGAATGCCTAATTGATAATTATCGTTTTGTTCGCTTTTAATTCAGCAGCGAGCTGCTAATAACTGAATTAGTAGATCAGCTAAACGATCAGTTGTTTCAATCAGTTGTTTTTATTATTTGTTGTTGTTAAACGACCCCACAATGCGATCCTCGTTTTCCGAAAAGAGAAGAATGATCGATTCGATTTAATAATTAAATAATTGTTAAGTAGTTTAATCGATCTTCCATTCATTGAGTAGTTTGAGCAACAGAAGGAGAAGTAGATCACCAATTTATTATTTATTTCAATGAGTCATTGATCGATTAGAGATTTTACTTGAATAATTAGATCAGGTGTTTTTGATCATCAGTTTTGTTGTGTTAGTTATGGGATCCTCCTAGACTTATAAATCTCTAGATGTGTTGAGCCATGTATACGATGGACATCTCTCAGGGAAAACGAACCATTAATGATATATAAGATCTTTTAAGTGAATAAATAAATAAAGTAATCAAAAATTTGTTGAGTCGTGCTTAAGATCATCAACTGATCGATCGGCTGAGGAAGATTAAACAATCAAACAAATCTTGTAACTGAATTAGTAGATGAGCTAAATAAATAACTAAAAGATATTATATTTTCTTTAAACGATCATCATCTTCCAGGAATAAAGATTACTGCTTAAAGATATCTAAAGAAAATGAACTCAAAGATTACATCTTATAACTGACCAATATCCAATACAGTTCTTATTACGATCTTTCTTACTTAGGATCACTTGTCAATCAATTGAGAACATTTTCCTAAATTTCCCATTTTTCCAGGGAACACCTTGTCAATAAACGATCAAAATCGATCAGTTAAAAGACACAGATGTGAGTGAGCTCATAAATCGATTCACCCGATGACAGCACCATATGCAAATCGATATCTATATATCTATATAAATTCATAATACATATATCTATCTATTGATACAAACTGCTTCCACATTTGGCCAAATTATGTTTTATGAGTTTATATATGGTGCTCTTTTGTGGCGACCTCCAATGTCGCCTCTTCAGGTGAATGTGTCGCATTTTTGGTTTGGGTTTCGATTTTGGGTTCGTGCATTCGCTAAAACAACAGCAAACTGACTCATCAGCTATATTTATTGCTCTCATTGTGATTATTGTTATTGTTGTTGGTGTTATTGTTGCTGAGTGGTTTAGGAGGCCACCATACGATAAAAGCATTGTTGTTGCCATGGGAAATACAAATCAAACCATTTACAATCATTATAATCATAATTGTATTATGCAATTTAAGCAGACGGAAGAAAAGTCTTCAAATTAGAAGATAACTCCCAAAAGTCAGGGCTATTGAAAGTGTTCAGTAGACAAATTAAAGTAGCTATTATATTTTATTCCAAGTATGTGCTTATGTTAAGCCTTAAGCTAAGAATTGCTCTTAATAATAATAATCATTAATTCAACATATTTAATTTTTCAACTTAGAAACGTTCCTTCTAAATATTATGGAAGCAACTTCAGAGCCTGACCTAAAGCATTACGATAAAACTAAGATAGTCCAAAAGTCTATAGTTTAAGATGTCTAGAAATTTAGCACAAATTTTGTTATCATTGTATTTATTTTCATTAAATTATAGTTATTAAGGGAGCAAAAGGTTGAATTTGTATTCCATATGTGATAACATTATGTAGATTGATCAGAAAATATACTATAAAGAATTCATCAAATCCTATCAAATATATTCTAACTATTTAACATATTTAAACACTATATTTTGTTTTTAAAAACAACTGATTAATTCTGTAATTTCAGCAACTCTTCGCTTATGTTGTTTTCCCAAGTTATAGCCTTATATAAGTCGAAATTTGATTCGCATTCATGCAGATCTTGTCATTCATATGGTGACTGTATGAAATCATCTTTTAACTGTTTGCAAATTTGCAAGTTAATCGATCAACTCGATCAAATCTGATCAACTCGAGAGCCTAAGAAAAACCCAAAACAAACTAGTTTCCAATATGTGAACTTTAAGGCCTAAAGGTGCCGTTTAATGAGATGCAGCAAAGCCGTCAACAAGCCTACAAAAGTTGCCAATTTGTTTTATTATTTTATTTTTTTTGCTGTATATTAGATGGTATTATATATACAATATATATGCAGTAGATCTACTCGATGAATATCTATTAATAATGTTGAGTTTGTGCTTGAGGCCAAAGCAACAGTCAAGTTCAATGCCAAAGCTGCCAAAAGATACAAGTCGATAGATACAAAGATACATAGCAACAGATACAACAACAGCAAAAACAACAACAGCTTTATTTACTTATTCGAAATGTAAACCATGGCTACGCGTTCAAGAATCGACCACGCCTCGAAAACAACAACAAAAACAACAAGAAACAAAAAATAAGAGAAGATACAGTCCATCAGTTGACGCATCTGTGAGATACATTTGTGCATTCGTAGATTTGAATAAATTTTAGGTCACATTGAGCCTATGAATCTTGAATCTTTGAATGTGTTTCTTTTCTTCTTCTGTTTTTTTTTTTTGATTCATGAATGTTGCTTGAAATCTTGAATCTCGCTTGAATCGCTGCTTGAAAGTTGAATGCTGAGCTGAGAGAGCTTCGTGGTGTCTTTATTTTCTTGTCTTAGATTTACATAAATTACAACAACAAATTGACCAGACTGCGTCGACTGCGCTGCTGACTCTGCTGCCAGCGCAGAGGGGGAAACATATCGCATATAAGTCAAGTGGAGCGTCAAGAAATGCAACCATTGCCCCAAAGCGATCCAATCCAATCACAAACACAAATTCGTATTCGAAAACAATCCGAACAATCGAACGCGACGCGACAATCGATCAATCAAAAGGGATCGGGATATATATTAAAAAGGATTATCAGTATATCAAAGGATAAATTCAGCATGCAGTTAACTCAAATCCTATTTGGCATTGCCACATTGGCTGTCTTGGCTGTCGTCCAGGCTCGTCCTCAATATGGCTACGAACAACCGCAGGCTGGAGATTTACTTGTGGGCGGCGTTGGCCTCGGCAATCCCGGTAGCCAACATCATCAGCTTGGCCCACAACTTGTTGGCCAATTGCCATTGTCACATCGTGGTGGTGATAAGTATTTGCCACCTGCAAGCACCACACAAGCACCGATCATCAATAAGAAATTCTATTTGGTTTCCGCACCCGAGGATCACAGCAATGATGGCAAAACAAAGCATTTGGTGTTGGGCAGACCACAAAAGAATTATCGTGTTGTGTTCATCAAGGCACCAGCTGGTGATAATGCCAATGTCAAGTATTCGGCCGAGTTTGCTCCACAGGAGGAGAAGACCGTCATCTATGTGCTGAGCAAGAAGGATAATGATCTGGATGCTGGTGATATTGCCACACCTGCTCCAACACAGCCCAGCAAGCCCGAGGTGTTCTTCATCAAGTACAAGACCGATGATGAGGCTAACCAGGCCCAGAAGGAGATCCAGGGACAATACGACAAGCTCGGTGGCACCAATGAGTTCCAGGAGGATAACAATGCTCCAATCACCTCGGTTATTGGCAGCCTCGATGGCCTCAATCCCGATGGCAGCTACAACTATCGCCAGATCAATCGTCCTTCCGGACATCCCAGTGCTCAGTATCTGCCCAGTGGACTCAAGCGTTAAACAAGAAAAGAGAATGATAGATAGATTCCTTTACCAATCTTCCCAATTCCCAATATTCCCTCCTTCCCCCTCCCCTTACCGACTTTGTTGTGTTGTTTAGTTTTAAGCACCCGATATAAAATGTTTTTTTTTGTTCAACTTTTTTTTTTGTTGTTGTTAATAATATAAAAATAAACTGTATATTTAAAAAGTACGCAACGTTCTTCTTCTTCTTATAAGGTATAAGGTCGCGTAGTTTCCGCGCTATAAAATGCCATTTAAAAAATTAATAAAAATGCCATAAATAAATTGAAATGTTGCTCAAATCAAGCAAAAGCCCAAAAAAAATATATAAACTTAATATAAATAAAATAAAAGGTCCGAGTCCAAAAATCAAAATGCACACAACCAAAATTCAAATCAATTCAAATGTGTCCAAAAATTCGACACTCAACAAAGCGCCCGGCGCCTGAAATAGCTCAAAATTAGCTTAAATGAAGTGAGAAATCAAAATAAGCTCATCAAATTTAATTATAATTGAATCAAACAGCGCATCTTTTCTTCAACCGATCGTTAAACTGACGCTGCATGACAAAATATGAAACTAAAGAGAGACACAAGACTGAAGACCAAAGAAGAAGAGCAAAGAGAGAAAAAAGGAGGAATCGTAAAAAAATAATTAAGAGATGCATAATTAAGTAGTTATTAAACTGATGGGGGGAATATTCATTAACGTTGGAATATATTAAACGATACAAGAAAAGACGGAATAACATTAGGAAGGAAGATTTGACAAATAGAAGGAACTATTGGGATAGAGGATAGCTTTATAATATAGTAGTCTGATTTTA
Organism: Drosophila putrida; assembly: GCA_037043535.1. Lineage (NCBI taxonomy): Eukaryota > Metazoa > Arthropoda > Insecta > Diptera > Drosophilidae > Drosophila > Drosophila putrida. The sequence continues at coordinate 1,386,112 of JBAMBI010000016.1, forward strand.
ATCCCAATTAAGTCGGGTTGTAGGATCCTTATATATTCTTAGACTTGCTATCCTTTCTCAGTTTTTAAAACCATCATTTGTACCTAGTGTACCCAGTGTACCTAGTGTACCTAGTATACCTACTGTACCTAGTGTACACTAGTGTACCTAGTGTACACTAGTGTACCTAATGTACACTAATGTGTACCTAATGTACACTAGTGTTCCTAGTGTACCTACTGTACCTAGTGTACCTACTGTACCTAGTGTGCCTACTGTACCTAGTGTACCTACTGTACCTAGTGTACCTACTGTACCTAGTGTACCTACTGTACACTAGGCACTCAAGTCCTAGGGGGGATCTCATGCTTGCACGGTTAGAACCGGTTGGGAATTGTAAGGTGAAAAAATGAAAAAAAAAACTGGAACTTGTAAAAATTTATACTATTACTATACTAGTACTTATGACAAGTGTTTTTGTGTTTTTTAAGTAATTATTATTATTTCTTATTATTATTTTTAATTCTTGTTCTTAATAAAACTAAACATTAATCAAATGATGTTAGTTGTACCATTTTGGCAAATGCGACATGAAAGTGTAGGAATTACGCGTCAATTTATGCTAATCGATGCGCATCGAGACCTAAAATCGACCTGAAATCGAAATCGAAATCGATGTCAAGCCGATAGTCGTTGAATTCTCAAATAAAAAAAACGCTATCGCTGCTTGATATTTTAATTGTCTTTGACTTGTTGACAACGCAGCCAAGCCAAACGAATTAATCTACTAATCAGCCACGAGGCTGCTCAACTGGCAACAAAAAGAAAAAAGAAAACAACAACAAAGAAAAATGTTGAGCAAAATGCAAAGGCTGTGAATTGAGCAGTTCCAAAAGCGCAGATTAGATCAGAGCTAAGCGCAACTCATTAGTCAAAAACGTGCGAGGGCGTTGAATGATGCCGCAAATACTATGTATAATAAGCTAGACAATGGACCCACAGATACACACACATACATACATATATAGACGGTGATAAATGATAGATGAGCCTACTAAAAAATAAGCTACAAATCCATAACGAGATCTAATTAACAAATGCAGCTACATGGCATAAATAAAATAGTCGCTCAGTGAAATCGATTGCAAATATTCTAAAACTAATTTGATTGGATTTGTAATGTAAGTTGTAATAACAAAAAAATAATTCATTTAAAATAGGAAGTCAAAAAAAACTGTCGGAAGTCGTAAGTAAAGTCCTGCGATGTTTAGAAATCCTAAAAAAGTCATTTAAAATTCTTTAAAAACCATTTTCACAATGCATTTGTAACTTTTGCATAAATTTGCAAACTTTGCCATTAACTCTCGATTATGACACAAAAGTTTATCTCAAGATCTGAAGATTTAACAATGTTGTAACATCGTTGTGTGTTAGAGATTATTTGAGTTTTGTTTCGTTTGTTTCCGTTCGACATTAAACGCACAATTAATTTGTGGCAAGTTTGTTGCCTAAGTCTTTTGTTTCCATACTAATTGGGCCAACGAGAAATGAGTGCAAAAATCATGTTCTTCATCAGTTCAGCTTTGTATAAAAATGGCACAGCACTCTCCAGACTGCATCACACATTTGTGGCATCCACAAGCAGCATGTTGAACGTAGTCACTCTCTCTGCAACCCTGTTGACTCTCACAACGGTCAGTCAGTCTCAATTCGCGTCGTCTTCGCCGTCGCGTTATTATCTGCCACCGGTGGCAAGTGAAAATGTGGCACCACCGATCATTACAAAACAGTTCTTTAGCGTGTCCGCTGCAGAGGATGCACAGGATGTGCAACCGCGTACCAAGCATCTGGTTATTGGACGTGCCACACGCAACTATCGCGTCATCTTCATACGTGCCCCAACGGCACAAAGTGACGCTATCAAATATACAGCCGAGTTGGCGCCCCAAGAGGAACGCACAGTGATCTACGTGTTGAGCCGCAAACAACAGGAGCTCGAGGCACAGGATATTCAACAATCGAAGCAACAACAGACACCTGCCAAGCCCGAGATCTTTTTCATTCGCTACAAGACAAATGAGGAGGCAGCTGCTGCCCAACGGGAGATACAAACGCAATATGACGAGCTGGGTGGCAACACTGAACATGCCGCACCCTATGTGGCACCAGTGCAGTCAGTAGTGGGTGCCTTGGATGCTGCAACACCACAAGTTGCAGGAGCAGCAGCACCACCAGCAACAGCTCCACTTGCACCTCCAGTTGAGGGCTACGATTACCAGCGACCCATGGCACGCCTTTTTTAATAGAGATAATGATTAAACTGGTGATGATGATGATGATGAATGCTGGTGGCTCAACTGCTGTTTTGGGTGGTGTCGATTTAACGATCGACCCACGCGCATCACACACAAAACTACTAAAGCTAATTAACATTGCCGGGTAGCAGAATTTGCATAAAACTGATAAGCGTTAAAGAAAGAAAACAATATAGATAACGAAAATCTATAAAGAAAACAAAAATCTAATAATACGAGTACGACAAAATAACCCCAACAATCATCCACACCATCTACAACAACAACAACAAAAAGAGCAGTAAAGATAGCGAACGCGTAAATAAAAAAGTTCGACTCGCAGTCACAAAAAGTGTTTTTTTTTGTATTTTTTGCATAGTTTTTGCAAACTTTTGTGTTTTATGTATTTAATTTCAATTTTTATTATTTAACTAATGTTGTTGTTGTTCAGTTTTGTTTCTTTTTTTTGCCCGTTTTTTTTTTTGTTTTAGCAAAGTGCTTTGACCCTGTGCCAAACGAGAGGCAGATTAACAGACAAAAGTTAAAGCCAATGTTGAAGCATATGGACAATCAAGAAAGCAAAGGATTATACAACCGAAAGTCAGGTTAGATCGTGAAATAATCTATTGAAAAGAACACAAAAGAATCTTATGCTTATACCAAGAGAAGAGAGCTAAACTAGATACCTAACCAAAACTATCCTAATGTCAAATTTATCATTCATATTTGTACACATTTTAAAATTGTTATCAACTTTGATTTAGTTTAGTGCAATTTTTTGTTGAAATAAATATATTTCTATTGTTAATATTACTTCAATTTTAAAGTGTTGTTACTTAAGTTTTCTATACAGTTCAGTTGTTAAAATTGGAGACTATAAGTATAGAAGTATCTGTTCATAAATGTTTTTAACAACTTTTAGAACATTCCAGTATAAATCGTTAATAATAGAGAACTTCAAAAGTATATGATAAGCTTGACAATAATAGAGAAGTTCAACTATATCTTTGACCTTTTCTTGTAAATTTTGTAAACTATAAAGAGCTGATTATAACTGAAGCTATTTCTCAATTGCTTAGGAAATGTTGCAAGCATTGCTATCACTTTTTGGCTCTTTTAGGGGCTTTGTAGTTCGACTATGTTTTGTGCGAAAACAACTTTAGTTTAATTTACATAAATTTTGCAAATAGTTAAAGAGATGAAGAAGAAGAAGAAAACAAGACGGCAATGCATCTTGTTTTGCTGTTGTTGTTGTTGTTTTTGTTATTGTTGAAATTTGACTTCTCCGCAAGCAGCTCGTGTAGATTTATTTGCATTTGCATTTAATTAATGGGATTTGGAAGCGACACCAAATCTGGACATCAACTGGACGACCTTTTTGTGATTGGCAGCCAAACCACACACAACTTGGCAGCTATTAATCTTGAGATAAGCAAAAACAATAATAATAGTAATAATAATAGTAATAGAGGAAAACGTTATGCAAACTTTTAAATACAAGGCCAACCGAAAGTCTGCAGTTAAGTTTGTGTTCTAAGTCTTTCATTTCGTTGAGGGACCTGCACTTGACCCACCAAAAAGAAAACGATACCATTTGAGTGAATTTAAATAACGATGTGACAAAATACTTAAAAGTATTTTAAGTATTTGATTTTTTGTCTGTTGTCTGTTGAATATCAAACTTCAATCGGCTTATTTCAAGGTGCGCATAAATCATAACATTTTCGGTCATATAAAATGTGGTCTTAAGAGACCCGAAATACTTCAAATACTTAAAACTGAACCTTAACCTGAACCTACGCGCTCTGAACCACCGACAAAGCTCTCAGCCCCAAAGCGCATTCAAATTATGCCAATTATAATGAAATTTTTCAAATATACACAAAATAAATAAATAAATACTAAATAAATATATATGAAGAAAACACAACAAGACAAGAAAACATGCCGCGCCGTAACCGTTTGGAATTTTTGCTTTTAGCCGCTATCGAAAAAAATACAAAAATGACACAACATAATCGAGTCATCTTCATTTTTTTGTTTAGATGCGTGCCGCCGCTCAAAATCCCTCACTTTGCTTATCAAATGGAAATGCCTTAATTTATAGACCAGACAAGACAATCAAATAGCAAGCCTCAAAGTTTTTTTCTCTCGTTTTGGGAATTTTTGGGAATTTGGCAAGACGCATCTTAAGACCGTCTTAAGTGAAGCAATTCAACTGTGCAACTTTGGCCAAGACCTTGCCAACTTTTAAAGGCAGTTCTCCTACAAAGATGTCAATCAAATTTTGTTGTAATTATAAATTGAATTTTCTAACAGAAGTAAGACTCTTTAATATATCTTAAGGGAAGTAAAAATGCACCACATTCACTTTAAAAAACAAATCATATAAATTATTTTTACATAACTTTGCTATTTTTTGAATCGGTGCCTTCTTTACTACTACTTTTACTTTACTAATGTATAGTATAACAATTCTAAACTCTTTATTTCTGAGGTCGTCTTATTTTATTATCTTTTAGTATCCTGTAACATGTGTCAACTGAAGCTTTGCAATCCTTCATTCAACAGTCTATGATAGCTGTCTAATTATCTTCATATACAACCAAGTTTCAGTGAACATATTAAGTTACTAATAGATTCTATCTCTCTATGGCTCACAAAAAGGTTTCTAATCTAACCGGCTTTTCATTCTTTTTCAATAACCATCATTTGGTATCCGTTTTAAGTCACATCGCATGCTTCTAACTAGTTTGATCTATTCCTAAGCAACTCAACTGTCAACTTTGTCTACGTCAATCGTAATTGTCATTAATATTTTTGGCGCCAACAGGCAAATATTTACTAGCAAAAAAAAATCCCAAGAAAAATTTAGTTAAACTCTGGCAAACATACATAATTAAATAATGGAAAAGAATACGTCAAACAAAAATCCCATTGCGGAAGTATTATGCGTATAATCTATTGGAAAAAATCACTCAAGAATTTGTTTCGGGAGGAAAATAAATGAGCTAAACTTGAATGTGGATAGCGGAGACAGCAAATAAATTGCGTTCATTAATAAAAAATCAATCAGAAGCCAAGAGATAATTTCATTAAAACAGAAAAGACGAGTGTAGAAAGAGAGAAAATAAAAGAGTGGTAAGTAGAAGAGAAATTTCAAATCCCAAAGAGAATGACAGATTGAAATGAAGGGAAAAGATTAAAGCTGCCAGGCTGATAAATCAATTGTAATAAAAATTTAATCATTAGTTTAAAGAATTAAAATATTTCAATATCAGTTATGTCACCTACAAAAAACTCCTGTAAATATTTAGTATTAATGGAATCGATATCAAAATAATTTAAATTCAACCTCTAATGAAATTTTTGAGTAGATATTGATATGCCTATTTATTTTGTAGACAATTTCAGAAAATTGAAATTGATATTTATGAAAAATATATATATTGAGTAAGAAAAATGTGATTCTTTTGTCTTATTACTTAATGGAATAGTCACAGCTTTTGTGTTAGAATACAGTTAATTTTGTAGACAAATTAATTAGTCAATCCATCATTTGAAGGACTCACAGTATTTGCATTTAGCTGCAAATATTCAAATGAGATGACAACGAAAACGAAATCAGAAATTGCAATGGAAACTAATCGATAGACAGATTGAATGAATACTGCCGGCTGATGACTGAATGAATGTGAAGACTTGCAAAGTGATCACTTGAAGCCATGATTTATGGCCAACAGCAATCAAACAACAGGTCATATTAAAAGGAAATCCACAATCAATGAGCGAGACAGAGAAAGACAGAGACAAGTCAAATGTCAGAGGTTTTGCCAAATAATTGAGCAATTAATTAAACACGACATTATAGAAGAGAAAAAAATCTCAAAAACAACAACTACAACAACAACATGGACATAAATATGAATATATCTCGATGGTATATTGAATATTGAGTGAATATATTTTTTGGAGGATGGTATCGCTCTGGGGCCTAAATATGCGACTATAAAAGCCAAAATCTCAGCGAGGAGGAGCAACAGTTCAACGGCAACTGAAATCCAACCAAGTACCAATTTCAACATGCGTCTCTTTGTGGTAAGGATCAAAAGGATAGACCAGCAAAAGGATTACCAGCTTAACTATCATTGAATACATATCATTCAATCAATCAATTTCTTTCATTTCCTGTGCAGACTCTGTGCTCACTCTTTGTCTTGGCTCAAGCCAAACCTCAGGGTTATAACTATGGAAGCGGAGTCTCTGGCACCTTGACGGGCACAAATGGCGGCTCCTTCTTGGGTGCTCCTAGCAATGCTCAGGGTGTGGCCACCTATGGTCCATTGGGTGCCTTCCAAAGTGCCAGCGTTGGTTCTTTGCTGAACAATGCCAACTCGGGTCACAGTCACAGTCAGAGTCAGGGAGCCCAGGGAGCTGGCAGTTACAACTCCGGACTCCGCACCTCGTCCTCAGGCTCATCTGGATTCGGCAGCTCTCCCAGCTATAGCAGTGGCTCTTCCAGCAACTTTGGTGCTGGCAGTGCTGGCAGCAGCTTTGCTGGCTTTGGACCCGCTCCCAATATTGGATTTGGTGGACTTGCTGGCTATCAAGCACCCAGCTATCAACAACAACAGCAGGAGGAACAACGTGCCGCCTTTGAATCGCCCATTGTCCACAAACAATTCATCACAGTTGCCGCACCCGAGGAGCATGAGAATCTGGAACGTGTCAAGCATTTGGTGATTGGACGTCCCCAGAAGAACTATCGTGTCGTTTTCATCAAGGCGCCATCTTCGAGCAGTGCCAACGTCAAGTTGTCAGCCGAATATGCTCCCAAGGAGGAGAAGACTGTCATCTATGTGCTCAGCAAGAAGGATTCCTCTCTGGAGGTCAACGATATTGCCACGCCAGCTCCAACCATTCCCAGCAAGCCCGAGGTCTTCTTCATCAAGTACAAAACCGATGCGGAGGCAAGTCATGCCCAGCAACAGATTCAGGGTGAGTTTTTAAAAACAACTCTACAAGATAATTATCTCAATTAATTTATGTGTATTATTATCAATCCTTTCAGCTGAATACGATCGCATTGAGGGCACCTCGGAGCATACCGATGGAGGCGTGGCACCTGCTCAATCTGTTGTTGGCATTCTTGATGCTGGACACAGTGGCAGCAGCAGCAGCGGCAGCAGCTCAGTTGGCGGTGGCAGCCAGGGACTTATTAGCAGTGGCAGCAGCAGCAGCGGCATCATCAGCAGCTCTGGTGGCAGCCACAGCATTGGTGGCAGTATTGGCGGTGGCAGCATTGGCGGTGGCTCCAGTGGCAGCCACATCATCAGCAGCTCTGGTGGCAGCCACAACACTGCTCAAAGCGCCACCTACTTGCCACCCAGCAAGTAAAAAAACATTCCAGCAAACAGCTAACAATTTTTTTTTTGCTAAATTAACGTTTTTTTGTATTCCCAAATCAAATTGCTCCTCAATAAAAATGACTATATAAAGATAATAGTGTTGTTACTGTGGCAGAAACAGTGGAGAAAGTAACAGTCTAATTAAAGGAAAACTATTTGAAACTGACAAACAAGTATAAAATCAGCCCAACTATACCATATGAAGTCAATCTTCCATATAGTTAATTAACAGATGAGAGAAGTCCATTAAAAATTTTCATTTCAATTTAGAAACACATATCAAAGTATTTTTTACCATTGTTAAAAGTAGCCAACAGTTTTAGTTACTTTTAGTTCTCTCATTTTTTCATCCTCAACAAAACGTTGAAAAACATTTATTATAATTGAAACCTAATTAATTATTTCATACAAATTCAACCATATCAAAGTTCGACGTTGTTCACAACTTACCGATAGATTTGATGGCCTGTTTAAGTAACAGATCCGATTGACTCTTATCGAGAGCATCGATGTCACGACAGTTCCTATAAAGACTGCTAATGGTCGACTCGACGGGATAGGTTCCCTCGGCGGCATTTGGCAACATGGATATGAATCTATTCAGTTCATTGAGTTCTGTAAAAACAAATGTAAATTCAAATTAAATTCAATAAATTGGAGTAGACTCAAATGGAGCTTACCCTGATACTCATTGTAAGTCTTGTAGTTCCATTCGCCGCGTTTGATTACAAAGTAATCATTGTCGGCATATTCGCGGGCAAACTTGCCACATGCCCAATCGTAAGTCTCGTGGCAAGGACTCTTCGATGTGTTGGCCCAAAGCAACAATTGTCGACTGCTTTCAACACACTCCCGTTGCAGGCACAGTGGGGCACGCATGTGGAAGGGAACTTCGGGCCAAAATGCCAACAACATGATGATGATCACCAACAATAGAGCACAAAGGCAGGCGGTGGCCACATAGAGAATGCGACGTTTTCTCGATAAATTCATCAGTGCATCAAAGGAGCGACGTCCTGGAAGCAGCAAGGCTATAGTAGTTGATAACACACACGACATGAAAAGATGAGATGAAAATGATATATGAGCATGATAAGTGTTAATGGATTAACATGTTACAAAATGAGAGTGTTTATCGTTATCGATCAACAGTTGATTGGAGATAATTAAGTGATTTATTATGGGTAGCTCGAAAAAATATGTAAGTTGTTATCGATAACTGATGCAATATGAATAACAGTGTATAGAAATGAATATTTAAACAACTGCATCTGATTTATTGTTGACTGAAAGCTGTAAATTATGATCGTTATCTATCGCATTTAAAAAACGATAACTTTATCAATAATTGAACTCAATTCTCCACTTATCAACAAATGTTTCTGAAGTGCTTTATAATATGACAATAATATGACTTGAGATTGAGTTACTCTCTTGATATCTTCTATCTAATTTACCTCTCAGTCCATTTGCAGAAGTATGCGTCGAATTGGGTGTATTTGCGGTGGGCGTAACCCCGCCCACAGCTCTAGCCTCAGTCAAGGCCTCCTTGCGTGCCGCCTCCAACTCTTTAGGCGTTAATCCCGCCTCATCCATGTGCAATTTTTGTTGATTTGTTGTCAACGGAGCCGTTTCGCTTCCTTCAATTTGTTGCTTGCTGTTAACATGGCCAATACGCTCATCATCTTGGCCCGTATGCAATTTATAGCTACGATCATCCACCTCATCGATGGCACAAATTGTTGGCTTATATTTGCCCGGATTCAGGGCCATGGCTCTTCTATATATAGATCAATTGCAACTGCGATATGTTTGTCTTGAATCCTCTGCGCTATTTTAAGCGCATTTTAAGTCAAGTAACTGGGAAGTACAACAAAAACAAGGCAAATTAATAAATCATTTGAAATCTCAGTGGGCTTGTCAATTGGCCAATTTATGAATGTTTGAATATATGGCAATTGATACTCATGAGTAGTTGTTTTTTTTGTTTATTAGACGTCGTCTTTATCAGCATATGAGGGAAGCTTAACGTAACGCTTGATTATCACAAAAGATTACCTTGAGACATGATATACAAGGCACACACACATCCACGCTCACACACACTCACACACATATGCACACTCATCACTTGCGCAATAGAAACCTCTTTTTAGTATATGGAGCATCACAGATAAGTATAAATCGCGCTGAGATAACGCCGCACAACGATAGCTATACTATATATATATATGGGCTATAAAGATCTTCTCTATATGCTCTACAATTACTCAAGAAATTGCTTTGACAAACTAAAAAAATTTACACACTTTACTTTCTTAGAAAAAAACCTATTCTTCGAATTTATTTCTGTTCCTATTTTATTATAATTATCCATCGAGTTTAACAAATTTTTTGAAAAGTAAAAAAGTGTTTTGAACTTCTTTTATTGTCAAAACAATAACTTGATATACTGTACATATATAGACATGTATATATATGTTGCATTCCTGTCCACATTTGACTTCTTTTCAATTTTCAATTGACAACAATTGCTGCCAATTTGCGATTTCAACTCGCACGAGATTCCCACTCACAAATCCCCAACCACATCTACATAATGTATAAAAATTGCGATATACATACTATATAGATATCTTGGTTTCAGTTTCTGTAAGTGTGCATAAATTTTAATTGATATAATTAGTCAAAGATAAAGCTAAAGTGCAAGTAGTTAAAAGTGCAATAAACCTTTGTCAAATTGCCTCCATAATTATCAATAAGTCTAGATCTATGTATAAACAGCTTGATTGATTGACTGATTGATCGATTGTTGAAGTATGTATGTATGTTGAGTGGCTCATCAATTTAGACTGCAAATTTCCCAATTCTTTTGAGTTGATTCAGCTAAAAGTGCTTTGCTCTGAATCTGAATGCAGAATGTAGATCATTTTACGTGCCACGCCCCAAAAAAAAGGGGGCTACGTTGCGCTTCGTTGAGTGTTTGTGGCTTAAAATAGCTAACACTTTGTAATTTGATAAGCTGTTTGTCATATAATCTTTGGAAATGCAAAAACAACTGAGGGGGATTTGGTTAATTAAATGGAATATGAGAGTTCATTAAAAAGCAGCAGTGGCGTAGTTATAGAAAGGGGGCTTTAAAAGTTATGGATAAACCCAAATAAAAACAATTTTTGCTGAATAAAATTGAATGCAAATGAGATAAACTATATTTCCTATGATTTCTATGAGATTTTTCCCCGAGAAAGAATTCTGATTACGCCACTGAGAAATCAATGCAATTTTTGGCCTAAGAAGTGTATATTTAGACTCCAGACTTTATGACCTATGACTGTATGACAGTCGCTGATTGGGATGATTTATCGTAGCATTGAAATTGGTTGAAAGCCTCCGGGATTATGATATGTGCTGGTCAGTTGGAGATTACAAGCGTTGCCCTGGACACCGAAGCTAATGAAAGTAACTCGAAGTAATCCAAGCGGAAAACCAAGAAAACTCATGAAACACTTGCAATCTTATCAACATAGCGATTATTGCCTTATTCACGTCCACTTTTTAGTCATTGGCACTAAGCAATAAAGAATGCCACTAAGATAGTGTATATTGTGCTTGTGTGTGGCAATTTGAGATAACTCTTTTTTGTTTTTGTTTTTCTTTTTTTTTTGGGCCAACCACATAAATGAATAAATTGTTGAAACCCCCACAACAACAATTGCTAAATGTTGTAGTTTTTTATTAATATTATTAAGCCTATTTTGTATTGATTTAATTAAAAATATTGCATACGTAATATTTTTCAGCAAATTATGATGAAAACTATTGACTATCTGTCTGTATATAGATCCAAGGGCCACTTCAAGAGCCCTGGCCTAAAAGACGCTAAGTGAGGGACGCAACGCAAGGCACTTGAGCAATAATCAGATAACTCAGTTTCGAGTCAAAAGTCTAAAGTAAATATGCATATCTTACACACATGTGTGTACTTACGCACACACACACACACACACATATATATATATTTTTACATTTTGAAAAATACAGAGATAAATTTATTTTGAATATGAGATCATTGTCTGCTTGTCATGACATCTCACAATCAGTGATAAGTTCTGATTCCCAGTTGACTGCTATGTCACTCATTGTAGGGAGCTAGAGAATTTATCATACAGTTGAGTTCTTTGTAGTGGTAAGCTGGTAACATTTATCAGGCTGCTTGCTAAGAAAACTCTTATGAAACACAGAAGCTGTCATCTATAAATAATAGTAACCATTTGGTTGCTTGCTAATTTATTGTTGTTAAATCTTTAATTAAACAATTTGTTGCTCACAGAACTCTAGAATTTCAAATTTTCCAGATCTGAAAAGATGCAGCTGTTGATCTATATTTAAATAAAATAATAGCAAACATCAGCTGCTTGCTACTAGCATATAGTTCTTCTTAAGCATCCTTAAAAGTTATTTGCTATAAAACTATAGTTCAGTTTAAGTCGCAAAGCTGCCTGCTGCAAAACTCTGTATAAATCATCTAAGATCATTACGAACTTACGCCTGACAAATCATTGACAAATTATAATTATTCAATTAAAATGCTGCGAAAATTTCCGCATTTTTTAAAGCCCAATTTTGCATAAAAAGCTAAGTTCACAAAAAAATGAAATATATATATGTATGTATATATGCAAATGTCAGATGATTTTTAATGGGTCGCAACGATGACGCTGTCGACTTTGACTTCACATCGTTTGTTGTAGTTCATCAAAGTCTTTATGCCGCGGCGGCACTTTTACTATAAATGGGCACACGCTCCAATACGACTACACACGCACAACAAACACACACCACACACACACACACACACATGCATTTGTACTATATGAGGAAATAGAAAAGAAGCCGCTGCATTATTGTTTATTACTTGTATCAAAATGTATTTTGAATGATAAACTGACCAAAAAGCATTTCATCAAAACGCTTAATTCGCATTATGCTAACGAGCTTATTCCCATTTGGAGTAGGTCGTACGGAGGGGGCAGAAGGGGAGAAGGGAAGAAGGGAGCTGGAGTGGGGTTTTCCTGCTTTTGCTCCGCTTATGGCAAACGGCACTTGCCACACACTCTCAACAGCTGCGCATTTATGAAAGGGGATGAAAGGGGATGTGGCACTTGCCACCAAATTCAAATATGCTGTGAAACGCAATTCAAGATTCAAGTTTCTTTATACGACGCAGTAAACGCAGTGTTTAATGTTGATTTTATCGATTTGTATAGATTCAAAAGTTTATTTGTCTTTTTAAACTGCAATTTATCACATAATTTCAATTTTGAGTTGAAGTTGCTATAATAACAGTAAAGAGAAGTCTGACAAATTGCACAAATAGTTCTAACTTTGCTTGATACAGAGATGATGGAAAATTCTTTATTTTAATCAATTTTCATTCATCCTATTTAGCATAAGAAATTAGTTAACTTAACCAAAGTGCTTAACAAAGTATATATTTCATTATTTTACGTGTTCAATTTGGTTAAGAGTGGCTTTAAAATCAGTAGAAAAATCAGATATAGGTAGGAATATTTTTATCAATATTTAGATAACCTTTGAGTTTAATTAAACGTGCAGTTACTGGAATACAGATTACTTTTGAATATATCTATTCATATTTATATCTATTTATTTATTGTTCAAACTGAATTCACTAATTTTTCTGTCTATCACACACACACACACTTACACCCACACCTATTGTGGGTGTATTCGTAAATTCGAGTACCCACGCTTTCTCAGATCTTATATGGAATTACGCGTATATCGAACATATTTCATTTAATTATGTCAAACTGCCAAAAGAGTTTTGGAAAAAACAGAAACAGCAACAAAAGATATAAAAAATAAACCGTCAAAAGAGACGCTAAATTTGACACACTTAAGTTAATAATACTACCCACACACACATCGATTAACAATATTCAACAATAAACATTAAATAATTTAACGCATGGAAATTCAATTTGACGGTTTGTCTAAATTGACTGTCAGATTTGTTGTTGCACCTGTTGAACTGTCATTTTTTCATCTAACTTTCATTTGTTGCTCGCTCTACTATTAGTTTGTTCTCTTAATTGATATTGTTGTTGTTGTTGTACTTGTTTTTGTTGTTGGTATTGTTGATGTTGTACTGTTGACTTTTAATTTGGTTTAATGGCGCACCAAAAACATCGTCGCTCATTATCTGAAAACTGTTACCAGATACTTCAGATGGGAAGAAAAAAAATACGTTAGTTAACTGTGAACGACAGTCAGACACCCTGTAGTCAAGCTTAAAGTAGACTAATTTATTATAAATTAAAAATGAATTTTTAGTTCAATTCATGATTAAAAAGACATTCCGCAAAGGAATAAGTCTAGTTTTAAAGAAGTTATGCCAGTTTAAAGATGATATAATATCCTACCCATAGTCCCTACCTTCAACTACTTACAGGGTATTAAAAGAAACTATTTGACTTTTGTATTTGGCAGCTCTGCCTGTTAAGATAACCTTGTCAACTCTGCTTGCACAACACTGCACAACAATAACAACAACAAACATACAATGCAGTTGTTGCTGTTGTTGTTGTTAATAAATGTGTCAACAATTTGTCAAGTTTTTTTGTATGTATTTAGCTAGTTAGTTACTAAGCAGCGACGCCTCCACGGACTGCGACTGTGACTGCGATGTGAACTGCAACAACGCTTTTTACGCTCAGCTGTGCACCCTTGAATTCAATGCGAATGTTTTTTTTTTTTGATTGGCACAAATTGATAAGAACTAAAATATGCACCGAAAATTGTTTATAAATTCAATTTCAACTTTATGTACAGTGTATGCTGACTACGATGCACTCGAGCGTAACTCACATGCATGCAGATCATAAATTTTATACATATCTACAGGTATAAAACCGAAGTCTAATGCATTGTTGATAGTATTATTAATAAAGCATATGAATTAAATTAAATCGCTTTCGTAGCAGAAGTTTTGACTTTTAACTGAAATTTATCTAAAACTAACTAGTCCACATATTTATAGGAAGTGAAGATATGTTAGAGGTAAAAAGAAGGAAAACTCGAAAGATTATGAGACTATTTTACTATTTTCAAACTTTATCATTAAAACTTCATTTTAAATTTCTTTTCTTTTCTTTTCAAATTTAAATTGGATTCTGTCACTATGAAAACACTTTTCTTACTTCCAATTTACCAAACTAACCAATCGGCTGTTTTAAACCCGTTTCACTTGGATTTGCAAGTCGATTCCAAGTCAATTCTCAAGGTTCAATACAAGTTCTGGATCTGCAAATTGACATATGTATGTATGTACATATGGCAAACTGAGAGTCTTACTTACAAGGCAATATTGGCTTTTAATTTTCATTTTTTTTTGCTGTTAGCTCAAGCGTAAATCAGAAGTTCAAGCGTTTAACGGAAAAGGTGCGGTTAGCTGGTATATTTATCTATGCACATATATGTAATGCATACACTTATGGCCATGCAAATAGAACAAGTCGAAGGAGTATTGTATTTCTTAATTATTTATGAATCTAGATTTTTGATGCTACAAGCAAACGCTTCTTATTAGAAAAATAAATGTAGAAATACTATTAAGATTTAATGTAGGGCAATTATAAAAAGAATATAATAGATAATGATAATTATAGAAAATAATAAATTTTAGGATGACATTTTATTGTATTTTTTGCTACAAGTATTTTACTATTTCTTAAAAATATAATTTTCCATTTAAAATAATTCTGTTTCTTTTATTATTATTTATTTATTTATTTTTATTTATTTTTATTTATTCTTTATTTATTTCTTTATTTTTATGGCCATTGCTGTATGTGTGTACACATTGACATAAAGCCCAGTCTGAAGCTCGTTTTAAAACAATGGAAAAAAAAGTAAAAAGCGCGTACGACAAACGCTCAGTTGAAAAGCAGCAAAAGAGAATGATGTGGATGATGCGGGTTAAAGGTAAGCTAGATAATGGTAGCTGAGCGGGAAAGGGCGAGGTAGGAAAGTTGGCGAGTTCAAATCGTGCGTGAGCGTCACAATGCGCAAATGCAAATGCAAAAGTAAAAGCAGCAAACATAACAACAACAACACCAACAACAACAACACCAACAAGCGGCACTTGCACATGCTCATATCCAACGGTATTTCAAAGCCAAAAGCAGCAGCAGAGAGAAAAAGAAACGGAAACAGTGTTGCCTGAATTTGAAACACTAAAATAGCCAATTTGATGCTAAATAAATAGCTAAAGAATAAATACATTTATTTTATATTTAGCTATAACAATTACAATACAGGATATTTTTGATATCTGTTCTTTGTCAGTTTCCAAAATAATTATTGAATAGTTTGACAATTATTTATCTGAACTAATTCCACAATTTTTAAGTTCACATCGAATGGCTTTATACCTCCGATTTGTTTGTATTCTAAACTAGTATTTCGTAAATACATATATTAAACTTTCTTGGCAATCTGCAACATAGTTAAATTTTTTCAAATAGCCCGATTTCTACATATGTATATGAGTGTACCTAGTGTACCTAAGTGTACCTAGTGTACCTAGTGTACCAAGTGTACCTAAGTGTACCAAGTGTACCTAGTGTACCTAGTGTACCAAGTGTACCTAGTGTACCAAGTGTACCTAGTGTACCTACACTAGGCACTCAGCTCCTAGGGGGGATCTCATGCTTGCACGGTTAGAACCAGTTGGGAATTGTAAGGTGAAAAAAATGAAAAAATTTATGGTTTTCATTTATGTAGTAAAGTGGTACTAATGAAAGCGAGTGATTATTATTATTTGTTATTATTGTTTTTACTTCTGTCTTTAAATTGTTTAAATAGGCTGTTTATTTTAAAAATAATGAGCATCTCATGATGCATTGTATAAATAATTGTATGTAATGTATATTTATATGCATCTTGACAGAATTCTGATGCTTCCTTCGACATCAATGGCAACGATTCGGATCCTACGCCACAGCAGCTTTCAATGATATTTTGTTCCTATATTCACATTCAAGTTTACTAAATAGTATTTCTAACTATTTAGCTGAGCTTTAATGAGCTTTCTATTATATTATTCTTTATCATCAGCTTTTTAAGTACTTCAATGATAGTACTTAATATTTTTAAGTTAAGTTTTTTAGTTTAGATATTCGAACTTTGGCACTTCTAAAATTGATAAATGTAGCTACTTCTTAGCTAAAATGGCAACAGTGGTTAGTTAGAGATGCCCAACATGTATACACACACACACACTCAAATGCACTTAAATGTTTGCGGATATCAGTTTTAATGGTTATCGTTTATTGTTCATCCCTGATCACGGGCACGGCAGTTGCTGCAACGTCGCGTCGTGACGACGTTGTGCATTAATTATGGGAATTTTCATTTCGAAATACACATGTGCACTATATGTGGTTGTGGGGGTGTAAATGGCTGCAACAACAACACACAATAACACACTTAATTATGTTGGAGGCGAAGAACGAAAAGCAGAAGAATCTCAGCATCCTAAGGTATAAAAGAAACGTTGCGACTGCGCTTAAGCAGCATTGACATTGGCTCTCGTTCTCTCATACAGATCTTGCTCCTCACCTTCTTCTTCTTCGCCCTCTCCTTATTGTTGTTGTTGTTGGTTGTCTTGCTTTGGTGACTTGATGAACCGGTTATGCCGGCATTTCTCACAAAATCACACACACACACATACAGAGACAGGGACACTTTTTAACTTTTAACTACGGCTTTAAAGTGCGCTCTCTGTACTCGCTCCACATTTGTACATCTCTTGGTTTTTCTTGCATTCCATTACATACACACTCTCGCTCACTTACTCTCTCACTCACTCACACACACACACGCACACACAGGCAGAGCCACCTGAAAGCGCAGCTTACAACAAATGTTTGCTTTTTACCTATTTGCTGTTGTTGTTGTTGCTCTC
This sequence comes from Drosophila putrida, assembly GCA_037043535.1. Taxonomy (NCBI): domain Eukaryota; kingdom Metazoa; phylum Arthropoda; class Insecta; order Diptera; family Drosophilidae; genus Drosophila; species Drosophila putrida. The sequence continues at coordinate 1,403,784 of JBAMBI010000016.1, forward strand.
CTCCTCTTGTTAATTGTATTTTGATTGTTAAAAAAAGAGATATCAGCATTCACTTAGCAACATTTAATTAATATATTAACACGACGACGCACTTTAAATACACGCTAAAAATCGTTTTTGATTTTTATTGTTCGTCGTTAAATTTTCGCACACTTTTTCTTCTTCTTGAGTGCTTAAGACTCAATTTCGGCTTTTAATCGTAGCCCATGCACATTAAGAAAACACACAGCAAAAAAAAGAAAAAAACTATTAACAAATTTAATATTCCTTGTTGTTTGAAAATAAAAACAGTTGCAGTTTTACGCGCACAACAGCAACAACGTACGACACAACTACGCAGAACACGTCGCGCAACGTTGCTTTCTCAATGATAACTAAAAAGAGAAAAGTAGAACAAAATGAACGCGGCAATTACCGTTCTATCGTGTGACGTAGTCGAGTTTCGATTGCAGTTACGCGCTGCTGACGTCGCCTACAAACAACAAATATTAACGTTGGCTCCATGAACATACTAACAAATACATGACATTTATATTTTACTTTATTTAACAATTTAAATTTGTTTATCAAGCGCCAAAAAATTAATTAAAACATTTCTACTTTCGAAAATGTATCCCAACCAGCAATAAGCCCATAGGTGGCGTACTTATGTTTTTCCAGCACACGAAAGGTGGCGGCGACAGAACGCAAGCGCAATGTTAACGCAAAAGTGCTCTGCTTTACATAACAGCGCTAATTACAGTTTAACATTGGCGCAAACTGTTTAATTTTGAAATGTAGAATTTCCAGCTGAAATTTAAAACTGTTAAGAAAAACAATAATTGGCATTTTTATTTTTTACATTTCGACCGTCATTTTATTTATAATTGTATAATAAGAAAATTAAATTTAATACAAAATTAGCGAAAAATAAAACACACGCATTTATATAAGTACAGTTAATAAATTAAACAATAGCGAGTTGTGTTTAAATAATAGGTAGACACAATGGGGCCAACAAAACTAGCTACATTCACATTACAATTCTACCCATAATTTATTTCGAGAGTACACCAAAAGAAGTCCAGTCAGCACTTCTTGCGGTGTAGTTAGGAAATAAATGCATATTAATTGTAATAAACGCCTTAATTGATTTTTTGTTTGTTTTTCTTTCTTTTTTTGATTTTAGTATATACACAAAGAGTTTTACAATTACAAAAAAAAAATTACACATTGTATTATTTAATAGTTTTTGTTTTTGCATTAACACATTTTGGCGTTGCAACTGGCAAACTTTGAGTTTGGCAAACAATTTGAAAATTATATTAAAAAAATAATAAATGAAAAACATTCTCACACACAGACATTTCCTTGGTGATGATTGAAAAAAAACGCCAACAATTTGACAAGTTTCAATAATGTTTGTTTGTCATTTAATTATAAGAGAAAACTAAAGTAGCACCTATTAATTTTTGCTTTTGCTTTATATATAGTTATATATGCTACAGTGGGCGTGGCAGTATGACAGACACCTCAAACTCAAAGCTTCTCTGCGGGCGGGCAGCATTGACACTTGTTTAAATCAAATATAATAATAATAATTGATTATTATATTATTAACTCATATTCATCATCATTTTTGTTTGTGGTCTCGTTTTCAATATTCGCTAACACTTCAAGCAGCCATTCATTCCACACTCATTTACATTGACATTCACAATCACATTCACATTTATATTCATAATCACACACTCGCACTCACACTCACACTCACACTAGCTTAACATAGTTAACTTCTTTAGTACAGATTAATATAGCACTTTTAACTTCTCCTCAATCAAATTTGCAAGTTCCATAGAAAATAATATAATTATAATTAAAAGAACATAATCAAAAATGAATTTAACTTTTTCGCTTTAGAAAGTTCTTAATTTCGTGACTAGGCAAGTTTTACGTGTTTTTTTTTTCTTTTTGTCTATAAAAAAAAAAACAAAAACTCATCGCAACATCGTTTTCTATGGTTGTTTTTTTGTTTTCTTGATTTTTCTCATTTCAAATTAGTTTTCTTATTAGTTTTTCGTAAAGCGCTTTTGAAAATGCGCGCGCGCGTTTGGTTTGAAACTTGGCTAAGCGCGTTCGTCGTTGTTTTTAGTACTTATATTTTTTTTAGAACCATTTCGCTTTTTAGTACGTTGTATTCAACTGGCGCATCCTTTTGTCTGTTAACAGAAACACACAAACTCACCACATCTCACATAAGATCGTTCCGGGATATTTTATAATTTAAATATCCTTTTTATGAGATGTTGTTCGGAGATATTTCTTATGGTTGTCCCAGTTTGTGTTGTCGACAAAATAATGGAAATTTGTATGAGTAACTAAAAAAAAATTGGTTAATTGTTCGTTAATTGATGACGGTAACGGTAGCGACAGTGTTGTAAGCGCTTTACAGATGCTCATCACCATGGTAACCGTTGCGCAACGGTTGACGTTCCTGCGAATGATCCGCAGGACGATTGCGCTTGAAGAAACCGCACTGAAAAAACGAGAAAATTATCAATGAAAAAGTGAATTTAAAGAAAAGATTTAAATGAGAAATCGGAGCTTACCTTATAAAGTAACAGTATGAGAAGCAGCAGGATGAGTGCACCCGCACAGGCGGCAAGGACAACCACCCAGAGGGGCACAACATCGGGCACCTGAAGCGGTTCCGGTTGCGCCCTATAGAAGATCTCATGGGATTTCTTAATCTCCAATTTGGGCTGACCGATGAAGGGCAATTGTGTGACCTTGGCAATGGCCTGAGTGGACACATTCAGTGGCACATTGAAGGCCACCTTCTCCATGGTTTTGGCCACCATACGTGCCCTGATGGCCACAAAAGCGGCATCCACATCCTCATAGCCAAGATTCTCGACATAACAACGCAGCACCCGACAGTTGATACCCTGACAGGGAGCCGTATTATTCGATTCGTCCAATTTCAACTCGGCTGGCGTTGGAATATCACGTCTAAAGCGACGCTGTGAGGAACTTGAACTGGAACTGGACGAACTCCATTGTCCCTGTCCCTGTCCCTGAGCCTTCTGCTGTTGATTGTCCTCGTCGTAAAAGTCCTCATTCTCCCGACCATAGTAGGGCTTACTGCCGCCCGAGTTGTAGACCACATGATGTTGCACCGCCGGTTGTCCATATTGCACATGGGTATTGTGGAGTTCATTGTCCACATTGCCACGATTAAAGCCCAGATCGAGAGTACCAGCATGGAAGTTACCATTACGTCCGCCATACATGGATTTATCAGCTGCACCACCATAATTACCACCACCAGCTCCGGCCAAATACAATTGTTGTTGTTGCTGCTGCTGCTGTTGTTGTTGTTGTTGTTGTGGTCTCATCTGGTAGCTGGAACTGGAACTGGAGATGACTTGAGGTGATGCCATCTGGATATGTCCAACAGTGCTGTGTCCTCTTAGCTCCGCATTGGGTGCACCACCACCAAAGCCAGTTCTTGTAAATGTGGTGCTAGTTTTATTCATATTCGCTTCATGTTCAACACCCGCTTGATTGGCCCGATCCAAGTGCACATAGGATGCATCTCCAGCCGCATCTTGAGCATCTTCCCGCTCCAGCACCTCCTTCTGCTTATCCGTCAAGCTGCGTTGAATATCATTGCCGACTGTAACACCCACATTGCTGCCGGCTTGAGTTCCATGCGAGATCTCCAAGTGACCACCACCTCCGGACGATGAAGAGGACGAGGAACTGGAAGAAGAGGATCCTCCTGCTTCACCCTCCTGTGCCACCGAGTTACTAATCGCACCCTGAGCATGCAAATATGATTTGCTCTTTTGCTTCTCATTCAACTTGACTCCCAACTCGTTCACCTCAATCACATCACAACGGATATTTCCTCCCGTCTCTGGTTGATCGAGTACGTACATCAGATGATCTCCCGCCAGTGTTTTATAAGGATAGTAAATTTCCAGAACGGCTTCCTTGATAAACGAGCTCTGATTGTTGCGCAGCTCGTAAATATGGACAACTTGTGGTCCCAGTTCCTCCTCGGTGGTTGCATTCTCCGGCGCCTTGTAGTCATCGGCCTTGTAGACCTGATAATCCGGCAGAGACGTACCCTTGATGGTCAGATCAGTTTTCACATCAATCAGGATGCTCTTGCTGCCATAATTATCCAATTTGGAGTTTTCCCTATCGGGATTCGTCGAATTGGCTTCCCAGTAGAAGTTATAACTATTCGCCTTGGTGTGTTTCTCGGCGGGCACAAAACTGATTGCAAAGTGAGTCTAAAGGGAGAAAAGGTGGATTAGGAAAGCCTCTAAGAGAAAACCTATTTTACTTACCAAATGTCCACCTTGCAGAGGATTTCCAATGTCACATTTGATGGTAAAATTGTTGTTGCCATCGGGAGCTGAACAGGTGATGGGCATATCGATCTTGTCGCCCAGTTGTTGGAGTTTGGTGAACTGCAGATCACGTGGTGTATTCATGTAGAAAGCCGCCTCAAAGGCATCCTCATATTTGTTCTTGATCAACACTTCGAGGGTCAGAGGTTCCGGAGAACCAAAGTAATACTTGTCGATGGTTCTGGAAAAGAAAGAATGTAAACCTATAAACTTATATATGAAAATGGATTTAAAATGACACTTACTTGACATCCACATGAAGATCCGGCTCACAAATGTTGTCCGCTCCGCAATTCTTTTGTATATTGATCGCATCACGGAGGATGATCTCACGATTTTGATCGATAACCGGCTCGAGGGCTTCACGACGTCGTCTCACCATCGATTCAACTGGTCGACTACTGCGTAGATTGTAACGAGCTTCGACTTCCAAAGGCGTCAACTTATCCTGAACACCATCCATTAGATAGACGGTCTCATTGAGGCAATACCTTTGTCCATAGTTGAGTCGAATGGTCTGATTACGGATATTTTTGCCCTCATCCCGGAGGAAGAACATGCGTGGATTGCGTGTCTTCTTGGCATCCAAGAGCCAGGAGACATCAAAGTCCAGTTGGAGGGGCAAATGACGGCCGGTATAACTCCAACAGGTGCTCAGTGGCATACAGGGAACCATTTTATGATCGCGTTGCAATTGACAAACCCGATCATCTAAACTGATCAGTTTTGTGGTGCTCGAGAAAAGAGTTTCCGCATTGACAGCGGCCACAGGGCGGGATCTAAAGATGTAAACTTGATCGGAGGCATAGGCACCGACGGCCAAATCGGGATACGTATTGTTATCCATGTCAACGCCACCGGACAAAGCAAAGCCAAAGGTACGTGGATAAGGAGCTGCCTCCACCAATTGTTCGGCCCTAATGATCTGCGAGGGTTTCGTCAATGGACCCGTGGGAGAGCCATGATAAATGTAAACTACACCACGACCCTCGGGACCATCGTAGGGTGCACCGACAGCAAAATCACCATAACCATCACCATTCACGTCTCCCAAAGTGGACAGGGCCAGACCAAAGCGACCCTTGGTGTGGAAACCATCACGTATATGCTCCCGAGTCCAATGTTCAGCCTGAAAAGAAAAGGAAATTTAATATGAAACCCTTTAATATCACTTGACTCCCCGACTTACCGCAGAGTTGCCACCTTGTAGCAGAATGTAGACACGTCCCACATCGTATTTGCCCTCGACATTGCCGAGTTCCGTGTACATGGGAGCACCAATGATCAGATCATCGAGTCCATCGCCATCCACATCGCTGGTCGCCAGAGCATAGCCAAAATATTCACCAATCTGGCGACCCGTTATATTAAAGATATTGGCCATATTCCAGCGATTCACAACGATCTTGCCAACTAAATTGGCACCACGTGGCATACCAATGGCAACATCCTCGCTACGATCGCCATCGAAATCACCCGTGATCATTGAATAACCCAAATAGGAATCATCATTTGCCGATGTCGATTCGGCTGTGGAGAATACTTGATTCTCGGGTTTCGTAACATCCTGTGATATCGCTTGACCTGTGAATATTTCGTGTGGTTCAATTGATTTTTCAGTTTTTCGAATTGTTTCTCTTTTTTTTTATTTTTGTGAGATGTTTGTGTGTGGTTTTTTTCATTTTTGTTTAGCTACGATTATTGCAACATGCTGGATGATAACAACAACAATAACAACAATAATAACAACATAAAATAATAATAATAATAATAACAACAATGCAAAAATTCTATAAAATGTACTACGACTTCTACAATTACTGAAAATAACTACAATATTGTACTAAAGAGATTAGTTTTAGTTCCCAAATGAGACATGCGCTACGTGCAATACCCATAATATCAGATCAGAGAGATCAGAGATCCAGTTCCTTAAAGATCCTGATTCTCACAATCAGTGGTTAGTAACAAAACTTAAATAGCCAATACCCAAACCCATAACGAAAGCTCATGCGCAGCTTAAAGAGCTTAAAGTTCTCGACAAACTTAAAGCTTAGTGTACTTAACAGTGCGATCCAAGCAAAAGATTCAACTTATAGATCGATTTTTAAACGAGAAAAAGAGACAGAGAAAGAGCTACATTTTCTTCTCTATCTCTTAATTAAATTAATTGCTGAAAATGTTGTCAAATTAATGGCATTTTTTTTCTTTTTGCAAGTGTCAAATCTTATTAAAAGGTTCATGTTCATGTCAAAGTTCAATTGCTTACAATTAACATGTAGTACGTAAAAATGTAGATGTAAAATTTATACAGGTTTTTGGCAACGTCACATTTACAAACATAAATTAAGTTATAATTGGTATCAGCGCTGTGAATATTTATCTAGAAGATAAACTGTCTGATAAATATTTTAAAGCCAGTTTTAAAACTAGCATTAAGTCAATTAATATCTGTAAATTAAACTGTCGACTTTAAGGTTTAACATTTGCATGACAAAGTGAACTTTAAGAAAGATTTGACAGCTTGTTATCAATATTTAAATGTTGATGTTAACATAAACTTAAAACAGAGAGAAATGTTTTGGAAGTCTTACGTTTAACTGTTACATTGCCAAAAATAACTACATACATTTATGTGATATTTAAATACAGTTCAAATATCTTAAGAGAGAGTTAAACGTGGGGCTTATAAAATGTCAGACAAAATCTTTTCCATGAACTTCAAATCCTTTCCGCGATCTGGCAACACCAAAACAGTAAGTTGGGTGCGCCTAATTAATCGATTGCAGCTTTTGCTTGAATCGCACACGTAGATCGAGTTTTGTTATTACATACTATATGGAATGGTTTGTATTTGGGTATTTTTGTTACCATTTACGCATATATATAACTAAAATTCTATATATTTATGCGTAAGTATGTGTGTGTGTAGTGTGTGTATGTACTATGTATGAGCATTGCTTAGTGAAGACAACAACCAGAGCTGCATTTGGTGCGCCTAGCAGGCATTTCGAGAGCATTTTCCTTAGTGCTTTGCGGGTCTTTCTTTCATTTTCTTTAGTTTCTGCTTGTTGTTGTTGCACTCGTTTGTTAGCGAAGCGTTCGATGAGTGGGCGGTGTGAATGGGAGGCGTGGCGGGTTGAGAGCGAATTTAGCGATCGCTGTCAAATCGTGGTCAGCGGCTTTTAGCTCTCGTAACGATTGTTTTCTGCACCGACTTGACAGCCCTTCGCAATTATATGAGCTCGATAACGATAACGATATCGATTTCGATTATTTATATAATACTCGTATTATCACACACCATTATTTAAAGGGGTTGGGCAGCGGGAAGCGGGTAAGGGTTTTAGGCCATTCTTTTTAATTATTATTTATTCGTTCTTTACAATTTTTTAAATTGTCCTTGATTTTTAGGCACTCGTTTCTTTAATCATATTGTGTGTGTTTGTTAATGTTGATTGATCAAATAATGGTTTTAGATAAGGTTGGCTGAGATTTTTGCGGTGTGAGAAGCGTATTTTGCGTATTATTATTATACCTCCAGTGCCGAAGGGCTGATAAAAGGCGGCTTAAATGGAAACTCGGCATCGGGCGGTATTGAGTAGGTTTGTCCTTTTATTTTATAGATATATATTTTTTTATTTTTATATTTGTGGGATTTTTTTGGTTTTTTTGGATTGTTATAGCAGTAGTTTATTGGTTTGGTTTCGAGTTTTGTAAGTTTTGATTTGGTTTTTTTATTGGTTTATTTTTTTTTGTGGTTGTGGTTGGGTTGAACAACAGACACAGGTCATGGCGTTCGGTACAGAATGCATAGATGATAATTTATCAATTTTTTTATAGAGATAAATATTTTTTTGTTTGGTTTCGAAACATTACAAAAAATTGCATGCATTTTGCGCCGAGGCAGACAGATTGTGAATATAGGAGCGAGAGAGAGAGAGAGAGAATAAAAAGAGAGAATACATAATACAATATTAATCAAATGAGACAAAAAAAAGTTTCGTCAAAAAATTCAATTAGGAGAAACATGACGCGTACACGTACAGTTATTATTATAGTTATAGTTACGTTTACGATTACGATTACGTTTACGATTACTATTACAAATTACAATTAACGATAATATATAGTATGTATATATATAAAGTATACGATACGGTAAAATGCAGCTAAAAATTCGTTGGTGTTAAATTACGATACAATTACGATTACAATAATCAATAATCAAATTATCATTAATTAATTTAACTGACTACACGATAAACTTAACATGTTAGTTAGTAAGATCTGCAGCTGCGCTTTGCTGTCGAGTTGTAGTAAATGAGTTATGAATGTGGTTTCTTTATCGGTTTTCTAATTTTGTTTGTTTGTTTTTTTATATCTTAAGTTTACTTTCAGTTAGCTTTTTAGCGGCAACGACACTGAACGTACATTAAGTCCAATTGTGTAATAAATTTGGATAAACAGCAACTCGACAACACTTAAAAACTCATTATGTCAAACTTAATTTGTATTTGGTTTGTGTACACGATTTAGCCAGAAAGCCAACGATAGTTTCACGATAGTTATCGATAGGCTTTCCAGCTTGTCCTCTAGCCAACTAACGGTACATGCACGAGACAACGCAAATATAAACTAATCTAAGGGGGAGGGCTCTTAAAATATCCGAAATAGGGTCTACACTTAGTTCTTAAGTTCTAGAATTCTAGGTTAGAGACATACAAAAAGTAGGGCAACTCGACAGTTTCATCCTCGGTGTGTGGGGGAGGTTAATATTAAAACTATCCCTGTGAATTATTCATGTGTGTACTGTACGTGTTCTGTATGTGTGTTTGTGTGTGTTTCTTGTGTGAGGTTAGGGACGTTCTAAGTTCTAAAGATGCTCGACAAAATTAAACACAACTGAAACTAAAGTTAACACAAGTTTTAAAAAGAGTACAAACAAAAATTGAACATGAAATCAGTTCGGAAAAATTTAAAATCAACCATAATTGTGTTGCAAAAGTTGGACTGAGGGGGTAGGAAAAAAGGGGAACGTTCTAATGCAAATTCAAGACAAATCGAATATATAAAAAGTAAATTTGGGGAAAGTATTACAATCATAAGAGGTGTACAAACCAGAAACTACGGGACTACGGACTTTGTGTGTAGGGGATAAAACAGGGAGGTAAAAAACTGGGTCAAATCGGGCTCAAGAGGTTCGTAGCTGGGGATGATACTTAAAGTTCTAAACTATAGCTAAATACAATGGATAGTAGCTGTTGTACTTAGAAAATAGTTGGAAAAAATTACAACAATATCAAATATCAAAAATAGTACAAATACATACAATACAAATACATATATGTATTTAGATATATGGTATATTTAGAAAATCTTCGTTAAATTCTTTTCTTCTTCTTGCTGTTCTATCCTTAATTCATACTAAATGTAAACGGTACATTCTTTAGTTAATATCGTGCACTTACCTTGCCAATACCAACTGCCAGGTGCGCCAATGAATAAACGTGAACCATTCTGCAAAGATGCGAATAAATCTTATAAATCTTCAGTTACCGATTGCAATGGAGATTGCTTTTGAAATTCAGATTGTGATTGCGATTGTTTATGCAAATGTTATGCCACGATCGCTAAAAAATAAAGGTGCCAACTAAACGTGCCCACGTCACATACACACATATCTAAAGCCCCAAATGCGAATATCCATAAACAAACCCCGAAAAAAGAACCATGTTCCCAAACCTAAGATACAAACTGAACATGGCATGCAAATAATAACTCGAAAGTCCCACATCTATATATTGAAAGAAGGCTGAATTAAACTAGCTTGTGGTCTGTATTGGGCTAATGAAACTTATAAATACCCTATCCTTTTAATGTTTTACTTCCTTATTGAATAAATATTGAATAAAATTTACAAAAACTAAAACTAAACCAGTAACACTTTTAATACAAAAATTTCCAACGAGCTTTCCTTTTATGGACTTCTTTAATACAAAAGATTCTTACACAATCTTCCTAAAGTAGAACATTATATAACAAATGTTTCTATGAAGAATTCTTTTTATAACAAATTTCACTTTAAAGAAACTTCTCTGTAGTAAAAACTGTTATAATAAACTAAGAAATGTATCTATAAGTAACTTTTCAATAACAATCTTCTATATAAGAAATTTTTCTAGAATGCAGTCTCAATTACAAAAGTTTCTATAATTAACTTATATATGAAGAATTATGAAAACTCTTTTCTAACTTTTCTAAACAAACTTCTCGCTATCTTAAAATTTGTAAAAATTACGTTTTCAAAAATGGTACAATTTTGCTATAAATATTATTTATTAGAAACTTCTTTATAATGCATATTGTTTCTAATTTTTCCAGTATGACAGAAACTTGTTCAATACATTATGTATCCTATACTATAATAAGAGATGCTCTGTTTTTAATAGTCTATCTCTAAGTTATTTATTTTAAGTATGTGCCCCAATTTTAAGTGAAATCTCAATTTATCTCAATAACAACTTGAGTTAGTTTCTTATAGTTAATATACCCGCTTAGTTATAATAAATACTTACACTGTTGACAGCCGCACTGAAGCCAGCCTGACACGAGCCCTGTCGATGATATCCCCAGTTGTCTGTAGTGAAAAAGAGAGAGAGAGAATGAGAAAAGGAGGGAGATAGAAGATGGAGAAACAATGTCAGTTACAATTTCAGAATTGAGATTGAGTAAAAATATGCTTATTATGTGAGTGAGTTTGTGTGTGTGTGTGTGTCTGTTGATTTTGTATTGTAATTTCGTCATAAGAAATGGCAGTTGTTGTTGTTGCTGTTCGATGTTGCAAGTTGCAGTTGCAGAGAATAGGGATGGGAGGGAGGAGAAGGGGGGCAATAAATTGCAAATAATTACAAGAGCAATGCAATAAATTGAGCCAGTGATTTGTCAGGCGATGGATGAAGAAGAAAAATACGAACAACATAAAAGGATTAGAGCGCGCGCGCCTGCGCCTTCAAGGCAGCAACAACAATGAGAAGAAGAAGGCGAACAACAACAACAACAAGGAGAACAAGGAGAACAACAACAAGCTAGAGAACTGAGAACTGCCAGAGGATGGACATTGAAATGAAAATACAATAAACAACAGCGGCAGATTGCCAGAACAAAAGGCTGCAGACAGACAGCCCCAAAGGCCAACAGCAACAACAGCAGCAACAGCAGCAACAACAGCAACAACAATTGGCATCCAAAACTGTTGACCACAAAAGCCCCACATCCTTTTGTTGGCCCTCTTTGTATTGTGCCATTTTTTTTCTTCGTCTCCTTGCTGTTTGTTTGCTACCAAATAAAAAATCACGCAATGCTTGCGGCAACAACTCTCAACTGGCAGCAGCAGCAACCGGCAACAGCAACTGGCAGCAGCAGCAACATGTCGCCCTGTTGGCAACTTTTCTTTTCTTTATTTTATTTTATTTTTGTTGTAGTTTTTTGCTGTGCAGAAAATCAACAGCCAGATCGTGCGTTTGATCAAATTAAACGATAACAATTTGTCTCCGAAGTGTTTCAATTTGAACGTTCAACAACAGCAGCGGCAGCGGCAACAGCAGCAGCATGTTGCTGGCGTTGTGTTGTTGCTGCCTTCTCGCCATAAGTCAACTTTTAAGCCTGAGTTGACATCACACACACACACACCAACACACACACCAACAGCAACTCATGGACTTGTAGTGAGCATTGTGCGTTTTGCAGTTGTAGTAATTCCCATAATAAAATCGCCCCCGTCTTGAATTACAATTAGTCTTAGCAAGGGCAACAACAGCAACAGCAACAACAACAGCGACAACAACAGCAGTTGGACAACTCGGAATCGGACTTGGACAACACACAGCTCAAAACTCAGTTTTCAACTCAACTGTGCACAGTGGAAAATTTTCGTTATTTCTTTGACCTAAGGTACAAGTATTTGATGATAACAATGTATTAAGATTTGTGTTGAATTACTTTATATAATTATAAATAAAAGTCAAGTTTTAATTAACATATTTACCTATCAATTCTTTTCAATTTTTTCCAAATAGTATAGGTTACAAATAAAATTGTAATTAATTTTCTTAATTTTTACCATTAGGAAAATGCATCAATTTATTAACAACTTTTCCAAGTAAGAATAAAAGTTCAAAAATTCACATTTGAAATCTAAGCCAAATAGAAATACTTCAAAATATGTAGACTCTACTTTTACTATCTATTATTTCTGAGAATCTCAATGAAGCTTTATCAAAAATACTGGAGGCAAAAGAATAACAAGGAAATAAATTCAATATTGAAATAAAATTTTAGTTAATCCCTAAAGAGGAAAATTTATAATGAACTAAGTTTTTGAATTCATTTAGCACTTGGAAAACCCTAGAGGACAAACCCTTTAAAATTTTTTTAAATTATAATAATAATAATTTTAATTTCTAATTATTTTTGATCGCTCTCTTCATATAAATTTGACCACCGTCCGCCACTTTGCGGTTCCTTCTCAACGATTGTCGCTCTCTTGGGCAGCTTTTTTTACCACGTTCCTTTTTTCTTACCCTTTTTTTCCTTCACTTGTTCACTTCTTCATTCTTTAATTCTGATTTCTGTTTGTGTGTGTGTGTGTTGTTTTTTGTGTTCTTTATTCGCCTTAACTATTAGTTTGGTATTTTGTGCGTTAAGTTGGTATTTATTGCTTTCAGTAATGTCGGAATGTGCTGGCCCAACTGTCATGTGATGAGTAGCTGCTGTTGCTGTTGTTGCTGCTAATCATTTCACAACAACAACAACTTTGACAACGACAACATTAATAACGCAACAACACCATTGGGTATTGAGCCCAGCGCCTGGAAATGCGTTTAGAATCATTAAATTGGCCTTCAATCGCATCGCATCGAATGGAATTGGAATTGGGATTGAATGGGGATTGGATCACTTGGCACATCACATCAAATTGAGCAATTGCTTGGGAGGAGAACTAAAAAACTAGAGAGCTACTCGTAGCTGAACATAAACATTACATTTGGCCAAGTTTTTCAATGTGGAACAAGTTCTTCAAATCAAATTTGATTAAGAACTGAAGAAAAAATTGTTGTTGAAAAATGAAATATAATATTAATGAAAGTAGAATCAATAAATAAATGAAATCACAATCATAACCGAGTTATGCAAGTTAGAAGTTTGTAGTCTGAGTTGAACTTGTATTTAACTTTAAACATTCTATATTGAAGCTTGCTTTTTCATATTTGGTGTTCACTTTCGAAAATTTCACTGTCAATTTTAAAAAGAAATGCTTTAAAAAATTATTTAAATCTTTCAGTTAGGATCATCTGAAACTTATTTGAAGAGCCAAACATGAGAGTCTCTTGGGTCCAGCTGATAACACATTTAATTTGCAGATTAGAAACATATACCACAAGATGCATATATATATATAGGTATAGGTATATATGAATATACACATATGTTTATATGTGTGTCTATATGCTTTGCATCTGCTGTCGATGCTAAAAATAATCAGAAGAAGCAAGCAAAACTTGTGGCCGTGCCACATGTGTCTACATGTCCAGCACACATATACATATACATATATATACATATGTGGGGGCACATACACACACACACATATATCTATCTATATGTGTGCACAAATATATATATAGACTCAACATCTAATGATGATGACTAAGCAAACAAATTGGCAGTCTGTTGGAAATTAACCAAAATATCATCCCTAATGCAGCTCAAAATGATCTTCTTCTATAACATCTATGATATCTATATAAAAAATGTAAAAATTTTGTTGCCACTTTCACGACATGAAACAACATTAACAGATATGTTTTTAGCATTGGGGAAATATACATATTTGTTGCAAGTCACGGTCCGTTGAGTGCTATAAATCTATCTTCAGCCAGTTTGGATGGGGTCCCAAAGGGAGCTAAGGAACTGTCATGAAATGCAGCGAAGATATTGTAAATTAGCCATTGTAATGGAGAGTAGAAGAGTTAGGGAAAGTTGCGATAGTTCAAGGGATACTATCGCTGGTCAAATACATATATATTTCTTATAGGGCCCCGAAAGTCTTTGGAGATTTGTGAACAAAAATGATCGATAATGGGTCTATTATCTTATAGGTTACTATGGATTGTAACATTATTTATTTATTTACTCAGACTAATTATTCAAGACTTAAAGATACTATCGATAATAAAATTGCAGAAAAACACTCGCTCAATAAAAGATATATTTTATTCTAAGAGAGACAGACACTTAAATTGAGTACCAATCAAGTATTATCTTCAGTAAGTCTACTAAAAAGATATCATAACTAATGCCTTTAAAGACCTATCGATACTATCGATAACAAGAGAGTAATAGCCACAGGTTTCGCCTTATGGACACTTGATACTTGAAGTTCACACGGCTTGGCTTTGGTTCGCTTTTCGCTTTTCTTTTATGGTCATTCGACACTTTAGCTTTGTGTCCTTGCCTTGCCTTGGCTTTATAAGTCTCTCCCCACACACACTTTCAGCGATTCCCTCTTATATATTTTTTCTGCTTCTTTTAAGTTTTTTGTTGTTGTTGTTGTTGTTGTTTTTGGTTGTGTAATTTGCGTTTAAAGGGATTCCCTGCTCGCGCACAGATCAAATTACTTTAAGAGTGCAAATCACATGAGGTGCAGTTGAAGTTTTTTTTTTAAGAACCTGTACTTATAAAGTAAAAAGGGGCTATTAAGTTTGTTAAAACAAAGTGTAGTCTGTATAAACACCTAGATCTCAGAGACTACTCTAAGAGCTAGAGATACCAAAATTTGAAATCTAGGTTGCTCTATTTCCTAAGCAAATCCAATTTGATTTAAAGTTTTCTCACGTCTTCTTTAAAAACGACAAAAATCCGAAAGTTAGAGGATGAAAGAAAAAAAAACACTGGTGGAGTGATAGTTTATCTGCGTATGTGTACAGAGTAAGTACAGGGTCTTTTACAGTCGGGCTCCCTCGACTGAAGCCATTATTCTTTCCATTTCTTCTCTGTTTTTGATTTGGACTTTTGTGGATCTAATTCGGGGCGACCTACTTACTTGTGCGACAGGGTGATATCTCATGGAACTGCCTAAAGTTGTGCGAGGTGAAGCAGGTGCCGACCGGATCATAGCGTTGCGCCCTCAGTGGCGTCATCGTGTGGAAGACATAACGTGGTGCACAAGCCTGCAATGAGACAATCAGAAGAAATATAAATCATTAGTTAAAACAAGTCAAACATTGGCTAATAAATGCTCTATAATGTAAGCTTACATCTAAATTAATTAGACAATTTTTATAATATTTATCTTCGAGTTTGAGAATGTAGATTTGTAGAATTATAGATTACAGGGTATTTACAGAACACACACCAAATTTGCCTAGCTCACAGCAATTTTTGAAACTCTAGGCCTAATCTTTTTAATAATATTTAGTTACTTATGTCTTTGTATAAGTCCATTACAGCCCGTAGTATACCACTTACAGGGTATTCTGTAATAATATTAGAGTTATTTAACCTAATGATCTAATAACAAACTCGAATAGAAGATCTACCAGTAATAACAAAATTCCAAATCGTTGTCAAAGTCTAGCATACTCGTTGCTCAACGACTTACAGGGTATATGTATAAACAACATGAGAATTATTTAGTTTGGCAGTCAACAAATGCCACGTTGTGAAGTTGTGAAAATGTGAAACAATGGCATCAAACAGATCATGAAAATGCTGCAAAAACCAAAAATGGCCAAGGCGAATTACAAGATGAGGACGAGATGAGATGAGATGGAATGGGATGGAATAATATGGGATGGGAGATGAGGTAAGCCAAGCTATAAGATGAGGTAAGTTGGAAGTGTAGATGCGGTGTATTTGGGATGAGGTACGGTACGTTATGGTACGCTACGCTGCGACCCTGAAGCCTACGTCTCCATCTCCATCTTCAACTCCACAACTCCAACTCCACAACTCCAACTCCACAACTCCATCTCCATCTACAGCTTTAGCTAGGGATGGGTATCATTAAAGAAACATTTCTTTAATTTTGGAAAGTGTTAATTTGAAACACTAAATACTAAAAATGAAAATGAGCTACTAAAATAACATTTCATTTTTAATGAAAAACTAAATAACATGTAATTTTGAAAGCCCATTTTTAATATTTAATAACGAGCTATGTTATTTTAAATTTTATGTTATTTATTTACGACGACTAAAAGTAATTAGCAAAATATAATAATTCATTTTAAGCTAAATTTAAAAATTAACTATGAAATTAACTTAAGCTTTAAAATAAAGACTGAAAAGTCTGATGTACACAAAATATTACAATTGATGGATTAAAATGAACGTTTAATTAAACTTCTTTTTTTAACTACTATTTATATATAGCCTATGATAATTTTTTTGTCAACTGCTTTGATTCGTTGCTAGAATTATTTGTTTATTTTATTACTTTTCAATTCGTAGAATTTCCTAAATAAATAAAGTAGTTTGTGAAAGAGTTGAACTATAATTTATTAAAAATATAAAAGAAGTTTTAAAATATCGCTACCCATCCCTAGCTTCCATCAGCTTCAGCTTCAACTACAATTGTGTGGCTGTCTGTCCGTCTGTCCCACTTGTGTGTATATAGTTTTATAATGTATAAATGGCTGGCAGTTGGACATAAAACACGCACGCTCACAGACTGCGACAGACAGACTGGACAATACTTGGGCCTATGGCCCATACCAAATATGGTTGGCATGCAGTTGGCCCGGCACGGCCAGGTCCAACCCGGCCCGGTCCAGTCCAGTCCGGCTCGGTCCAATACCCAGTCCGGCATCGGCATCGGATCGTAGTGGCATTGTTTGATGCCCGCTCTGTGGCACATATGCCTGCAATTACTTTTACAAATTTATACATATTGTGCCTTTTATGGCATTGCCAGTGGCAGGATTGAAATAAAGTAAAAAAAAAAACGAAATAAAATAAAAATGTAAAGAGACAAACAGCAGCAGCAGCAGCAGCAGCGATCAAGCAGCTCTATTGAGTTGAGTCCTCACCTCACCTCCACTTCTTACTTCCTTTCGTCTCTCGTCTCTTTCGATGCCAAAATGACGTGCTATCGCCAAAAATGCATGCTGATCACATCATCGCAAGTCTCTCACAAAAGTCTCAAGTCTCAAGACACGCCCAGAGACTCAGACCCAAAGTCAGAGCCTCATTCAAATACCCATTGAATCTGAGAAATCTATGCGCTCGAATTATGCAAGCGACGTTCGCCAAATCACAGCTTCAAACTCTTAAAAAGATCCCATTGCAACCAGGGACGGACCATAAAGCAGTTTATTCGATTGGCATATTTAATTTGCAGTTGTTTTGCAGCTATGCATAAACATTTAAATTGTAAACTTGGATAACTTGATCCTTAACTCCTTTTATCAAATTATACATTCAAAAATTGTTAAACAAAATTGCTTATCATTTGGATTCATTTTCCTTTCTTGTTTCTTGCATCATTTTATAATTTCTTCAAGTTTATTCTTCCATTTAAATTGTAAAACATTTGTTAAAGTCTTTGTCTGTCTGTCTTTTAGTTTTCCTAGCTTTCAGCCCTGTCAGATATTTGCATAGTCGCATTCATATCGCTGCTTGTAGCATCGTCTCAGGTGCACTCAATGCACCCATAAAATCAAAATAAAGACAATCAGCTCGGCCAAAAGGCACAAGTCTACAGCTCCAGGTCCACAACCACATCCACATCCATGTCCACTTCCACATTCACGTCCAGTTCTGGGCCATTGAACAATTCAATTGAATTCATAATGTGCTACAGCAGTCTTCATCGTCCCGTATATCTTGCCGCTGTTTTTATTATTGCTTTTTGCTCCGGCTTCGACTACGACCCCGTTGGCCAACTTGGCCCACCGCATGGCCAATAAGTTAATAGCATTTTCCTATTAAAAACTTTATTATCAGCGTCGCATTCAGCTAAAAAAACCGAACTCTCTTCTCTGCAAGTTGTTTTCGCGGTAAGATAGTTAGATATGCAAATGGCCTGGAGTTGAGCTGAGCTGAACTGAACTGAGTGGACTGCAGCTATAGATTGCCTTACAATTGAGGCTGCCCCACGTTGAGCGCCATTTAAAACACACACACACACAAACTCACACTGAATTATAGCGTTAGTTTTGTATTTAGCTGTTCCAGTTAGTTTAGGTAATATCATAACTATTCCTTGATTTGACGTGCAGTTCCCTAGGTTGAAGTCAAGCTGGAGTAGAGGTTGTTTTTTGTAGAGTCCCTACGTTGAGCGCCACAGCGCATACATATGTATATGTACTTGCCTCAGTTAATCTGGGTAATATCACAAGATTTTTCCTAATTTGAGTTGCAGATGAGATTTAAAATTAACTGATTTAGTTCAACTTCCAAATATCAGAGGTTTTTCCCAATTTGAGATGCAGTTCCGCAATATAAAATCTCCTATCGCATCCTACAAACTATCAGGTCTGTTCCGATTTTCACTTTCGGCTACTTCCTTTTGGAAATGAGTATCTTTTAATTGCTCTACTTTCAGTTTATCACAGTTTTACAGCTGAAATTCATTTTAAAGGTGATGCATTTAAATGCGTTGTAGGAAGGAAGTAAAATTTTAAGCTGCTTTATATACCCTTTATTAAATGAAGGAAAATAAAAGTGAAGACCGGAACAGATCTGTATGTCCATATATATTGAAGTACAAATTAGGCTGTTCTGGCTAATATCATAAAATTTTCTTAGCTTGAGCTAAAGTTCTTCAAGTAGAAGTCAAACTAGAAGTAAACCTCGATTTTTACCCATCTCACCATTAATAGGAAATTACTTCGTTGTGTCAATTGTGAGCTGCAATTTGAAAGCATATTAATGCTTAACCTCTAAAAGGAGTATTAACGGTATTATTTTGAATAGTTTTTCATTTTATTTGTGCATTTTTGTAAACTTATTTTGCCTCTCTTTTGCCTATTTTTTTTTGTTTTTTTTTTTGTTAAGCCGTTTGGTGGTTTATTGCCCATGTTGGGCACAGAGCGCATACCAAAATGCCAGCGATAAATTTTTGAGACATTAAACTGCACTTTCCGAGAGGAAGGGAGAGAGAACGATAGAGAGAGAGCGAGAGAGGGGGGGGGGGGGGGAGATATTGTTGTTGTTATTGTCTGGCAAAAGTCAAAAGTCAACACGTTTGACATGGTCGACATGCAGACGTTACCAATGCGAATGCAAAGTTCTCCAAGGATCGAAGTCAAGATGGAAGGAAGAACGTCGAAGTTGGAGTTGGAGTTGGAGTCGGAATCCCATGCCTGGCCATATTTGAGTTGAATAGTGCTTTAACAATTTTTACAGAGATCGTGTCGATGATCATGTCGCAATCGCAACAACAAACAAAACGCGAAACGAGACCGCACGACATGCGGCACATGCCCCCAAAGCAACTACAACAACAACAGCAACAACAACAACAAGAACAGCCTCTAGGCACAGTCGTTGTTGTAGTGGTGCCACAAAACACCACCACATTGCACCACTCCCAATAGCACCACACCACACAGTCCAATCGATGCTCAACGATCGCCAATCTGTGAAATCGGCAATTGTTGATCGGGTTCACAGTGATGTCACCTTGAGATGCCTCCATAAAAATCCACAATGAACAAAAAAACAGGGTATAAAAAACTGTTAATTTGTTGATCCATCGTTGGCATCGTTTCCATTTAAAGATACCAAAAATATCTAATAAATTAATTGATGTCAGAGCGTAAAAGAAAACTAAGTGCGTGGCCTCTAAACGAACGCGATTTGAGTGGAAAAGTTCATGGATTAATGCTCTATATTAAACCAACTATAGGTATAACTATGATCTACAAATCTAACTACAATAAGATGATGGGTAAGACATACTTATTGAAATTACTTCAAAATCTGTCAGGGAATGAAGTGTTGTTGGATTAATAAATTGTTAAATTGTTACATTAATAAGTTAAATTTGAAGTAGACTTAAACTCACTAAAAGACTAACTATAGATACAGATATGTACTTGTATCTTATACCATGTGGATTACTTGCAGTACACTTTTAAAGTCAAACTTTTACAGTTTTGATTATAACATATTTTGTTGCCCCATGGATGATGTAGTTCTTCATTCATTGGGCAATTGGGCGCACTTGGTGCAAACATAAATCGATGGCCTTTTAATGGGAATTTTTGAAGGCCAGGTCAGCAGTGGGTGCCGCACGTGGCGGAAGTGACCTGGACATCGATGGTCAACAGAGAAGGAACAGAACTGAAAGTAACTGCAACAACAACAATGCTTGCTAACTTGCTAACAAAGGGCGACTTCTCCTTGTTGTTGTTGCTATTGTTTGGGCCATCAATGTTAACGGTTTTTTTCTTATGTGCTTTGCCAAATCAAATGGGCCAAATCAAAGTTAATTGAGAACTAAAGTGAAAATCAAATGCTTCTCTCTTCGCTTGTCTCTTGGCCAGAGCTTGTGGGTGGATGGTTGACTTTTGGCTTGGCCAACGACGCCAACGCAATTAACCAAAGTTGCGACCTGGGGCACACCTTAAACAGAGCACACACTATAGTGTGTGTGTGTGTGTGTGCGGTTTACTTGACGCAATCCAAAGAAAAGACCACGTTTAATGCGACCACAAAAGATGACAACAAAATCAAAACGCATTCAGAATTTTTCGCTGTCGCTGCCAACACAAAGTAACAAATCAACCAAAAGACAACTAAGAACTGACTATAGAAGGTTATCCAACTAATAGATACCCTCTAATACAGATACCTAAGACAAAATGACCCTACTCTCTGTCATAAATGAATCTAACTTTTATACTTTTGCTGCAGAAATGTTATGAAGTTTTTAGGAACTATAAAGTATCTATAAACTATCATAACTTTAACACTTCTTGTAGAACTTGTATGAAATTTTCAGAAAATATAAATAATAGATTTAATCATGATATTGTAAAGTAGCAAATCAAAAACGTTTAAACTGTGATTTTTACAAGTATTTTTAGTAAACAATTCATTGAATTGTTATAACTTTATCTACATCACCAACTAGAGCTACCTTTGCATAGGCAAATAGAGTCTAGGGTATTAGCATATACTTAGACAGGCACACACACATTTGTAACGGCATTGCACACCCACCGCAGTTGACATAAAAAAAGAGAAGAAGTAGAAACTCGCGTACGACATTGTCATAAAAAAAATGTCATTTTCGATTTGTTTTTCTTTGCTTGTTTAGAGCTCAAAGTTTCATTTTCAGTTTCAGATTTTATGCTGTCGCCCACCTGTTTAGTTCCAGCTCCATTTTCATCTCCCAACTGTCTGTCGGTCAGTCTGTCTGTCTGTCTGTTGACTTTGCTTGCACTTTCAATCCCAGGGGATATTGTTAAAAAGAACCTCAGACCTCAGTCATTTAACGAGCTATCGATGATGCCATCGAATGCGCATTAAAATCAAACAATCAATCGCTCAGATGGAAGATGGGGATATGAAGGTGCAGTCGAGTTTGAGTCGATCAGTCAGTCAGTCAGTCAGTCAGTCAGTCAGTCAGTCAGTCAGTGGGTCAGTTGACTGGGCGGTCGCTAAAAACGAGAGTCTCATTATGGTGTCAGATTAACATTAACTTTGGCTTAACAACATTGAGCAGCGATAAAGCAACATTCAATTGGATTGTGGCTTTCATTTTATGGGTTGATGGTCAGTTTTTATTTACATTTCTTACAATGTATGCTGTTTTAAGTAGTGCGAACTAGTTCAAAGGTAACGACATTAGCTCATAGTCTAACTAATCAAACTTAAAGCAAGCTGAAAGTGGCCCTAAATCTTAAGGTATAGAAATTAAATGCGAATCAGAGTTACTTTGGATAATTCTTGTAGGTTTGCTTAATCCAAAGAGTCCCCACTTATCAATACTTTCAAAAATCTTCATAAAACGAACTATCTTTAAATTGATCTTCATTTGAACTTGTCGAAAATATAAATATATATGTATATAATTATACATATTATATTTCTTTCTTTTTAAAATAAGGCATTCCTAAGTGCTTATATATAATTTAAATGTAACTTTTAAAATTGTATGTCGATTGCTATTAGTCATTATTGCTATTAGAATCAATGTTTAAATCAAAGCAAGTATAAAATTACATTCTGTGTAAGTTAAGCATGTTTCAAGTCTATTTTTCCTTGTAATTGATCTCCAACCACCTTATAGATACTTTATATAGTTAAATATAATAATTTTTGGGCTACTTACCACAACTAAATCGCTGTTTCTGCCTGTAGCCACTGTTGCACCAAGCCATTGATAGGACTTGCGATCGATGATGTCTCCCTTTGTATTGCGATTATTACCTAGGAAAGAAAACGAAACCAATTAGTAAATAAATTTCAATTATAATTGATGAAAGTTGCCAAAAACTGACAGCAACAAAAATAATGTTGAAAAAATAAATGTATACTTTAAATTTGAAAGCGTCGCACATTAAAGACAAAAGACACGCAAAGAAACAAAACGCGAAATTGGACGGAAATGAAAAATTTGCTGAAATTAATATGTATTCTAAAGTGGGAAGGTCAAAGACGAGGGGAGAGAGAGAGGCAAAAAGCCTAAGAAGTATCAAAAAAATAAGAAAAATTTAAAAAAATATAATAAAAAGCAAACTAATTAAGTTGCTCGAGAAACAAGGCACTTGGGCAAATAATGGCATAATGGCCACTTCGTTCATGTTTGGCAATGATTTATTACGATACCATATAGTATTCTCGGGGTAGTGCTTGGTGAGAGGTTCTGAGAGTGCTACAATAGATGAAATCCGAGGATTTGCTTACATATAGGGTGCTTGGTAATGATTGAAGTGCTTCACAGCATTTGATTGAATGCCAAAATAATGTTAATAATGTTAAAGGTTAAATTTGAGGATGTTCGAGAAATAGGTTTTTAATGAGATATGATGGATGAAAAATTATTATATGGATTTAATTGAAAAGCACAGAGATTGAAGTATTTATGGAACTTGAAATTGCAATTAATGAATGAGTTTCTAATAAGATGGAAGTGCGTTAAATACCTATAATAATTGAATACAAACTTAATAGACCCTTTAGTACTTTTTTAAGTAAAGAGTCTAATTAAAATAGTGATTGAAGTTCTTTGAAGAATGAAAAATTAAAATAACACTTGAGATTCCATAAATTAAAGTGCCAAAATACTTTAATTTAAAATAAGAAGTGAGTTAAAAACTAATTTTCTGTATTATTTAAAATATTTGTGGCAGTTTGCAATAAGTAGAAGTTAATTGATATAAGAATTAAAGTTATAAAGAAATTATAAATAAAACAATAAACTGTGATATATTGAATACATTTTATTTCAATGTGCAAATATGTTGAAGTTAAAAATCACGATTGAAATTGAACGTTAAAGTTCATTAACAGAAATTGAAATAGAATATTAAAACAAACCATTTGCAATGAGAAACATTTGATAAAAGTTGAAATTACTTTACTTTATTATAAAGATGATGCTTCTTTGCATTAGTAAAAATTTAAACTTAGAAAACTCGAAAACATTTCTAAGGAATCTTTTGAAAGCAATAAGGGATAAATGGTTGAGTGATGGCGTTGCTTTAACTTAAAATCTGCAAAATGATTTAAGACTGAATTCAAGTGAATTGATTAATGAATTTTTGGAAATTGTATGAGAGTTCAACTCGGGTGTTGAATGCATACAGATGTGCATATTTATGAATGAATAGATGAATATTTATAAATACACATGAGTCAGCTGATGAATCAGTTAACTGATACATTTGAATAATATGGTTGACTAACTCTAGTACAACGATGAATGTGCTTTGATTTTATTTGGAATGATGAACCAACCTGCGAGCTGAATGAAGCATCTGTTGACTCCTTTATATATATTTAATAATTGATTGGTTGATGTTTTAGCAAGCAGTACGATAGAAACATTTTGTTGATAAGATGAGAGTAAAGAAAAGGGGTTTGGCAAGACTTAAAGTAATATTACTAAGCTAACCGAACGCCACTTAGTCCCGATCAATTTATGCATCTCACTTTGGGCCTTGCCTTGCCCATCATCACCAGTCACCAGTTGCCAGTTGCCAGTCATTGAGGCAGTCATCGAGTTGCCAGTCCATTTTTTCATTCTTTTTTGTGGCACGCGTCAGCAATTTAAGTTTTGAGGTGTTGGCAGCACCACCAAATGCACCACCAGCACCACCGCCAGCAGCAACAGCAACAACAGCAACAACAGGAACAACAACAGCAGCCACAAAATGAAATTGCATATTTATGACTTGAGGTTCAGTTGGGCTGCGTATGGACAGGTTACATGACAGACAGGCTTATGCAAAAACAAACTGACTAATTTGCAAACAAGTCTGCACGACTAGCAGCTACCCATTGGGTGAAAGAACTTTTGTTTGGCTTAAGGGATCCTTGTGAAATTCTTAGAATATCAAATGTATACATTTAAATAGAGCTGGGCAGGGATTGAAGTTGTTATCCTTTAAATTGGGGTTGTAAAGGCTAAGAGAGAAGAACTGATTTATATATACAAGATAGGAATTAAAGGTTTAACGAAGATAATTAGATAGGTAAAGAATCAAGCTGTAGGCTCTGGAAACGCCATAAGAAAACATATTTTTTGTAATCTACTTAACAGGGTATAAGCATATCAGGCATACGAAGTGAATATCAGTGTAAACTGCAGCACACACCACATCATTGCATGCCACACCATCACCATTCCATTGCCATCATCATGAGCATCATTATAATAATCATCATCAGGCACATCATCATCATTCTCATCGTCGACAAAGCGAATAATTTTTTATTTGCGCATCCGTTGCTGCAAATTGTCAAGAGGAGTGTGAGAAGCGAAGAGAAAAAGGGAAGGAAAGGGAAAGGAAGGGAAGGGAAGGAGAGGAAATGGATGAGGACAGGGAAGAGAGACAGTTGTTAATAAAAAGGTGGGTGGGTTGCATTTGCAGTGATCGGGGGAGTGGAGGACCTTGAAAATGGGCGTCTGTTTATTTTAGAGGCCGCCTGTTTATCATTTCCGTTTGCGCTTAAGGAAGTTGCAAGTTGGATGCAAAAACAACAACAGCAAAGCAGAAACACACCGTCTAAAAATAATAATCATAATCATAATAATCGTAAACGGCAGCCAAGCACAAAGTGTTCTTTTCTCTCATTTCCATTTCCATTCCCATTATTTTTATTATTTCTTTCCTTTTCGCGCTAATTTGCATTTTCGCATTTCGCATTTTCGCATTTTGCATACTAAAAACGCTGCGCATGCGTGTGAGCCATAAATAACTAATTGCATTTTACGCTGTTGTCACTGGCGCCAATACCAAAAAGCCAAGCTTAGTGAGACTCGAGACTGATACGGCGAATTGAGAAGGCCAGAAACTCAACTCAACTCAATTCAAACTGCAACTGCAACTCGACGACGATTTGTGCCCTTAACTGGCGCCAAGCTGAACCATAGCCCTTCAACCACAGATCAAAACAATTTCCCATGGAATGAATTGACTGAATGAACATACCTTTTGAATCAAATGCAACCAGCTGACATTCATCGTCTTGCATCGTACACTTGAAGACGGCTCCAGCCTCAACGACACGTTCCTGATAGCTGGATGTATCATATTTGGGTGCACCCACAATCAAACTGCAAAAACAAGAGAGAGATAGAAATTTATCAGATACATGTGAATAAATAGCTAAAGATACAAAAATGGGTGTGGATATGAGTGCAGATACAGATAAAGATACTTAAAGATTGAGCTAAAGATATAAATAAAGATGTAGATACAGATACAGATACCTAAAGATAGAGTTAAAGTTATAAATATATAGATAAAGTTTGTGAAAGAAAGAGTTAAAGATACAGTTGTAATTAAACCTATAGAAAGAGACGCAGATAAAGATGAAGATACATATTCAGATACTTAAAAATAGAGTTAATCATTTAAATGAAGAAAGAAATACAGTCTACTAAAGAAAGAGTTAAAAATACAGAAACTGTTAAAATGTTATCCAAGTTTCTTCACATCCTCAGCCACAGACACTTAGACTTACTTTTATATCTTAACTCAACAGCTGCAGATACTTAGATACTTTTGTATCTTAACTCCTATACCATTTGACTTGAGAAAGATCAAAGCTAAATCCTGACCTAAGGCCAGAGTCAAGTGTCTATTTGTTGGCCATTAACAGACTTTATTCACTTTGCATTCACTTTGATTGAGTGCAACAACATTCATTCATTCATTCATACATTCATAGAGCATAGAAATTGAATACTCGTGCCGTTATTCATGTTGCACGACGCATCTGTGCGGATTTTTTTTAAAATTCTTTCTTTTGCTTTTAGTCAAACGTCAAATTGTTGCATATGGGCAGTGACTGTGTGGCAAGGAGAAGAGAAGGAGAGGGGGAGAGGAGGCAGGAACAGTGTGTGGCAAAAGGGACAGGGCCGTTTTCAATCAACTCTCAAGTGTTTGATTTGCCGTTTGCGGCTGCACAGTTGTTCCTATATATATTCGTATTCGTATATTTTTATTTATTTCGAGTTGAGTTGAGTTTTATTATTATTTTCAATTTTAATGAAGGCCCATTTACTGCACCCCAAAGCACAGCAAACGCGGTTCTTCAATGAGGCCCTTCAATGGGTTTTTGCCGCGCTTCCGCAATGAATGCTAATGACAGCTGTCAATGTGCGTGCCATGATGTACTACTCTGTACTCTCTATTTCACCAGTAACCAGAGCCAGAGCCACAGCCAAAGGGGAGATCTTTCTCCCTCTCTACCTCACTCTCTCTCTCTATCTTATTCATTCTTCCTCCTTCGTGTTGAGGGTGCTTCTTTTGTCATTGGTCATTGGGCAACCACCTTCATGCCAAGAGCCAGCATAATATTGAGGTACAGCTTGGGAGAGTAGGAAAAGAAGCACTTTTTGCAGCAATTTTAACTCTTAATGGAGGTACAGCTAGGGAGAGTAGAAGGAGGATCAGTCTTGGCAACAAATTTGAACATTTAAAGGAGCTAATCCCTTAAATATTCGTACAACATTATATCAGTTTCTTAAATGTTCTCTTCCTTACAAAAAATCAACAATAGCTGAAACTAAAGAAATTCTTTCTTGTCCCTGTCTAATAATTTCAACTGATCAAATAAACTATCAAACTATATAAAAGAATATTTATAAATTTTGAATAAGGCAGTCTAAAAAACTCGAAGATAATTTGAAAATTTGACATTCTAATCGAAGCGATTATCTAAAGAATGAATATGAATAATAATGCTTTAAACATAGTTTAGGTTCGTTGTTTTTCTGTTGGGTTTCTAAATTGAAGGATAGTAGAGGAAATGGTAGAACTACTTTACATGGCTATAAGTCTGATACTACTCATAACTATACCTATATAATTAAAAACTGATATATACTAAAAATCATAGTCTTTAAATGTGTCTGAATTCTTTGGATTTATTTTATATATTTACTTTATTAAACAAATCAACTAAAAACAATCGACAAACAATCGAGTTGAAACTAAAAATAAAATAAGCAAATTAAATTTAAATTAACAACAAAATTAAATTGCAAAAATTTTTGTTTAATTAATCTTTATTAGACCTTTTTATAATGTGAATTTTTGCTTTGATCTTTTTCAAAACAGACACTTAAAATCCAGTTCAATGTTTGACTGTTGGACTGTAATAATAGTTATTCAAATGTGACACAAAAACAAGCTCTTATCACGCGAATATCTATTGTATCTTTTTCGCTCTTTCTTTTGTATCTTTCTGTATCTCTCGCTTCCTCTCTTTCTCTCTCTCTCTCTGTCTGTCTATTCGATCTATTGCTGACATCATGGCAAACTATTGAATCATTCATTTGATCATTCTCGCCGAATATAATTAATAGCAATTTGTGAGCAATCAACGCAACAGGTTCCCCTCACCAATGAACCCCTTATACACTTCCCCCTACACACCCCTCTACACATTCTACACTCTTCTCTCCTCATCTGGTTTGAGGTCGAAACAAACTCAAATTCAATTGCATGCCTCAAGCAGATTTCGGAACTCATTTGCATTTCGTTAAGTCTATATATTGTATATATAGAGAGAGAAATATATACTCATTTACTCGTACTATATACTATAATATATATCTTTCGTTTAACTCGTAAAATTGTAGCGTAAAAAATGCGTCATTCTGTTGTGAAGAAGAAAGTTGGCATCTTTGCCTCAATTGATTTATTAATCATACAAATCATTTTGCCATTCCGTTAATATGTTCAATAACACACCAAAAAAACAACAAAAATGAGTTGAAATAAATAATGAATAATTCCACAAATATCTAAAAAGAGTATTACAATGTTGAAATTGAACAAAAGAACATCTGGAATTGTTGTTCTTCCTACGAAAATGTAAAGTACTTAAACGTATCTTTTACATCAGCGAAATCAGCCTTGAAAGAGTTTCAAGAAATGCAAAGATTTTGAAATAAAAGATTTCAGGAAGTTTCTTTAGTATAACAAAAGTTGTAAAATAAACAGATAGGATATCTTGGGGAATGTATTGTTTTAATAAATAAAATGTAATTACAAAAAAACTAATTATATATTGAATTATATTAAATTAAACATTTACTATAAGATAGTGCCACAGTTAAAATTAAACATTTCTTAAGAATATATTTCATATCAACTGTATATTTCTTTATATAGAATTGCAAACATATTCCTATATATTTTCTCATTAACATTCGACATTTCCTATATTACAGACTTAAGATTCTAATGTTCATTTTGGTTTATTTAAGGTCTACTGCAAATCTAGAAACAGAACCAAATTCTCAAGTTACACAACAAAAATAGTTTAGTTTATTGAAAATGTAATAAAAAAATATTAATTCCAACAACAAATTGTTGCTAAAAATTGCAGTTCCCCCAGATTCATATAATTTCCATAGTCTTGCAAAGCAATAGAAATGTTTTAAGAGGGGAATTGTATGAGAGATCGAGTAGAAAGGGGAAAAGATCTCATGGGGCTGGCGTAATTTTCAAATAAAGCAGCACGCGTCAGTTTTGTGTGTGCAATGAACCACAACCATAACAAAAAATACACACACAACACACACAGCACACACACACAGAGAGACACATACACAGTAAGCCTTATAGAGCTGAATGCACAACAAGTAATCAAAATCAATGCGCTTCAATTAAAAATGGGCAACATACAAAACATAAACAAAAGAAATAAAACCAAAGTAGAGCTCAAAGTTGAATGAAAGAATATTAAATACCCTACAAAAAGTATATTTAAATAACTGCTTTATAATAAAGTAAACTGCTCTTTAATAAATTTAAATATAATATTATACTATAAATTACCAAATAATTCCCTTTTTATACTTAATATCATTTAGAGTGATATACATTTTTTATACCTCAAGAAAATATCGAATTTTTATAAGAAATACAGTATGCAGAACTTGATGATACCCTATAATTTATGCAGAGCATTGAAAAAAGAACAAAGCAACGTGATGAATGAAAGAACAACATGAAAGGCGCCAAATAACAAAAAGTAAAGACAAAACCAAAGACAGCTTGATTGAAAGAGACAGAGAGAACGAGAGAGAGAGAGAGAGAGGTTAGAGGGAGACAAAGCATTGCGCGTGTCTGGCGCGCCGTGAAAATTGGAAAATTGGAAAATTGTTTCAATTGTTTTCGGCCAGGCAAACATTTATTTGTTTCTGTGGCAATGTCTCAATTACATTAACAAATGGCCAAAATGCACAGCAAGGCCGTTTCTCAAAAAACAAAAAATAGAAAATAAAAAGGAAATTAGAAAAGCGAAACCCAAAATGCATTTCAAATTGAACAATTTTCCACACACGCACACACATACACATGGTTGTGGGGAAATAATTTGAAGACGAAGCCATAAGGAAAAGCAATTTAACTGGAAATCGGCAAAAGGAGACAACAGAGAAAATAATTATTTGTCGAACCTTTTGACGCAATGCGCATTGAATTTCAAATCGAACTTCGATTGGTGTTCAGTAGTTCTTTGGTGTTTTTAGACCCTGTACTTTAAAGCAATACAAATGGGTGCATTAAGTTTGTGCAGGCAAAAGAAGGCGTGAGAGATCCCATAAAGTATATACATTCTTGAACAGCATCAACAGTCGAGTCTAGATAGCCATGTCCGTTTGTCCCTTTTTGTAGAGTTTCTAGATCTCAGAGACTATAAGAGCTAGAGACACCGAATTTGGCATTTAGGTTCATCAATATCTCCCATAGATCAATTTTATTTTAGAGTTTTTGCACTCGCTATTTTACAGGAAAAACTAGGATTGAAAATTACTGGATAGATTTTTACAAAACACGATCATGTGTTCATATAACATTCATTCAACACTATTTAAAATAATTTAATATTTATTTCAAATAAATCATCAGAAAAGTCAACAGAAATATTGATTTGATATTAATTTCTGAAGTGGACGATGGAAAACTTACTGGTGGGGGAAAAAATCAACATTAACCGATCTGATGGACGAGTGCAACTTGCAGAAGTCGTCTCCAAGCATGTTGAATTTCAGATGGTCCTGGTTTCGTGGAAAGAGGACTTTGAATTAAAGGCAAAGTACACATCTTGGGACAGTGTGGTGGCTCTCAATCCCCATTTGAAGGATCGCAGTCAGATTGATAATAATGATAAGAAAGAAAACTTCAACTCTTCGAAAGAGGAGTTCTATGAATTGAAACCATGCAATGATAAAATTGACCAATAAAATGTATAAGGTTGATAACATTTATAAATCTTAACCATACTAACTAAGTTTCGATTGCCAAAAACGCCATTTACTATTCATAAGTATTGAATAGCAATCTATAGTTAACGCCTTGCACTCGAAAAGTACAGGGTCTCCTGCTGTCGAGCTTGCTCAACTGTTGCTTACTTCATATTCCTTGTTGTTGTTGGTGTTGTTGTTCGTCGCGTGCAGCAGCCGCAATAAAAATTATGTTAAAAATAAACCAAGTAATTTTGTTCTTGCTCATTTCTTGTACCTTTAATGCGTCTTTTGTGGGCAACACATGCACAACATCCGTTCCACAGGATAGCTGTGTGTGTGTGTGTGTGTGGGTGCTGTCTCTGTGTGTGTGTGTGTGTGTGTGAAGCTGCGCATGCTTCCTGCCTGACTCTCTGACTCCCTGACACTCACACCCTCCTTTAGTCTTTGCTGTTTTGCCTGCCAGTGAAAGTCAGTCAGTCATTCTGTCAGTCTGTCAAGTTGTCAGACAAATGCAACTGTGAATGAAAACCACGTGCACAGTGCCTGCCAAATGTATGTGGTCCACTGTAGCAGCTGTCATTATAGCTGTTGAACATTGATCAAAATGTTGACGATTTCTCATAGGATTAATGCTAGAAAATGTTGAGGAATATAAATATATTAGGGAAGAATAAGACGTTAAAAAGGAAAGAGAGAGAGGGAGAGAAATTATGGGAGAGCTAAAGATAAAGTAAAACAGTGAGAATATAAAAAATCCTAAATATAGCTCTTCCGTCTGTTAATCTCTTTTTTCCTATGGGTGACACTCTAAGGACACCTTAACAATGTAACTGCCAAACTATACTTGAAATACTAGAGACTTGAAATAAAGACTAAAAGAAAGTCAAATAAGTCTTGATTATAAAGCAAAAGGTTTTATTATAACGAAAAACCTAAGAATTTAAAAAGATATATAAAGTTTTTGAAAATATACTAATTTTAATTTTTAATCAGCTAAATATCAGAAATTTCGATAAAACTATAGTCATATCACTTTAAAGATTCCTTAATAAATTCTTATCAAATAATTTTGGAAAATTTCTTAGCTGTAAAATTTATTCATTAAAGCGACAATCTTTTGTTTATCTTTAAATATTCAATTCCTGCCTGTTTCCGGAAACTCTTAAGAGTTTCAACTTTCAATTTATTTAAATAAAGTTTATTCAGTAAGCACAAATATTTCAGATTGAGTTGAGAGTAGATACGAGTATCTTTATATGCATTAAAATATGAAATCTGTGCACATTTATTATGAATGTGCTGATTACACATTGAATAATAAATATTTAAGCTGACCTAAAAGATATGCTACCTATTATCTCAGCTTATCTACAGAATTTCGCTTTCTCTCGCTTTATCTAGTATGTCAAGTATTTCCAGAGCACATATACTTTTGGCACGCACTGTTTAGGCATTAAATAAGCAGAGTATCAACTCCTATTTAATTTAACAGAATCGCAAAGTCATTTTCAAGTTGGTTTAGTGAGGGTCCAGTGTTTACATTGAGGTCGCTTCGAGGAGTAGCAGGACCAGGAGTCGGAGTAGGAGGAATAGCAGTCGGAGAAGGGTTTTTCCTCTCACTCGGAGGGTCAAAACACGAGGGCGTTACGGCGCTAAACATGTGTGCGCCTCATTTGGTTGCTCTCACGAGGGTCTCAAGTCTGGGAAAAAGTAACTGTTCACACGTGACGTTGCGCGCCGGCGCTCAAACGTGCAACATTCAACATTGAACGTGCAACGTGCCCCTTTTAGGCCCTACAGTGTCTATTGTTTGTGTGCGGCCAGCGTTCATTGAGCCATTTCAAAGATGCGATCATGCTGTGCGTGTGTCTGTGTGTGTGTGTGTGTTTTTCCAACACCTTTTTTACACATTGACACTTCCGTACAAATGAGTAGTATGAGTATACAGGATGCAGTAGTAATGTTCTTTTCTGCCCACATCTAAGCCGATTCCCTTCCCGATCTTTATCTTTATCGCCGCCACTCGACTCTCCGCAATCAAGCGGCAATTAAAAAAAGATACAGTAGGAATTGAGGGGGTAGGAAGAGAAACAGAGAGACAGAGAGAAAGACAGTCTGCCAAATGCCAAAGTGTACAAAAAGTACAGTAAATATTTGAAATCAATTACATTTCATTGTCTGCCTCTGTTTGCAATTTCATAACCACAATAAAGACAGCCACCGACAATCAATGGCAGCTGGAAACTGAAAATGAAAAACTAAGAAACTGAGAAACTGAACATCCATTTATAGGACAGCGTTCGCAGAGAACGAGGTTAATGGGCAGGCAGTCAGACAGACAGACAGACAGACAGACAGACAGGAAATTTGTGCAGTAACTCAAGTGATCAGCAAATTTTATACTCAACTGACCCAATTTGATTGATTGTCTAGGAAAACTGATCTATTAATATTCAATAGCAATCAAGTTAAAAATTTTGGGTTTATTTAAGTAAATGTTTTGTGAATGACTCATCATCGTGCAGCCGAAAAGGAAAGAGCTATGAGGCTAAAATTCTAGCACAACATTCAGGGATAAGAAATAAGTACTAGAGTTATAGGCTATATATAATCAATTTAGTTAAAGAACCAGATATTTGCCACAGTAATGAAGTGCCACATAAAGATACTTTATCTTGTTGGACTAAACGGATCTGTGACTGATTTGAGACCCTATATAGTACAGATCTAGATATGTATGCATGTCGAGTAACCCACATTTTTCTTCTGATTCTTTTTTAGACATTCAAAGTGGTGCAATGTGAACAAGGCCAGGCTAATGAGCATCAGGCTGACCGGACTGAATGCGTGTCTATAAGGAAACCTGGTCAAGAGTGAGTCGAGTGAGGTAAGTAAAGTTGCTTGCCACCTGCAACTTGTGGCAACGATCCGATCCTAACGGTTGGAGCCTCTTGATGATGACTTATTTGGCCAATTGGGTGAAGCGGACGGCGGTTGGCCAACCTTGTGCCAAACACTTGACCGTAAATAGCACACGCACAAGCTTTTAACTATGTCAGCCAAGCAGAAACAGATACAGATACAAATACAGATAGAGATACAGATACAGATACATTTGTGTGTATTAATTGTTGCCGACAGTGCTTCAGGGCAAACCACATTGTCCAATGGTTTACCTTATTAACAATAACCACAACTAGTTACAGACAATGCTGCCTGCCCCCTTTGCCACTTGCCCCTTGCCCTCTCTTTTTTTGCCACAGCCTCTGTCTACACCTCCACCTCTGTCTACATATGTATCTGTATCTTTTTCTGTATCTGTATCTGTCTCTTTGTTTGCACGCATTTAACACACAATTATATTGTGAAGCAGCAGTTGAAGTCAGGTAATTTTCAGCTTTTAATGCACTTTTAGACCTCACTGTGACTCTGAGTAGGCGGGGGATGAGTAGGAGGAGTAGGAGGAGTAGGAGGAGAAAAAGAGAAGAAGAAAGAGAAGACAAAGTTCCACTGAGTATCACTCAACAGAACTTAAGCTCAAGCAAACACACATGTGTTAATTAGAAGACAAACCCAAAACTCCAACTACAACAATTGTTGCTACAGTTTTCAGAACACCCTACACTTGTGTAGGGTATAAGATAAGGAGTTACTACTTTGTTAAGCAGCTTGTTATTAAAAGTAAAAAGAGAACAACTCAAATGTAATGTTAAAATTTTGAAGTCATTAAATTGACTTTAAATCTATGAAATAGAAAAGTTCTGATTTGACAAGTTGAAGTTAATGTAGCATAAATTAGAAAAGTTTAGATTGGAAATTCTGAACTCAAAACTGTTTTCTTATCTTGCCGATAGCCTTAGAGTTTAGATAAAGTATAAATTTCATGCTGTTATAGACAAGTTTATCTAGGCTGTAAGCTTGTCAGTAAGATGGAAAAATGCCCTAGAGTTGCTTAAATTTAAGCAGTTTAACTAAAAGAAGTTTATCTTAGAAGTTTAACTTTAAGTCAAATCTAGAAGTTTAATTAAAGAACTCCAACTCAAGTCGTTTATTCATAATCGGCTTCACTTTTCAGCAAATAACAAACTCATAGTTTAAATTAACAAACTTTAAATATACATATAAATAAATAAAATATTTTTATACAGTTGAGTAATCCCTAAAACCTATTCAATATGAGGTCAGTAAGTGGTAGGAATATATTTATATATATTGTATTTCAGTTGAATGAAACCACAATTGAAATAGTTTTAGTTTGTCATAGGCAAATGAAAAATGCAGGGTATCTGACTGAATGGCATTGCTATAGCTTTTGCCTGTTAACCTGTTACAGCCTAGATACTTCGTATCTGTATCTGTAGCTGTTGCTGTTGCTGTATCTTAACTCTTGGAGGTCTCTGAAGCACGCACGCAATGCGCTTTTTGTGCTCTCTGTTTATCTTTTGTCTGTTTATTGAATTGTAAACATTTTAACGCTGCATTTAAATAATGCTGTTGTTGTTCTCGTTCTTCTTCTTGTAGTTGTTAAAGTTGCTGTTAATGTTGTTATTGCTGTTCGTGTTGTTGTTGTTGCTGGTGTGAAAGCATTGGTAGCATTTAAGTGCACTTAAAGTCACAAACGATCGGCTAAAATGCATATGAATTACGACCATAATAAAGGCACAACAAATGAACAACACACAGACACCCATTGAATGTGAACTTGAAGAAAAACTTGCTTTAAAATGGATATAAATTAATTTTAGTAGACTTTTAGTTCTTCGTAAATCGAATCTAATCTTGTTAATATATTTTAAAGATGTATTTAACTTGTATCAAAGTCAAAACTCCCCTCGAGTGTAATAAAAAATGTGGGAAAATTCGCATACTTTCCAAAATGTTGAACTCAAAATTGTATAAAAAATTGTTTACTTGGCATTTGTTGTTTGTGAACGTCTCAACATTTTGCGTGCGATTTGTTTCCGATTTGTTGGGCTTATTTTTAAACTCAAGGCTGACGTCATAAAAAAATGAGCGCATATTTTTGGAAATGTGGTTCATAGAGGTACAGTGAAGTCTCGAAATTGATAGATATTTAACAAAAAGTTCTTTCTTTTAAATTACATACGTACTTCTGACACTTAATGGGAATTTGAAGATATTAAAGGTATATTTAGTATTGCTTTTTAATATATTAGTTATATTTATTTAATAATTATTTATTTATATATCAATTCTGCATTCAAAACTGTCTATATTTTGAAAGTTTCTAGCTTCTAGGGTATAACAATAACCTGTACTGCTTGAGTTAATCCACAGACACGTTCAATGTGATGATAACTCCAGCTTTACCAATCTCACTGTCTGTCTATTAGTTGCCTCTCTTTCTCAGACTCTTTGTCTTCCCCTTTCCCTCTACCTCTTTCTCTCTATCTTTGTATCTTTCTTTTTGTAGAAGACATGGAGCTTGGGTTTGAAGTCTGTTGCCTGCCAAGTCTATCAATGGCTTGTATCTCTCGCCTCTCTCAACACTCGGCAAGTGAACGTGCGAAAAGTCAAATGTCTGGCATATTCATCTTACCATCTGGATGCTATATGAGTGTATGAGTGTGTGAATGTGAGTGTGAGTACTATTCATAGTACTATGTGCCGGTTGATTAACACGCTCGTCGAAGCTGCGCAAATGGTTCCCGTTGACGAACTTTCAAAGTTCAATAGGCTATCATCCACATGAGAATGCGAATTCTGAAGACTACAACTAAAGACAGAGAAAGACAGAGAAATAGGGAGGAAGGAGAAAAATAAACCGAGACTCCTACATGTGAGAGACTTCAATCTTTAGCCATTTTGCCATGGGTCAACTGCATTCGGCTAATAATGGTTTCGGTTCAAACTTCAAATGGGAACATTTCAAATTCATCTCCCTTCCTCTCTCTATTAGAGATACATCTAGTATATTTCCCTATATATATTTATATTTATATAGTGCAATAGGACACGCTGTCGACCATAAATTTTGATTGGGCTCACCTCGGTCTCTGCTCTGATTGAAATTAATGGCATTTAGGAGTTTTTATGGTGTTGACACAAGACACCAGACAGTTATGGCTTTAAATGGAACAACAACAACAACAAATACAAATAGAATTGTGAATGCTTCCATTTCGAACAACAGAAATCAGAAAAAGATCGTGCAGATGTTCTCCATACTTACTATATATTTAGAAATATACATATTTAGCTGGGAGTACATTCTAATCGTAAAAGAAGTTCAGTTCGCAGAACTTCTGTCTAAAAAAAGGGTTGCCTAATTTATATCATAGCTTTTTATGGTGACATTTGATAGCATATTAATATCGTTCTCATAAGATGATCATAAAATATATTTTTAACTCTATTTACTAGCTTAAGCGCACTATTTTTCAAACAAAACAAATCATTTATAATTTTTATTATTAAACTTTAAATCTAACTTTGGATTAACATGGCATCCAAGACCTTCAGCTAATGAACAAAAAACTCATACTAGATATCGACTGATATTTGTTTTTCATTATATTTTGCCATTTTATTAATTTCACCGAAGATCTGTTAATCACTATGAAACGTAGATACAGTTAGAGGGGTATAATCAACCTGAACATAACTATATATAGCTAGTTCTTATATAGATCACACACTCTCTTTAATTCCCAACACATTTAATGATCAAATAGTTCAACTTTTGTATCTAGTTTTTAATTTTGCAAACTTTTATTTGAACATATATTATTATAGTTATTCAGAATTATTTTATCTTCGACTTTAAGATACTATTCTTAACATTAAAATGTTTCAATATAATTTCCAAACATTTTATTGAAATATTCTACCTTCACTTGTTTCTAAAACATTTTATAACAGTTCATTCCAGAAGTACAAAAGTAAGTATTTAAGATACATTACTGGAAATAAAATTAATAATTATTTTAACTAATAAATAAATAAAAACTTTCGCTTTCAGAAGTATACTACAGTTCTTTCAGTTTCCTTATTTCTTTCTTTCTTAGAGTTACTATCAAAGCTCCATTGACTTTTGAAAGTTTCTGAAGACATTCTTAACAACTAAATCATCGCATAAACAAATTCAAATGCCTGTTGTTGATCATTTGAGTTGCAATTAAAATTTCATTCTCAAAACATAAATAAATATGAAATTTGAATCGAAATGCTGTGTTGAATGTCAGCAGCATTTTTTGTTGATATCAACGAAAGAATTATGCATCATCAGTTCTCAACTTTAGCTTAAATAAACTCATTCAACTTATGAGCATACTTAAGAGTTATCAGTCCACAGATTTGGTTGCTCTCTCTCTCTCTCTGTCTTTCTTTTTCTATGTATGTATGTGTTGTAATTGTGTCACTTGCAGCATAGCAGTGATAAAAAAATTCACTTACTTAAACGCTTATCACTCTCTGTCTTCAGTCTTATCAGTCTTCAGTCTGACATTCTCTCTCCTTCTCCCTTACCCAATCTCAATCCCTGTCTCTTTCTCTTTCTCAGTGAAAAAACCCAAAAAAAAATTGAAATAAATATAAATTTACATATATTGTGATGAGGCAAGCGACAAATGTTCTCGTTCGTTGCATCTTTAAGATAGTTTTTCCTTTTTTTTTGTTTTTTTGTAAGTATTTCATGCCTCATTGTTTCCGGCGCGCATGCGTATTGTGGCATTGAAATTTGCCGCACATACCTATGTGTGTGCGTGTGTGTGTGAGAGTGTGCATATGTCATTGTCAGTCACTGGGCGCTGTCTGTATCGGGTGTCAGAAGGTCGTTCGCTTCATTTACATAAGTACTTTTCATTTACAGTGGTAACTCGCTGTCGTCCACCCAAACAAAAACCAAAAACTATAAACTAAATAAACAAATTCACTTTTACAATACTAAATAAAAATAGAGCAAAGATTTTTACAAATTTAACAAACAATAATCAAATAACAAATTCACTTTTTCAATATAGTAATAATAATAATAATACACCCGAAGATTATACACATTTACACCAATAAAAGTCCAGCTTTTTTTATAAATAATGCCAAATCCATATCGGTTTTTTAAAGTCCAAGTAACACAAAAAATTCAATACCAATTCTGAATTTCAAAGCAAATCTGCTAAAAAAAAGGCCAAAAATTATAGAAGAAGTCGTTTGATGTCCCGTGGGAGCTTTTTGAAATGTGCAAAACCTTGAAACAAATAATGAGGGAATTTCTTGAGAGAGAGAACCTTGAAAAGTGCGAAATTTTGATAAAAGGAACAGACAGAAAAACAACTTTGACCCCTGAAAAAAAGGGTCAAAGAGACAGAGTGAGAGGGAGAGGACAGCTAGGAACACGCCTAAGCCTAAAAAAGGATTAGGAGGCCCTTCAACAGATTGTGAAGAGCTGCAGCTCCGAGAACCGAATCAGCTGTTCCCCCAGCAACGGAGTGAATGAAAATTTCATTTAAATCTTGCTACTAAGTATAGCATAAAAATGTCCTGACTTAAGTTAACTGAAATCAAACTTCTATAGGAAATATAGATTGAATATTTGTTGCAAGTAAATCAAATTAAATAAACGTTGTTTAAAATCCAGAAATCAGTGTATAAAATCTTCTTTTCTATATTGTTATTGGAGCTGCTTTATCTTTTAATATCAAATTCATTTAGGAGCACCCTTGACATGGCCCTGGATGAGGTGAACCTTAACCGGGTGGAAGTGGAGTTGGGAGGGGAAGTGGAAGTTGAAATCATAAAGTGTACTTACGAATTGAAATTGGAATAACCACCGCGTGCCTTGTGCAGGGCAATGCTAAATCCGAACATGGAATTGCTGGAATGACGATGTCTCACGTAGCTCGGCAGATCGATGTTGTAGGCGTGCGTGACTGGCTGATGATTACAGTGGAGCATCATGATGAGGAGCAGCGCCAGCGGCGCACAACTCCATCTACTGATCATTGTTGCAGTTGTTGTTGTTCGTTCACAGTTATTTGTTGTTGTTGATGCTTAACACACTTCCGTTTGTTGTGTTTGTGCTGTCGTAATTATTTTGATTTTTTAATAAATATATTTAATTTTTTTTGGCACTTTTATTGCATTTTCGTTGTTATTATTGTTGTTGGGTTTGAGTTTTGTTTAAACTGCTGCAATGGATTGGAAACTAAACGTTGCAAATCTCGCATATGGTCAATAAAGACACCCACACACAGATACACACACAAACACACACAGATTGACACACACACAATAGGCAAGTTTTATTTATTTTATGATCTCAAGTTGTCGCTGTCTGCAACCTTGGCCGAAATGACTTCAAAACAACAAAAAATTTTTTGAGAAAACGCTCAGCTCAGCGAAATTAAAAAGCAGCCGCCAGTGGCAAGAACACAGAGAGAGACACACACTTACACTAAACACACACACACACACACACATTTGAGTGATTTGAAAATCAAGTTTTTTTTGGTGTTTGTTTTTTTGGACATTTTTTTATTTGGCATTTTGTTGTTTGTCGCTGTTTCTCTCAGCTTTTGACTGTTTAGTATTTCTGTTGTTGTTGTTGTTGTTGTTGTTGTGCTGCTGCTTCTTCTTATTGTTTTTTAATTCTTTTAAGCTGACGTAACACACACACACACAATCACACCCACAAACAGGTTGCCAAAATCTTAATTTTTGACGCCCTTTAGCGGAGACACAAACCTCGAATCTATTAAATTGCATGCATTTTCTGCATTTGTAGACAGTGTTGCCTTTTTAGCTTTTTTCTTGCTAGATTAAGCTTTTTTACAATTGTACAAAACTAGAAAGTTTGAGAAAATTATATTAGCAGTAAATCTAGCTACATTTAAAAACCATACAGCGTCTTTTGGCTAGTTTAATTTCCTACTTTCTAAGTGTACTTTGATCATTTTATACTTAATTCGTTGCCCCATAAACTTCAAACACTTTGTTTTTGATTGCGAATTCTTCAAAATGAAAAGCAAAAAAAGCTAAACAATTCAAAAGGTTAGCAATGTCTTTAGAATATTGAATTTTTCAATTTGTGGGTTTTGGTAACCCGTTAAAATTTAAAAAAAAATCATTATTTTTAAATTCAAATTTAAAATTTTTTAAAATTTAAGTTTTTTAAATTTAGTTTAAACTATATCTGTTTTAAATATTATTTTTGAATTAACTATTTTATTCTAAAAACATTGGCAACACTGATTTTGTAGGCGGCGGCGTTGACGCTGACTTTGACGTTGGCAGCGCTGCGACGCAGCTAAACATTTGGCAAGTGGGCAGCATGCACTTTATGCATGTGTTTGTGTGTATGTGTGTGTGTGGGCGCCAAAATACAAACTCATTGATGGCTGTCATTCATTGAGGCACAGTCATAGCAACAACAACAAGTTTGTGAAAAAATTAAAAAATTCAATTGCGGTGAATACGCCATATGGCCAAACGACATACGATTCGACATTAATACAAAATATCTATATATATGTTTGTATGTTTGTATGTAGGCGATATTAATATGCGGGAGAGGGTTTGTGATTGTGCTAATAAAACCGTTAAATTGCAAGAAGCAGCACGGCATAGAATTGCAAATACTCTGTGCCTTCTTTTTATTGTCTTTTTTTTACAGTTAAACTTGCAAAAAAGCAAAAACTTTGTGCCAGTGTTGTCTGAATATCAAACTCTCAAAAATCTATCGAATCTGATAAAAAAAAAGCTGGATAGAAAATGTTTAAAAGTGATTTCAAAAGATTTCTAGTACCTTATCAAAATATGTATATATTTCATTAATAAGTTACCTTTTGTTACTAATTAATACATGTATTCATATTAACTTGAATCTTAAAATTTATGAGATTACTAAATCCAACTGATTTTTAAACAATTATAGGGAAATGTTTATGCATTACTAGACTACAATTTTTAAAACTAGTAACTTCCATAATTTTCCCAGATTTTTAATAGTTTTAACTAATACCATAAATCTCCTTTTTCAATTTCTTTTAATTTGTTCTATTAACTTTCTAGCTTTTGCATTAACAAAATTGTTAAGACTAGCTAGTTAATTGCTAAAATGGCAATACCGTGTGTGCAGCGTCAGAGTAGACAGACAGACAGACACACACACAAACACACACACATTTCGAGAGTTTAATACACGCGATCGCCTGTCTCTAAAAATAAATGTGACTGCGAACAGTGTTGCCAACAAACTTGCCGTCTTAGCCTTTTTTCCGTAAAGATCTGTCCTATTTTCAGAATTATAAAGGTTTTTAAATTAAAGAAGCAAACTAAAATTGAAACTTGTTCTTTGTAAATTAAATTCTTTTTTTGATTTTTTACCCAATAATACAATTGTGTCAAAATTGGTTGCGAATTCGTCAGAGACTAAGAAAGTTACATCAGTATTTGAAAATGTCAATTAGAAAAATTTAAGAAAAAAAAACAGTTAAAAAGCTATAACAGTCTTTTGGTTGTTTTATGAACATGCGCCCTATAAAATAAGCTAAATATGTGTACTTTATCATTTTTTTCTGGGAATATTTCCATTGAAGATATTTGAACTTTCATTACAG
The DNA here is from genome assembly GCA_037043535.1 of Drosophila putrida. Classification (NCBI taxonomy): domain Eukaryota; kingdom Metazoa; phylum Arthropoda; class Insecta; order Diptera; family Drosophilidae; genus Drosophila; species Drosophila putrida. Next base: position 1,446,710 of record JBAMBI010000016.1, read on the forward strand.
GTACAGTTTCTACCAGCCAATATTTCCAATTGTCTCCCGGGTTTACAACTCGTAAGACTCCAAAACTGGCGGGAAAATAGCTGATTTGGCAACGCAAACTTTGAGTGAGAGAGCGAGGGAGAGAGCGAAAGAGGGAGAGACAGAGAGGGCACATATGTATGCTGCTCTCATATGAGGGCCGCCAGATGCTAGAAACACTGATCCCAAAGATACAACATTGCGTCAAGATATTCCATAGATATACAAATTGTATCTGTGTGTGTACTAGTATGGGTGTGTGTGTGTGTGTGTATATGTTAGTGCATTAGTCAGCGAGACTATTTTAAAAATATAAATAAGGCATCTTCTTTGGCTAAACGCTTCAATTGCAGGCAACTTTACAATCTGCAGTCAAATTCTGGGCCATTGGCCCAACTCTTAAGACACTAGACTCCAATAACCAAACAGCTGAGAAAACACACACAAAAAAAATGAAAATAAAAAACACACACACTCACAACAATGTGATCATAATTAACAGTTCATATGTGTATATACTATATGTATGTGTGTGTGTATCTGTGTGAAGGTTAAAGCTTGACAGCAACTTTTCAGTGTTTAATTAATTTTTGCTTAACGCTTTTCATTTCATTTCCATTTTTTACGTCACTTTTAGCACAAATTGAAAAAAATTGTATATATTTTAATTAATTTCAATGAAATTAAAAATTGCTTTAAAAAAAATAAACGTTCTTACGTCAAAATTTTTAGCGCCGCGTGCCGCGTTTAATGATAATTTTTTTGATTTATTAATCTATTATTAATATTTGTATTTCAATTATTACTACTAGTATATTTCGTTGAGGGATGCGATGCCTCAGCAGGCAGCAAAATTTGAACAACGACTGCGAGCAAATAAAAATTAACAAAAAAAATAGCAGCAGCCTCAAAGAACACACAGAAAAACTTCAGCAGGCGAACATGCCAAGTGTATCTATTAGATATGTCTCAATGTATCTGTATCTATGTATTTGTATCTGTAGCTATTGCTGTTGCTGTTGTACCTGTAGAACGCTCACGCCAGCAGCGTCGCCTACTCACAAACCATACGTTGAGAGAGCAAATGATCTCAAAATAACAACAACAAAAACAAATAGGAAAAAAAAGCTCTAAGCTAACAGCAAGAGCATTGATAGCAAGAGCCAAAGTTTTATTAACTGGCAGATTGGTAGATAGATTGTTGTTGTTGCTGTTGCTCGTTTCGTTAGATTTTGTTTGTGTTTTGGTTTTTTGGGCTGCTGTGTGGGTTGCATATAAGTTATACACATGTTGTTGCTGTTGTTGTTGTTGTGAGTAGGCAGGGAAACATATTTGTATGTAATTTTTACGTTAGCAAAAGTTTTGTTTCCTCTTCTTGTTTCTTTTGAACAACCCATACAACATCATCGTTGATGTGTCATATCTGCTGTATAAATTATGCAGAATATACAAAAAAAAATCGAAACTATATATAATTTATATATAGAGCAAAGCAGAGCAACGCCCACGTTGGCCCAAAAGATTCTCAGGTGGTCCGAAATTGAAATCAAAATTGAAGAAATCGTTGAGAACTGTATGTGTTTCAAGTTCAGTTTAAGAAATTCAGCTTCTATTTGAAATATTATGCATACGCCGTGTTGTTCACCGCAAAACAATGCAGCTTCTTCTTATTTTGCCAATATAAACAGTGTGAAATCTCGTTCACACACACAGAGAAAGAGTGAGAGTGACAGTAGTGAGTGGAGTGAGAGAAGTGCGCTCGTTCTAGTATTTGTATAGGAATGCGATATGTTGGGGGTGGGTGGGTTGGTTGCATTGCACGCCCTCCGCCATAGTCCGTATAATCGTCTCTCGAAACTCGAACGCGACGCGATCTTTAACTAAAGCGGCTGCTTTGAAAGTTCAATTTGAAAAAAGAATATATACACATGTACAATATAAACAATTTTTTTGCGATCGTTTTGAGAGCAACAGCCGCGCAGTTCTAGCATGTAATGCAATTGATTGTAATGCGGTCGTTTAGATTGTAATTTAGATTTAGATGCACGCGTCTTCTTATGATCAATTTGATGATGCACTCACACACAAACGCACACAGAAAAAAACAAAAACAATATTTCACAGATATACCAATTAAACTGCATTCGGCATCGAATTTATTTGTTTGCAATTCTCGAAAATCTTAAAAAACTCTGCGTAACGGTATTTTGTTGGTTTTTGCTTTGAACCAAAACGGTGGCCGCGCACAAGCAGCCAACAAAGAGCGCGCAAACACAACTGTTACTTTTCTTTCGCTAAACGCAACCGACTACCCAGTCCGTTGCCAGACTTCAATATACAATCTAGTTCCAAAAGTAACCCTAGAGTGGCGCAGTGTAGTTTCCAACTTGGCCGTCGGCGCTAACAAAACAAGGAAAATGGCAAAAACTAAAGTACATTTGGTAACCAGGAAAGCGATTTTACATTAACAAAATAAGTTAATTCTGATCCATAGGGACCCAAGTTCTGTTCACAGCTTTCTGCTTAAGCTGCGATTTGTACTGAAAAGCCTAAAAACATCTTCAGAAAATTTGTGCCAAGTTTCCATCCGATCCATGAGCATTCGTTTCTGAAATTCACTCAAAAGTTCCGTCAAAATAACGGACTGATTTGTTTCGCTAGCAAGCAAAAGAGGACGCTATTTATCTAGCTTCACTAAAAAAACTAGAGGTGGCGCTATTTTTAGTTTATGAAGTATCAGAAATGCATTAAAATTATTCGGATTATTTTATCAAAATTTGAATTTATATAGTAGTTTATTAAATTTTATTATTATTTGGATAATTAAACACTTACTTTTATTTAAAAATTAAAGCATCTGTTAACCACAGCGACTCACTCTGTTAAGCGCGAGCAGCAAAGTCAAAAAATATTGGTATATCGATATTTTTAAAAATATCAACATCGAACATCGCTCTCAGCTGTTCTCTCTAATCAGTCAGTTGTTCTGGTTTTATTTAGGTGGAGGAATTATTTATTAATCCTTTATTGACGAAGCAACACATCAGACAAGTCGGTGTGAGCATAAAAACAATAACAAAAATAATTGATAAAGAAAAAAAAACAGTCGAAAGTGAATAAAATAAAAATGGAGCAACAAACTGATGCTGATAACAATGTAAAGCCAATTTTAAAGGAAGTTCTTCATCCTGGCAACAAATACATCGAACTTATTTCGGGCACCAGGGTAAGCATTGAGGCAACAGTTGTGCAAGCGTTGAAAACTAGGCCAAGGACAAAACTGGACCTGGATCTGGACCTGGGTAGACCTCTGAGGTAGCTAAATGACATAGTTTCAATATTTTCAGGTTAAATTCCATTTCCAAACGCGTCGGGCCAACGATGTACGCATTGTGGATGATAGCAAGAAATTGGATAAACCCATGGAACTGGTGCTGGGCAAGAAATTTAAGCTGGAAGTCTGGGAAGTGATTGTGCAGAAAATGTCCCTCAACGAGGTGGCCAAGTTTACAGTGCACAAATCGGTAAGCAAGGGGGGAAATTTCCAGGAATTGGAAATGGTCTTCTTCCAGGAAATGCAACTGATCCAATTTCATTGTGGAATTCCAAGCAAGGGGGGCTATTCACTTGAACTCGCGTCTATATTTTCCTTTAATTGGGGAAACATAACAAAAAAATATATTGTTATTTGGTTGGTTGGGAATTTCGTTAAGGATTGCCCTGTCAATAACTTCAACATGAACTCTCGTGCTTCACATTCCAATAAACTCTTTAAGTGAGGCATTCCAACAATTGGAAGGGTTTGTTCTAGAAATGTAACTGATCCAATTTTATTTTAACTCTAAGAAATTTCGAGAAATATGTTTTTGTTCTTTCTTCTACGAACTTTGGTGATTACCACCTTCTTGGTAATTTTCTATGTATATAACTTGCAATTAAGTCTCGTGTTCCACATTCCAATAAACTCTCCTTGTTAAGCGAAGGCTTGGGGATTTTTGTCCTAGAATTTCAGCTGATCCCATGGCCTTGCACCTGTTACACACTTTAATACATAATATCTCTTGTCCCATCCACACACAGTTATGCGCCCAATATCCGTTCATCTCAAAGACCCTGCGGGACATTGGAAAGAAGCCGGAGGAACGTCGTCATTGCTGTGGCATGACATTGCAGAACGAGGGCATGGGCTATGAGGATCTGGATGAGCTATTGCAACATCCCGTTGACTTGGAGTTTATCATAGAGTTAATCTCCATTGAGCTACCCGAGCAGTACGAGAAGGAACGCTGGCAAATGTCCGATGATGAGAAAATGCTCGCTACGCACACACTGCGAGAACGTGGTAATCGACATTATAAGGCACAACAGTATGCCGAGGCCGAGGTCTGTTATCGTGATGCCGTTGGCATGGTGGAGCAACTGATGCTCAAGGAGAAACCCCATGATGCCGAATGGTTGGAGCTAGCTAGCATTAAGGCACCATTGCTTCTGAATTATGCTCAATGTCGTCTAATTGCTGGTGATTTTTATGCCGTAATTGAGCATTGCAATGAGGTGTTGACCCTTGATCCAAGGAATGTCAAGGCATTGTTTCGTCGAGCCAAGGCACATGCTGGTGCCTGGAATCCAGCGCAGGCACGTCGTGATTTTATTGACGCACTGGGATTGGATGGGACATTGAAGGCAACGGTGGCACGGGAACTGAAGGCAATTGAGGAGCAACAACATGAGCGTAACGTGCAGGATCGCATACATATGCAAAAGTTATTCTAGAATATAAGTTGTGCTAACGTACTGCTCATGCTCCTGGTTTATTGGAGCAGCTATGCGCAGCGTTAACAGTTAGCCAATGCTCTTCTCTTCTGGCTAAAGGGTAGCTTTGTCTACACTCTGGCCACACACTGCTCGAAGGGATTTATCATGATCTGTTTACTCTTGAATCAGGTGCTCTGCTGTTGGACTCTCTATAAGACCCTGCATGTGGCGAATCAAAAACGATTCTTAAACAACAAAAGCAAGAGCAGAGACAACAACGACGTGGACGGGACAGAGTACGAGCTAGTGTGCGAAAGAGATGTCGGCATTGAATAGTATATTTATATTGAAAAAAAAACTGTGTTAATTTATCACCCACCCAATCAATGTAACACTCAGCTATACTAGTTTTTGAAGCATGCATTTGATTTCCAACTTTCATTAACATTTCAAAAACAGTGTTAGCTTTCCTCTCATTTCTATTTTCACTCTCAATCTATACTCATTTTTCGAACTTTCATCCGAAACGGTTTCGACTTAATCTACATTAATCCAATCAATATTTATATTAATCACCAGCAAATATCCGAATCGATGTAATATGAATGTATATGTGTATAATATTAGACTTACTCAAGGCGTGTGCCACTAAATTGTAATAACTATTGTTGCATCCAAGTATGTGAATTAAATGTGAATGTTTGTAATAATTGTACTATATACAATATACATATATATTATATACTTATATAACTACCACATACAAGTATTGTATGTGTATGTCTACTAGTAACTATTTAGTCTCGTAAGCTCTAGTTAATTGTATGCATGTCTAATAAATATGCCTAGTCGTTGTCTAAATCTTAACTACGTGAACTTTACTTTATCTTTATCAATGACTATATATTTAGTTAATGCCTGAACTCTACGTATTACTTATTAGCAAGTCTATCTTCTAAACACTTCTTTATTCCGCATTATTTGAGTCATTGCAATTTTCATTAAATGTGCTTTAATGTTGTTTAAATTTTATTGACTTACTAATGAATATTAGTAGAAGCCGATGAAATCTAAAGCTACTTTTCACTTTATCACACTTAAAATTATGTTAGGATTGCTTAAAAACTTCTACGAATACAGAGAAAGTACTGGGAAAACTAGCTTTTATAAATTTTGAAATGAAATCGTTGAAATATCTATTTCTTTTTTTTATTATATGGATCATTAAAGATTTCTTTGAAATTGATCAAGAGTATTGATGGGACAGTGAAAAATCCACAAACTATACATTTTGGATGCGTGATATAAGTTTTTGAAACCCTAGAAAAATCGATTTATCATATTATGGTATGTGCAGAACTTAAGTTTTGTCTAAATTGAAATGATTATTGTAGTATTATATGGAAACTAAGAAATTAAACAACTGTACCTTGTACTTGTAAGATCTAACTTACCCATATATGTAATGTATCCAATTTTCAAGAAAATTTCAATATATAAAGTTGGTGTATCCATATAGAAATATATATGTCAAACTGGAAGAGTTTCGCTTTTTAATTGTAGAGAATTTCGGATTTTTCGGAATGTCCAAACAGATCTTTAATCAATCGTAAACTTTGAATATCATATCTATTTATTAACCGATCTTAATGAAATTTTCAGAATATTATAAGTGTTTTATCAGAGTTAAGATTATCAGCGAAATATTTGTGAGAAATTGCATACAAATATTCTTAGTTAAATGTGTTACACATATGTATCAACTTCTCAACGAGATCAGTTAGTCAAATAACTCTATTTATCTTTGTGTCTATATTCTAGCTACAACAAATGATAGATCAACTTTATAAACACAATTTTTAACACGAGCAATTAGCTAGATCATAGTACATATAAGTAATATAAGTAATATACACATTGAATAGCGTTACGAGTTGGACTAATAACAAATTGATGTCTCTAGATGTACTATATAGGGATTAGAGACGCCACAGACGATTGCTGTTGCCACCAGCGGCACCTTCAGCCTCTCCACGCAACTTGTTATCATCGGTGCGCCAAACAAATGGCTCCAGACGATCCTCATCGTCCAGAAAGTTATTGATCGCCTCCAGGCTGGCAATATTCTCATGGAGCAGAGAATTGCAGCGACTCAATTGCTGGGAGACGCCACGAATTTTGGCAAATTGTTCCGCATACGAGGCATATGTCTTTTGCATATCCACAAACTTGGCAAAGAGCGTTGTTATGGAGTTGCTAACCACCTTGGTACGTTCCACCAGATGATTCTGTTCGCTGGCCACATGATTGGCGCACAAATTCAAATGCGTCTGCATTCGTCCACAAATATTAAGTAAATGCTGTGAATGCAAACGCTCCAAAATCTCTGCATCTCGAGTATATGTTGCCGAACTGATGGATTCCCGTAAGACGGGAAGAAACTGTGGTATATTCCGCAGACGGGCCAATTCTGGATCGATATCATCGTTGATATCACGTGTGCCCGGCTTGACAATCACAATATTATGACTGGAGGCTGTCGATTGTGGACGCTTTGGTTTAATGGTTGTGGTTATCCCACCTGGATGCGATTTACGTGCTGCGGAACGATTGACGCTGCCCTGTTGCAGCATGTGGGCGGGCCTGTTGCGTATTTTAGGGGAATCCCCGATAGGTCGATCTGTGTAGGAGACATAAGGCAGATCCGAACACACACTCAATGGTGGCGAAGGCGGGCGACTTAATTCGGAGCTCGTCGGCGAAGCTGTATCCGAGATAATGCTCGCTGGCAATCACAATACTAAGGCTGGTCCATTGGGTAACATTTGTTGGTGTAGTTGCTGTTGTTGTTGTTGTTGCTGACGCTGTTGCATGCCACCACCAGCGCCACGCCGTTTATTTGTTGCCGCTGCGGCAGCTGCAGCCAATGCCATGGCACTGCCATCGCTCATACGCACCGTGGCTGCCGAAGTGGAGCCCTGTCCCAAGGCCAGCATCGTCGGGTCACGTCTCTCGAAGATCTCATGGCCATCAGCCTCGACGCGCTGCTGTGAGTGCTCAGCACCCATTATTGATTTTATTGCTGATCCGTTGTCCTTCCTTCCTGAGGCGCTAGGTCTTAACTTATGCGATTCTCCTCTATTCTTATTCTTTGCTTTTGCATTAATTCTACTCTTTCTTTTTTCCTTTGGGTTTTAAGCCTGAGTATAGATGCACTTCTTTTGGTCAACTGCAATTTACTTTTGTGTACTTTGTTATTGTTGTTTTGCGATATCGATAGTCAGCACACGATAGGCAGCCCGATATATTTGACCCAGGTGGCAGCGCTGGCTAAAAAGCTGTTAAATTACTTTAGCGGATATTCAAAAAACAAAACGAAGCTTATTATAAAAAAATTAGCAAACTATTTAAATTTTTCATACTTTAACACAGCGTCCTGGAGCCAGTACCTATTTTTTTTAATACTAGTTCTACTAGCATTGATTTTAAAGTTAATCTTTCTTTCAATTGTCAAAGTTTTATTCTATTTAAAATGTGTTTTTAAAATTTATTATTATCTTTATTTTTATTTACTGCGTTTATTCATAATTGTTAAGTCCAATGTTGCAAATAAATAAATAAATGAAATAAATACGAAATTTGGCTGCTTTTAAGCTAAAAGTTTTGACATTAAAAAACCAGCTATTTTCCTTAATTTTCGTCAAGTTTATTATTGCATAATCGAATATCGATTCAGCTTTCGTTCGGAATAAGTGAGCTCCGGAAGTTCCTTTTGCTCAAGCGCAACGACATGAAGTAAGCCGTGCGTGCGCGTCGTTATTTATTTAGCAAAAAAAAAAAAATTATAATTTTCTTTCAACGTTTGCACGTTTATTTACTTCTTGCATTTATGAAGTTGATCTATATAATTTAACACAGAAAATCATTGAAATAGGTGAGTATATATAAAAATAAAAACATGCATTCATTAAAATTGCACGTTTTCTAACCTACAAAAGTTCGAGCATTTATTTTTTTTTCTTCAACCGGCATTTGGCAACTGGCAAAAAGTGAAATGGATAATTACAACGTACAACCTATTCCTATTGTTTTTCAACAACCGGTAGTTGGCTTAGTTCCAATTCCGATCCCGATTCAAGATCCCAATTTAATGCATGCGCATGCGCACCCAAATTTGCACGCTATGCCGGTGTATTATAACGTGCCTTATGGTCAGCCATTCAATCAATTTATGCCGCCATATTATATTGCACCACCGATTCAACCAATGCATAATCTTCCACCACAACCAATCTATAATGCACCACCCAATGATCAGCAAATGCAGCAACTTTATAATCAAGGACATCAGAATATGTATGGCGTAATGTCGCCACAAAATGCTTCATTCGTTCCGCCAAAGGTCGGCCAAAAGTTCGTACCACCGCCAAAGGTCGGCAAGAAATTCGTATCGCCGCCAAAGGTCGGCAAGAATTTCGTACAGTCGCCAAAGTTCGGCCGAAAATTCGTTCCGCCAAAGGCTAGCCACAAATTTCGTAAGCCTCTGAAGGAGTTAAGCTCGATACAAGAACATCCGAAATGGGAGTCATCAGATTTCTATGGGGATAACGCATCAGAAGTTCCATTAGATCCAAATGCTGCCGGCAACAATCTTGTTTTTTCGAATGGAGTACTTTATAATAATGCAATTGTGGCACCACAAAACGGATATCTACCTAAAGAAGATCCTCCCATGGGAGTGATGATTAACGATTCGGAAGAGGAGTTCGATCCATCGAAAGCTGTAAGCATCAAAGTGCTTTTTGTGTGTGATTTTACTTATTATTTTTATTTTTGAACAGGCTCCAGCTTTGATTCATGGTATTCGCTTTTTCAATCCGGCTTACGGATCGGAGAATGCCACACCTAATTCAAATCCAATGCCAAAGTCGGAGGACGGTATTCCGAATCCAAAGCCAAACCCACGTCCGTGGATTTGGAATAAATCGGTGCCATATTGCAAGCCTCCAGAGCATTTGGCAAATGGTTTGCCCCATTTTCAGGGACATTATCCATCGCTTGCCAAGCATCGTATGAAACATGCATCTTTATATAATAATAAAGCTCAGGCAGAAGCCCTTGAGATCTTGTATAAGAATCAGCAACTCAAGAAAGAGCAGGAGTATGCAGACTATGCGCACTTGGATCTGTTGGAGGCAATTCTAGAGGATGGTGAGGAAGAAGTCGAGGCTGTAATTCCCGATTTGGCAGTCGCATCGTCATCGTGTATCAAGTCAAAGCCACGACGTCACGGGGGACGCTATCGTTACCGCGGATTCTCCCAATCCTTTGGCATCGTTGCGCCCATGAAGCGTGGCAACCAGGCCCCAAATGCGGCTGCCAAAAATATCCTTTCTCTGTTCGACAAGAAGTATGTGCTCAAAAAGTTTGCCGCCCCCGAGGAGAAGCCCTTGGAGAATGACAATAATGATGATGATGAGCGTCCAGAAGGCTCCCAGATCAACTTTGATGAAAATAATAACATTACTTTTACCAAAGACACCTAATGTAAATACTTTGAGTTTTTCAAGTATTTTATATTAACAATTTCCTAACAACAAAAATCAAAATATTGCAAGACTTACGTTACAGTATTATAATAATTAATTTATATTACAAGCTTAAAGCTGTAATATCTATTGGAGGAATGTAATAACGCTTATTATTTTATTAATTGTTCATTAATTATTAAACACTTATCAAACTAAAAATTCATACTAACTCATTTTAATTAATTTGGCTAACAATACTAAGGAAACACCAAGAAAACTGAAAATTGGTAATAACTCATTTTAATTAATTTGGCTAACAATACTAAGGAAACACCAAGAAAACTGAAAATTGGTAATAACTTATTTTAATTTATTTGGTTAACAAGAATACTGAAAATTGGTAATAACTCATTTTAATTTATTTGGCTAACACTACTAAGGAAACCCCATAAATGGTAATAATTTAAGGATTTTTTAAATCCTTTAAAACCGAGAACAAATGGTATGTGATTTTATTTATGCATTTTGAACTAAATTATACATATATATATATTTATACCGATTATATTTTATTTATTTATAGGTCTACAAGAATTTAAGAAACCCAAATAGATATAAGATAACCGAGAAAAGTCTAGTAAAATTAAGTTTTTTTTTATAAAAAAAGGAATTAACATTTTGAAAGAAAAGAATCTTTTAAAATAGTTAGAAGATGATTTAAAAAAAAAAAACAATTTAATCAAAATAATTAAAAAATAATAATTTATATAGTTAAGAATTCTAAAACTAAACAGATAAACATTTGAAATTTTATTCTTTTTTATTTTTATAAAAAAAAAAATAGTGCTAAGCATTTTAAGTCTGAAGAATAATGAATGAGTAGATGATTTAGCAGTGATATATTTATAGTTAAGAATCCCAAACCTAAACATATAAAGACCAAAAATAGTTTTAAGCATTTTAAATGTGAAGAATTTTTTAAATTAGATAATAGATGATTTACCAGTGACATTTTTATAGTTAACAATATAAACACTTGAAATATTGTTTTTTTATTTGTTTTTATTAAATAGCATTAGGATAATTACATTTCCCAAGAAGAAAAATAAAACAAACAAGCAAAAGAAAATTAAAAATGTAATAGAAAAACAAAAAAGAGAGTGTGTAAACATCGTTTTTGTTTTCTATGAAAAGAAAAGCGTGCATTGATTGCACTTCCATTAACATTTCATCATTTTGTACGGTGTACTCTGCGTGGGATTTGAAATTTTGGTGGCCATGCCCTCCATTAGAACATCCAGAGTTTTGTGGGGTATGTGGGTGGAAAGGAGGGGGGGAATTTCTGGGTACAACTACTGGTATCAATTTTATATATATTTAATATAAGACTATGGCTTTTGTGTGGGTTAGCGTGGTGCGACGAGCGACTACGACGTTAGATAACCCAATTGAAGCTAACGTCCCAAAATGTTGCGTGACCATTGTTTGACCATGGGTTTGGTTTTTGTCTGTTCGATGCGTTCAGCTTCCTGCATTTGCTCGGCCAACTTGCGTTGATTATCCCTGAACTGACTGATGGGATCCTCGAATTGACGATAATAATGCAAAACCTCACGCACATCATCCACATCATTTTGGGCAATGACTGCAATTAAACGGTAAAGTGATAATTTAATAAGTTATCTTTATCTTCCATAAAGATCAACTTACTTTTGAGGAAGGCTACCAAATCGAGCAGCTGGACATCATCATCATTTCCATGCCAGCGTGCAATGCCGAATGTATTATCCGGATGCATCTTGGTGGCATTATTGTCCCAGTCAACTACAATAACCTGGAATGTAGAATGGAATATAGTATAAGAAAATATTTATAATATAGTATGTATGCATTTCCAACTTACGCGTCTGAGGTCACGATTTAAGTTATCCAAATTCTTGACATGATGTCCGTCAACAAAGTGCGTGGCATCACGCACTAAACGATACATAATATAGCCATTGGGATCCAGTGCATCCAATATGGGAAATACGGTCATGCCCTGTTCGGCAGTGAAGACCACAATTTCAAAGTCTTTGGCACACTCCTGCAGGAAGTGATCGACACCGGGACGCTTCTTGAAACGCCAGCCCGTCTGATATGTCCAATCGGGATGCACAAGCACATCCTTCATCTCCAACACAAGCGTATAGCGTGGCTGTACATATGGATGCTTGAGCGGATCGGGCAATAGCTTCTCACGTGACGGTTCTTGTATCATTTTCTGATAATAATGCAATGATTTCCACATACGCTGCAAATATTGCTGCACCAGTGGCTTATTTGTGAACTCATCCTCGATGGTCTGTCCCTCGGCATCCACCTCTGGCTTGCCAAACTCATAGATACCCCACAAAGCAGCAGCAATACCGCCACCGCCAAAAATGGCAAAACTGCGGATGAAAAAATATTAAAATATTTTAGAGATTTAAATGTTATTTTCGGCAAGTCGTAGATTTGATATCCTTGCAGAGAGATTAACTAATACTATGTATGATATACTAATCGGATTTTAACTAAATTGAGTCAGAACGTATAAGACGGATCTATATTGAGATTTATCAAAATAGCTTTTAAGCTATGAGACTAGTTTCCATAGCAATTGTCGGGCAGACTCAGTTCGTCGTCCTAATCAAGAATATATATGTATGTCTGTTTGTACTTTATAGAACCTGCGGTATCTACTTTAAAACGTTACATATTTATGTACTCTCTGCAAGGGTATTAAAAGACATATCCAAAAGTTGTATAGACTGTAACAAACCCTAGTTTCATGCGCTTCCAGGCACGCTCATTCTCTTTAGCCTCATCCTCCTCGCGCTTCTTGCGCTCCTGCTCAGCACCGTTATCCGCATCAGGTGCCGTTTGTGGGAAGAGTTTGGAAAGCAGCGGCGCCGCTGTCTCTGATACTCCCGCTGCTGGAGGTTGTTCCTCTGTTTAAAATGATGCAATGTTAAGTAATAGTTTGGAAATGGTAAAGGATCAAATACTCACTTGCATTGCTGTAGGCTCGACTGTTGGTCAACCAGGTGGTTGTTGACTGTTGTGTCTGACTGCATGTGTTTTGAATTAAACCTGCCGTTGACAAAGCTCGACAAGGCAGCGACGAAGGCGACGGCGACGGCAACGACGACGACGGCGGCAAGTGATTATTCAATGCGAATGTGCGCCGAAATTGATTGGCGATTGTGTGAAAGGAAGCACGTGGAGCATTTAAACGCATCAATTGTATGACTGGCTTTGCCGGTGCCATGCTCATCTTCCTGTTATTTAAGTGCTTTGCACAATCTACTCTCCTTTTCACTTACAAATGCGTTTCGTTTTTCTTTCGCCCAGTTCGACACCTAACCGGCATGGCAGCGAAAATTCTTTGCATATATATATTCGTACGTTATATGGCAACACTGGCATTACATCAGCTGACGACGAATTGTGCTAGAAGGTCTGGCAGCTCTGGCTGGTTCATATAGCTGGTCTGGCAACTCTTGCAGTAAAGCTGTGTGTAAACAACAACAACCATAATAACAATATCCAATTAAAAAGAAAATATGTCCACTGCAGAGGACAAGTTATTGCTTGCAGAATTGGGTTTGCAACTGTGTCGCGTCTGTAGTGTTCATACCACACAATGTCTGTCGCTTTATAAACCCCACGAAATTGCCGGCGAAGTGACGACGCTGGCAGCGCTGCTCGGTGATTGCGCCAATTTGGAGATACTGGAAAATGAGGACTTTCTGCCCTCAACCATGTGCATATCCTGTGTCAAGATGCTTACCCAAGCGCATGAATTCAAACGCATTGCACTCGAAACAGATTCCCTGCTTAGAAGTCGTCATGCGAGAGAGCTAAATAATATCAATTCCCGCTCGACAACGCCAGCAAAGTCTCAGTTACAGGAGGAGGAGGAGCGTCTGGATGTAGAAAAAGCACTAGAGTTGGCGACCACGGACGAGTATGTGTATGTGCTTGAAGAAACGGAATCGTTGTCCACTCAAGAAGATGAACCTATGCCCGTGCTACGTTTTGATAGCCCGTCGCCCAAAGTTGAACTCTTGGAGGTGGACTTTGATTCGGCAGAAGATTATTCGCCGGAACAGGAAGAGATACAACAGCAGGTCACAATGGTGGAAACTTGCGTCAAGCAGCGTACGTCACATCGCCGTAAATCCCATAACCCCTCACTACAATGCCAGGTTAGCTAGTCATAACATATTATTTAATAAGGTATTATTATAAGAGTCACTGTCTTGCAGATCTGCGGGAAGCAGCTTAGCACCAGCAATTCCTTCAAATATCACATGCAGTTGCATGGCGATAATCGACCCTTTGTATGCAGCATTTGTGGAGATTCGTTCAAGACGCGCAACGCCTACGATGGCCACGTCAACATGCATAATCCCAACAATCCCAATAAATGTACCATCTGTGACAAGACATATAGACAGGCATCTTCACTGCGTTCCCATATGCTTAGTCATAGCGGTGTCAAGCCGTTCATCTGCGATATCTGTGGCAAAGGCTTAACCCAAAAGTCTGGCTATAAGAAGCACATGCTCACGCATACGGCGAGAAGCCGCACAGTTGTGACACCTGCGGACACAGCTACGTTATTCCAGCAATTTAATTGCCCACAAACGTTCTCATGCCCGCAAAAGTCCCAGTTGTCTGATCAAATTGCTAGAAAAATCACCCAGAGTACCGATCAAATAAAACCCACCCACCAAAAACCCAGATGTACAACTGCAGTCAATAATCATTAGGGGAAACTGCATTTTGCATATAAACTTATCAGATTAGACTAAAAATAATCAGCCCTATGTAGTCTATAAAAGTAGATACGTTTAATACGGCTGTTGCCGTCTGTAAATAATTAGAGCTGTTGCGAAACTAGAGCTGATTTAATTTAAGCGCAAAATTATAATTTCAAACTTTAATCTTAGCTAGTCAAAAGTGGAAGCAATTCTTTAATAAACTATCATTTTATTATATAATAAATTTAGTTTATTGTTTATTTCATATACATTGTAAAAGTACAACTAATTACAGCCCTCTTTTAATATATGTGCAACATAAACTATGTATGTTTGTATCTTTGTATGTTTATTAGCAATTCTGCTAATAACAGCAAATAAACATCACCAGCATATTTTTTAACAATTCGAATTCAAAAAAATAGCAGTTATTTGAATATCCATGTTAGGCAGTTAATTGTTGTGATAAAAACAAATTACTTTGTCGATTATTTTTTATAAATTGAAGCTTATTTCTTAACTTGTTCTTAGAACCATAAGCAACTATAAATGAATTATATATGTAAATTTGTATCCTAATCATAGCAATTAAAACTATACATGAAATTGCAACAGCAAACAAGTTTAATATATGTACTTTAAACTAGTAAAGTACATTGAAACCTGATTAAACTGAAACTTGGTGCTGATTGCAATATCAGTTAAGGTTTTGTAGGCTTAAGAGTTTGGCAAACTATTATTTAATCAAATAGCCTAGATGGATAGCTATGTACTATACTATGTACAATAATGTGCGTTGTTTTTAAATGTGTAAAATGTGTTTAAAACTATGCTTAGTGACTAGATTAATTGCGCTTAATTGCGATTGTATTTAGAGCACTACAACAACCTTGGATGTGGACACCTGCTGATCGGTTACATCAGGCATATTCATGGCTGTCCGACGATTGGATGCGAGCACAGTCAAAGATCGTTGTTCCGTATGAAAGCTGGCTGTATTAGTGGTCATCGTATTGCTGGTTGCGGTCACTGGTGCCTCCTTGTTGTGGACACGTAGATGGCTATTAAGGCGCTTTTTGGTGGGGAAGGCCTTTATGCATTTGTCGCATTTAAATGGCTTCTCGCCCGAATGCAGACGCACATGGGCATTCAGGTTGCTGGTGAAGGTAAAGGCGCGTCCACAGATGGGACACTTGTGGGGTCTCTCACCCGAATGGACCAGCATGTGCTTCTTGTAGCCCGACTTCTGGGAGAGACCAACACCACAGATTTCACAGGTAAATGCCTTCTCACCAGTATGGCTAATCTTATGCTGTCGCAACGAGGACGAGTCATAATAGGCCTTATCACACAGATCACAGGCATACGGACGTTCTCCCGTATGTGTCAGCTTGTGACGGCGCAAATGATCAAAGGCTGCATAACTGCGTCCGCATTGATCACATTTATAGGGTTTATCCTCGGCATGGGTGCGCATATGAGCCGCCAGACTCGATGTGGTCCGATAAAATCTGGCACAGACCAAACACTGATGTGGCTTCACATTCGTATGGGTCAACATGTGTTCCTTGTAGTTCCGCAAATGCTTCAACTTCTTCCCACACACTTCGCACGAATAGAGCTTCTCATCCACATGGGAACGCATGTGTTGATTGAGACGACACTGCTGACGGAATGCCTTATTACAAACATGGCACACATGGGGCAAGATTTCACCGCCTGGACCAGCGACTACTTGATGCGAGACAGTCCCATCCATTGAATCATCCATAAAATCCTCAGCTCCCTCGCTATCACCAGTTAGCTGCTGTAAGTTGTTCAATTATATTAATAATAAGTTAGTTAAGATTTAAATATTGTTGACTTACCAAATGCTCTTCCCGCTCAATGTCCAATATATCATCGGCTTCCACTTCACCGATTACTTCATCGATAGGTTCGTCGCCAGCCATGATGACCATTTGATCATCAAGCATTTGGATTTGCATTTGCTCACTAACCGCCTCAAGGCGTGGGGAGTCCATAATCTCGATATCATCTTCATCCTCCACTTGTGAATCATATTCAGTTTTTATTGTTACATATTCAAGGTCAGCGGGTTGATATTCATTTAATGTCTCAATGGTGACCTCCTCCGTCTCTGCCTCCGCCTCGGCCTCCTCATCTGCCTCCGCATCTGCGGCTACCTCTTCAATGACAAACTCCTCCGATTCTGGATCTTGTTCCTGTTCCTGTTCACTATATGCCTCGACCAGGGCAGCAACATCATGTGGCCCAGAGTTTGTTTTAGACTCTGCCTCATCTTGGAGTACCTCGATCATGACGTACTCCTGATTGGTAATGTTGGCATTATTATCAACTTCCTCCAGTCCAAGGCGTAGCAGCTCATCAGAATCAATTACCATGCGTTTAAAGTTAAATGCCTGCTCCAGTAACTGTAAACAATGCATACAAATGTGCTGTGGCATTGCAGCTCCATCCTGTGGCTCAAATGACAAATTCGAGCAATAGTTGAGCATATTCGCTAGTGTTGTTGTGCCTCGGGTCCAATCTCGATCTCGTCCTGCAGCGATTTATACTGTTTACATGCTCGAGTGCATGTGCGGCAATTGAGCACCACGCCTGGTTTGCTAGTAGTGCTCATCATTTACACACAATTTGTTATTTGTATACCTTTATTATTGTTATTGTTTTCTGTTTACAAAATACAATTCAAAAGCGCCGATTTTAATGCGCAACTTCTTTTCTATTTGCCATTCGCGTGTACTGTTGCCTCAACAAACTCAAGAAAAACACACGCACTAAAAATTGTATTGGCAAATGCAAAATGGCGTCGATTCGTGTCGCAAGCGAGCAATCGAAGAAGAAGCACATGACAAACAGTGCTGGACAACGCCGCTAGAAGCGATTAACTAACATTTATTTTCAAATGTAACAATGAATATTTAATTAAGTGGGTAATCTTAGTTATGAATTATAGAATAAATGAATGATTATGATCATGTATGAAACTGGTAATAGCTGATTTTGTTGGTTCTGCTGATGATCGTCGCTTCCCCATTTGCAAATTTGGTTCTGCTGTTGCTGGACGCTTCCTCATTTGAACATTTGGCTCTGCCAAGTTCGCATTTGACAAAGCTTTGCGCCTAGTAGTAATTTAAAAAGATAAGGGTGAAAACGTCACCTATATGTTATAATTTTTACTATGGACTTACCGACGCAGCGCTTCTTGTTTTTTAATTTTAACCTGGCGAATTATTTTCTTCCGACGGTATTCCAACTGCTTACGTTGCAGGCGTAAGCGATGCTGCTCTATGTAATGTTTCCGACAGATTTTCCGTGCCAATTCTATATCTTTGTCAATTTTATCCCATTCTCTATACTGCAAATATTTATATGTATTAAATTTTTAAATAAATGTTTTACTAAACGTCAACTTACCTTTCGTTCTATATGCTCTTCCATACTGATATGGTGTGCTCTCTGAAACAAGGTGACAGCGTCGTGGCGCACCCCTTCGGTCCATGGTTCTGGATGGAACATATCTTTGAGATTTGGCGGCAGTGCATTATTTACCTGCCGTCCCCGCACCTCTTTCCCACATATTGGGCACTTATATATGGAGGCATCGTTGGGCATGCGTCCTAAAGTAGCTGTAACGCATCTTTCGCAAACAACGTGCTGGCAGGCCAGCAAAAATATTATGTGCTTCTTGTTAATGTAAAGCGCAAAACACTTGTTGCAGTGAATCCACGATCTCCTTACAATTGCTTTATCAATGGTACCACTAGAATTGTTTGCATTCATCTTTGCAATTACAATTTAAATAGTTTCTTTACGCATTTTTAAAGACCATGCGCTCCATGGCTATAACGGTTCTTTGATGCCATTCACATATTTCACAAGTAACTGTGATTGGTGCGAATCAGCTGATTTGGTCACCACACAAAGCAACTATTCAATTTAGGTACCCTGCTCACATTTTTTGCCGGCAAATGAATTAAACTTGTAACAGTAGAGTTTTATTTAACAACAATAGTTATAGCAATTAAAATTCCTCTCTTCAGAAGAGACTAGTTGTGTATTTAAATTATTTTACCTCACATACGATTTACGCATATGCATTTTGCACGCTTATTTCGTTATCAGCATACTGCGCTTTACCGGAGTTAATGTTGATATTTATATGTATGTATGTGCATACATTAGTTAGTTTACTTATAGCAACAAAATGTTTGGTTTAGTGAAACCACTTTTAAATTATCGATTCGCCTTAATTTTAATACTTGTTGCCGTGTTGACTAAAGTTTACCAAAGAGAAGTTATAGAGATATTTAAAAACGCAGCAGGACGATACTTGGATATCGTTTCCAAGGAGAATGCAGAAAGTGTAGCTGTTCAGTTCACAGAAGATACGCGAGGCAGTCTCTTAACACCTGAAGAATTAGCCACGTACAACGGTGAAAATGGACGTCCCATCTATTTGGCTCTACTTGGAGTTGTCTTTGATGTTTCCCGCGGCTTGAAGCACTACGGACCCGGTTGCAGCTACAATTTCTTCGTGGGACGCGATGCATCGGTTTCCTTTGTTACAGGGAGTTTGAGAATTACGATCCAGAGAAAGCGGATGATGTGCTCAGCTTAAAGTCGAGTGATTTAATTGAGCTTGCCAAGTGGCAGCAGTTCTACGAGAAGGACTACGAGTACAAGGGCAAGTTAATCGGACGCTTCTACGATAAAGATGGGAAGTCCACCAGCTATCATCGGAAATATCTGGCACTGTTGGATCAAGCGCAGATAGCAAAGGCGCAGTTAGAAGAACTGCGCAATAAATATCCTGGGTGTAATATCGAGTGGGCCGAGGCGACGGGAACTCGGGTCTGGTGTACGACAACTAGCGGAGATGGAAAGCCACGGGACTGGACCGGATTCCCTCGAAGATTATACAATAGAGACAAGAAGAACTTTCACTGCGCATGCGTGCCCGAAGCTGAGCTAAGTGATCCAATGTTTAAATCCTATGATAACTGTGAACCGCGAGCTGTAGAGTGTTTTTATCGTGTATAAAAATAGTTGCATTCCTAATTTAATTGTGAACATGTAAAATAAAACTGCAATCATAATTTTAATTACAGTAAGTTTTATTTCAACCAATTTTAAATATAATTTAACTTCATAAAAATTGTGCTTTTTGTTTATAATTTAATGTAACAATATGGCAACGCTATCATCGTTATGTCGATTAAAATATCGGCAGACAACACAACACTTGTAACAGACGGCACCAAAAAAATAATTTGATAGAAAACACATTACAACTTTCGACATTGTATCAAGGAATTTTAGATAAAATACAAAATTATACGTGAAATTATATTCATAAACGATTTTCGCTCGTCTTGTTCAACATTCGACTGCTGCCAGTGAGTTTGAAAAGTGTGACCGAAGAGCACTAAGGTCAATTGGCAAAATAATTGCGCGTTTGCATTTACAGAGCTTTATGATATAATGTCGCGTACACTGAGTCGTTTATTTGGACGTTGTCTGATTAGCAATGCATATGTGAAGCCCTTGCAGGATAATAATTCTCTACGGAGCGTGCTCCATGTGAAATCTATACAAACTGGTGGCTGCACAGCCTCCTATTCAAAGCGGAACGGTCCGCCTTCAGATGCGGGTGAGCCTTTCAAAACAGTGACCAAGTCTCGCGGAGTTGATGATGGTAAGACAGTCCGTCAACTGTAGTGGATAGATGATATTAATACTTTTATCTTGTTTGGCAGACGATCTGAACAGCCTGGAGAGTGAACCCAACTGGGAGCTGACCTCAAAACGCCACAATCGCTTCTATTTACCAAATTCAATCGGACCTGCATGGCAGGGCGACACAACGACAGTGGGTCTTATGGAGCCACTGGCACAACTAGTTAATTTCTTTAAAGACGACAACGTGGATAAGACACGCTTAGAGTTCTCATGCTGTCAGTGTCCAATGCTGATACGCGATTCAATTTTTGAGCTTTTTCCTGTGCGCGCTGTTGGTCAACGTGATTATTCTATTACACTGCTCACACTAAGCTACGAGGGCGACATCGAGCAGGGCGCTGCCAAGGCAAGTAAACTGAATTCATGTACAATACCCTAATTATAATTCCCATATCATTCCGACAGTTTGTGCTAGCCGCCAGAGAAATAAGTGATCGCCTAATGTCAATGGGATATTGGTCCGACTTTTTAAATCCCTTCAGTGGTCGACCATATTTTTTACAACGAGATGGCTCTATATTGTACAAACAAGATTATCGCTTTCGGGGCGTAAATATGCGTCTATCTAAGTATAATGATTGCGTACTAATTGCCGGCGAGGAGAACGACAATACATGCTTCTCAGGAACAATATTTTGTACTGCCCCCAACAATTATGATCAGCTGTTGGAGTTGCTGGCGCCGGATGAGTTTAAAATGCGAGTTGATCGCATCCCAAAGCAATGATGGCTGAAAATTAATAATGATAATAATATAATAAACTTCAAGTGTAACTAGTAAAAATAGCGCTGGGTCAGCAGTGTAGATAATGTAATTGAAA
Organism: Drosophila putrida; assembly: GCA_037043535.1. NCBI lineage: Eukaryota > Metazoa > Arthropoda > Insecta > Diptera > Drosophilidae > Drosophila > Drosophila putrida. The sequence goes on from JBAMBI010000016.1 coordinate 1,468,390, forward strand.
AGACGAAGAAGTAGCCGTATTATAGTGATTGACAACTGTGTTAATTGTCAAGTTTTTTGTTTGGACTTGTAAGCAAGCGTTGTGTACAAACTTTGAATTAAATATTACATATATATGATATATGTGTATACTTAAAACAGACATTGTTTTTAATTTGATTTAACTAATGGCCACCTGATTGCAATGTCTTTCAATATCCTTTAGACGATTAATTAATGATTGCAGCTCCTCGGCATTGCACATAAACTCAACAATTGTCACTCGCTCCCCGCTGCTCTGTTTATACTGGCCAAGATTAATGATAAAGTGTGGAGCACCGCTGCTGCTCGCGGACGTGGAGGATTTCACATCGCACACAATCCTCCACTGCACATCGGTGATATGTGGAAAATTGTGGCCCAATTGCAGCTGGCGTAGAATCAGTTCTTTGCGATTGTCCTCGTACACACGGGTTAGCTCATCTATTGCACTGGAATGCAGAGCAAGTGCCTCCAGTTGTTGCCGTAGCGTTCCACTGTCCCAACCATGTTTGGTGGCCACTCCGTACAGTGTGACCACAGCATATTCGCTTTGTTTAGCACTGGCAGCGTTTGTTGCATATATTTCTGGCACTGGTGCAATAACTATATACAAGCACATATTATTAATTTGCCCATAAAGTAGTTCTAGGGTACATACTTGCATCTGGATGGAGCGTCAATTTAAGTGAATTGGCAATAAGCGTTTTACTGATAGCCGCCGTTAGCGTTGTGCCCAGATTTTTAAGGCCCGCCACAACGGTGGCCGAGAGCAATCCATTATTAACGTCTGAGTTGTTATTAGATGTGGGTGAAGACTGCGTCGCGGTGGCCATTAACAAAAATTTTGCAGCCGCGGTAAAGAAAAGTCTAAATAATAATAACAAACAGCTGGATTGTTGAGAACATATTGATATATCGATAGGTATGTTATCACGACGCACGATAACTATAGCTGACGATAGTATTTTTGTGCGATACTATTACTTTATCGACTGCTTATCGATAGTCGCGCGCGCTTTAAGCTTTTTTTCGCGATCTGCAACAAGTAAAACATTAATTTAAATGCATTTATTTATTTATTAAATACCTCAAATTGCTATATTTTTACAAACACATAACGCATAATTATATATAGATGTTTGTTTATTGACTCGGGCTAAGTGCATGCGTGAGAATGTTTTCTCCTTTGACTCCAAGCCGCGCTTGATAACATGAGGAATTTGCTTGGGCTCCATGCTTCAAATGGAAGAAGAAGAAATTAATAAATGGAATATTAAAATCAATTATGCTGCTTACCGAATGCAATCAATAATGGGACAGACGGAGACGCACAGTGTGCAGCCCGTGCAATCATCATTAACATGGGGCAAATGCGTATCCTTATCAAATTCAATGGCCTGGTAACCGGAGTCAGCGCAGGTCATGTAGCACTTGCCACAGTTGATGCACATGTCCTGGCGGGTGATAAATGAAACAAAAATTAACACCTGTATATCTCGAGAGAGAGAGAGAGACAGTGAGAGAGGTGAACTTACATCATTGATAAGTGCCACCTTTTGTTGCTTGTTATCCAGACTCTTGTAGGCACCAATGCGCGGCAGAGCGGCTCCAATGATATCAGCAACTTTAGGAGCCGGCTTTGTGCCCGTAACGCTGGAGGAATTCTTGGCATTTAGGGTGGCCTGCTCGGCATCCCAGAAAGCGCCCTGCTTCTTACGCAAATCGGCCAATTTAATGTCACGCTGCTTTTGATATGGACCAAAGAATCCCAAAGTTTGGTTGCCCTCTCCGGTCAAGTGGACCACATGTTTGCCCTTCTGATGCACTGGTGTTGGCGGCGATTGTCCATCCCAGAAAGCACCATTGACTGGTGGCGGATTGGCTTTCAAATAGAGCAGAGCCTTCAAACTGGTGCAATAATCCTCAATTAGTGTAAAATCTTGATTCTGTACGGAGGAACAGATCTGGAGTACGGAGGCACCCGCCTGCAGGAACTGTAGCGACACCTCACCGGAATCAATGCCACCAATGCCCAAAATGGCGAATCCTGGTAGTTTCTTGGCTATCTCCGATACTGCACGCAATGCCATGGGTCGTGTTGCATTGCCCGAGACGCCACCGTAGGTGGTACGCTGTTCCGTACCAATGGCTGGCCAAGCTGTGGCATCTGCCTTCAGGCTCATCAAACCCTGAACGGTATTAATGGCGGAACCACCATCGGCACCACCACGTTGCGCTGCCTCAGCAATGGAAACGATGTTTGTGATGTTGGGTGTCAACTTGATGAAGAAGGGCACTTTGACAGCCTTGCGCACCCAGCGCGAGATATCCTCCACCAGTTTTGGGTCCTGGCCACAGGCCAAACCCATGCCGCTCTCACCCATGCCATGGGGACACGACAGATTCAATTCAAGGGCATCTGCACCAGATTTCTCCGCCTTGATTGCCAGTTCCGTCCAGTCGTCCTCGTTGTAGCTGCACATGATGCTGGCAATGACGATCTTCTCGGGAAAATCACGCTTCAGCTCGCCAATAGAACGTAGCCAGTATTCGCAACGTTTCTCGGAAATCAACTCAATGTTGAGGAAGCAACCCTGCTGTGGTCCATACCTGTAGCCAGAGGTTGTGCCGCGCACAATGCGAGGCGAGACATTTGTGACCATATCCTTGTCGAGGCCAAAGGTTTTCGTAACCACAAATCCCCAGCCCTGCTCGAAGGCACGTCGAATCATGGCAGCGCTCGTCGTGGGTGGTGCCGAGGCCAATCCAAAGGGATTCTCAAATTTCAGGCCACACATCTCCACCGAAAGGTCCACGTTATCAATGTCCGTATAGAACAATGGCAGAGCAGCTGGTGTGTCCAGAGGCAGACCCTGTAGGTGACAATGGATGCTCCAGGCAGCCACCTTGCCATCGTTGACAGACTCCACGGTTGTATTGGCCACACCTGCAAGATCGCCACCAAGGAACACCTGCGGCAAGCTGCTCTGCATCGTTTGGCGATCCACAACAGGCAATCCGGAACGGAACTCCAATGGGGATAACGCATCACGAACATCAGCATCTTGCAATCCCGAACCGAATGCCGAGATGACAAAATTGGCCTTCAAACGGACCATCTGTTCCTCATCCTCCACCCATTCATCCTTGTCGTTCTGCTCGGTGCGACAGAACTCCATGGCAGTGATCTGACCATCCTTGACAATCACCTTGCGTGGACTCAAATACGGCATCAGTTCGCAGCGTTCCTCGCGTGCCAAGTCCACCTCCTCGGGCACAGCTCGAATTCCGGTCGATCCCTTGCGGAAGACCACAAAAACACGACGTGCACCACAACGCAATGCCGAGGTGGCACAATCAAAGGCCGTATCTCCAGCACCAAGTACAATCACGTTGCCATAGAGCTTGGGCAACGCCTGAGCTGACTTGCAGGCACAGAGTCCTGGCTTGGAGCCATCAGAGACCAAGGGCAAAAAGTTCTTGGACGTATAGAAACCAGTCTCGATGTTGAGACCCTTGAAAATGCCATCGATTTTGGGTTCAGGCAGACCAATGCCCACATAGACGGCATCATGTCCAGATGACAGCAAGCCCTGTTAAAGATAAAGAGCATATTGTAAATGGGATCGAGTCTAGATTGGTATAGCAATTGGATCGGCAATGATCAATTCTCATCAGAGAAAGGAAGAATAGATGAAGATCGAAAGGTCGGAAACCAAAAGGGGATAAGATCCATTTCCTTTATGGAGATGGGAAAATGTGATAAAAAGTCGGACAACAAGATTCAAGATCAACTCAAGATCACTATATCTGATAAGATTGGTTAAATTTTAAAAAAGTGAGAGACATGAAGTGATCATGTATCCTTTCTACTTACATTAATGGTCAAATCCTTGGTGCTAAGTGCACGATTCAATTCGAACTTGACACCCAAATCCTTGACCAAATCAATCTCAAAGTTAACCACATCGATGGGCAGACGATATTGGGGAATTTCTGAAGCACTCAGACCTCCCAAATAGCTGCGTCTCTCATAGATGGTCACATCATCGTAGCCCAATCTGCCCAGGAATGTAGCACACGACAACGAGGCGGGTCCACCGCCAAGAAGGGCAATCTTCTTGTTCGGATTCGCCAGTGGCTTTTGATGAGGCGATCGCCGTTGATGGACGCCCATCTGCTTGAACACTTCGGTGGCAAATTGCTGCAGCCCACCAATGTTAATGGGACCCGCCTCAGAGGCTGCCAAATTGCAGCCACCAACGCAAAGATCACTCGTTGGACAGACCATGCCACAGGTCAAGCCAAGAGGATTATCCGAAAAGATTGCCTTGGCGGAGCCATAGAAATTCTTATTGGCAATGCTCGTAATGAAGCTCTTAATGTCCAATTGGGTGGGACACGATTTCTGGCAAGGTGCATCGGCACATTTTAAGCACCGGGCAGCTTCCTCGAGTGCTCCACGCTCCGAGAGTGTCGTATGCTTAATGTCCTCAAAGTTATTGGCCAATGTTGTGCATGGCACTGCCATATGATCCGCATTGCGTTTCCAATGCTTCTTGTTCTCCTTCGTCTGCTTCGTGGGCACCACGGTGCACTGCGTCTTTACCCTCGGATTCAATGCCAATAGATCCTGTAAAATGTACAAATATATTAATGTGATTATCTAAGAGAAGTCGTGGGTAAGTCCAACTTCAATTTGTATCCCTTAAAAGCCTCGTTTTGGGCTTCTTTTTTAAGTCCCTTTTGAGCCGATATTTCAAATTATATATGCCATAAAACTATCGCTCAAATTTTTAAAAACATTGCTGTGGAATTCTTAGGTTCTTAACCCACAAAAACGGGGCCTGATAACCCTTTGATCTAGCTATCTACATCCTCACTAGCAATTTGTGTGGAATTGATTAGAATTTGTTGTGAAATTGCTGCAAAATTTATATATATTTTTTTATATTTAGAATTTATTAAACAAATGCCTGTAACGTGGTCAGTTTTTGAAAGGATATTGAAGATATTACAGTCTATAGATGTTATATCTTCGGTACCTTATAGGAATTTATTACTGTAAGCAATAGGTTTACTTTGGAAAATAAATAGTTGTAGTTTTAAAGTTTTAAGAAGAATTCTTACAACAATATTCACAGATAAATCAATTAAACGTTATCAATTTAAAGGATGCATCGAGTAAACAATTTCCTTAGTTGTTTAAAAGAAGTAAAGGTTTTTCTCAGTGTACTTTTTGTGATTGGACCTACCTCAATATCGGGTGTATCTTTGCTCAACATGGCCGGTGGACTCATCTTTTAGCTGGGATCGAAATCGATTCGGTTTCTTTTCGAAAACGCGAGCTGTGAAGTATTAAGAAGAGATTGAGATTATTGAATGAGACTGAACACCCAAATTGAATTAATTTCAAGTTGAACTCGAAATGTAGATGAGTCTGGGTATGTGTATGTGGATCAGATCTAATCAATGGGTCTTACAGTATTTTCCAGTTGTTCAGTTTAGTTTAGTGCTCTCCTTATCAAAAGTGAAGTGGTCCGATGCGCGAACACTTGAAAGATTAGCGTCTAGTATTTCAAAAGCCCTGTGGCGCTTGCCAACCAATATTTGTTGTATCTATGTGTATATATAGACACTAAACACACTATAGCTATAGCTATCTGAATACATGTACAAGTGTACACATATAGATTTACGAGTTTATATACATAGAGAGTAAGACATAGTTCTTGCCCATATGTTTTGCGTAGCGTCTTATCATTAACTGTCAAGGTTAATGAAGATTGTGTACTGTGTTATGTGGCCACGTCTTTTAATAAACTTTTTATGCCTCTTTTGATGTCGACAAACCCCCCATAAATAATAGCCAAAAGAATCGCATAATCATCGTACCCAAACCGAATTGTGTATACTCTATAACTATCTCTTCTATCAATTGAAAAAGATACTTGTTTAAGATGACTATCTAAGGCAACCATTTTGTATGCTCCTAATTTGATATTTATATATTCATCTTATACTCTTCTATCTTGAAAATTCAGTATTGCCAATATTCTCTTCTCAATCGAACGGTTTCTATAGTTAATCATATAGATTATTCTTTGTCTTCTGTGTGTTTCTTATCACATATGCTTCCTTTTGGATAGGTCATGAAATGAAACATAAGTAGGTATAAATACAATTGCAACTCTATTGATAAGGCAACAAAATTCTCGGAAAAATTGACTCAACGATATTAGTTGGGATCGACTCGCATTACCTTTGTGCATGGCACTTAAGTGATCAGTATTATATACGAGTATCTTTATCATACGAGTGGGTAACATTCATTATCAATTTACACGCGCCTCTCATTGTAATGCTCTACGTAATTCCCGGAAAGAATTCCTCTATGATATTACATGGTTAGACTCGCAAACTACCTGATTACTCGCAAATAGGTACTCATAAGTTATGCACTTACATACATAAGTATTCTCCACGTGCGACCCCCCATTAATGAAATAAAAATAGAAAGAAAAACAGAAAAATAAACGCATCAAAATAAAATAGTTGTTTTAATCTAAATGGATTAAAGAGATTGTAGAAAGGGGTTGACACTAAGGCGTCATTTGACAACACTGATTAGCTACAGTGAAGGTTGCAATTGGCGAATTGTCAGTCTATATTATATCTATATCTTTTATAAAGAACTTTCTCAGTAGATGTAAAAACATATATTTTATAATCAAAATAAATAAAATAAATAATAATAATAAAATAATAAAAATAATTTAAAACTATTTTAAGAACTTTGATTTTAATAAAATCATTAAATAAGTCGCAAAAATTTAAATTGCTTTTTATGTTAAGACTTTATTTGAATTATTGCATAATCTTTAGATTACTAAGTCTTATGTTTTAAGATTTAAGTTTTACTTTTCAACTAAATTGAATTTTAAATTTTCTAGAAGTTACTTTAATTAATTTATTGCTCGTTCTTGTATAGTCTTGATAGTTTACTTGATTATAGTTTTCAAATTTTTTTATAGATTATAATTTTCATTCATTGATAGTAATCTGCTTAGTGACAGTTGACTGTACACTACAGATAGACAAACAACAATCTAATGAACGAGCATCATCATCATCGGCATCAACAAAAGCATCACAAGCTCTACATTCAATCTTATAACAAATGCTCATTATCAGGAATATTCATATTTCCATATTTCGAATAAAAGTTTCATTTTCGTTTGCATTTCTAGTTCTCGATTGCGACATCGAGAACGGTTAAACATGTTAATGCGATTATTATTTGATTGACTTTATAGAGTAATACCGGTTGAAATGTGAACATACTGCTAATACTACACCAGATAGTTAAACTAGATTCATGTTAATTGATAGAATAATTTGTTTTTGTTGTGATCAATTGAATTGATTAGTTTCTGCGAACAAACCTTTATATTAATTGAATTTCGTTGTTACAGGGTTTCTTTTTAGTCGCTGCACTAAAAAATTCACTCGCACCTCAAAAAAAGAAGTCGTTTATTATATTTGTTTATTTGACTTGTTTTTTGCACGAACTCAACGGGAATCGGTCTTCACGCTGGAAACGCACGACTCCAAATGATTTTTGCGCCTTTATTGAAAACAATGAAACGTTGACGTCGACAGATGGGCGTCGGTCGGCGTCTAAAATACGTTTATCTACCTACAGATACATATGTACATACATACATACATACATACGTTCATAAACTATAACACACATATTTGTTTTTGCCACTAGAGCTCTTTTCGCTGTGTTTGTTTGAATGTGTTGATAGTGATCGCAACTTTAAAGCTTTTTTGCAATAAAAGCTTTTGTCGATGCATTTGCTTGAGCTTGCAATTCGAACAAGCTTAACGAGAAAATGTAACGTTTATTTAAATTAAGACACGTTCAGTTTTGTTTCGTTTTGTTTCGTTTCGTTCTGTTATGTTAAACTTAACGAGGCGTCAACATGTTCTGACAGTCTGGCAACGCCACGGCGAAAAGTTAGTGTTGATCGCAAGATGGCCAGACTGCTGAACCTCTATGGCGGTTTGTTTAAAAAATGAGCCCGAAAGGTTATCAGTTTAATTTCAAATTGTAAACAAAATTAACGAAATTTGAAATGTAGAATTAAATATAAGATGAAATCGTAATTAAAATGACATACCGCATAAAAATGGGTCTGGGTTTGACAAATGTTTGCAAGGATGACAACTGTTAGTCCTTGGGAAGTTTGAAGTCGGCCACGCCTCCCACTTTTAATGTGCTACAAATTTGGTAGCAAAAATATAATACCCTCAACAAGTTGCCAAATAAAAATTGAGTTTAAAATTTACAAATTGCAGAAATCTTAATTAAAGAGGAAGAGCGAATAAATGCTTAATTGTGAGAAATAAATCATTTTTAATGTCAAATTGGAGGACAAACAATTTAGGTACTTTATAATTAAGACAGATCACTGCAATTTTAATTATATCCTCTGGATTGTGTATGAACCCACCCACCAGCCAACACCCACCACCCACTAAATCGCACCGCCAGCTGGCGATGTAATGCCCGACAAATTTATGGGTACTTTCTAGTATTTCTGGCCAATGGTTATGGCTATGGTTCATTAAGACGGCATAAATTACATACATGGGGGTCGGCCATGAGAAGTAAATCAAACAGTAAAATGCGCATTTAATTATTATACTATGTATGTATGTACATACATGTGAACGAATTACAGACTACGATTAGTTTGCATGCAACCATGTCGAAAAATAAATTGTAGCCAAATTTAAACAATAATAAACAAAGCTTTACACGCGCTTCATGAATATTTCAACGTTAATTTCCGTTTCCCGTCGATCGATCGATCGATCGATTTTACCCTATGTCACAGCAATTATATATAATTAATTATCATTTGTTTTTATGGCCCCTAACACATAATTAGATAAAGCACATAATCTAAATTGTTATGTGGCGCCATCTGTTTTACATTATTAGCTGTCAAAGTGTGCCATTACTTTTAGCCATCATTCTTCAGATCTAGAGAGGGTGGTAAGGGGGGATTATATGAAGAAAGGAATTAGAAAAAAACTATTATCAGATGTGATTTTTTTCTACAGAGTCTATATAGTATTTATTGAGAAATGTGTATAAATTATGTGAGACTTGTATTAAGTGTGTTTAGTTTTTGATCAATTTTGTGATCATTGGAATGTTCGCCCATAATCTAAAGATGTATCTATAAGATATACTATATTTATATAGATCTGCAGAAATGATCAGCAGTGAGTTGGACACATGAAAAGGCGACTCAAATATGCATAAAATACAACAAAATAGAATCGAATAGAATAGAAGAATATATCGTGTCAACAGTTCTTGAAGTACTATAATATATTGCCGTGGGTAATTAAAATATGCCAAGAGATATATGCCTTATAATCACATCAAAATCTGCGCAAGGCACAAAAAACAATAAACTGCCATAAATATTTGCTATAAAAACAAAAGCAACAACAGCAAGAACAACATTGAACATTGAAAATCGCAACAGCAGCTAAACAAATTTGAGAGCTTCAAAATCGTAAATAAAACTATAATAAAAATTGCAATAAATTATGCCACATATAGAATGACGATTCCTCCACACACACACACGATATAGAATTTGAATCTAAGTATATTACTATATATATCCAACCACGAAACATCCATAGATACAATATCTTTAAACGTATCACACGCATCCATGATCATCATCACCAACATCATCAACATCTTATGTCCAATTCTTGAAGCATGTCTGTCCCTCTTGTCTCTCTAGTTTCCATCCAGAATTTTGTGACACACATGCCGCCTAATCACAAATTGCTTTTAGCCAAACACCAAAGTGGTAACAGTGGCAAAAGGGGCAAGGTGAAGCTGAACTGAGCAAATTGGTCCACATAGTTTTTCAGTATGTTGATTAATGAGACACAATGTCTTAACCTAAACTAATCTACTTCGAACCTATAATATATTTAGACATATCAGACATACTATGCTGATTTTATATATGATATGTCAGATTGGCCATAAAATTTAGTTAGTATCGTGGATTACACTCTACTTATAAGAAAAATACATTAATTAATATATTGTTAAGCGGAGTTCTTTCAATTTCAGTTTAAGAATATTTTAAGTTTTGTTTAGAAAACCTTTTCTGAAATTTCAAATCATTTACCAGCATTTTATTTGAATATACCTAGCTATATCTGTTATAAGAAATACTGTTGCTTATCTTTATGCTATTCATATTTAAGATTATAAGAACTCTAAAGTGATGAGAGTTATTTTATTAGACTTCAGTTCCTTGTGGTTATTTATATATAAAATTGAATTTTCTCAGGTGGAAACCTTTCATTCTCCTTATACTTAGAAGTCATCAGGACGCTCTCGGTATTTGTAGATTTATGCTCCTATCCTCTTGATAATTATAATAGATAGGTATTTTTCAAAAACAAATCCTACCATTGAAATATGAATTACATTTGTTGTTGATTTGATTACTTTGTAATTTTGGCGTTAATCTGGCATATTTGCCATGAAATAAACGTGTAGTTCTCATATTCAAAAATTCAAGCAAAAGGAATTTAATTTTAATGAGCAATTTAGTCGAGCCAAATGAACTGAAAACAACAAATAAACAACAATAATAACAACAGCAGCAACAACAGCAACAACAACAACAACAACAGCGACAAATAATTATACTTAAGACTGCGCAACAAATATTTATTACATGCTGCATCTACGAGTGTAGTGTGTGTGTGTAATTTATGTGGGTGTGTGTGTGTGTGTGAGTGTGTTTGTTGTTTGGCTTAGTGGAAGATTGTGTATGATGCACAGTGGTATAAATATATACAACAAATTATAAACGGGGGCCGTCGTCGCTGCCGAACCCAAAATAGATGTGGCCGCCAACTTTTTAACGGTCTGCAACTTTTTATGGCAAATAAAACAAATGTTAACAAATCAAATAAAAATCTAAATCCCGAGAAATAAATTTGGGAAAAACTTGCAAATTTCACTTTTCTTTTTCACTTATTTAGTTTGTTGTTGTTGTAAATATAACAGAATTGAGCAACTAAGAAATACCCTGTACTTAGGGGCTGATTTGAAGGACACATTTTATTTTATCAAGTTCTCTTAAGTATTCAGCATTTAATTTAGTTGAAGTAATGTTCAAGTTATCGTTGCTTTTTTCTCTTAATTGGACTTAAATTCACCACCTTAAAGTGAATTAAATTCAGAATTTTCGGAGAAAAATAGGTTAAATTTTAAATAAGTTAAAGAAACTTTATTTGATAGAATCCGTATAAGATTTAAATCAAAATTAATTCTCTGTATGAAAAGAAAGCTATTCAACGTCGATCTGCCATCAAACTAAGCATATTTTGTTTATTTTATTGAAGAATCAATTATTTATTTTACTGAATTAACATTATTAGTATCTCAGCTTTTGATTGACAGCGTCTAAAACTGTATCTTCAACAGCATCTAAGCTGAAAAGTATAAAAAATCCTTTTTAAATAGTCGTAATCGCTTATTGATCGAACCTATAGTAGAATAGTACATATCACCTGCTCTCCTAATCAATATACCCCATTTCATACAATAGACTGCGTATGAAAAGCAAAGAATTATAATATTAATAAAAAGAAACTTTTGCTGACATTGGGATTAGAAAACGTTTTGACAAATCGATGTTAAAGCCAAGAATCTCTCGCATCGGTGAAAATGCGTGTCTAACATTCCGAAATGTTCGAGAATGAAGGTGGGAAAGAAAATAATGTAGACAAGAATCTTTAGTATGTACGAGTATATATATATATATGTATATATTTTAATTGATTATAAATAAATAAATACAGATACGAGACGACAAAAACAAAAAGATATACGATAAATGATGGTGTGGGGAAAATAGAGAGTGTGTGTGGGAAACTGCATTCAAATCGAGGAGTTGCCACAGTTTTTATTTTGTTTGTATGTTTAGGCCTGTTCCGGGGCAGGAGCAGGAACTTCAGCTGGCGTTGCAACTGCAACGGCGGCAGCTTCTCCTTCAGCTGCGAGGGTTGCTAGAAGTTTATCAGCCTCGGCTGCTTTGGCCTCAAGTTCGGCCAGTTGACGTTGTTTTTCGGCCTGTTCCTGTTGTTTCTTGGCCCGTTTCTCCTCCTCCTTGCGTAGCTGCGTCTCCAACTGAGTGCGCAGCAGGGAATCCCCCAATCCCAATTTATCCATAAGCTGTGTAATATCACGACTGTAACGCAATCGTGTGCACGACACCAGTTCCTCATTGCAATCCTCACGTCCCTGGGCCAAACGATTCAAGACACCCAATTTGGCATCGATTACCACATAATTGCTATTGGGTATGAAGCTATCGCTCTTCTCGTTCAGATAATGCACCAAAGTGCGTAGAGAATTGGAATTTGCCTTGGCATTGATGGCACCACTGGCAAAATCCTGGGACTTCATCATCTGGGCATGCGTTGATTTCTGCTTGCACACCAAACAATTCCAATTTGGATGAGGGAGTCCAGTTATTTCTGGCACTACCAAACCGCTGCAATTGGTATCCCGACAGTAGAGACCCGATATGAAGGCGCCTTTCTCCTGCAGGTAAAGGTAAATCGAGAGATTAGAAAGATTAGTTGAAATTTTCGAAATTCACACGCATTCTCAAAGTTATTCGGCTACAAATTTCTAACATTCCTTTTAACAGATGTGCTAAAAATACCGCCACATACAGATAGATACATATCTATCTTTCTATCTATCGTTCTATCTATCTATAAGTGTATCTAGATATATATGCACGTTTCTATGCAGATCATAAATAAATTGACACATAAAAAACATGTTGCTTATTATTAACGAATTCGAATGGAAGAGCAAGAGATTTTTTTTTTTTTTTTGAATTTTCTTTCTTTTTTTTTGTTGCCCGCTAGAGATTGACAAAATCCAATATGGTTTCTCAAGAGCTTTAGAGCATGATCATGCCCCCATTTCGAAGGTTAGACACGTCATCGTTTCTTTAATTCACAATATTTGCTTTGAGCTCCGAGGTCTTGGAATATTTTTGCTAATTTGCAACCCATAAATTTCAACGATAAGTACGACAGTAATAAATTAATTGTGTACAATTCTTTGAATTATGGATTCCGTTAACCAACAATTTTCAATTCTCCTTTAGCTATTAAACTGTTGCATTTTAGTTTGTTTATAATCTTCAATGGATTATCTACAAGTCTAGCCGAGATAATGAAAAGTTAACATTTACTTTAACATGCAGTCGGTAAACAGTCGGATATGGAAAATGCATTTTTAGTGTTGCCACCTGGCTAAAAAATTTCTAAGGCCACTTTATGTTTGAGAACTGCCCACTTTTAGTTGAGGAGCTACCACAATTGGAATCTAATGTAGAAATTCATGTTTACTAAGGCTGAGAACAGAATGAAGTAAGAATCAAGAGAGTTATTTCCATTCCATTTATTTCCATTTATAGAAATAATTCGTTTTTATTATAGCTAAAGCCTTTAAAGAATATGTCGATAGCTTTTAAAGCCACTGATTGTTTTGGTATGAAGAATGTTCCTTAATAGGATTGAAACAACTTATTTAAGGGTATATTGTAGAAAGACTATTTTAGAGATATGACAGTCAAAAAGAGATTTTTAGAAGTCATAAATATAAATTTTTGCGAGTATTTTAATTCTTCCTTTAATATGCGGAGCACATCTTTAATATTTTTGTAGAGTTCATATGACAGTTTGAGTATTAAAAGTTCTTAAGACATTTAATATCAAATACAAATTATATTTGGAAGGTCCATTAAAGACAGTAATATACCTTCATTACATCTTAATTGTTGTTAATCTAGTTTCATCTTTCATTAATTATGAAAATTTAAGACCCATAGCTCTTCCCATTTTGTCAACACGATGATGAGTGAGTAAATCAGTGATCAGTAAGGACAAAGAGTCTTTAATATATACAGATTTACTTTATTTTATACAAAACTTTAATTTACTACCGATTGTTTTATTTGTCTCTCATATCTAATACACTTGATTGAGGCCCTTGAAACATTTAATCGCAAGTTCAGTGAACCGCAAATGAACTTGAATCCATTCCACAGAGAGAGAAAGACACACACCCTTTTAGCCACAACACCCACACACATGCACGTGTTGACAAATGATGTACTTAAGCGCCATGATAAAGATTTTGGCAATTATTTTCAAAGCATTTAAATAGCTTTTAATGCTTTAGATACTTTGTAAGTAGCATCAAAAAAAAAAAAAAAAAAAAGAAGAAAGAAACGACAACGAATGTCAAATCCAAGACTAGACGCGCTCTATATGCATTCTGACCGTGGCCAAGAAAATGAGCCATGTATATACATATATATGAATATGTACTGTATACCATATAAACTACATATCTATGTATATCAAAATATGCCAATAAAAAAATGAAAAGTCATAAAACGCGCGACAAACGCACAGAGAGAAAAGAGAGGGAGAAAGAAGGCGAGAGACGTTTGATGATTGTTGATCAGTGTGAAATCAAATCAAAAACAACGGATGCGGATATGTAGATAAATAGATAAATACATAGATAGATAGATAAACAGGCAAATTGTCGTACATATCTAGAGGTTGTATCTGAAGATACATAGATACGGCTACAAAGATACAGATACAAATACATTTTGGAGGCATGCGAATTTCTCATTTGAAATATTTATGCAAATTGAAAGCTTTTTGGAATTGAAATACATATTTATTTGTGATTTAATTGAATTGCCTTTGCTGTTAAAAATAAACACACACTCACACACACACACACACGCTCGCACACACTGTGTGTTGTTGATGTTTTTGTTGTTTGCAGTTTGCCACTTGTTGCGTCTCTGGAAGCTGAAAACAATTTATGGCCGGGCCAACAAAAATAATAACAACACCACATTTACTACAACAACAAATAACAGGAACAACAAAAACAACAACAACAACAGCAAATATGCGGTGGTTGTGTGTTTAATTGCTTTCGGATGAATTGTGATGGGCACAGGAAATCCTTAATGTGCATTTTCATTGTTTGCAACGCATCAGCGCAAAAAAAATATATATGTTATGTAGCAAAAAAAACTAGAAAAAACTAAAAAAAAAATAGAAATCAGAAAAGAATAGGAAAAAAAAGCAAATATCTGAAAAATAATTAAACTAAACCTTTGATGGATCGCATTGTAAGGCGCAGCTCCATTCGAAATAATTTGCCCGATTTATGTTGCCCCGTTTTCAATTTACCTCACTTTGATATGCACATTATCAAAACAAACACACACAAACACACACACACACACTCTGTATACAGTGTATGTAGTTGAACAAGTGGAAAGTAGTTTATACAGCTGCTCGATCAATCAACACATTGAAATGCCCAGCAGCGATTGAGATGTGATCTTCTGATGAAATATCGCCATCTTTTGGTCCACACTCAATCAAATCAAAACTGTGAGAACACTTTTTGCACCCACTACAATGTGATTGTGATTGTTGCTATTGCAATTGCAATTGCAATTGCAATTTGTGTTAACTATCAACTGAACACACATCAATTTTTAGCAACTACATTCGTTACTTGACTGTTGGATACTCTGTCTTTATAGAACATTTACTGTTCTGAAACTTTTCGAATATAAAGTAGACTATAAAAGGTCTAAAATAACTATCCGGCTGTTAAACTGACTTATAATGTTTGGAAACTAATGTCAAATTCAAAGATATCTATCAATTAAAAGCATTGGAAAATAGGCATAAGAATATTAAGTAGACAATATAAACTAATTGTGTTTATAAAATTAAGGAGTTTATCTTTATCACGGCAAAAGTTAAGTGGAGTCTAATGAAAATTACCTGAGAAATTGGTTTTTTAACTCTTATAAACTGTTCCTAACATATAAATATCTTATAGCTCTTTTCACTCTTAAACTGCAGATGTTCTAAAACATTTTAGTAATTTGAAAACTTTGGAAATTATGTGCTGTAATTTGCTCACCAAATTTATGATTGATGGAAATTAACTATAATGTTACTTTACTTAACGGTTCTTATACATTTCATCGGTTCTTAGCCTTCTTGTTTTTTGATCTTAAGTACCATAAATATTAGAATCTGCTACTTTTTTTCTTACTCGATGTAACTCTTCGATTCCAAGTATTTTTGCAATCTTTAGCATTCAAAAATATAGAGCCTGAATTATTGTCTTTAAGATAATCTGTTGTAACTATATTTCTTACAGTTTTTCAATATATTAGAAGTGTTTTCTGTTTTATCGACTTGTTTAATATAGCATTCTTTAGGCTTTAAAGTTCCTTCATTTTTAAGGCGAAAACTATTTACAATTTTAAATTTGTTTCTGTTTCCCAACTTGAATATTATTATTCTCAATTCATGTATGTAAGATATTCTAAAGATTCTAAGATGGCTTAAGCAATCGCTGTGTCTTCTATATATCTATAGACTAATATAGTTTGCTTACCGTTGAATAGACAAATATTGAAATTTGATTATATATTTGAGATCTGAGAATCCTCCATCTTAGTAGCAAAATAAAAAGAGTCAAAGCTGTTTCTTAGCTTGAATATTGTTCTTAATTTGTGTATTTGAGATATTCTAGATTGGGTTAAGCGTTCGCTGTGTCTTCTATATGTCTATATATATATTATTCTGGTAAAGATCAATATAGTTTGCTTACCGTTGAATCGGAGCAACGTGGACACTTGCAAGTGAAGCCCTTCTTCATCTTGAGGAATAGATGTCGCGCAATATTGCCATTGAAGAGTTTCGTATATGTTGTGGTGATCTCCTCGCCCTCAAGGATATCGACAGCGGCACGAACAATCATGTTGTTGGTCTTCTCATCGAAGGTGTAGTACGAATTGGGAATGCAATCGTGATTCATGACGCCAAATAAAGGATAAAGGGCGCGATAGCTGAACTCCTGATTGTCCGTGGTCCGATCACTTGTCTTATCAAATCCATTCGTTCGGAGCACTGCAACGGTGCGATTCATGATCTCCACCAGCTTCTTGTCGGTGGGGAAACTTTTAAAGCACTTGGCTGCATTTCGCACCTCAGTGCGATGATTATTATCTAAATTGGCCTGCAGACAATAGATCAAATCCCTCTGATCTTTGGTCAAATTGATAGCACGTGCCACACACAGGAGACGAATGATCACCGAGTTGGCCACATCCGGTTCGTTGGGACCCCACGACTTGAACATATCGCAATCGGTCTTATGCTGTTTCTTCTTGGCACACAGACTGCAAACGGGAAGACCGCATCCTTGACGGCACATGAATCGTGTATCGGGCAATACTTTGAAGCACACGCTGCACGAATTCAGCGAATCCTCTTCATGAGCAGCCAATCCAATTAGTAATGGACTATCCTGAAAGATAATTTCGCCACGCTTCAAATTACGCGTTGCCATAACTCCACGTCCGGCAATCTTCGAGACGCCAACTTCCCAGGCGGGATCCTTATCCTTAAACGGTGCCAGATGCAAATCCAGCAACTCCGACGTACGTTTCGGGCAAATCATTGTCAAGTTTTCAAGTTGAATCTATTCCCAAAACTTAACACTTCCCAAAACGAAGGGAGTATTCAATATTCAACACAATGCACAAACAAAAACAAAAAAACCAGTCTCAAAATTCGCTTTCAATCTTAATCTCAGCTCGATGAAGTTTTCCAAATTTGTATTTGAAATTTTCTTAATCTTTATATCAATCGATTTGCTTTTCACTTTTCTTTGCTTTGATTTCGATTTGACTTCGATTTTGATTTTTTTGCCCCGATTTGTTGGCGCTTATTTCGCGGCTGCCGTTTGCAAACTGTCGCCGTTTTCCAGCTTTACATGATTTTTATGTCGGAAAATGTCGGAAAATGTTTTCGCACAAAAGCCGAAAATTCATTTGGCATTTCGGCTACTTGCCACGAGGCGTATTAAGACGATCAGTGGGACGAGACACGGAGAGGAAAGAAGAGGAAAGAGGCAGGCGAACGTGCGGCAATGCGAACAGTTCTCATTATTAAAGATTGCTCATTATGATGATGATAATAATATTTATGATGTTCCTCATACTATACTACTCATAGTCTCCTACTCAATATTAAATTATAATTAAAAATTAATTAAAGGTGTAAAAAGGCAATCGGCTAGTTAATTCAACTTGTTTCTTTGTAGATTGCATCTATAATCGAAATAAGTCATCGCTAATTTCATTTCTCTTAGATGTGAGCGCGTTTTTGGAAAATTAGGAATATGGAATTTAAATTAAAACATTATGTTTGAAGGAAAAGACTTAATATTTATCATTTTAGTTAAAGTTAAGTAAAATAAATACTTTTCTTTAAATACAACTTTAATATTTTTAATTTATTAAATTACAATTTGTAATAACTTCTGATATCTATTTGAGAAATATGCAGAGTCTATATTGTAGAACATAAGGAAATCGTGTATAAATATTTAAACTGACTGAATTATTTGTAAAACCAGACACTGTTTTTAATCAAGAACTCTCTCTAACACCGATATTTTCTATAACTAGGCTATAGTTACGGAAAATATACATAGGAATTCCAAAAAAAAAGTACATAAACTATTCATTTAGATGAAAAAATCTTAAAAATAAAAAAAACTCGATTAACTGGAAATGAATATGTTAAAGGTTTATAAAAATGAGTTTAATGCTCATTTGTTCCCATTAATAGAGTTCAAAACACTTTATTCCAGTCTAAATGGTACTCTAGCAAAAAAGTACTTAAATGGAGAGTTTTAGGTCGCCAAAAGCTTACAATTTAAAATTACTTATTTCAAGTACGTTTTAAATCCATTTTTAATTTTTAAAATACTAAATCAGTTAAGGTTTTGTTCTGAATTAATCCTACGTATAAATAAGATCGAGCTTTTTAACATTATTTATTCGGTTTTGTAGAATCCAAAGTTTACTAATATATATTATATTATACTTCGAAGACCAAAACTAGTCGAAAATAATAAGCCTGAAGAATAAATATACTTGGTTCGATCTGGAATTGCCCATATAATTCTTTTCCGATTTTAAAATACCCGTCGGTAAAAAAAAAGCTTTAGCTGCCGGCGGTCATGAACTGAACAAGTTCAAACCGCTTTTCAATGTGACAGAGCCATAAAAAAGATATATAGTAGATGGATAGATCGGGGTTAAAGGGAGAGCAAAAGTGCAGCGACACCTACGCCCCCTGGCGGAGAGTAGAGGAGGGCATCGTCACACTCAGCGGATTACAAGTGTTAAGCGCAGCGATCTGGCAAGATTAACGGTGTCAGCATCCATAGCTGACAGCAACGGCTGCAAATGTCTATTGCTGGATGGATTGATGTATGTACACACACTATGTACATACATACATACAAGAGTTCCCTCTCAACGAAAATAAGGAGGCTCCTAGCAAAGTGCCCGCCGAACCCGGATCGGTTGAATGTCTGAAATGTGCCGGACCAGTTGAATGGACGCCCCAAAGCGGGACGGTGGCATCGTTACGGATTTGTGCAATTTTGACAGCCTTCTGGAGTTGCGCCAAAAATGTCGCCACTGCGAATGGAGCGATATGGCGGCCAAAAACGAGTGCTGTGGGGGCAAAGGATGGGATTGGTTTGGGACTGCAGCCAGGGTAAGGAAAAAATAAGGAAAAAACAGAAAAGAAAAGAGAAAAGAGAAAGATACTCGTACATTCGACCAAACACTGGGAAGCTTAAATCATTTGACATTCCTTTCGACTTGTTCATCTCCTCGTTGCTGTTGTTGTAGTACTTGATGCTGTTCGTAATTAATCGTCGGATCCGTCTCATAATAATGTCTGATATATCTGCATACTAACTTACCCATAATTACTGCCGCCCCATCGGACATGACAGCTCTCAGGAAGCATGCAACATCGACCAGATAATCTATTTCGGAATTATACACGTGTATATTTATAAAGGCAAAAAAAATAATACTTGGAAGACTGTTCAATTTCGAATTAAAAGTATGCTTCATTTCGGTGCGACCTTTTGGGGTTTAACTTGACCAAAAATTAAGTATTTTCAATGTTTAAAGGATTAAAACGGATTTAAGTTGTTCGCATTCGACAACTGATATTATATTAAAACTGGAGAAACCTATCAGATATTTATTATTATAAAATAAGGGAAGAATTTTGATATGATAATTTTTGCTAAGATTATTCTTTAACTAATTATATATAACTATGTCATTATATGCATTATTTAGGATATATTTTTCGTTAGCATTTGTGTCGTTTATTCTTAGCTTTGTCTCTTTCACACTTAACTAAACAAACATGGCGGCTGCGCCTGCTCACTTGACGAGCTTAACGAAGCTGCAAACAGTCTGTTATCGATTCGATCATTAATCGATAATAACTGCAGCTTAATTTGATGACATTTGTACGGCAAATGTGGCAGCATTTCAAAACAGTTTAATTAGGTGACAGTTGGCGAAATATATAATTATATGTATGTATACATATATTGACAAATGTATGTACATATATATACAATTATATTTATACAAATGTGCTATGAATGGCCAATCACGTGCAAATTCAAATTGTCAGTATTATGCCAAATAATGGCGCAAACACACAATTTTTCTTTGATAGACGAAAAACAACTTGCAAATTGACTAACGCCCATGTCGCCAAAGTGTCCTGTTTGTACTGTTTATACCACCCTCGTTGCTCCTCCCGCTCCCGTCGAGCCCCTTAACACACCTACACCTTTACTGAGGTGTCAGTAGGCGGCGTAGACAGCAAATTGGCTAGAAATGTTGCCAATGCGAAAGACTTGCGTTGCCAACTAAAGAAAAAAAAAATTGAGAAAAGTGAAAAAAGGA
Organism: Drosophila putrida; assembly: GCA_037043535.1. Taxonomy (NCBI): domain Eukaryota; kingdom Metazoa; phylum Arthropoda; class Insecta; order Diptera; family Drosophilidae; genus Drosophila; species Drosophila putrida. The sequence continues at coordinate 1,489,427 of JBAMBI010000016.1, forward strand.
AAAAAAAGATACTTTAATTTAATAAAATTGAAATAAATGCCAAACAAATCAAGCGAACGGACTTGTGAATAAATTTGTTGTTGCACTCTTATTATTAATTGCAATTGTAAAATGAATGCAACAACAACAACAATAGGACCACACTCATAATAATGTAATAAAATTTATACTTAAATTGCAAATACCTACGAAATTCTTATGCCATGCAATCTATGTACATATGTATGTATGTATGTGTGTGTGTGTGTATTTTTCTTCTTCTTTTGGCGCTTTCACGCGCTTCCGTTAGCGCCGTTGAAAATTTAGAATTTGGCGCCATCGCCATTGCCATGTCATCGTCCATGTCAAAAATTGTCGCCCTAATATTTGCAACACTGCAGCCCTGTCCCTCTCTCTTTCGCTCTCCAGCCCTGTCTTGACTTGGACTCCTCTAGTATCTCTCCCCAGCATCAGGTGCTGCTTCCGCTGTTGCAAAAAATATTCTAAATAAAATACTAACAACAACAAAAAATATTAAACATAAAGCATACATCTATGTACATGCATGTGTGTATGTGCATCTGTGTTTGTGTGCAACTTACACACACAGTCACATACACATGTCGCGTGGGCCGAAATGCAACAAATTGCTGTAAATGCCCAAAGACAACAAGTGAGAGTGTTACCTGACTGCATTGCTCGACTTAAGCATACCCTTTTACTAATTTAAACTATATTAAGCCTATCCAAGGATAAGGCAACAAAATTTAGTTTTTTTCTCAAATTTTTAATACAAGATTTAATAAGTTAAAACTGTTCTGTGCCGAAGTTTTTTTAAGCTTTGACTTTCTTAAGAGCTTTACAACCGATTTTTAAAATGCCGTACGCTAGAAAGTAAATCTACTAATTATCAGCAGGAGTACGACAGATCCTATAGGTCGCATTAATCTCTAAACCTCATATAATACTCTACTTATCATTTATATAAACTTCTTGATTAGTAGCAATATATAGTTTTACAAATATATATCTTTTATATTAAAAATCTAAAAGTCAGACAAAAAAACTTAACCATAGATCATTTTTAAAAGTTGTGTTTTCTCTTCTGATAAAAATAAGTGGATTTAGTAAAAGTTGGCGAACAAAAAGTTACGTTAACATGCGTTACATTCAAATGCACTTATCGATAACTTTAGCTTCTTTGCTAACTGTCAAAAGCTGCATATTTTTCAAACTTTAAGATATGCTTGAATAATTTAGACAAAAATTTATTAAATTTGAAATGCAATTGGTTACATAGTGAGACAAAAGTCTGATTAAACCTTTCTTCACCACTTGATGTCAGGATATTAAAACTAAAATAATATTTTGCAATTTATTACACAGAAAATTTGCTGAAAATTGTGAATGCAGCTCGGTCGGCATGTTGCTGTTTTTAATTTTCAGAGTCAATTAAAAATTGTTAATTTTACTTATAATTTTAAGGTAGGAAAATGCGATGCGACCAACGCCAACGATGGCGACCAAAAACCACAACCAAAAACCACAACCAAAAACCACAACCAAAAACAACAGCAACAACAACAACAGAAATAACAACAACAACGAAAATAGAGAGAGAAAAAATTGCAATTAAAATATTTGCGCGATTTTGTCACGACGACGACGGCGTCAGTTGATGGCGGCAAATTTGGCGTTGAGTTGACATGCCCACGCCGCCCCTCACCTCCCCCCTCCCAGTCAACTCACTTGATCCCCACACACACACACACATAAACACACTCTCGCATACACACTATTGTGGCATAAAAATTGCAATTAAATGCAAACTTTGAGCAAAATGTTTTCCTGTTCCGGTGCACAGCATACAAAATGTATCCATTCGATTCCTTTCTCATCTAACTGACAACTTTGACAGCCACTTTACAATGTGGTCCATTAGCTAAAGTGCCTGAAAGAATTCTATGCAAATTATTAATACCTGTTATACCCTATTTACTTAGCTCATTAAGTTATCTCTGTGTCCTGGAAAGTGTTTTTGGGAAAACTTTTGAGAAAACTATTAGGTAATGTGTAAATAACCCAACTACTGGGTATTCTTTAGTCCAGCAGTGATGAGATTTACAAGGATTGTGTGAAATATTTTTACCTGTCAATGTTGACGGCCACTTTACTTTATTGTCAAATTAAAATTCTTATTAGTTAAAGTGCCCGACAAGACTCATCAGACTATTAATAACTGTCTACACCGTGCAAGTTGTACTTGAAAGTCATACTTAACAGCCTAGCAATCGGTTGATTTATGGAAAAGAAATCTAACTATTTTCTGGAACTTATAAGGATCTTATTATTGCCCAAAGAAATAATTGAAAATCTATAGAATCTCCTTTGAAATATTTTTTAGCAAAAACTTTAGTGATTCCTTAACTTCAAAAATAACATACAACATTAACTCTTATATCGATATTGTAATATTGAAACTTTACAAGTTGGAGTAGAGTTAATATTCAAAAAATATACTTGGTATTCTCTAATGTGATCAAAAAGTTATTCACTTATTTATTTATGATTTCTTGAAACTCCAATTTATTTATCGTTAAAGAATTAAATTTTCTTAAATGATAATAATGCACTCGATCAGTTTTTTCTTTCTTTGATGCTTTGGATCATTTGAAAGATTAAATCATACTCCTTTTAGTTGATAATATTTATCATTTTCATCTTTTTGATTATAACCAGATACCAAATATACATATATACAAATAATTGTGTGTCCTTCATGCTTCAAGGCAAGACACAGATCGTTGTGGCAACCTGTGATCTTGTGGTTAATCCAATCGATTCTATATATAGTATATAATGACTGACTGATCTTGGTATATGCCAAACTTGGTTTATCTTAATGTCAAAGCGATTGCAAGTGATCGCCCACAATGATCACGTCCAGATGGCAGTCCACAGTTCCCAGTTCCCCAGTCGTACAGTCTACAGTCTACAGTCTTACAGAGTCTCCCACAGTTCCCCCTCCCCGAGGAGATTTGGTAAATTTCTATTTGATTTTAATACACTTAAACGCAATCAATTTTATTGCGCTCGTTTCGGTTGCCTGTCGAATTCAATTTGATTTGCTTTTCGATGTGAACTTGGACTGGGACTGTAAATGGTTGGTAGATCGAGGGATGTGTTGGGGGGGTTGGTTTTTGGGGGTATATGGATTTTTGGCTTTTGCGCCATTTGCAACATCACAAAAAAATAATAGAAAAATCGCAAAAAAGAAAAAAAGAAATGTTGTTTACAAGCAAAATGCGAGTGTGGAATCTTACGAAAATGAATATGAATGTTGCCGCTGCGTTCCATATGCACATTGATCCACATCTACATCTACATCTACATCCACTATATATACTATATAGATCCCACTTGCGACTTATGTGTTAACATAAAACAGATGACGAGCAGCAGCTGTGACTGCCAATCCAATTTCGCTTTGGTTACCCAACTGGATATGAATATCGCTTCTGGCTTCATCAACGTTACGTTAACGTGCCAAATGCCAATTGCTTACGTCATTAAGAAACCCCACCTCCCCTGCCCCCTGCCCCATCCCATACAATTAGCCTCCCTATTGCATTAGACAGAGAGAGAGAGAGAGATAGAGTGAAAAGCTGTCCAGCTGATTTAAATCTGGATAAGCCCTATCATCATCATCATTCAACGTCGTCCGTCTCATTTCTGTTTCTTGTTTTTTGTTTGCTTTAATGCATTTTCATCTTAGTCCAGCTTTATCTCTAGACCCGAGATGACAAGATTACGACTGCAGTTCTTATTAACGCTACTAGTAAGTTGATTATATTAAGTAACGTTGTCGTAGCACTATTTATCTTATATGTATACTCCTTTTCCTATTCATAGTGCATATAAATTGATACAGAACATTTCTATAAACTTATTATTTTCCAACTTCATCACATCAATATTTTCAAGTATCTCTTAATATACTCATTGATATTTTATGAGATTTCAATTGACTTTTATATCTCAGAAAGTTTTATTTCTCTATATTCTATAATTCGATATAATTTTTATAATATAATAAGAATACTTATAAACATTTTTTAGTCTTACAAGTCAAGCTACATGGTAAAAAAATTCAAAATAATAGAATATTTTTCCATTTTAAAATAACATATTTTGTAATAAGTAACGACCTTTTCAATTGTTTAATTAAGGGTATTTAGAGGTCTACTTACAAAAAGGCCGTAGTACACAAAGTATTTACATCTTTTGTGTAACAACTTTTTACCTCAAACATCCACTATACTAACAACCTGTTTAAACAATTTTAATGCCTAATCATGTTTGTATTAATTCAATTAGAAGTTGGAAAAGAAAAGCCAACTATTCATAGCTTATATACAGACTCGATTTCACCTGCTCAATTTATTAGGGAGATGCGGTTTAGTTTTTTTTAAATTATAGTGGTCTGCACTTTTACCTAGTAGGGGACTGGAAATTAATTATAATCACACTTCCAGTTCATTGAGTCGTTAAATTGATAACGATAATTGATCAAGTCAACCATTTGCAGTTGGCACTGTTGTTTCGCTACTTTTTGTTGACACTGTCATTGCCCACAAGATCACCACAGTCAGTTGATATCCTGCGGGGCAGGGACACATGCTCTACCAGGGAACATCTGACTGCAGATCAGCAAAGAGCTTTGGATCGACATGAATATGACAACGAGTTGTGGGTGCAACGTTATGTCCACTGTTTCTGGACGCAGCTGCAGTTGTGGCAGGATGACACAGGATTCAATACCAATCGCATTTTTCAGACTTACGGAGGATCGCAGCGTTTAAATGAGGAGGAAGCTCTGCCAGCTATAAATGGTTGTAATGCGCGTGCTCATCGGAATTCTGGAAATCCCCTCACTTGGTGCTACAATTCCTTTGTCTGCATACTACGGACTCCTGTGGGGAATTGGTATCGTCGCTATATGCTGGATGTCATCAATGGAAATGCCTAGCAGAGCAAATAAATATATGTGCATATAAATATCTTAAAGCTCAACCTCAGAAACAAGTGAACAAACTGTATTACATAACAAAAATAAATAAATTAAATTAAAATCAAAGTATGCAACTGAACTTAAAGTATAATTTGTAACAAAGCAACCCAAAAACAAAAGGAAGAATCATACGATTTGTGCTTATCAGAATTGTCGTAAACTTGCGTAGCAAAATTCAACAAAATTAAAACTAAAAAATTTATTCAAACGAATCTGAGACCGTCTAAAATGGAAAATAGTAACTTACGCAACTTTGGTAATACGAAGGATGACGAAATTGACTCAATCTCGAATGAAGGTATTGATACCGGACACAAGTCGCAAAAGGAGGTGATTACAACTGGGATTGATTGTAACACTAAGTTCTCGGAGCAACCGAAGCCGGAAGGGCCTGAAAATGCTGCAGTTGCTGTAATTTCATGTAAAGGAGCTAATGGTCACGAGGAGGAGAAAACACAAGAAGAGTCGTTGCCGGCAAAACAGAATCGTTGCGACAAGTGCGGCAAGAAATTTGGCTTAACCGGGGATACCACTGTCGCTGCGGTGGTACATTTTGTGCTTTTCATCGTTACAGTGATCGCCATGATTGTAACTTTGATTATCGCGAAATGGGCGCCAATCAAATACGTCGCGAAAATCCATTAGTAGTGCCAGAAAAGGTGCACAAGCTCTAAATTCTTTCTTTCTGTTCTAAATGTTTCTTATCTTTTTTTTTTGTTTATCAATTTTTTCCCAATGTTATTTGGCATTCAGAAAACACAACGACAAACACGACATTGCGCAACCCACAAGCCCACCAAACATACATACATGTTCAGCTAATGTTAAGAGGCAATACAAAATGTTCAATAAATTTTACTAAAGTTGCATTTTCAAAGCAGCTCTTCGATAAAAATTGCGTAACGGTCACATTTAAATAGCGCAAGAGCGCCATCTGTTGTACGTCAATCGTGTGCAAAGCAACAGTGCACCAAAATTGTGTTAGTGGTAGCGATAACTGAAATGCTAAAGGTATCGATAGTGGAAAAAAATGCAATATATCGATTAACGAAATTTCATGCAACATAATTGCAAAATAAACGACGCCACATAAACATAAACATCATTAATATAAACACACAGAAAAGCATAAAATTCATAAAAAGTGAGAGGGAAAAAGCGCGGGAAAAGTGCAAGTGATTTGTGCAGCAGTTGTGTGCATTTTGCATTTGGTGCGTGTTACAAATGGAGATGGAGAAGAAGGCCAAAGAGCAATTGCGTCGGTATAAGAAGTCGCGACATGCTCATTCTAGCAGCGACAGCTCCAGCACAGACACGGACAGCGGCAGCAGTTCATACAGTAGCTCGACAGTGAACGGGATCATCATGGACATGCCGCCCATCCGCATCAGCGGGCAGCGGAGCGGCATCATAGGAAAAAGAAGAGTTCCAGGCGGGCGGGCAGCTCGTCGGGCGATGAGCGTCGGAAGCGTGATAAGCGGGAACGTGAACGGGATCGTGATCGGGACCGTGATCATGTCCAAAAGAAGCTGGTGGCCAAGCGTAATCATATTAAACGCAAGCTCAAGGAAGCACGTCTTAAGAAGCGAGCAGCTGCTGCCCTCAGCGGTCATGGACATCGCGCTCTCTCCCCCGCCACGCAGGCCAAGCTGAAAAAACTGGCGGAGCGAAAGCATTTACGTGCAGCCAGCAAGGAGCAGCGAGAGCGGGAACGTGAGAAGCTAAGAAGTGTGCACAGAGAGAGGGAACGCGAGCGGGAACGGGATCATCATCGTCTGGGCAGCAGTAGGTCACCAACAGGTGCCTCCAGCACCACAACAACCACCAAAATACGCATACATCAGGATGTGGTGGGCAAGCGCCAAAAGAGTCCAGGACCTGTCTCAGGATCCGGTTTGGGACCTAATGGCACGCCCGCTGCTCGTATGCACCATCAGCTTATGTCACGGGAGAAGATCATCATACAGACACGAACCCGCGGACGCACACCATCCTTGGAGCGTGAGCGTGAAAGGGAGCGGGAACGGGAGCGCATCGAGCGTGAACGGGAACGAGAACGAGAGCGTGTGGAGCGAGAACACGAGCGGCAGCGACATGAGCACAAGCTCCAACGTCACGATGATCTCTCGCTGCGCGAACGCGAACGTGATCGCCGGGAGAGGGAACGAGAGCGTGCCGAGCGAGAGGCTGCTCGAGACAAGGAGCGAGCTGAAGCTTTGGCACGTTGCCAGGAGCGGCAACGGGAACGCGAGCGTTTGGCACGCGAGAAGATGCGTCGCCAGGAGGAGGAGGATGGCAAAAAGCCCTACGGAGCCGGTGGTGTGCGAGATCTAGACATGGCCATGCCATATGGCAGTCGGGAACGCTCGCTGGAGACTGTGGAACGTGCCGGACGCCATGTCCGTGACAAACGGGAGCTGGATGCCTATGAACGGGAGCAGGAGTTCATTGAGGCCGAGCGTCATGGTTTGCTGCACGAGATGCGTCGTTATGGTGATCAAAGGAGGCGTGAGCTCAGCCCACTTGCCGAGCATTATCCGCAACGCATACGAGATCCCCGCGATCTCTACTCGGAGGAGGAGCGTGAACGGTAAGACATATCAAGTCTCTATCATCTTATCTTGGTATTAATTTGTGCTTCTCCAGTGCGTATAAGCGTGCCTATTTGGATGCACGTTACTCGCGGGAGCGCGAAGCTTGGCTGGACGCAAGAGACATGCGGGATTATCGGGAACTGGACGCAGAGGATGCACTCTATGCGGATGAGCGGGAACGCATGATGCGTGAACGTGAGCGAGAGAGGGAGAGGGAACGAGAGCGTTTGCCTGCTCGTGGAGATTATCGTGCCGAATGGGAACGTGATTGGGATGAAGAGGGCGGCGGCGGCGGTGGTGGTGGAGGAGGAGGTGTTGCCAGTGCCAATGGTACACCAGGACGTGCCAGTGGTTTTGTTGGTGGCCCAAAGCGTGGACCAAAGCCACCGGTACAACAAGCACCGCAACAGCAACAACATCATTCGGCCTCGGAGCCAGATTGGGATGCCGATGAGCGTGAGGAACAGGGTGGCAATAGCAATGATGTGGTGAAGAACGAACCCGCCTGGCTGGAGCATGATCAGCGGGAGAAACCACGTGTCTGGCAGCAGCAGCAATCCAATAACGATTGGCGTGACAATGACAATGAACCCAACTTTGGACGCAACAATGGTGCCGGGAACGAGGGACAACCGCCACATGGTCATGCCCCATCCTCATCGCCACATCATCATGTGCCACATCCACGTGGCGAACGTGGTGCTGGCCGTGGTTTCCGACGTGGTGGTGGTGGCGGTGGAGGCGGTGGTGGACACGGTCATGAGCATGGCGAGCGTGGCTATAGATCACATCCACCGCCATTAATGACACTGCCAGTGCAACCCCCAGGTGGCTATCATGGTGGTGGTGGCGGTGGTGGCAGTTCTCGTGGGTTTCCCCACAAGAGATTGCCCTATGGTGGAGGCGGCGGTGGTGGTGCCTTCATTAAGAAACATCCACATATGCCGACCACAACAGCAGCAGCTGGAACTGGAGGAAGTGCAGGATCCACGGGACCACAGGTGGCAACACATCAGCAACAGCAGCCCAAGCCGACCAATGCAGCGGCACAGGCGAGTGCTGTGGCCGCAGCCACCACAGCGGTGGCAGCTGCCAAGGCAGCGGCTCAGAGTGCCGCCAATGCCATCACAAATCCTGGAATCTTGGCACAAGTTAGCAAGCTACCCAACATTAAGCAGGAGGATGCATCCGAGGATTCGGCAGGCACACCCGAGCTGGGTGGCGGCAGCTCCTCAAACACTGAACCGCCAACCGAATCAAATCTCTCGTTGGAGTCATCGTTGCGACAACTGAAGCAGGAACCCAAGCCCAATGGTGAGCTAAGCGAGATTAGCGATAGCGATGACGATATACTCAATAAAACCGACAAAGTCAAGCCCAAATCGGAACTGCAACTTGATGGAGCTTTAGCTGGCACCCAAGAGTTATCCACAGATACTTTGTCCAACAGCGAGGAGCTCATCAAAACGGAGGCACAACCTTCGGCTCAAGCTTCAGTTGCTGCTGCTGCTGCTGCTCCGACTGCAGCACAGACCACCATTAAAAGTGAGGAAGTCGAGGAAGTGCTGGACTTTGAGGAAATCTCCGACGGTGAACTAGAGGAGGATGCCAGGCATAAGGGTAAGTCTATCAAAACTATAGACTACGGATGTATATATGGGAATATTAATGTAGATAGCTTTTAACTAGATATTTTCTTAGCTCCGGTCAAGGTTTGAAAACCTTTTAGCTTTTTATTATAATATGCAGCTCAAGTATTTGAGTCAGTGTTTATTAACTCGACTGTAAGATACCCTGTAGCTATTTTAGCAAGCTTTATATATCAGATTTTTAGCGGCAGTTTTCTCATTTTCTTATTTTGGTCCGACACAAACTTATAAATTGAATAACTTGCAAGTTTTTAAATCGATAGTGTTGAAATTTTGAGGATAAATTCCTTTTATTACTATCAATCATGCCAATTAATAAAATCAAATTTTGGATATATAAGGAATAAAGTAATATCTTTTTTAAGTTATTAAAATATAGTAAAAGTATGCATTAACTTGCCTTAAATGAGTATTTCAGTCGAGTCAGAAACTCGACTGTAGCGTTCCTCTTCCTCTTGCTTACATCCGTACTATAAATGTCCTTGATTTGTTGCTAATTGTTGCATATTTTCAAAAGGCATTGGCGATGCTCTGGGCGTGGACTGGCAAGGATTGATAGCGGAGACGCGACAACAGGCGACAGATCATGCGGCTATACAAGGCGTCGATAGAAACACTTCGGCCAAGCAACGTTGGCAACCGCATCGTGTCCTACTGGACATGGGCATCAGTTTCGATATGGCGGGTACGGATTACGCTCATCGCATTATCGACGAGGCGCGTCAACAGCTGCTCCGGGAGAAGGAGCAACAGCAGCTGGTAAAAACGGAACCAGAAACGGGCACGGGAACGGGAAAAACAACACCAGCCCATGATTATCGCGAACTATTGGACACGGAGCACGTGGAACCCTTGGCCTGTGTCCAGATGGGATTGAGAAGTGCCGCGGCGGAACGTCAACGTTTGGTGGGCAATGTTTGCGGGCCTGGAAGTCGTGCGCTCAGCGCTCGACAGGATTTGCGATTGCGTCGACAGCTGTGCGGTTTGCCGGCAAGGGAATGTGACTTCCCCAGGAATGTGCCGATTGTCAGCGAGGGATTACGATCCTTGGCCATGCACATGTTCCAACGCACTCTGGATGTCAAATGAGATCCGATCGCTCGACATCGGCTCGAGCAATTTAGCTATAGACTAGATATACAAATCTACATGCAATGTCCGAACGGTGTCACCGATAACGATAACGATCACGATCACCACCTTCATCACCATCACAATGCCAACGATAACGATGACGATAATAGCAATGACGATAACGATCATAATGCTAATAATTATGCAAATACTAATGATGCCTGATAATAATGATGATGATGATGTTGATGTGGTTGGTTAAAAGTGATGCTAGCCGAGTTCAATTACCTTAATTATGATCGGATTCCAATAATTGTAGCTCTAATTATGTCGACAAAGGAGAGAGAATATCCTTTACTACAACAATATATGCTACATATATATATTACATTATGCTGAAACTTAGTCGAAACTCCAATATAAAAGTTATATATATCTTATTGCCGTTGTACAATAAATAAGATCATATTCAATGGACATGCCAATTAATTTTTTGCAAAGGGAAAAATCAGAATTAAATCTATAAGTTCTTAGTCATTACTTTCTTTATTCTGGAGCTCGATCTTTATTCCAGATTTCCTCAATGTCTAGAATTGGACTTTTGACTTTCTAAAACCTTTAAGATTACATGCTAAATGGAAACAATTAACATTCATCCAAATCAAAATCAGTTTTTAAGTAAACACATTTATTTTTATACAATTTGAGCATAGAAAAGTTCGAGTTCCTCGTTTTCTATAGATCAGTGTGTTCCTTAATCCAATCGTTGAAGTAAAAGACACGTGCATAACCATCGGGATTGGAGGAACCACAACCACCGTAAACGAAACCAGCAATGCCAACAATCTCATTCTTATAATGAGCCGGACCACCGGAATCTCCATTGCAGGCACCATTGTTGGCCGCATGGCTGAGGCACAACATATTGGGATAACCATATTTAATGGCCTTCTGGCAATCATCCAACGAGAGAGATGACAGCGTGTTCCATTGGAGGTAGCGTGGCAAATCTCCACCATGGGTAAGACGACCCCATCCCGAGATGATGATGTCAGCATTGGCCGGAGTATTTTGACTAGGCAAAGAAATTGGCTGAATGTTGGATGAGAAGATGAAGGTGTATCGACACGGAGTACGGCAATATCGTTAAGGAAATTTCCATATTCCTTATGCACAATAACCTCGACAACTTGTCGAAGAATTCCTCCACTGAATCTATCGTTACTTCCAGCACGGATGTTAAGATTTGCGGCCGGATAGACTTCGACGGTGCCATTGTCATAGGTATTGCTGACACAGTGGGCAGCAGTCAGGACCCAGTTCTTGGAGATGATTGATCCACCGCAATTGTGTGAGCCACGATTTCTCAACGAGATCTGATGTGGAAATTGTGCCGGAGTTGCATCCACGCCGCCAACAACCCGACCATCGATGGGGAAGTAACCAGGAGCCGCCTGGCAAACGACGGACAACAAAATCACGGATAGAATCACTTGCATCAACATTCTGGCAACAACTGAGACTCCTCAACTCACAGGCAATGCCTTTTATGGATGCTTTGCTGGCCAAAAGCTAAGCCAAAAGTTATTTACAGCGATCAGCGAAAACTATCTTGAGGAATATCTTATCAATTATCAGTTATCAGTTGACATTCGACTGTGCAATTTATGATCAATGTTATATAGTTAAAGCCTCCAATCTTATCTTAAATATCATTATCATTGGAAAATTCACTATCAATTGTCGTTTTCGCTTTGCTTTAATTAAGTTAATTTCTTTAAATTAATTTATGGGTATACAGGATGACCATAGATTGGTTTTAGAACAATAATTTACAATTATCATTTAAAATTGATAATTACATTGTTGTTTATTTGACTTATCTTCTTTATTCGCTCATTTTTACGGAATTTAACAATGCAAAAAGCAAACGAACAAAACTTAACTATATTAAATTATCATTACAAGAACATATTTAATTATTATAATGGATGACTTAAAAACTATTTCATACAAAGAAGACAATTGATTGATTACTTACAGCTATTTAGACAAAAAAATTTAAGTTTAAAATGGGGAAAAAACTTTAAAACTTTAGCACACAGAAAAAGGCTAATGGAATGTACGAATTGTTGTTGCGAATAACAAAAAAAAAACGGATGAAAAAAGCGTTAAAAAACGAAAAACAGAAGGGGGCAAAAATACTGAATTATAGTATATAAATTTGTTGGGAATTTTAGGAAGTAAAGCTATGGTTAATTCTTTTCTTTTTTGTTTATAAATAATAAATTTAAAGCACTCGTAGTTTGTGTATGCTTTAACTTCAGTACAATCGCCTGACAGGACTTTTGCTGCAGTTCCACTTTTATTTTCATTAGCAGGCTCCAGTTATACCAGGTAATACCCCTCTAGATGCTATAGAGGGTGCTGTTGTCTTCTTCCACGGGAACTGCCTGTACAATGAAGCGTCTGCGATCCGCAATATCGCTAGGTGTCGATGGCTGATGAGGAAATTAAGAAATCATTAATAAAACTCATTTAAATTAAACATTAAGTGATTAGTTTTTATAAGAGGTATAATTAAAGCTGTTCTGGAAACAGTTTCACGCCAATTCAGTCGATAGAATTGTGTTGAAACTGCAACTCAAAACAAGTTTGTTTAAAGCACATTTTGTCAGCGGGGGAAAAGCGGGGAAGCGGGTTTTTTTTTGGGTTTCTCAAGCACATGCAAAAAGCATAATTTAATTATAAAAATTAAAAGAAAAACATAACAAAATACTCACACAATGCAACAAAAACAATTGTTGTTCCTATTCATTTTGGGGCCTCAACTCAGCTATAAGTTATAAGTTTTTGCCTTATACAATTCTCTACCATTGCCAATTATTAAACAATTTTATCCTTTTTTTTCATATCACAAAACGGTCCAAATGATTCTACATTAATTATGTCTTTATAGTTTAATTAAATTTCTCAGCTATTTGTTGCTACTTATTTAGTGTCGGGAAATCTTGAAATAAAGCTGCCTTTTTTTTCTTGTTCTAAATCAACATTTATCACGGAATTCTCAAATATTCCAAAGTATTAAAAATTTAAATTGCAATTTGCAATTTCAAGACAATAACAACAACAAAACAAATGTGTTTAGGCTATTTGATAGTGTGTGTGTGTGTGTTTGTGTGTGTGTATTCTAGGAATAATACTCGATACTCTTGATCTAAAATGAAACATAAAGAAAACAGAAAAAAATAAACAATTGAACAAACAATGGACAACAAAAGGAAAAATAATAACAAATATGAAATGAAAGCGAAACTGGACAACATTTGATCTAATAAATAACAAAAATTATAACAATTAAAGCAGTGCTAAAACCATGTACTTAAATCTAACTTTAATGTTCTTTCTCCATAGATATTGATTGGGAATGTGTTTAAATAAATTCAGAGTTATCTCTGAATATTTGTCTGTTACATAGATTTTTAAAAGTAGTAATAACCTTTCTCAATATATAGACAATTAATCATGTGTCTTGCAACATTTGAACTATAGCTTTAGCATTTTAAAAAAGTTCTGGAACTTTATAAAAATTTAAAGGAAATGCTTAACCATTTGGTGGACCTTCAAGTGATACTATATATGTATGTATGTATATTCTTTTAAAACACTTTAACTTTCAACTAATTAAACTAGCGTCTTAAAGAGTTTTAGATAAACAATGCCGAGAATCGTAATCTACTCTGCAAGTTGTAAATATTACATTATTAAACAAATGTTTGGTTTGTAGGAATTAAAATGAATTATATTTCATAAGAAAATTGTTCAACCTTTGTAATTTACGCTTTGGAAACTTAAGGCGCTATTGAAATATACACTAACAATAAGTTAACTATAAAATATATAAACTATTAACTAAATTTTCACAAATTTAAAGACAGTTAATGAAAATACTGCTAGAGTTGAAATATTTGTTGACAGTTGACAGCTAAGCTGCCTAAATTTAAATCGATCAAAGTATGCTTTGCAACTCGGAAAAAAAGTGACATTATACCTCAAATAATAGAAAATCATTCAGTTCAACAATTGTTACAGCAGAGCAACTACAATTTGTGAAAATCAAAAACTCTCTGTGAAAAGTATACATTTAAATTAAACTGAAACTAAATTTTAACTGCATTATGCCTGACAAGAAATCACCAACTATGAATCCAAAAAAACACAAGAACCAGAGCCAGAACCAGAACCGCGTTAGCAAGCGAGACCGCAACCAGATGAAACAGAATATAAGGGTAAGAAAATAGAAAAGAACATTCAGAACATTTTCTAGAATCTAGATGAATTCGAAATTGATGGGAGGAGCAGGTTTGTCTAGAGGCTCGTTGGGTTGTTGCCACTCACATCGGTGCATTTGCATTGCGTCTCATCGAAGACAGTGCCGGTGGTGCAACTTTGATTGTAGCGACAGGCGCAGGTGCAATTGGCATCATCCCAATATTTGTGATCCGATTGCTCGAGGCATTTGTCCCGTGCATCCGTATTTTGGCATTCACAACGACACAGATCCTTGCGATACTCCTGATACGTATTGCAATCCTCGGCCTTGATGCGGCAATCGCATTTACATGCTATATGCTGTTCGACTGTCACAATTGCCGATCCCCGCTTGCTGCTTGCCCCAAAACGCTCCACCTTCCGCACACGCAGTTGCAACGCCTCCGTTTGTGTCGGTTGACAAGAGATCAACGTGGACCCGCAACAACCGCTACAACGATTGACTCTCGTACAGGCTGGAGAATAATAAACATTTCCTCCTGTCTGTTCGGATCCTTGTCCGTCTGTTGAGGGCTTCAATTCCACAATTGTCGGTTGTGGTGAACAATTTGCGGGTGTTGCATTCTTCACAGTTGCTGTAAAATTAGGAGTATATATGATTATCTTTATCTCTTTATTGCTTGCCACATGCCACTTACCACGATCCACGCTGCGTTTGAAGTTTTCTGAGGAGAAGAGAAAAGAAAAATTAGTTTTGTGGCTAGAGAAATGGTTGATGGCGAATTCTCACTTACCCTTCGAGGAGGAGGAGTCGCCAGAGCCTTCAGTCTCTCCATAATCTGCAGTCACGTTGCTCAGCTCCAGTGACAGCTAAAAGAGCGAAAGAGAGAGAGAGAGAGAAAGAGAGTCAGTCAGAGTGAAATAAGAGTAAATAGAGAGATGATTGGAGTTGGAATAGAACAGTGCTGTTGTTTTAGCTATTAACTAGCTAGATTTACAAAGCCATTTTGTGTTTGCCAAAGCTTTAATAAAATTTGAAGAAACTAGCTAGGAATCTGGCTATTTTCCAAACGGATTCGACTGATTTATCCGCTATCCAGATAACATCAATGCAACTAGGAATATATACAAGCTTTATTGAAATCTCTATATTTATAAAGCTAATAGCATTTTCTTAAGCAAATCTAACATTTTTTGAGCTTTTTCTAGCTTCTTTTTGCTTTTAAATTAGCTATTTTTTCTCAAAAATTCTGCTGAGATAAATAGGATAGTAGAGGGAGCAGAAAGATGTAGTTCTCAATTCTCCTAATACAAACTTGATCTGGACAAACTTGAAAAATAGAAGTAACATTTGAAAAATATCGCAATACTATCGCAAGGGCAACTAGAAACTATTGATATCAGCAATTGAAACGCTGACTCGATAGTTTTGCGATTAAATGTGCTAAGTAAAATGGCATTTAAAGATTAAACATAATGCAATGAAATAAGAACTTAGTAGTATCGCTATTGCTGTTAGAAACTATCGCTATAATGCAATAGCGTGCTCAAACAATAGTTTTACGATAGTTTCAGCTAATACAGCTGACATTTTAAAACTGAGCACAAAAGTAGCAGCAACCTTTAAACTTTTTTTATTATTATTATTCAAGTCAAATGTCAACAGGTTGTATTAAAGTAAATACTATAATAGATAGATAGATATGCATCTGTATTATAATTCAAATCGAAACAAACAATTGTACAAAGTAGACAAAACCCAAACAACAGAAAAGAGAACAGCTGAGGAAACATTTGTCTAGCGGGAAAGGGAACCTAACTTTAGCTTGTTGGCTTAGTCATTTTAGCCTGGCTAACAACAACAACACGTTGACGTCTCGACAGAAATTCGCTATCAGAATTCCATAGAAATAAATGAAAACACGCGCAGCGCATAGAAATATGTCTGTTAATATCGAAACGGGGGGAAGGCGAAAGAGAAGCGAAAACATCTTTAGGAACATACGTCGACAGCTGAGTCAACTAAACGGACTTTCGGGTAACAATCGAATACTAAATCGTATCCCCCAATGGATACTAAATGTCCAGAGTCGTCCCGTCCCCAGGCATATTTCACATTGACGTCGTCTGTTCACATTATTATTATTATTAATGCATTATTGGCCTATTAACCAATTGACACGTCGCTTAGTTTGTCAGTTGGCATTGTCGTGTTTTGGCCATGATTCATGACGCCACAACTGCCATTTAGTGGTCAACTAATTAATCATTAACAAATACTTTTATACTTGCATACAAATAACCAGAAAGTTCAGGGCCAATAGAGAAAGCGTTAACTAAAAAATACTCAAAAGACTGCAAATCGAAATTGAAACATCAGATTTGAAACTTGTTTTTCAATTAAGATTGTTAAATGAAAACGAATCTATAAAAATTAACAGAATAAACTCTATTCTTTAGTACTATTTTAAAAAAGTGTTTGAAAAAGTATTTTGAGCTTTTTCAACTCGAAATTTTATAAATCATCTATAACTAAAGAATCAGGATCAACTTTAAATCAGCGGGTGACAGTGGGAGGTTAAATCTATTCAATTTTCCAACGCTTTTCCGATTTAATCCTTAATTTTATATTAAAGTTAAACTTGGACTATTCACTTTCTTTCCCAACCTAAAATTACCTATAACAAAACTACTAAAATTATTAAATTGTGTTCAATTAAAAGGCAATTAGTTTATTTTTTGCTTTGCAATTCTTTTATCTAATCTCACGCGCTTCCCATTAGCTACCATTAATATTAACGGTTTCCAGTCACGCAGCCAACTTAACAACGTGACCTTGGCAGAGTTGCAAAGTGTTGAAATTTCATTAAAGTGAGGTTAACAAACCCAAAATGATGCAATTCAACTAGAAAGCGTGATTGACATTAATATAAAGTATATGTCGATTAATTTGCTGCCCTTTTGCAAGCTTTACGTGCTGAAAGCTTTATTTTAGGTTATCTGATGTGTGAAATACTTGAAAGATCTTTGAACTCTAAGGGAGAGAGAAAAAGTGTTGGAAAATTAAATTTCTACAAGTTCTTTTGAGCTATTTGGGAGTCAAATTCAAAATTGAACTATGACTAACTATATTCTATTAGTCTAGGTTGATTACTACTAATAATTTTCTTAGAATTTAGTAGTAAACTAAAGAATTGTTTGTAATTGAAACTGTAATTTCAACTCAGGATTTAGTTTAATATCACATTATTTCATCAGAAGTTAAAGACGCGATCAGAGTACAGTTCCACCAACAAAAACAAACAGAGGCAGTGAAATACGATGCCACGTGAATAGTTATTGTTTTTCTCAATATTTGTATCTGTATCTTTATCTGTAAATTGTATTTGTATCTGTATCTTTATCTGTAAATTGTATTTGTATCTGTATCTGCAGCTGTATCTATAATTTAAGACTTTGTTTATTTGTGGATTGCAAAAAAATGCCAAAATACTTGCTAACATTTCCGTTGCGGCATCTTTAGAAAGCCGAAGTGTAGTTTAAGGGGAGGGGGATAGGAGGGGGAGGGGGATTTTAGGTGGCTTTAGATTTATCTTTTAATTGGTGTCGTCAGCGAGTGCAAACAAAATTGTCGAGCAAATAGAAGTGCGAGGTAGAAACATGAGTAACGCCTAATTAAAAACGTAATGCGAGCGCTATTTACTTTTTATCAATGGGTAGAGAAGAGGGGAGAGAAGATGAAGGGGGGATGAGGGGTAGAGAGGTGGTAGAAGGGGCAGCAGACAGGCGCCGCTGTCCATTCGCAGAGCGCTTATCAACATGTAAACAGACAATTGTGAGAGACTGTGGCAGCACAGAGGTGACAGTGACTGCGATTTCAACTGCAACTGCAACTGTCGCTGCTGCTGACCCAAATATGCAACATCTCAATGCAACGTCTTGGCGCCAACATTGTGTTGCGAACAGGGCACTATGGGAAAAAGTTCTACATTTTAGCATAAATAAAATTTTCGTATTTCTTTAGAAATTGGGAAATATTGTTGCATCTCAAGGCAATTTTACAGTTGAAGGCAGAAAAATTGAAAAAGGCAAGTAGCAACTTGTACAGAAAGAATTGACCAAGATAGTTCAATTAGATCGAGCTATATGCCAATCAAAAGGTATTGTTTTAAGTAAGAAAATTGCATACTGAGACTATTAATAATACACATGTTTAATGAGATGTGGAGCTGTAAATAGGAAAAGCGTATTGTAAAGGACAATAAAGATAGTTTGGCACAACGCAAAGAGTTAAAGCACTTGCTAAGCCATTTTCAAGCCCGTGCAAAGAATTCTGCTTTATTTTTGAATAGTTCATATATTAAATTTAATATGTATTCTGCCACAATTTGATATTGTCGCCTAAACATGCTTTCGGCAACAAATGTCTTTTTGTAAACTCTTTTACGACTTGCAGCTTTTTAATAGTAATGTTATGTTGGTCCCTTTTCTTAAAATCACATGTTGTAATTGTTTTTGAATTCGAATTAAATTTAAATATTGTAAAAGCAAAGTCAGTTTTAAAATAAATTACAAGTTCTACTTTAGTTTAACTAGCGTTCAAGTCTTTAGTTGTTTATGTCATGAAATCGTACTATTTTTCCCATGGTGCAGGGGCTGGCAACATTTTAACTCACCGTTACAGGCTCAATAGATGCAGCTGCTGCTCCCTGGCAGCAACTTGTCGTATCAGCAGCGACAGAGGCAGCGGCATCGCTGCCTTCTGTCGCTGTGTCCTCACCTTTCCCCCTGTGTATCAGCTGATGATGATGATGATGCTGCTGATGATGATGTATAAAAGAAACGTGACTGCGCAGTCGCAGCGGCGCTGCAGCTGATCAGGAGCAACAATAACAATGCTGAAAGCGGCGTTGACATTTGACTGTTGCTGATGTCTGCAAAGAGAGAGAGAGAGAGTTAGATCAAGTGAGAGTATTTGTTTTTGTAAGCTAAAAGCTTTTCTTTTCTTAGCCCTGATTTATGGCCTTAAATTTCTGATGCGCGAGAGAAAAGACATCACTTGAGATTTGTTTGTCTGTTCTTCTGATTTATTTATGACCATGCAACAGGTGTCACACACACACACACACCCACTCACATACACACACATATGGCAACCTCCCATCCACCCACATTTGTAGACAGAGGCAACTTAAATTTGGGTCAGTATTTGTTGTTATATTGTTGTCAACTGTAGTATAAATAACAAAACCTTTTTATGGTTAACTTGACATTGATACAAAAGTATACACAAAGCACTGAACCAACAACAAGTGCAGCGTTATCATAATTAAACACATACACCCTCTCTCATACACGCACACACACACACAGACACACACACTTGCAATCATGCGTCAGGCATATCAATAAGAAAATCATCAAAATGATTGCATGACACTAATAAATGAAACAGCTGATTGACTTGAAAATACCCTGCATATCATTACAAAAAAAATTTAATTTTATAGTAATTCGAGCAGTTGGAATTTAGGGAACAAATAGAAGTGAAGAAGACATCCCCTGTTGATTTATACCGGGGCATTAAAGCCTGATAAAAAGTGAGAACTCAACAATTTATAAATCTATAGGGCGGACGCTTGTCTTACTTTTTAAATATTAATCAATGAATTAATCAAACCCTAGACAAAATGATATTTCGCATCGAATGGTATTATTTCAACAACCACCGTGCATACCTTCTGTTAACTGTTCCGGTACAGGGTATTGTCATATAGTCGACTCGATTGCCTATTGCTTTGTCTTTTTGTGGCTCTATGAATGGACAACGATTGTTTTCTTGGCCTGGTTGCTTTGACTCGTAAATCAGCTGGCCAAGAAGACCTATGACTGGATTTAATAATCATTACTTTGATAAAAGTTGCGTGTTTACTTTACTGCAGGAAATGATCGAAAGAGACAGAGACAGTGAAAAGAAAAGAACAATCACAGAATAGAATAACTATCTACAAGGTGCCGAAGATTAAATACCCTTCAGTTGTACAATTGAATAATCTTATCATTGACTTATTAATCGCAATGTAATCAAATATAGTTTAGTTGATTTTATTGAGGAAGGACTGATTCATACAAAAGATATGAGCAATTGAAATTACATTTATTTAACTCAATTTGTTTACAATTTATTAAAAGTCTGACTAATTGTTGGCCAAGTTATAATATCCGCCCGTAAGAGTATCAACTTGGTTTTTTAATTTCCTGCTTACGAAACTTCATTTACATATCGGAAATTCTTTTAGACAGCGAAAGGAACCGGTGACTTTGAAAACTGAAAGAATTTCTTATAATTCTGAGTCACGAATACAAATTCAGGAGAAAGTACAACATTCTTGAGAGGTTTCTCTTTAGACTTCCTTGTAACTGAAATGGCCTTCTTGGCTTTAATTAAAGGGAGATTTCTTAAATTCTATCTTGAGAACTGAATTTTATGCAATAAGTGGCACATTTTTAATGGAATTATAGTTCCGGTTTGCAAACTATTTATATACTAATCTTAATGTGTGGTCTTTGAGAACATTATTACAAATTTTAAAATAGTTCTTGGCTTAACTGCTCTGATTTAATGAACTCGAAAGAATAATGCTTGATGATAAAACGACTTGAGTATGAGATGCATTTTTAATTAAAGTTTTTGTAACTGCGTATGTTGAGGACATGCAGTTATGTGCATACATACATACATACTATATGTATATATACATGTATTTGTGTGTGGTAAATTGCGATGCATAAATATGAAAATTCTTATTATAGGTCAGTGAGCGCGTTTCACTTTCAGCTGATTTAGCTTTAGCTGCTGCTGCTGTCGATTGCCGATAATGCTTCCTATACTAAAACAAAAACAACATACATACAGTATGTCAAGCAATTGTTTTGATAAGAAGAACATTAACATATTTGCATTTTATTTTTAAAAAGAATTAAAACCATTGCGATATCAATATTTAATTTTAAACTTGTTCTAAGAACCATAAGCAACAACTTTTTAAAGTAGGAAGAAATATGTAATTGCATATACTTATATAAAAACCCAAGTAGATCTTACAAACTTAAGAATACAATTTTCTAAATTTTATTTTTAACAAAATTTAAGCCTAATTTTAAACCTATTATTTAGATTTTTGACTAGTTCTTTAAACATATAAAAATAAAACAAGAAAATCTTTTTGTTTATGTAAAATCAAATATGTGCATTCTTTTTCTTTGTTAAAACATTTACTTGACAGACTGTGTACATTATGCTGATAGCGAGGCTCAAGGCAGTTTATCAGCTAAGCAGCAACAATAATAATAACAATAACAAGAACCACAAAGCAGTGGAATTCATTCATAAAAATGCAACAATATGCAAAAAAAAAGAAGAAGAAAAGCCCCCCCACAAGAGGCGAGAAAAAAAGAGTGGCAAAAAGCTCGCGCGATCTAAAGAATGTCACGCAGAAAATACAAACAACAAAACAAGGCGAAAAACCAGAAGTGGAAGACCGTGTGGAAGAGATAGAGCATGTGTGGGTGTATTCAAGTCAACAAGTGTGTGTGTGTGTTTGTTTGTTTGTTTGCAGTTTTGTTTAAAAATAGCTTAAGCTTTGAGTTTAACAGCAGCCTTAAAGCCTAACGGTAAGGGAAGCTTGCTTGCAACTCTGAAAACAACAACGAACAACGAAAAAAAGCTTAATTGTACAAGGCAGGCATTTATGTATATGCACAGTTATAATGCCAGTTCACACAAAACACACGCGCACGCGTACAAGTGTTTATTTATATACATATCAGTGAGACAAAAAAATAAATGAAAACAACAACAAACATACCGATGAGTGTGTTGTTGTGTGGGTGTGTGTGCTGCTATCAATGCGCCAGTCTTAACTTTTTTCTCTCTGCGCTTTTATTTTCTTTGCCATTGAGCAAACAAATACTGATTGATATGACAAAACCAAAGATATTGTTATTGCCGTTCCTGTTGCTCACCCACACCTGCCTGCTATATGACTCATTTTTGATGCCGTCTATGACGATGCTGTCTGCGTACAGATTACAAATTAAGCACGTTTTAATTAATAAACCGATGCGTTTTTGTATTTACATTGTCTCCCGGCGCTCTCTTTTTTCACTTTTTCTCTCTGCCTGCGGTTTTACCCGTTCTGTTGACTGAGGAACATCGTTGGCGGTGCGTCATGTTAAGCGCCAGGTAAAAGACTCGTCTGTTTGGAGGTGACTCCAACGAGAAGAGATCTTCTTCATACTGCAGGAGTGCCAATTTCAATTACCAGCAATGCCACCCTAAGAGCAACAATAGCAACAACATCAGGGACAACGACAGCGACAAGAAGAAAAAAAGACAAAAGGGACAGCAGACAGAGGGACAGAGATAACAGCAAGCGGAGCGCAGCTTACGCAAAAAGGCAAATCAATTACAATTATGAAAACAAGTAAGACTAGAGCTTTTGCTGGTAAAGTTCGACTAGCTGATACCCTGTGGTAACTCCAGTGAGTATGCAAAAGTTGGTGTGATCGTTGTTTTCGATTTCGTTAGGCAACAAAATATACTCGTTTTTGGTGCAGATAATTTTAGCAAAATAATATTAATAGCTTTTTAATTTTGTATACAATATTTAACTTTAAAAGGCTTCAGTAATAGACTCTATGCTACCTTTTTGAGACATCTTATGTTGACAGGGTATAATAAATAATTTCTCCATATCAAGGGGCAAATATTCGTAGTACGCTTAATAACAACATGTCTGCTGCAACAGAGGTGAAGGGCCGCAAAAAGGGGGAAAGGGGGAACGGGGTCTTGCAAGCGATCACTGTAGAATTTTTACAAGATAAATTATGGATTTGATGGCCCCCAAGCGGCTAGCATAGTGATCGCTTGGTTACTTGGTGGTCGAGAGGGCATAAACCCAGGAAAACAATTGAAAACAGGGAGGGAGAAAGATAAGGCGATGAGGGGGTGAAAAAGATTTACCCACGATTGCGGTCAGATCGAAGATATATGCGAAAGCTATAGTAACTCCGCTGCTTTAGCTACAAGTTATATTGTAAATTAGGTTTATTATATTATACATAAATAAGATTAGTTACTATACTTGACATTATAATATTTGTGTTTCAAGTCGTTGCAAAGCCGATTAAAGCTGTTTTATATCACAGCAATAATATTTGTTATTATAACTTGTTTGTATTAAGTTCAAAATATTCCCGCTTTTTGCATACGTCTTTTTAGACCCGTTTTGAATATCATTTTATAATAAATTCTCCATACAATGCGTAAAGAAAGAGTAAGAAATAAAAAAAATGTTCGATTAGAAATTGATTCAAATGTAATATTATGTGTAATAGATCAGGATTGTTAGACGGACTTCCGTTCAAATATGGAGCACTCATTCCATTGAATAACTATTCAAACTGCAATTATATTGTATTCGTATTCACTTGATTAAACTCAGACGACTATTCATGTTATTGTATTCGCAATTTGCTAATTCAATTTGCACATTAAGCGCCTTTTGCCTACAAATATATTTAGACATTCAGATGAGTTTTAAGCCACGTTTAGAAACACACATATTAACACAAATAGATTAATTCAAGCGCAACGATTTGCACGGGTTTTTTATGTGATTTTTTTTCTGTATTCACTGAGAACAAAACAAAAAAAAAACACACAAACATTAGGAGCAACAATTACAACTTGTAGTGATGACTGATAAAAAAGTGTTGTTCTCAATTCAGTTTCAAAGCAAATAATAGTTACAAAAAAAAAACAGCAATAACAATAAACAAAATTGTAGTTAACAATGCAGCAGCAATATAAAAGCTTTTGGGCCCGCTAGTCAGCCAAATGGAAAAGCATTTAAAAGCAACAAAAAACATTGGTATATAAAATAAAACATTAACAATAACAATAACAAAAAGTTGTTGGCGGTCGAGGGTCGTTTTAGCTTTGCTTTAATTTATTTAAGTTAAGCTTTGTTATTGTTGTTGTTTTTATTTTTGGATTTTTGCATATCATTTAACATAAGATGTGAATGCACTTACGCGAAATTACGAATACTCGTAAATCGAAACTTGAGTTAAGCACAGAAAACAATAATTTCAAACACAAACTGTCAGTTCAGAGTGTTAACAGAGAGTGCACATAAACACACACACACGCGCACAATAAACACTACACTCCAAAAAAACAAAAACTTTTGTTATAATTTGTTGTTGTTGCTGTTGTATGAAGTTAACGTTGGCCGTCGACGTCACAACGGTTATAATCCAAGCACTAGCACGTTTCGTTCAAAACTGTCGTCAGTGTGGGCCAAGTGCGCGCCTTTAAATGACAATAACGTTTATATATTCGCCGCAGTTGCGCTCCCTCTCTCCCTCTCACAGTGCGTAACGTGCTTGCGCTCCAACTCGTCGCTCACACACTCGCGCACACACACGCGAGCTGGCTGCTGCGATCAAATCGTCTCTTACTCTGTTACAGCTACTGTTAACGCATGCGTATGCGTGTGTGTGGGTGCAAGTGTTGGTTGCAGCAGGTGCGCTGTTAATTTACAGCGCGTGTGCAGGCGATGTAAGCGCCAATATGTTAAATGCAAAATTGCTTTTATGTTTTTACATTAAACAGTTTTTAGCGGTAATGTTGTTACTTAGCAATCAGTATGGGATAAAACTGTACTTTGGTTCAGCAATAATAACAAATAAAATTAAAATGGTTAGAATAAAGCCCCTTTTTAAGATTGATGTTAATTTTACCTCAAATTGATAACATGTTTTTTATTTGCGAGATCGCTCTTTTACAAAATGCCAACTTTATACGAGTTTTCACTGATAATACTTTTTAATATCACATATTCAACTTGCACTCACCGTTTAAGAGTTCGTTGCGTGCTTTTGTTGCATGTGACGTGCGAGATCCGTCGATCGAAAGAACTGAGTATTACATAGAGTACAGATGTGCTTAGTATGACCTCTGACGGACGACATGTGCTCCTTTAGATGACTGATTTGAGCAAATGCTTTGCCACATTCCGGGCAGACGTGTTCACGTTCCCGATGCCTGCTCCTAATGTGTTTCTGCAAATGATCCGCAGTGGTAAAATCCGCCTGGCACTCTTCACAGATGTGAGCCCTGAGCAATACATGTTGTCTCTGCAAATGAACACGAATTGCCTCACGATTTTTGTGGGATTTATCACAAAATATGCAGTCCAGAGGATTACGTTGATGGGATTGTTCAATGTGATTTAAAAGACTGATGCTGCCGGTAAAGCCATTGGCGCAAATGGGACAAACATAGGTGCTAGGTTTGGGCTTTGGATCCGCAATGCATTCCTCCTTATCCAGATCCATGGGCCAGCCAAATGTGAGATCATCATCCCAGTCCAGCATTGGGAGAAACTCATCAATGTTCTCCTCCAGCATTTCCAAATCCTCTGTTTCGTCCACAACACTAACATCGCTATGTAATTGATGTTCGCTTTCCGCGTGTGCCAATAGACCGCTCATCGAACTGAAAGCCTTGGCATCATTGCAGTTATCCGCACACATGGCACAGTAGAAAAGCGAGTGCTCGCCATGCCAAGACACTACATGCTTATACAAGAATACAGGTGAACTATAACGCTTTCCCGCCGTTCCGCATTGCAGGCACATGTATTTTCCATCGGCATGTTTACGTTGTATGTGCCGCTGACGCAGCTCCTCATCTCCATACAGCGTAAGGCAGTAACTGCACATGTGCAGACGGGCAATCCGTGCATCGCACAGCTGTTCATGTGCCTTGCAGGTGAGAAATTGCGGAAAGGCCACCAAACAAGACCGGCAAAAGAAGCGTCGTTCAGATTGACGCCTTTTCGAGTTAACGTTCGTCAACAAAGGGGCCAGCGCACCTTTATTATTGTCTACATCTGGTTTGGGTAATATTGGTAGTGGTTCCATGGTCTCTTTAACTGTTATTTGCGTTTGTTTAGCCGCATTGTCAAAATTACAACTATGTTTTGTTGATATGGTGTCGATATTTGCAAACAGAAGTTACGATAACTATGCAATACTGAAAGTATCGATATCAAAATTTTCGCACTCTGCTCTTATTTACCAGCGCCCCCACCAAAGCATACGTTGTCTCCTTTAAGAACTAAGGGTATTTGATTAATTTTGTTGTTGCAAGCGCCGCCACAAAAAATCTGTCTACTTTTAGAACTAAGGGGGATACTGTTGCATTTGCATAGCAAAAAAAATGCCAACCTAAATAAGTTGGTTTTTCGTTTGTTGTATTTCGATTTCGATAAAGACGAATACATTTTGTGATTTTAATTTCCCATACCAACCAACAATCCCCCCACCCGTCCTACAGAGCAAAGAAAACAACTCAAAGATGAGCGACGCATGCGAACGGGAGAAGCGCAGCAGCGAAAAGTGCGCCTCGCCGAAAACTGCATCAAGTTCGGCGTCGATGACGTTGGCGTCAACAGCCTTGGAATCCACAGCAGGCCAACAACAACAGCAGCAGCAGCAACAACAAGAACAGCTGCAGCAGCAGCCGCAGCAGAAAGAAGAGCAATTGCAGTTATCAATGGCAAGTGGCAGTGGAGCATCATCAACAGTAGTCCCAGCTGCTGGACAACGTCAACAACAACTACAAACATTGCTGGACATGCGTGAGCTGCGCGAGATTAAGCAATTGCTGTGGGGCGACAGTGTGCGCGAAGATGTATTCACGCGATGGTCTCAAGGTAAGTACGCTGCTGCTGCACCCACCGCCCACCTATAAAGTCACTGCCACCACCCACAAAACATTCAGAGCGGTGTAAATGCAAGCGCGCGCTTTTCTCTGTGCCTTCCTGTGTACATGTGTGCGTAGGCGTATGTGTGTGTGTGTGTGCCTGTGTAGAGGATATTTTTCTTATACCTTTGCAGAGTGAATTAATAATTTGTGTGTAATGCATTAATGGAGGCGTGGCAGCGCCCGTAAAGTATATATATTCTTGATCAGCAGCTAGAACTGAGACGATATAGCCATCTTTGGCAATAGTGCGGTTTTCGTGATCTGATGATGGATTTGGTAGAACTTGTCAAAATAAGACGAAAAATTAAATAAACTTTTTCTATTTATGGCTTAGTTCTTTAGATATTGCGCTTAATGTGAACTGCCTATACAAAACAATGTGTTAGAGCGAGACATGTTCCAAGCAGTGCATTAATTCGACTGCTTGTCGCTTTGCACTGCTTTGAACTGCACACTTTCTTATAGGCAGTTTGTATGGATATCGTTTATATTCCATACACGATATCTCGAGAACAACGCCCTATATCGAAAAGTTTATTTAAGCATTTCGTCTTATTTTGAAGATTTCTACTAGAATCCTTTATCAGATCTTGGAAACCGTAGAGTCGCCAGAATCCATCATCAGATCTTGGCGCCACAGAGAATCCGTAGAATCCCCTGAATGGGTATTAAATCTTTCATTCTTTCATGCAGGTTTTGAGTTTAGTGATGTGGAGCCCTCGGCTTTGGTGCAAAAACAGGGCGGTCCTTGTGCTGTGATAGCGCCCGTGCAGGCGTACTTGCTTAAGATAATTATCATGGACATGCCAGGTATTCAATTAACAAAGGTAAGATCTGTAATCTGTTTCCATTTATACAAAAATTTCACATTTGTTTTGTTTGCTTTGTTATCACTTCAGCTGCCCAGTGATAAATGCCAGAGTCTGCTCATTCAGGCACTGTGCAACATATTGAAGAACTGCCGTGCGCAACGCTATAAAATTGTCACACTGCACCGTCGATCAACCAAAGAGCGTCGCCTCACACCTCCCAGCGCCCAGGATGGAGGCGGAGGAGGAGGAGGAGGTGGCGCTGTGGAGCAGGCTGTTGAGGCTGAGGAGGCAACTGGAATTGATGATGCTACTGCAACGCAACTTGGGGCACGCTTGAATCTGGAATTGACACCCGATCAATTTCATGATCGTTTGCATACGTTGCACTTTGATCATATCTCTGAGGTGTCGGATTACTATGTGGATAACTATAGTCAACTATCGCATACATACGGTGTGCTATTATTTATGTATTCGGTATTTTTAACCAAGGGCACGGAACAGGTCACAGCCGATATATCGGATACATCAGAGCCGCTGATACACAGCACATATGGCTATGGGGCACAATCGTTGATCAATTTGATGCTAACTGGACGTGCCGTGGCCCATGTCTGGGATAATGAACAGGATGTCGGTGGATTGAAGCTACGTGGCATTTGTGAGCAGAGCGATATTGGATTCATCACACTTATGGAACAGATGCGCTACTGCACGGTTGGATCGTTCTTTAAGAATCCACGCTATCCGGTCTGGGTTATGGGCTCCGATACGCATTTAACTGGTAAGTATCGTTAATCTAACTAACTATTGATTTCCTATAAGAATTTCAATCGAAACCATTAAAAACTTCTAGTTAGGAAATGCAAATGGGAAAACGTCTAATCAGGAAACAATATTTAGGACAATTTAAAAGGGAAAATAATATTAAAATTTAATATATAGAAATGACAAAAATAATACTATTAAAAATCACGCAATTCCCAATTAAAACATCTTTAATTTTGTCAAGTTGCATTAATGTTTTATGAAGTAAACAGAAAAAGATAATACATTTATTTATAATCAATATAGTATGTATTGCATAGTATTGTATTAATGTATTTATATATTATTCTATGAATAAGTGTATTGTCCACATATAAACTTGGCACCTTGCCAAAAGAAATTTAAATTCCACCAAAGTCAACAGAATCAAAGCTACTTTATCGTTATATATGAAATAACTCGATCTTTTCCTGAGACTCATTTTTCCATAGCTCAGTTAAATTTGATTTAATTAATATGTTGGATTTTAACATTGTTTTTTAATGGTTTTCCTTTTCAAATTTCCTTTCTTATGTTTTCCTTGTAGTTCTCTCTTATTTTGGTTGCCTTAAATGTTTTCTTTGTATTTATTTTTGTAGTTTAAACTATTTAAAATGTTTATAACTAATTTCGCACTTTTATTTTGGCAGTTTTGTTTAGCAACGAAAAGAGGCTCGTCTCACCAGAGACACCATCCGAGACAGGACGTCGCGTCTTTAAGTCATTTGATCCGGAGGGCAATAATTTCATATCGAGCACTTTGCTGCGGGATGTGTTGGCTGCCTTGTATCTGGTCAGCGAGCCGGCATAGTAAGTTTATGCTCTCAGCTCCTCCTCCTCTGACGCAACTGCTAATCCCAAAAATCTTCTGACACACATAAAAAAAAATGTTCCACACAGTGTCAGTCTTATGCAGAAGCGTCTGGATCCAGAGAATCTCGGCATTATACTCTTGAATGCTTTTATGGATGAATTCTTCCCTTTGGAGCGTCGCTCAACGCCGGACACATTCGATCTGATGCATTACAATGGCATACCCGGCTCCAATGATAACAACAAGGTGAGCAACAAGAACATAAGGAAATCATATCCTTTGGCTGGCCCCCCTTTATCCTAGTGTTATTGCTGTTCGCAGGTGCGTTACTATTGTGGCTCGGCCATCTTGCTGGAGGGTGATCTCAAGTCCATATGCACCTCAAATCCCATGGTCACCTGTCTGCAGACCAAGTGGCCAAACATTGAGATCAATTGGCATGATGCACATATGCCATCATTGAATTGACGTTCTCGCTAAAAAAGAAAACAATAAAACAGGGTCTAAAAAGGAGCAACAAGAACATCATGAACAACAACAAGAACAGCAATTACAACAATATCTCTTGGCCCTTACCAGCAGCAGTAACAACAACAACAGCAACAACTATGTGAAGAAGAAGAAATGGTAGCAAGAAATGAGAAATGCCATGCACATCATTATTTAAAACACCTTTCAAAATGTTTATTAATAATTTATTGAAAAACGTTTCAAAAACAACCAAAAAAATGCAAACGAGAAATAAATACAAAAAAAAAAACACGCAACAAAAATGAGGAAAAAAACCAACAAAAAAATGAACAAGCAACTAACCCAACTTACACACAACACACACACACCTACACACACCACACATGTGCATAGTCCTGTCTGTGGAGATATTTAATTTTGCAGCAGTAATAATTTAAACAACTTATAAAGCAAAAGCAAAGCATGCAGAAATTATAATTATTGTTTGCCATTGTAAGAATAAGCGCCAGGAAATTATTATAAATTATAAATATTAACCCAATAAGACAAGAAAACAAAAAACAGAATAATATAATTGCAAATTTAGCAAAGAAATCCATATAAAATAAATACACACCCAACCCACACACACACACACACATGTTCAGAACAAAAAATTTTTGTTTATGGCCTTTTAACAAATTAATTGTAGTGTTTAAAACAATTTAATAAAATTAAAACAAAAAACAAAAACAACTAATTGCGTTAACAATAAAAACAAAAACAAAATTGCAATATGAAAAGTGGAATAGAAAAGGATAGCTGCATTTAGAGCAAGCTAATGTGAGAAAGAGATAGCAAGCTAGTGAAGTACGGCAACAATGCACTCAAACAAACCAGAGAAATAATTAATAAAACGTTGTAATCCAAGAAAATAACTTGAATACCTGTTTTTAATGGAAAAGAATTATAGTATTATACTTCTTCCTATATATCCCAGCTCTTGATATAACATTGATTTTGGTTCCTTTTACTGTAAGGCAACTAAAAATCGTATTCAATGTGTAGCTAATACTACATACTTATTTATTGAGTCTAAGCAAAATGTATTTAACCCATTTGTTCACAGTCCAATTAAGTTTAAACAAATATTTTCTTTTGACCTCGACCTTAAACATCAAAATATCATTCAGTTAGTTTCCAGAGACTTAACTAGTCACTAACAAAAACTTTATGTATGTATTAATTTTTAAAAATTCTTTAATATATTTTATTTCTGTTTTTAATATCTGTTCAAACCAAGTCAAAAGCTTACTTCTGCAAGCATAACAATTTAAATTGAAATGGAAATCGGTCTATTAATATTTGGTGTGTTTAAAATATTTTTTTAATATTCATTTAAAATGCTTCTGAAACTTTCCCCTTTCTAAAAATAGGCAATTTAGATATAAAAACTTTCGGTTTTCCCATTGCACTAAACGAAATGTAAATCTTTACTGTATTTTAAAAAATACGTCTCTGGAAATTTCCAGAAATCAATGATGATTAATGTCATGTATAGAAATCTACGAAAACTCGGCACTTTTGTTCAACATTACACCACATTGTAAAATTGCAAATAACACTAGCTTACAGTCATTTTGTTTCAGAGATCTTACCATTTTTTCCAATAGTTTGGCTTCCTAATCTTATATATGCAATATAAATATTTCTTTCTGATTAGTTATTAAAATATGAATTATTTGAGTGTTTTTTAGAAGGTCAAAATCTATACGAAAAATCTATTAAAAACTCTGAAGCAGACTTAAAAGAAACATTTGTAAAGTAGTGTAATAAATTTAATTAGAGATCAACTGAAATTTACGACTCATTCAGGGAAATCCCCTTTGTACATGTCGAAAAACTGTAAAAAGATCTCGCCAAAGAAAAAGAAGAAAAGAGAAGTCGTTAAACTCGATGTGGAAATTCTGTAGTCTTATTTAATACGTAATTGATTAAGCAAATTCATTATGTTGTGAAAACTAATTTCGTTATTTAGTTTTATTTATAAGTATTCTATTTTTTGTTGTTGTTGTTGTTGTTGTTTGTTTATCCATGTTAATAACGAAGCCTTCCAAAAGCAGCGGTTGACAAGCCACAGTGCGTCCTTCCCTTGATGTAAACGTCGTTCCTTTCTCCATCTTCGTCCTACTTCTCCTCACACCATTCGTTCTCCTTGCGAACCTGCTCCTCCTCGGCGGGAGTGAAATCCTTTTTGATGTTGAATGTCTTACGGATGTCCTCTGGAGTCTTGCCCTTGATCATATTGGCGACAGTCTTGCAAGTTAATTCCAGCAATCCCTTAATATCCAAATAGTTAGCAGCCAAAATTAATTCAAAGAGTGTGCCCTGATCAACTTTCAGGAAATCAGCATCCCATGATGTGATGTCATCGGTGCGTTTCTCCTTGCTCTCATCATCCTCAGTTGGCTGAGGATCATCCTTATGATAATTGGCCCAAGTCAATACTTTGCGCAATATTGTTGAATTCACATTTGGCAATGGAACAATTGCATTCTCATCCTCCTCCATGCCACAATCCTCCAACATGGTACGAATTGTGCCAGAGCACTTGGCGATTTGTGTATCGGTATCAAAAATCTCCTCATCCGATGACTGCAACTTAATGGTCGGCATGTTGATCTGAAAATGAAAACAAAAAAGTCCCCTTAATCTCTTTTTAAGAAAAAACAAAGAATTGTGCATCTGCATGTGTATATATATGTATGTACATACTTATACGTTTCCATCGATAGATAGATAGTATATAGAAAGATCAATCACTACTATTTGAGTTGCGATAATTTTTGCGGTATATTTTATTGCAATAATGTACACACGCACACACACACATGCATATGCTTTCGACATGGCGTCTTCAGTCGAATTTTCCAACAATAACGCACATTTTACTACTTACCACAATTAATAATAACTCGAAAGGCTGACAAGGTATTTGCAAATGTGTTAACTCGATTTGGACACGCTTCTTGCGTCTTTTCCCTGATGAATCAGAACTATAAATTGAAATTTACTCTGCTGCGAAAAATACAAAGACCGAAATTACGTTGTGTGTTGTGCGATAATTGTGTACTAAATGCGCATGTAATCGATAAGTCCAATATCCGCAAATTATGCTAGAAATCTTATCAAAAGGACAACTAAATATTCAAGCAGTGTTAATGCACACCTCTAAAATTTACAACGCACACACACACAAATTCCAAGTGGGAAAAATAGAACTAGCTTTTGTCTTAATAATTTATAATAATTTTTCTTGATTGTTAAATTTCTGAGCACTCTGCGTCTCTGACAATAATAAAGGGAAATATCGATAATACTTGTCTTATCAACCCTGGTTGAAACTTGAAAGTCAAGGCTGCCCATATGTTACAGAACGGTGGAGCCTTATTGTGTTGTTGTTGTTTATTATTGAAGTCTGGCAATATTTTTTATTTGCGCGCGAACTTAAACAAAATAACTAACGAGATAAATTCTAAATTCGATTAAATGAAGCAGATCCTTTTAAAGTTGGGTCGTTTCGTTCTGAATAAGTTAAAATGAACGGGCCATCGAAATGATCAAATGAACTTATTCAGTATTTTATTAACTATATCGAATACTTTGCTTAGTCGATTGCAAATATATAATGCACACAAGAATAAACTTACTGCGGTTGAATTTTCCCTGGTCCTACGCGCCCAAAACTATCAGGCCAACTGAATCAGTAGCAAGCCTGCATAAATTTATATAGCAGCAAGCATTTGCATGTATGTGAGCTTAGAGCGCTGCTTAGAGCGCTCTCAAACCAGCTCCTCATCACAAGTGCTATGAACAAATCTGAAAGAGATGGTAAACACACATTAGAGATATATTTAATTGATTCCCTCAAAAGTCTTTACTTACTTGTGACACCTGGTACACTAGGTACACTAGGTACACTAGGTACACTAGGTACACTAGGTACACTGGTACACTAGGTACACTAGGTACACTAGGTACACTAGGTACACTAGGTACACTAGGTACACTAGGTACACTAGGTACACTAGGTACACTAGGTACACTAGGTACACTAGGTACACTAGGTACACTAGGTACACTAGGTACACTAATGGTACACTAGGTACACTAGGTACACTAGGTACACTAGGTACACTAGGTACACTAGGTACACTAGGTACACTAGGTACACTAGGTACACTAGGTACACTAGGTACACTAGGTACACTAGGCACTCAGCTCCTAGGGGATCTCATGCTTGCACGGTTAGAACCAGTTGGGAATTGTAAGGTGAAAAATGAAAAATTTATGTTTTGTGAAAATAAAGCTGGCACAAATTTAAATTGAACATGAAAGTTTATATTTTTAAGCTTAACGGTCGCTCAATTTTTAAAATATAGCGCCACCTATTACAAAAAGGTGTTAAAACTATATTGATATATCAATATCGATAGATTCTCATTTAAACTTCTACAAATCAAATAAATAAAATTGTTTTATTAAGAGCAGAAAATTAAATTAAAGCAAACCAAATTAATTATAATTTTTTAAATTAAAAAGCGAATTTCTTTTAATTCAGTTAAAACTGAACTAAATGACTGATTTAGCTCACGACTCAAAAATTATCGATTGAACTTATTCAGCAAATTGAACGGAAAATCTCAGCTCTGGATCCTTTTAATAATACCACCTTTTGGACGTTTGGCGAACATAAGCCAACGCCATCTTTTGTCAGCAAGTACGCCACCTCTCGTCAGTTTGGCGAAGCAGAACGTCACCTTAGTTTTCATCAACACTTACGTCCCTGTCTTTCGTGGTTATTTCCAAACTCAGTTTTTGTCAACACTGCGCTGTCCCTTGTCCTCCGTTGATCGCAAATTTTTTTTAAAACGAAATTTTATTGCGTACGCATTTGCTGGCAATGCGGTAATAGTTTCAGTCGATTCCACAACATAAATGTACACATAAGTGTGAGAAAGTAGAAGCAAGAGCAACACAAAAATAAAGGAATATTGGGTGCGCGTGTAGTGGCATTTTTTGTTTTGCATTTGCATAGATTAATTTGTAGCCGTTGTTCAAAGTTTTGAAAATTGTAAGCGACGGCGACAATTAAGTACAAAGCCAAAGGCAAATCAAAATCAACAGGTAAATATACGAACCAACAATAAGATGACACATGTATACAAATGTACAATTACAAATGTATATATGTATGTACGAGCATGTATGTTTGTGTGCAGTTTATCTACTTGACACACAAACGTACATATAAGTATATTTATATATGTATGTATGAATGTAAGTGTGTGTCAGACATCACAGTTATTAAAAATGTCTGTGCACAAATAAAATGACAACAACAACAGCGTAATGCCGGCAATGACAGCTATATAGAAATGATAACAACAACAACAACAGTGAGAGAGTGACAGTGACTGCAAGCAATTTAATTGCGCTTCAAAATTAAAATGCTAAGGGCTAGGTGTAAAATGAAATGGCAATAGAGAGTAGAGGCAAGAGAATCTTCCTTCGCATCATACCATTTGCTAATCACATTTTCCAGTACTACGCGTATTCCCTCCTCCACTCACCCACACTCCCTCTCTCTTTCTCTCGCGCTCACTCTCTTCGCTCTTAACGGCTGTGTGAAGGTCAGCTGTGTGTATTGGTGACCCTGCACTTGCCGCTAAATTATTGATTGCTCAGCGAGCAGAACGGCAGCAACAACAACAACATCAAAATAGTAACAGCAGCAAAAACAGCAACATAAAACAGCTGTCAAACATCAACATTTGTGTTATACCCTGTGTTTAAACAGGCTGTTACTGTAATTGTAAAACAGTGGTTGCCAGCAGTAAACAAACAAACACGAATTGCATTTCATTTATTTAAATATCTATAATTTAAGGGTCTTATAAGTGAGTACCGAGATAAGGCTACTGATTACAGCTATTAAATGGCAATTTGTGTTTTATAGTCCTATTCCTATTCATATTTATTTACCGCCCATAAAGTTTATTGTCCAACATAAATTGGCTTGTTATTTATTTAAAAATGTACATTAGATAACGCTGCTACCTAAAGCCATTAAAAGTGAACAAAATTATTATTTTAAACTGAACAAATAAGCAAGAAATACATTTATAAAAACAATACCAATACCAATTTATCATTTTAATGAAACTCGAAATATGTAAATTTGTGTCAGCCGGTTTTTTGTGACTTCGAAAATTGTATTGAAAAACATGAAAGAGCAGACCTAGATTTCGGACCGTTGTTTGCCAAGGCGATTTCGATCAAAATCTCTAGAGATTATAAAAACACGGCTGATAAAGAGTCAGATAATGGTTACAAAATGTGAATGAGAATGTTATTTATTTTGTTACAACAGTTATAGGGCATACGTGTAGTTGTTCAGTTGTTCTAAAAATCCCTTAATTCTATAGTTATTTGTCGATTTGTGTCGCGGCTGTTGTTGTTGTTGTTGTTGTTGTTGCCTACTCGTTGCTTCCACACACACAAACACACATAACGCATATTTAATGGATGAGGTCATTGCGTAGTCGACCTGGCGTGCCAATTTGCATGCCAATGTCACTTCCAGGTTACAGGTTCTATTCTTGGCTCAGTCACAGACAGTTTTTGATACTAGTACTCCGACAGCAACAACAACAATAACACATTCATATAATCATATAGATCTATATGCATATGTATGTAGTCTCCCTTTTTCTGTCTGTCTGTCTGTTCGTATTTATTGTATTATTTACGTTTACATGGCTATTCCAACATTGATACTAGCGATAAGGTTTATCATAGCATTTACGCGCACTTAAGTAATTACACGGTCACAGTGAGCGTCAAATGTTTTGTGCCCGCATGCATCTGAACAATGAGATAACTCAAGTCTTATCAAAAAACATTGCTACTCTTTTCTCTCCCTCTCTCTTTATCTCTGAATCTCTCTCTCTCTCTCTTCACCTCTTTAAGCCATTTTTGTGGCTGATCCCATCCATCAATCGGACTAAAAGCAACCTGTCCACACTGTCCACTGGCGTCACATGACCTCATTGCTCTAACTCTGACGTATCTGGCATATCAAGTGGTCACCACTTCAATTCCAATACCAATTCCAATTCTAAAAATTCCATAACTATATCTGTATCTATAAATACGACATATAATTCATAGAACTAACCAAAAAACGAGCTGCTTTATCTCCCTCTCTCTCTCTCTCTCTCTCTCTCAGTTTGTTCAATTGTGATAATGAATGTGATAAAACATTCAGTTTTAACCAAGATATAGGTGCATATAACTATCAACTTGTCAAACAAGTCAAATAGTAATGTTATAGCTTAAAGAAGCTACGAAATGATTTAGATAATTATTATAAATATTTTTAAAAGGTTTTCAGTTGAAATATGCCAATTTTTAGGGTCTGAAATGGATAAGGAAGATAAATAAACAAATCTACATTTTTGATGAGCACAGCAAAGAACTAAACAAAGAATATCTTTAAGAAAATATTGCATTATGTAACTGATACCATCTTGAGATCGATTTCTGACTGTTCCAAGACTGTCAACCAGCACTTTTAGAATGCTAGGAATATTGATGATTCTCCAATTAATTAAAAGAGTTTCTTGATCGTGATCGATTTGTGATTGCCTCAAGAAAAACACAAAGAAGGGAATGCAGAAGAAAGTCATCAAAGAAACAGAAAAGACTTCCACAATCTAAATGGTTCTTTTATTAATTGAAGAATGTCTCTTCTCTTTGTGAAGAATTATAAACAACTTAATCTTACGGTAGAAGTTTGTGTTTTTAAGAAAGATAGAAATGATTAGACTAAATAGAGAAGAAAGCAAACTTGAAGAATGCAAACAGTTTCTTTTTCCAAATTGAAGAATCACAGAATCTAGATGTTTCTAGAAAATATAGAATATAGAAATATATATATATAAAGAAGAAGAAAAACTTTCCAAATCTAGATAATTCTCTGATTAAGTAATACAAATAATGTTATGTCTAATCCAGAAAGTTCTTCAATTTGGCAAGTCATTTAGATTATCTGAAGTTCGATTAAAAGTTTTTGATCGGGACAAAAAATCTGGATTGAATGTGCCACGTGACGTGATGTGGCAACTGATAAATCGGGGCTTTAATCAAGGTGCATTGGACCTACTCTAGATGCCGAATGTATGTATTCGATAAGATATCAAATATTCGACATGTACTTTTGAAAAGACATCAGATATGATTGAACTACACAAGGCCATTTGACACGCCCACAAGAGATACTTATGTACTTAGTATATAGTACTATATATAATCAATATATAGTAATATATCGACATGGTCTATTCGATTAGTAAAGTTAATTGATTGACAATGAGTCGACCAAAAAACATCAGACATCAGACATAAATGCCGATGGACGTAGCGACGTCTTTGGCTTATCAAATGAGAAATGAAAAAATGAATTCAACCTCGATATCAGTATCAGTATCTGTCGTAAATTTAGAGTGCCAATCACCCATAGTACAGCTATATTGTTGAACCCCATTCCTTCATCGGATTGGGACATTAGCGATAAGTTTTGCTGAGTGGGCGCCTCGCAATTTCAACTGTCGCGTGAATTTACTGGATTGGATTCGATTGTATAAATGTCAATTAAAATCATATTTGGCTCTACTTTGGCCAGTCGTATCAACAATGTATACCTTTGTATACTATATACTATATATATATTTACTGTTATATGTTCTAGAAGCATTAGTTTAATCTCGTGACTATAAAGAAATGCTTTATGACCAACTCTTGTCATTAACTCTGGCATTAACACTTGTCAATTACTGAAAACTTGTTAATTGTCTGCAATAATTGTTGGTTGCCTTAAAAAGTTGTTACTGGAAAACTCTGGTTCTTCGAATGTGTGTAAAAATATAGTTGAAATAACAGATAAAGTTGTAAAGAAAAGTATAGAGATATTAAAAGTCCAAAAGTACAATTTGAAATAGGTGTCGAAAGACTTTGTAATCATACAGTTAAGTTCATTAGGTAATAAACAAATTATCTGCTAATTTAGAGTGATTCACAATAAGTGTTTTAATAACATTTGTAATTTTAAAATTGTTATAATACTATATAGTATAATTTGTACATATAACTTAATCTGTATCTTAACTTATTTGAAGATACTCCTTCCGTAAAATATGTGTAAATTTTTACTTCTAAGTAAATCGATTGCTAAATACTTTATTCGTTTAGAACTCTAAAAATTAATCATTACAAATGTACAAATATTTTACGTTTAAAATAGAACAAAGTTAAGATAAGATAAGTAACTATTTATAAAAGTAACTTACTTTTAGAGCAATACTGACTTTCTTAGACTTAATGTATTTGCGTGTAAAAATCTACTTATCTTAGTTTGCGTTTGTTTAATTATATTTCTTATAATTGAAACAAGTTTCAAGTGAAATTAAGCAATTAAATTGTTATTCGAAACGAAATGAATCAATTTGTTAAAAGGAAAGTTAAAGTTGATAAGAGAGAGAGACTTTGGGAATCCTTGACTGTCTTAAGCACTTGTTTTTGGAATTGTTAAACGATTGCAGGGAAAACACGCAATTATTGGTGTATTTATTACAACAACAACAAGTTGTGTGTACGATTGTTGTTAATAAAATATTTAACAAGTGGCAATTAGTTAAAGAATCGATATGAAATGCAATTGTCTCGTTAACATGAACAGAAAAATGGAAATTGGTAAAGTGATGGGCAAAGTGCAAATACGACAAATGATGGGGTTTGTTTTGGTTTTTGTTTTTTACTTTATTTTGTTTTGTTTGGTTTGGTTTTGTTTTTAAGGTCAAATTGAGGCTGAATATTTAAAAAAAGCGAATTGCGCAAATTTCAAAAACCCAAACAGAGGACTTTGACTATCGACAGCGACATTGCACGCACCTTCAATTTCTCAAATGGCTAATCAAACATGGCCAGAAAGGGGAGAAGGGAAGTGGGAGAGAGAGGGGATGGAATTGAGGTTAATGCATCCTGCATTACGAAAGGTGTCGAATTTCAATTGCAAAAAGCAAACAGAGAGCGAGAGCTACTTTAGTTCCTGTTTCGTGTCCTGGTCACGCAAGCTTTGAGCCATTTAATTGATTTTAGTTTTTATTTGCCTTCTCCTCAACTCAGCTCAACTCAGTTACAATTACAATTTCTCATTTTGATAAAAACTTCATATTCGATTCGATTTTTATTCATTTTATTTCCCTTTACTTCCAGGCAGTTAAGAGCCGTGTTTGGTGATAGATAACCAACTGAACTGAAACTTCAGTGAACGGACGGCCCTGGGTCAGAGCCTGGGTCACATTTCCATACACACGCCGGCGTCGAGAGGAACAGTCGCCATCACGACGTCGCCGCCGCAAGCTCCACCTCAGTCAGTCGAGCACTTGGACGACGCTGGCAGCGCTGACGATCGCGGCCGTGTCTACAAGCTGAGGAAGAAGAAATATTTGAACGCCGCACACATAACATAGGGTTAAGATTAGTGTAGTGTAGCTAGGACATCCAAAGCTCCAACTCCTCCTTCTTCGTCAACTCAAGTCATCACATCTCATTGCATCTCTGGACTCTACACAGCATGCCCGTGCAGTCGCCCATTGAGATAAGTAATCGTGCCATCGAGCATATCGACGATGTTGATCCCCTCGAATATCATGGCCATTGGGAGCCCGTTGGCGTTGCCCGTGTCCAAAACACAGGCACCTCGGCGGTGGTCACCTTTAGCAAACGTAAACAACAGCCATATATTATTGGCGGTGGCCTCGATAACAACAAATATGTCTTTGAGCAATTGCATTTCCATTGGTCCGATTCGGATGAGTCGGGTTGCGAGCACACACTGGAGGGCATGAAGTATTCGATGGAGGCACATGCCGTACACTATAATGCCAAGTATAAGGACTTTGCCGAGGCCAAAAATAAACCCGATGGACTTGCGCGTTGCATTCTTTATCCAAGCCTGCGGCGACAAAGATTGTCCCGAGTTTAAAAAGATCACCGAAGGCATACGCATTGTCCAAAAAATCCATACGAGTGCGTCTCTGGACTCGGGTAAGTTTGTAACTAGTAACAAAGAAAGCTTGATAGCCTTGCAGAGGCCCTGTATTCAATTGAACTCCTGTTTCAATCGAATTTAGTATGCCAGTTAAAGAATCTGTTAAAAGTCTAACTATATTTCTGAAAGCGAACTATATTTGAATGTAGAATTTATCTATACACAAAATCCAGATCAAAAATACTCTCCATATTTTTCCAAAAAAAAAAACAGGAGTAGTTTAAAAATAAAAAATCAAGATTTAAAATTTTGAAAAAAAAAATTTTCTGAAAAAGTAAAGGGGGGACCCTTATCTCAAATTCCAACAAAATCGAAAAAATTGATTTTTGAAAAACTAACTATTCATAGGTGTAGAATGAATTCATAGATCAAAATATGACTAAAATGGTATACCGCATGAAAATCGGTTAAGATTTGGCAAAGTTATGCAAGTTTGAAATCTGCTGACCTTGGAACTGGCAACTTTACAAGTCAAATTTTTTTGTCATTTTTGGCATGAATTTTTCCAAAAAATAAAACTCCTCAAAATCAACTTTAAAGTACTCTTTTATACTAATTTGGGCACCAGGAGTTGATTAAACATAAAAACTCGAGATTTAAAATTTTTGAAAAAAAAATTTTCTAAAAAAGTAAAGGGGGGACCCTTATCTAAAATTCCAACAAAATCGTAAAAATTGATTTTAAAAAAATAATTATTTTTAAATGTAGAATGAATTTATAGATCAAACCATGACTAAAATGGTATTCCGCATGAAAATCGGTTAAGATTTGTCGAAGTTATGCAAGTTTGAAATCTGCTGACCTTGGAACTGGCAACTTTACAAGTCAAATTTTTTGTCACTTTTGGCATGAATTTTTCCAAAAAATTGAAACTTCTCAAAATCAACTTT
This sequence comes from Drosophila putrida, assembly GCA_037043535.1. NCBI lineage: Eukaryota > Metazoa > Arthropoda > Insecta > Diptera > Drosophilidae > Drosophila > Drosophila putrida. The sequence goes on from JBAMBI010000016.1 coordinate 1,531,853, forward strand.
AAAGTATTTTTGTGTACTAATTTGGGCCCCAGGAGTTGATTATAAATAAAAAATCAAGATTTAAAATTTTGAAAAAAAAATTTTTCTGAAAAAGTAAAGGGGGGACCCTTATCTAAAATTTCAAAAAAATCGAAAAAATTGACTTTTAAAAAATAACTATTCTTTTAACGTAGAATCTGTTTATAGATCAAATTATGACTAAAATGGTATTCCGCATGAAAATCGGTTAAGATTTGGCAAAGTTATGCAAGTTTGAAATCTGCTGACCATTGGATCTGGCAACTTTACAAGTCAAATTTTTTTGTCATTTTTGGCATGAATTTTTCCAAAAAAATGAAACTTCTCAAAATCAACTTTAAAGTATTTTTTATACTAATTTGGGCACCAGGAGTTGATTAAACATGAAAACTCGAGATTTAAAATTTTGAAAAAAAATTTTTTCGGAAAAAGTAAAGGGGGGACCCTTATCTAAAATTTCAACAAAATCGAAAAAATTGACTTTTAAAAAATAACTACTTTTAAATGTGAAATCAATGTATAGATCAAATCATAACTAAAATGGTATTCCACACGAAAATCGGGTGAGAGTTGACAAAGTTACGCAACTTTAAAATCTGTTGATCCTTGGAACTGGCAACTTTACTTTACTTTACTCCTATATCTCATTTATCCTGTATCTATATTAATTATAATATCCTCAGCAAGGCTATAAAAACCCAAGTTCCCTTGAAAACAATTATTAATTGTGATTTCTTTTATAGATTGTCTGTCTTGGATCGGATTGCAAGAGTTGAGCAAACATTATTATACATATAAGGGTTCGTTGACAACGGCGCCGTATTTCGAGAGTGTCCAGTGGATAATCTACAGGACGCCCATCTATGTGTCGCGTGGTCAGGTAAGTCTGATAAATCAAGAACTTCAAATCCAACTGAAACTAATTATTCTATCCCCATGCAGGTAAGCGTTTTTCGTAATCTGCAATCGTGCCCAAAAGATGAGTCCAAGAAGATAGTCAATAATTATCGAGAGATTCAACGTCCGCACAAGGATCCGGAAATCCTTTTCGCTCGCAACACAAATACTAAATCCAAATTATGATGTGCTTGCTAATTTTTAAATTCTTCGATGCATCGTCTACCAAAAAAGAAAGAAACGTGAATTGAAACAATCCTCACCAAACTATTACTCACTGCTTGAAATGTCAAAAAAAGGGATTCTGTGCTGGGATTCTTAGTTATCTATTTGTTTATTTTATTTTTTTTTCTATTATTATTATTTTTATTAGTTTTTTTTTTGTAATCTTTAATCTATTGAAAGTCAAGTGTAAATCCTATAATTCTATGGTTGTTGATAAGCTTTTGTTAAATTGCCTCATGTACATATATAGCTCTATATACATAATATATATACTATACATATATATTCTTATAGTATGTATGTAATTGATATGATACATATGTATATGTGTTGATAATATCATATTATAGTCGGAACACACGGTTGCCTTGCATATTAAATATTTCCCGGAAATATTTGATACTATATTAGATTTACGATCATCAACACAATTCACACTTGAAAACATATGTATAAACATTTGAAATAAGCTAATAGATTTTTGTATGCAAAACTGAATATCAAAATGAATAATTATACATATATATATATATCTGTATATATATATGAAGAGACTTATATATATAGATTTCATATCGTGCGTATATCAGCTATATATAGTTGCTAGTAAAGCTTTTCTTTGTTCGACCCGCTTGTGGTTGTGGTTTTTAGTAAACTTCCAGCAATAACGGCACCAGATGCTGTAAAAACCATTCCTTGGATATTGCCACTGGTCACCTTCAACGCTGAGAAACTGCAGCTTTTTCCGTTGAGCCACATGTTCAAACCGAGCTGTATTTGGAAGATATATGAAATTACAAATTGGGCAAGAATAATCTTGGATTCACAAGCTTACATTGTTATAGACTCGGCTGTTGATTGAGAGGAAGAATACGCTGATCCTGGCCAGGCTCATAGAATTCAAACCATTGCGATTCCCTGGGCTGCACAATGGTGTCGTTAAGGAACTTGACTAGAACAAGCCTAAGGAAGATATAGAATTAGCCGAATATCGTATATGGATAGACTTTACTTACTTCTTCAGCTTGTTGAGATTCTCGGCATAGCGTGTATTGAGGTACAACTCGTTGTTGATGTCGGCAAGGAAGCTGCTCTTTACTCGATAGCTATTCTCGTGCAGAGGATCATGCCAGTAGGTGGCCTGCACCAGACCCTGCTGCACCCAACTGGAAAGGAAATGCATTATAAAGATGTGATGTACATAAGCTATATCATTCACTCACTCCTCGTAGGCAGCAAAGTTAAGCAACCTGCTAAGATATTCACAGCTGCTAACTTTAAGAGTTGGACACTTGGGTAGACCAAAGATTCCCTGATGCTGTCCACCCAAACTGATGAGGGTTCTCATAGGCGGTGAAGGACATCGTTGTGCAAGTGCGCGTCTTAAAGTATTTCCAATATATAGTTAACTAATCAAAGGAATAACTCAGTGAGTGACTTACAGAAATTGCCCGCCCTGGGAGAAGCCAATGGCATTGTAACCATTGGTCAAGTTCTCGTCCTGTGCCAATTGTTTGCAGACAAAGTCCACCTGTTTATTGGGATGTATAAAGAAGCCGCTCTCATAGTCCAGCACAATGTTAGAGCCTATTTCCAAGGAGCGTACATAGGTGCCATTGGTATGCTCCTCGATGAGTTTCTTGATGGATCCAAGACTGAAGGGGAAACAACAAGTGTCGACCATGCCATGCCACAAGACCACAGGCAGCACTTTACCGCTGCTCCCCTCGTCATCGTCCTCTACATTGGCTTGGCCAAAGTACAGGCAGCAAAGCAAGAAAACTGCACAGCTAATCAATCGCATTTTATTTCTGTGTCCTGACTTTATTGACCTTAACTTTTGTTTTTAGAATTGCGCCGGTTTCTTTGTTTTCATTTTATATTGCACAGAGCTGCCAGAGTTTGTAACAAACAGCTGGCAGCAATAGAGCTGCCAGAGTTTGAAAAATACAGTATTTAATGCCATTCGCCCCGAACTAATTCAGTATATTTTAAATACACATCGCATTTGTTGGCGATATTTTGAAAATCGTTAAACTCCCATCTCTAATGTCTGTTATTGTTTTGGCGCAATTTTTGAAATTGATTACAAACTATTATTGTTGTTTAAGTGTGTAGGTTTTTATTCCATTACAAAAAAATACAATTGGGCATGGTGGAGTAATTCTTTTAAAGACATTGTCCCTCGTGCAACACACACCAATGGGGTATCACAGCATCCGGATGAATGCCACGTGCGATGAGACGCTCTCGATAGCGATAGAAACGTCTTTGGGCCATATAGGCAGCCGACTTGGGATTGGACCAAAGACGTTCAGCAGCTGCACCAGCTCTTGGCCAAATGCGAGCCTCTGGAAAAGGACAACCATTAGAATTATAAGAAGCATCCGAATTCATGAGACTTACCCAGTGAGTTTTGATCCACATACTCGCTCCACATGCATACTTCACCGCCAAGCACTTGACGTACCTGACCATGAGCAACAGGAAGCACATTATCGTACACTTTACGCCAATTATAATAGTTGGTGCTGCCCCAGAAACCATGATCCAAATACCAGGCATCCTTGGTGGAGATTAAGAGGCGGTAACCTTTTTGCAGTAAATCTCGATTGAGGGAATCTTGAGCACCGACCCAGGTCTGAATGATGAAGCGCTCCTTAGGCAGGAACTGTTCAATGTGCTGAGGATCGGTTAGACGGCTTGACCAGAGAATCACAGGCTTCTGCTCCTTCATGTTGGGATACATGCGTCGAGTGATCTCATCCCAAGCCTCGACATTGCGCTGATGGAACTGTGACCAGAGGCGAAGAAAGCTTGCCTCGCTAAGGTCATAGCCACGGGACTTCATCTCAGCTGTAATCTCCTCGGTGCGGTTCCAACAAGGCACATAGACCTCGTCTCCACCCATGTGAATGGTCTCCTCGGGAGCACCTAGCTCTGCAACATCCTCGAGTATCTCCTTAAGCACGGCGTACATGTGATCGTTAAGGGGATTCAACTGACCACACGGCGGCTGGACGCAATAACTTCTCCAGGGCGAACGATTAAGACACACAGACATGTTGCCCAATCCTGCCGAGGGTCCCCATTGCCAACCGTTGCCCGCATGCGAGGGTCCATCGATCTCCAGGATAATTCTTATACCACGAAGACGTGCGTACTTCACCAGGTTCAGTGCATCCGAGCGGGAATAGGTTTGAGCTGTGGAATATGCTCCATAACGCTGCATTTCCGGCACTCGAGTTATTTCCAGGGGAAAACTATGTGTGTCCACCACATGCCAATGCAGCACATTTAATTTGGATGCCGCCATGGCATCAAGAGTACTACGAATATACCTCAATGGAAGAAAGTTGCGAGCCGTGTCCAGCAACAGACCGCGATGAGGATAAACAGGACTATCACTAATCTTTGCGGCACTCACCAAGAGCAAACCATTTGAGAGACTTCCCGTTACCAGATTACTGAGCGATTCAAAGGCGTGCCGTGCTCCATAAACCGTTGATGCCTTAATATCCACGAAGCTAGCGGTGTCCGTGGTGCGCACCACCATCATATAGCTCTCATCTGTGGTCCAGTCTAGCAGCAGACTGCTATCGTTCACTCGTCGCCTTGACCAGCACCTCCTTGCTGGTGCTCAAAGTACAATTTCTGGTACATTCTTTAAGTAAATTGCTCACAAACAATCGATTGGTCTCCCGAAGAAACTGTGTAGTCACAGGATTTGGTGCTACGACATTAAAGCGCACCTTCCACGGATCAAAGTGTACACGATCATGTGACAGACTACAATCTCCGGTGGGCATTGGCCAAACTGAACCATATTTGCCACAAGAAAGTCGACAATCCCGCTGACTTTCAAATTGTGGCTGTGCTCGAGTTTTACCCGCATTCGGTGCAAGTTCCTCCTCCGACAAGCAAAGATCCGTTGAGTCGCAGTACCTACTGAAATTGAATTCGAGAGCACGTTTTGTAGTGGTTAATCAAAGTTTCATATATATATTTAAAGTGTTTGTATTTGCTCAAGTACCTAACGCTGCACTTGAGAGTACTTATTTTTAAATTTCAACGGATGCTACTTGAATTGTAATTAATTTCGATAACAGTCTGTTAAGTGATTTGTTGCAGCCAACTTAACTAGGTGATTCAATTACTGATCTGTTGCAGCCAACTTAGTGTTGAGTTGCCGTTTTTCTTTAGTTACTTGTTGTCCTTGTTGCACTCACCTGTTGCTGGTGCTCTCACTGCTGTCGTCGGCAACTGAGCTTGCGGCTGCTGCGCAAAGCAACAACGTTAGATAAAAGCAAGTAGTGTAACGGTTAAACTGCATGCTGAGCGGTTATTTAAACCGTTTGGCCTGCTTGCCGTTTATCTTTCTTTATCAACTGTCGATAACTGCAATTATCGAATCAACTCCAAATGAACACAATCAAAACATAAACTCAACAGAATAAAAAAAAATGAAAATATTTTGTGAATTTCACATGCAGCGTCAGAGACAACGACGCATACAGATGGGCGCAGCACAAGAACCAAACTGAAACTAAATTAAATGCTAAAAAAGACTAGCTTATCGACTGAATTTATTTTTGTGACAACGTTCCCGATGCCAGAGCTTGACGTCGACGCCGACGTTGACATCGGCGTTGAAGCGTTGCGGTTGCCGTGGCTATCGGCAGAGCCAAAGAGCAAAATACACATGTTGTTGTGATTGTGTTATTGTTATTCTTCTTGTTACTTTTATACTGTTATATAGAAGGGGGGGAAGGCGATTCGCATTTATAGGTAACGGCTGCGCAGTCGCTGCAGCTTTCCCGCTGTCAAATGGGGGCGACCCGATAATAAATTGTAACAACAATAACAACAAACTATTGGGTCAACCCTTTCCGAAAGCTTTTCGAATATTGTATGCCCTTTTGGATTAGTTTATTCGAATCTAACCTCGAATAAAGTAATGTGTTTTACAGGTCTTAAATTAACACAATATTGATATAATTTAATTCAAATCGAAGTTTTCTAATATGTTTGGTACACGGTCATTGGCGATCGATTTAAATATTTGCAAGTATTGAAAAAACATTTGTAAAAATTAGTTTCGAAATTCAGTTTACTTCTGAATTGTATGGTTCAATGTTTTGTTTTAATTAATTCAACACTTTTAATGTATTCAACCTACTGAACGAACTCACAACGTATTTATTTGTGTATCCAATTCGACAAAAAATTAACTAATTCGTTAAAGCTCTTATTCTTATCAATAAGAACGATAAGTGCTAACTAAATGCCAACCTAATTATCTACTGTCTTTGGTCACCTTTTCACCATAATTGCTTTTGACAGTATTCCTTACTTCATGAGAAAACTGTTATGCCTCTCTTGGTGCACGTACTCACAGCAAGTCGAATGTTTTAGTGTGATAACAATATATTCCAATTGGCAAAACATTAATTCGCATGAAAGTCAATGGACAAAGTCGAAGAGAAATTTCTGCACTTGTATGCAAAACAGGTTGATAGCGAAAAAAAGAAGCGAGAATAACAAATTGACGCAAAGAATCATAAAGAAAATCTTTTCCATTTTTCCCTGGCAGTTGTCGCGAGACATTGGCTACGCGATTGTTTTAAATAAACCAATGTAGGTTTTTTTTATCATAACGGGTACTCAGTACCGTAACGATTATGGGAGTCCCAATTATACATATATGTACATATGAAGCCTATCCCAATATCAAAGTCGTGTTTTCAACATGAATTCAATCAGAGAAAAAGTACCGCATAATGGAAAAATTTGCTTTAGTGATTAATCAGTGCACATTTAATTCTTTACAATTTTTTTTATAATACCCTGCACTTACAAATGTTGTCGTGTGGGGTATGCTACACCATTCGGCTTATATGATTGCTTATTTCTAATTGACTACCTGCAGATCGTCAGCAAGCAGTGCATGCACATTGCTACAGGGTCTGTGCAAGTCAAGCACTTTCGCGTGAGCTTTCTCACTGGTGATTTTTTATTTTTTTGTAAATCACCGCATATTTTACACCCTCTTCCATTATATAAACTCGGAAAGAATAAGTTGAGAGCAAATTAAAAGCACAAAACTGAAATGTGAACTCATGTGTGTGTGTGTGTGTGAGTGTTTGTGTGAGGGCATTGTTGATTATTATTTTTATTGTATTCGGCATTTACACATCTGCATGCATGCACACATAAACACACACACGCACACACATCTATATAGAGTAGATTTTTCATTATTCTTTCTTTTTATTATTATTATTATATGTTTTTCAATTTCATTTCAATTTCATGTGCGCTTTTGTGCGCTTTCAAATGAATTATGCGAAAGCGCCGCCTTGGCCCATTGTTGTTGCTCTGCCAGAGTTGCCGCCCAACTGTTTGTATGAGTGGAGAAGGGTCGTGGGTGTGTGCCTTAGTATGTAAAATTATAATAATTAAAAATATGCAAGGCATGACTTTAAGGATGGGCATAGTGCTAACTGGCGATGATAGTACTCGTTACTAAACCCTATAATATAACAGACTTTAGTTGAGGTTAGATTATAATTAATTTGAATTGTTGCTTGCATGTAACTGAAACTTCTATATAACCATATATAATCAACTAATTTCCAATTATTCTTGCTATGATTTTCTATGGGGTTTCCCCAAGGTTTGCTTTCACTTTTCATTTGAATAGCTGCTAGTTTATTTAATTCTTCTTACAAAAGTGTCAAATTCATTTAATGTTCATTTGATTTGTGGGTCCTAGTTCTTTTGTGACTCACGTGACACGCACGTCTGTCCCATCTCTAGGCACACACATGTGCGAGCTTAATGAATTTCTCAACTGTTTGTGCCTTTTTCCCTCTCTCTGGACATGACAAGGTGGAAGAGGAGAAAGTGGGAGGGTGATAACTACTAGGAAACTGCGATGACTCTTCTTGCAACGCTGCAGGACAATGCAAATGTTGCCCCAATGCCGACGCCACTGATTATGATGTTGATTACATTGCGGCCGCGCCCCCAACAGTCCAACAGCCGCCCACTGGCCAGGTCCCAAATGTCCGTCCTTTCGTCTCTCTCTCTCTCTCTCTCTTTCTCACTGTCTGTCTGCCTGCTTGTCCGTCAGTTTGTCAGTCAACGGCTGCTGCTTAGAACAATGCGAGATTAAAAACTGTAACAAATTACAAGCAAAACGGCAAATAAATTACAAAATAAAAAGCCAGCTGGATAAAAAAAGGAGAACAAAAACAACAAAAAATACAAGCGCAAAAAGTTGGCATATGATGGCAGAGGGGGAGAAAGGGGTGGCATCCCAACGTTGAGTTCAGCGAACGGAATGCACATGTGTGTGCAAACGTATGCGTGTGTAGGCGTGTGTATGTGAGTAATTTCCTTTCATAGAAGCTTGCACATGTGTGTGTGCGTGTGTAACTTATAGCAAAGTTGATTAGCCAATGAAGTTCTAATTACTTTACAACACAAGAAAGATGGAGAGGCTCAATCGATAACTGATAACTTACAAAAGCAGGATAGTAAGCACATACAGGAGCAAAGCCAGGTATGCTAATCACACTTGAGTATCAGATAATGGCTTCCACAAGATGGAGAGGCTCAATCGATAACTGATAACTTACAAAAGCAGGATAGTAAGCACCTACAGGGCAAAGCCTGGTATGCTAATCACACTTGAGTGTGTGATAATGGCTTTGATTCGGACAGCAATCCAAGCAAGACGTTTGTGTGTGTTTAATGTAATTACTAGCGGCCTCTAGTAAAAAGTCAGTTCGATACACATTTAAATGTTCAAATTACTCTGTTATAATAAATCGATCTTACTTGTTATCGATTGTCATTTGAAGCACAGCTTTAACTTCTTCTCTTTTGTGGTGTTATTCTGTAATTGTTGTTCTTATTGTTGCGTACACTATGGCCTGCAAATGAAATCAAAATTAACTCTCGTCGATTCGATGAAGCGTGTGTGTTTTAGTATTGCTTTTAATTCCCGCTAACGGTGCAAGGTGCCAGAGCAAAAAGGAAGAGGAGGAGAAGCAGGTGAGAACGATGACTGCGTGGCAAGTGGTGTGGGCAGGAGGTCAGGAGGGGTGTCTATCGGTTCCGGGGTCTCTTTCTCTCTCAATCTGGCTGGGCCAATGTTTCTATTGCACATGTCGTGCTATTCGTTGTCGTTCCGCAAACAATGCAAATTGCATGAATGAATGCCATTTTGCATTTGGTTTCAATGCCTCTTTTCAGTTGTTGTTGTAGTGTTGTTGTTGTCTTTGTACAGTGCCTGCATTCGTATTCGCATTCGCATTCAATTTCTCTTTTGATTAAATCAAATGCATAAAATGCTTTCAATTCAAACCGAAGAACAGTGAAAGAGAAAAGAAGAAACTGAAATCTGAATCAGAATCGGCCTCAGCCACCACTTTTTTCTAATTCGAACACAGTTCGTTTTATACCCCTTTACTTCTTACAATAGAGAGTATAATCATTTAAGCTTAACAAGCGATAAAATACAAATAAGAGTTTAAAATAAATTATTAATATTATCCTAAATAATATTTTCTGTTTTTTTTTCAGATTGATTTGAGGTAAGTTTTCATCTATTTTAAATTAAAAAAACTCCCATTACATGCAAGGTACTGTAGGGTATTTACTAGTGTACTATACATTGATCAACAAGCTTGTTTTACCCGCTGTTTTTGTTTTTGTTTTTACACATATGCCACATATGTATGTGTGTGTGTGTTTGAATATGTGTGGGTATATCTAGTTTTTTAATTAATTGCACTAACATTTACCCCTCGACATTGCCCTTGTCAGCCATTGCTTTGGCTTTGTTTTAATTAAGTTTGGTTCTTTTCTCTTTTTTTGACTGTTTTTTTTTTTTATTTCATTATTTGACAATTGCGGCTCAAGTTCAAGGCCCCTCTAACTAAACCCTCTTCTATCTTCTCCTCATAAACTGCTGGCTTTGGGTGAGCGGTTAAAGCTCTGTTAATTTCCAAATAATTAATTACAACGTGTTGACAGTTATGACAGTATCATAGATTACACAAATCAGCAGGGGTAAATTGTTTAACGTTACAATATTTTAGTCTTGAGTTTTTAACATTAGACATCAATTTCTTTTTTCATGAGAAATATCACTTTGGTCTGTTAAGTGATTCTGTATATAGGAATAGTTAAATTTCTTGGGTGCTGGCGTCCTTTCTAACAGTTTATGTTATATTTCCAAACCTTACTATAAAAATAGTTAATATTCAAATTAAAAAGAAGATAATGTTATAGTACATTCTGGGAAAGATTGAATCGCATATCTATTAATATACGTATGGAAAATATTAATTCCAGCAGTAAGCTTACCAAAATAATTAATTTTGGAAATGATATTGTGTGTTGAATAATATTAGGAAATACGTAAATCAAAATTGCGATAAACCAATATAGATAAATTATACTAGGGACCTAAATTAGAATTTATTGAGAGGTAAATAAAGGTGCAGGTATAAATATATCTAGGGGAGTGTTCGCTTCCCATTAACATTTTTGTTTATCAGTCGATGGTTACAAAATTACCCAAAAATATTATCAATACCGTTTGTGTTTATCAGTTGATAACTTGAAAGTTTTGATAGATCATAAAAGTTAAGTTTAAGTAATCAAAGATATACATTGATACATTAGAAGAGACAAAAGACTTAGAAAACTTAAATCTAATACTTAGTTAAAATCTAGATAAGAGTTTCTGAAACTTAATGCAAACTCATATAATTGAAACTGTTTGAGGATTAAAAGTAACTATATATAAAGAATTCTAATGAATCATTATAAAAAAATATTTGATAATTAATCAATATCCAAATGAATTATATATTTTTCAAATTTAGCGAGTAGAAGACTTTGCTTATTTGGCTGATAATAAGAAATTGTTGGTAATGAATAATGGGCAGAAAACAATGTGGGGGGAGTAGGGCTGAAAGCATAAGTTCTGATTACATATTATGATTTCATTTTGCAACTGAAACAGACAACAACATCAGAAAACACACACACAAACACACACAGGCAAAAGAAACAAAACAACATGGCAATGTTTCCAAGTGTGGAGATGGGGTATGAATGCTACAGAGAGGAAGGATGTGAAAGAGGGGACAGCTCTGACAGCCTGAGAGCCTTGTTGTTCCTGTTCCTGTTCTTGTTTGGGACTGCCAACTAGCGTAAACTTGACTGCCTGCTCTGTCTGGGTCTATATCTCTCTCTGTGTGTGTGTGTGAGTGTGTTGATGTAGATGTTATGCCCTTTAGAAGAAATCTACTTTATCTCTATAAAGTGATTCGTAACGTCAGCCAAAAAGAATGGGCACAGTATCAATAATAATCAGGAAATATCTAAAATATTTGTTGCATACTTTTTGGAGTCACTTTATATGAACATCGGAGTTTGGTCATAAAACAATTTTTTATTGAATTGAGAACAGCTTAAATTTCTTAGAAATTTGGTATATAATTTGAATATGATATGTATAAAGTATTCATAATTTTTCACATACCCTTCTTTAAACATTGGTTAATATAACAATTAGTAATCTTCGATTTTAGCAAAGCTTCTTATATTTGTGTTATTCTTTTCTCACAGCTATTCCGGTTGATTTCGTTATCGACGTTATCGTTATCGATATCGCGGTCATCTTCAGCAAGAGTATTCATGAAATTTGCATATTTTGTTGTTGTACTTCTTTCCTGTTGTCTTGACGTGCTTACCCCAACTTTCAAGCCACGTTCTCTCTCTTTCGCACTCTCACACTCATTGTCGCGCTATCTCTCTTTCTCACACTCTCACCGTCTCTGTCACTCTTGGTGCTTGTCGCAAGGCGCCAACATAATCAGTATAACAAATGAGATCCTTGTCGACAGTTGTTTGCTGCTTTTGTGTCAGTGGCATCATCATCATCATTACAATGAGAGCGGGCGGCTAAGCGAAACACAGATAGAGAGAGAGAGAGAGAGGGAGAGAGTGTAAGCGAGAGAGAGAGAAGAAGGTTGGGGGTTGGCGTTCTGTCAACGTTTCTACGCTGTCGGCTCTTTTTGCCTGACGCTCTACATTGTTATTGTTATTATTTTTGCTGCCTTTATGCAATGTTTTGATTAATTTTTGCCGCAACCTCCCTCTCAAACCCCAGTCCCAACCCCAGTCCCCCAAAAGCCCCACTACCTACCCCCTTGAAGTCAACCCCCTTGAAACTTCCTCCTCATCTTGTTTTTGCCTGACTGCATTTTATGTTGCGTTGCACTGTGGATTGTTTTATGAAAACAGGTGGCAAAAATCCAATTTTAAAATCAAATTTTAGGACATTAAATTTAAGGATTGATTCAAGTAATTTCTATTTTTTAAAAATATTTGTAGGGTGTGCCACTTGTCAAAGTTCAAGTTAAGAAATTATTAAATTATAATGCTTTTATAATTTTAACTTTAGTATTCAACTGTTTCAATAAAATTATATTGGGTTTTTTTTAACTAAATTCAGGAAATAAAAGTAATTCAACAGTTTTAAGCCAGATATAAAGTGTTGCTCTATATAATTTATCACATAAGTTGAGTTCAATGTAAAAAAGGAAGATTAAACTTAAAAAAAAGAAAATATTCATACAGAATAATTATTTTTACAAAGTTCTAAAAGTTTTGATATTGTTTGGGGTATAACCTGAAAATCGGATGAGTTGTAAGGGATTTTGACATCATTTTTCTGAAAGGATAATAACTATTTATAGGGATATATCTCTCCTAATTCCAAAGTTTGTGTCACCAAATTCAGCCAAACAAGCCACTGTGCCTTGAGCGGCCTAGTGGCAACCGCAGGGGAATGCAAGGGGAGGAGATGAGAAAGTGTGAGGGGCAGGGAGAGGGTGCTTTATAGGGGTTTGGGGTTTTTGGGGGTAATGGGGGCGTAGCTATGTTTTGTTTAGTAGTTTTATGGCTCGCTTTCGGTAAACAATGAAAGCTAACAGTGTGCATTGTCTCGAGCCATGGTAATAACGGGAAAGCGCAGAGGGAATGGAAGGTGGAGGGCGTAGGTGGGTGGGGGGAGAAGGGGCGTGGTTGAGGTAACGGGAAGTTTGCAAAAACGAAGACGTTGCCACATTGAGATTTAATAAATCAACATGGCGGCCACAAAGGAATGCTGAAATGAAACAGAGCGATAGATATGGCCTCAGAGAGTGAAAGAGGAAGAGATAGGCGAAGAGAAAGAGAGAGGAAAGAGAAGTGGTTTCCATTTGCAAATCAATTTTGTAAATTATAACGCATTTTATCACATTTATCCATCTGTTTATTTCTCCACTGACAATTCCCATTGGCATTCACAATGAACTCTGAATCAGGTCGTTTTCAAATCCACACACACACACATTTACACACACACACACATGCAGAGAACTGTATCAATTATATTGATTGCATTTACATTGCGGAAAAGCTCACCTCACTTTCCCCCCCCCCTCTTTGCCTCTCCCTTGTCATGGCTTTTTATGAAGAAGCCTCAAAACATAATGAAAATGCATTTTGTTGCAATTTTGATTGAGTTTCGATATGCACTTTATTGGCCAACCTCCTTCTTCACCGCAAAAATACCTCCCCAATATTCGAAAACGAGTCGAAGCGTATTTAAATGGCTTTTGTGTAACGGTATCAATGGGTCTATTGATAAGCATTACGACTAATTTGATTAGTTCATCACAAAATCAAGTCGACGCATATTTTTGGTTTGGTTTCAACTTTGCGAATTTCAATAGCAAAAAGTGCATAAAAACTAATTCATATCATAGAAATAAGAATAGAAATAAGAATATGTAATAGAAATTAATTCATTAAAACTAATTTATATTTTACTAAGGTTTTTATTCGGATTCAGCATTTACTAAAAGTTATCTAAGAAGCATGTTTTAAAACTAGAGTCTGTTTCAAATTTCTTACTCTTCGAATATAATAGATTGTGATCATGCAGGAAATTACGCAGGAGTCTGTTCGCAGTTATAGAATCTTAAAGCCTTAACTTTTGACAATTAATTTTGGATATTATCTAAAAGAATTAAAGGCAACTAAGATACATTTATGTAAATTATTTGAGATACATAAAAATTCTCAAGAATTTTAAAAAGATAATAAATCAGCTTACATTCTCAAAGCCTACTTAATGGCGTATATTAACAATTTTACAGAGATTAAACATTCAAATTCAGATAATTAAACAATAAAAAAACTGTCTTTCTATTAAAACTAAGCTGTGCTTACGCACTTTTAAAATAAATATTATAATTTGGAAGAAGCTAAAATCGAGAGTCTGTCAACAACATCTACATATAAGCTAAAAGATTTACTGCTACTTAGTAGATTTGATGGTACAGAGTTTAATACCTGACAATTCCAAAAACAGATTTAAGACCTCGCACTCAGCTCGACTTGGATTAATACGCTTTTACAATGTCTCAAGGGACTGAGGACAGGAGAAAAAACAATGAAATTTGTGTTTGATGATGATGAAAATGACAATGACAACGATGATGATGATGATGAGACGTTGTCAGGGGTGTAGCCTAAAAGGGGATGTGCCAAAAGACGCTGGTTAATTGGAATTTTTAATTATGATTTGTCATTGCGAATGGAAAACGAAACAAAACAACAACAAGGTAATAGAGATGGAAAAAAGGGGAAAAATGGCAATGCCAATATTGTTAGAAAGAAACGAAATCACATTACGCATGAAACTAGGACTAGCACAACAACAACAAGAACAACAATCTCGGAAAATTCATTTTTGCATTTTTTTGTTGCATTTTTGTTGCATTTTGTAATCATTTTAATTGCCCCAATAATGTGGATTGGAGGCTGAGATGGAAAACAGCCTCGACTCTAAGTAGGCATCCCCTTAAAAAGACCCACCCTTCCACCCTACCCCTCTCTCTCCCCATCTCTCTCTCTCTCTCTCTTTCCCCCAGAAGCCGCACTTTATGGAAATCATTAAGTTAATTACATTTTTTGCACGCGCCCAAATGCGATGCTCAAAACAACAGCAATAAAAAGACAGCGAGACAGTGAAAGGCAGGTGAAAACTCTGAGCGAAAGAGGCAGAGAGACAGAGAGAGAGAGAGAGAGAGAGAGAGAAAATGCATAAAAAAATATAAAAATACACGAGCACACACAAACACATAAAAATTATAATCAGCGCCACACAAAAGCACACGGCGCGCCAGAAGTTAGCTGTGTGCGTTAAGGGGCCGGGCCTAAAGCAGGGGGAAGGAGGGGTAAACAGAGGTAGCAGAAGAAGAAGAGAAGGAGGAGGAGGAGGAGGAGGAGAGTAATAGCTGCGGAAGGGAACGTGGTTGGGGGATAGAGCAACAACAAGAACGTTGGCGCCTCAGCTATGAGCTCTGTTGGGAATTCATCTAAATGGCAAAAATTATCAGCTAAGAACTAACACACTAGCAGTTACCCTGTACTAAACGATCACCACATTATTTACAGCATGTGTAGACAGTTTACAAATTGGCATGTGTACAAAATAATTTAGATTCTACTTTTGTTAAAGATACAGATATGACGAAGTTATGCAAGTTAAAATTATATCACTTTGGTTTTCTTTAGGCTGTGATGTCATGTCTCTATCCATATCTTAGTATACCTTTTACTTAACCAATTTTAATGGATATAAGGTATTTAGTTATATATGTAGGTATATACATAAATATGTATGTAAAAATAAAAAGAGAGAAAAAAGTGAAAACAAACAACATGAGAAATATTTTCATAATACTAATTGCATCGTCACAATGTCATTTTCAGCAAGCGGGGAGTAGAAGCAGGAGAAGGAGAAAGAAGAGGAAGAGACAGAGAAGAAAGAGGAGAAGAAAGAGTAGTAGGAGGAGTGGGTAAAGAGATGCCCATGGCGGCTGTCTGTCAGGACAACGTTGACGACCAGGACGAGAACGAGATGAGTCGAGTCGAGTTGAGTTGAGATGAAACTGAATTTATGCTAAAATGCAGCCAAGCAAAAGAAACAACAGCAACAGCAACAACAAGAACAACAACAGTGATGATAAGGACAACGACAACCGACGTTGCATGAATCCTGGCAGCAAGGACTTGCCTGCCAAGCTGACAGAAGGACTGACTGACTGACTGCATGGCACAAAAGAAAATGAGTTGAAAAAAAGTAATTAAAAAACGAAGCCAGCAACAAATGAGTGAGATTTACAGCCAAGACGAATCGCTAAATGCGCTACAGCTGAAGCTCAGGATAAGCTCCAAAGGGGAGAAGAGAAAAAGAGAGAAACAGCGAAAAAAAAAACATATTTCATTAGATTGTTTGAGCTAAAGATAATAATATCTGAAGAATTCAACTCAAGTCTTAACTCAGGAATAATAATATTGTATGGAACGAAATGGAATGGAACAGGGCTTAGAGCAGTAAAATAATAACTACCTAGAACAACTTATTTAGTATTTGATAGGATGGAAATAATCCCTGGAAAATCAAGTGTGAATTCACTAACAAATGAAAAAGTTAAAGTGAAAAGAAACAGTTTAAATTATTTTAGATTTCATATTTATGGAACGAAATGGAATGAAAGTGTTTTCATAGATGCGAAATCAAGATCATTATAAGGTGTTTTAAAGTGAAATATAACTTCTTCAATCAGAAAAAAGAAAACTAAATGGAATGAAATTGAATGGAACAGGAAAAAGTGACAAACACTGTTAAGTCTTAAAGGACCGAAGGTTTTGTAGCGCCGAGCTTGAGTTGGCTTTGAGGCTCGTCAGGATGGAGAAGAGGGAGACGAACAAGGAACAAGGCCTGAACATGGAAACGGGTAAGAAAAATTCAAATGCATTAACACAACGTAACAATGTGGGCAAATGTTAACATTGAGCGCTAATTTGCCACATGCCACATGCCGTTGCAGTTGCAATTCCAGTTGCCTCCAAACATACATACATATATGTACAAATACATATATGTATGTATGTATGTATGGCCTGAAGCTACAAATGAGATGAGATGAACATGTGTCGCCTCTGACTGAGGCCCTGACAGGACAGGGGTCCTGGCAATTTCAATTGTCTCGGGGAAAACATTTTATTCAGATTACGGCAATGGAAAGATAATCGATTGTGCTTAATAATGTTACTAATTTTACTGATTTTAAAGGAATTATAATTTAAAGTAATTTTTCAGTTTATCTAAAACTTCCTCTTCGATTAAATTAAAAGGCCTTTTTTAAAATTCCAATTTAATCTTCTTTAAATCACAATGAAAACAATGTGAAAACTTTTAGCACAGAACTTAGTTTTGGAAGATGTTTAAGAGTAAACTATCTTAACTTCTTCCTTTCCTCTCCTTTCACATTTAAACAATCGGGCATATTTTAATACTTTGACGGAAATGTAAAATACTTATTATTTATTATCACAGAAGGCAATTAATTATACTTGACCAGTAGATACCCTTAGACTAGTAGAGATGTATTTTAATCCTCACTAAATTGTATCTTTCTTTTTAATAGAGCTAGATAATTGCAATATTTATTATTGTATTGGCTTTCTTTACTTGTTAATAATATCTTTCTAATCTTTTTAGACCCGGTTTTTTTTATCAAATATTTAATTATTTATTAAAAGTCAATTATAAATTTAGAATTTAGATAATCATCTAAATTGATGTACACATAATCAAAATTAAATATCTAAAGGAATAAGAGAAATATTTAAAAAATTTAAAGCCTAGTGGAATTCAACTCAAATGAAATGTTTCAACACATGTTATAAGAATTGTGGAGACCGTAGAGAAAGCTAATTAAATCAATAAATATTAGTACATATTTTTATAAGTATAAGTATTTATTATAGTATGAACAGAGTTTCAGAATCAACAAGTTTTCAAATTAATATTATCGGTATCAGTATTAGTATGATAGATATCTTTTGAAGGGTGTTCTGCATATATAAGAAAGGAGAACTGAATTGAGAAATTAAATAATATTTAATTTATTAAGAAAAACAACACCAAACAAATACAACAGCTACAAATACAGGGCTTCAAAAGCGACACAAAAGTATGCTATGAAAAAACTGAAGGCGGGACGCCATTTTGTTTGTTTATGAAATTTCTATGAAGCATTTTGTATTTGTGTGTGTGTGTGTGTGTAGCTGTGTTGTACGTGTTGTAAACATATTTAATCAAAATGCAGCGACAACAACAGCAAAACTTGGCTAAAATAAATAATTAACAGTGTGGCAGCTGCAAGTGAAAGCGAGACAGAAACAAGAAGGTAGCGCACTCACACACATACACACACACAACGGTACTTGTGGCAACTGAAAGACCAATCAGCGCGACAAAACAATGGACACACACACACACTCACATATAGAGAGAGTATGGGAGAGAGGAAGATGGAGGGGGTGGAGTTGGGTGGAGGAGAGGCATAAAATGCTCAGGTGAAACGCGTTGCCTAATGAATTCCAGTAGCAACAACAGTGCTACAGCAACAACAGCAACAATAACAACAACAAGGACAACGGCATCAAATTACAAAATTAAAAATGGCGCGCCGTGGGCGTTAAGGGGGCGTGGGTGTGAGTGTGGGTGTGGGCGTGGGCGAGCTGCCAGCTGCAAAAGACAAAAGGCAACAACATGAAATCATTTTCATAATTTCAATGAGACGCTGTCAACGTTGACGTTCATCTCGTTGGTCAACCCTCGCACACCAACACACACACACACACACATACATAAAAGCACACACATACAAGCACACACACACATTAGTCAGCTGTGCTCGCTTATGATTGGCTTCGGCGCAAAAGAAGCAAATGAAATAAAACAACAACACGAGCATAATACAGCAAAAGGACGAAGAAAGCATGTAGGTGGAGAAGGGGCGGGTAGCTGCCACGCCTATGCCTCAGTATTAATAAATAAATATAATTTTAGCGCAAGCGCAGGCAAAACACAAAACACAACAACGACAGCAACAACAGCAACAACAGCAACAACAACAACAGCAAGTAAAACAATGCATGCAAATGAGAAAATTACATCCCTTCATTTGTTTGCCTACACACAGACACACACAAACATACACACAGAGACACAGACACAGACACACTCTCACATGCATGCATGCATTGTTGTTATTGTTATTGTTGTCAGCCAGCATCCAGCTGTGGTGGCAACCTCATTTTTATGCTCCTTTGCCAACTCCTTCTCCCTTCTCCACCCCACCTTAAAACGTTCTCTCGCTTTCTCGCTTGCACTCATTCACTCACTCTGGCTGCATATGCATGTGTGTGTGTGTGTGTGAACGGGGTGTTGCCGTATTGTTTAGCTGCCGACGATAGTGTTGTTGTTGCTGCTGTCGGCAGCACTAAGTGATTTGAATTTTATTATTCACAGGTGCATCTCATACACACACACCCACACACCCACACACCCACACACGCATACATATGAGCATATGCATGTGCACACTCACAATGCAGAGTGCAAAACAACCCGCTATAGTGGTACAAAATTCATTATATTTGTTAACTTTCGTGAACATGTTTTATTTGCTGTTGTTTGAAATATTAATAATACTTTGAATAACAGTATTTAAATGAATTATTCATTATTAACAATATTATCATAATTGAAACTTATATTATAATCTTGAAAATCTCCGATTGGTTTAGACAGCTCGCTCTCCGAAAGCTTTCGGCTCCTTGCTTTGCACACATGTGTACATACATTTGCTTGCTGCATATTAAAAGTTAGCCAGCTAGAAAGGACTAAATTTTAAAGATTTTATTTTAGATAATATTATGAAGTAAAAGTTAATGTGCAGATGGAATGCTTGAACAATATTCTATTAGTTTAATTTTGTATGAATATAAACATTAAAACAGAGAAAAGAATTGAACCAAAGTGTGTCCTAGGATGTCCTGTGTCCTGTGTGTCTGGATGTAAGATAATCTGAAAGAGAGCAAACGATAGAAAAGAGATAGATGTCATAAGTTAAAGTTTCAAATTATTTAATTCTCATACCATTTTTAATTACGAGTATTAAGATAATTAGAGTAAACTCATATGTACATGTGTAGTGTAATATGGCTGTATATGTTAAGCCACCTTTTCAAATAAATATACCAGGATATCAAAACTGGCTCTCAACAAAGTATTGCCTATTTTTTGGACATAGCTCAACACACTGTGCAACTCATAGTTTACCACAGCCTGTCTATGTACGTAAAGGAAACAACGTTTATGAGGTTTTTGTGCTTGTGCCGTAATTTAACGAAGTCAAAACGAGAAAACAATAAAAGCCCGACGCAGTAAGTAGAGCTAAACAGCAACAGCAACAACAACAACAACTGCATTCGTTTGTATGGGTGTGAGAGAGTGTGCTCATTAAGAGCCGAGCACTCAGCTTTATGCATGTGTGTATGTGTGTACTACTTACATATATTGTTGTCTGATATATTTGTTTATGTTTACAGCAAACGGACGAAGCAAAGAACGAAGGAACGAACGAATGAGCGAGCGCAACGAACGGAGGCTGCGCGCGCTCCTTGTCACCTGCTATTCTAAGTGGTTGCCGTTGAGACGAGCGAGACGACGAGCGGCGAATTCAATAACAGAGCGAAAGCAAGAGCGAGATAGTTTTCAACACGGCGACATGTTAATCACATTTACACTGTTAACAGCAACTACATTTAAATAACATAATTATGCAATATGCAAAGTGTCGTTATTTTTGGCACCGCCTAAAATTGCTGCTCAATTATTTAAACTAAAGCCAATTTGCTTAAACAATTAGCTTAAAGTCCGTAATGGGCATTGTTTTAAATACGAATGCCACACACACAGGCACACACACACAAATAGAGCGCACACACACACACACAGACAGAGACATTAGCTCGGCTGATGCTGCGAGGATAAAAGCCAAAGGACGATGCCTGCACTTCCGCAGTCGCTGGCGAAACGTGCAGCTCGCAAGTCAAAAAGTCGAACATTATTTTTTTTATCCTTCGAGTATTAAAAATTTTTTTTGAAACAATTATTTAACAACTACCACATCAATTGTGTCTCTCTTTGTGGGTGTGTGTGTGTGTGATTTTTTTTTAAGTACTCTATTTAAAAGTTGAGAAATAATAAGTGCTCATATAAAATTATTAATTAATGGCTGGGCCATTTATATCGCCTCTACCGGGCGATCTACTCACGGAGTATATGTTCGGCCGTAGAAGACAACGACGGAATCGCACCACGTTCACGCCACAACAGCTGCAGGAGCTGGAGGCCCTCTTCCAGAAAACCCATTATCCTGATGTCTTTCTGCGCGAGGAAGTCGCACTGCGCATCAGCCTCAGTGAGGCTCGCGTCCAGGTGAATCACAAGTGATTAATGTATGTCTAGTCGGACCGATGCACAAAAAAATATCCGAAAAGACAATTTATGAAAAACTCGGCGACTAACAAGTGTACGTCCTCCAAAGATTCAATCAAGTTTAGCAACACTTCAATTAAGCAGATTAGGGGGATCATGTTGTTGTAGACTGAAAATAGGTTCGTAGCTTATTTCTTCCTTGACTTGTTCGCGATTACAATGTTTGTTAAGTTTTAACAATATATTTAAAGCCCTTTTTTTGGGTTATCAATACAATTCGTTTTCCTATTTAATTCCGTCCGAAATATTCAAAGCCTACTCTTTGAGACTCTTACAAATTTTTGTAGATTTGTAATTAAAGGCATTTTGAAGGTGTTCATTTAATTATTTAATTTATGTTTGAATATGTTGTTCGTTGATTATGAAGTATTATTTAAATTTTGCATCAAAAAGTGTTTTTAAGAATTCCGACTACTTTAAATTAAAATTTGTTGTTTGGCGACCATTATAATAAGTTAAAAAGGTTTTTGTACTGGCCCGAGGACTATTAGTTTTATTTTTTTTAAATAGTTTAACTCAAAATTGCTACATCGGTGAATGGTGTCTTCACAATTTAAAATATGCAGCTCCAATTTAAGAAATATTCTTTTTTTTAATTTTTCGCTTGAGCAATTTCTAAAATTTAGGTCATTTTCCAAAATATTTTATTTAAAAAACGCGGACAGATTTAATGTACAGATTTGAATTTACTGACTTACTATACTTTTAATAAAAAGTTTATATTAATTTAAATGCCATAGATAAACAAATTTAGAAATTTTCTGTTTAACGAAAGTTAAAGACCGAACATCCTCTCTAAATTAATTTGTTTCTATTTAAAACAAGTTTAAATTTGGCAATTAAAAAAATACGTACACTCTTAAATAATGAATTTTTTCAAATCTTTTAACATTTTAACTATTTAAGGTTAGGCATTGGTGGCTTTGAACACCGACAATTGTTTAGGCGTTGCTTTTGGGCTGAAAGTGATTTGTAGAAAATGTCTAAATTGTATACTATTATTTACTATATTAATTAATATTTATTGCATACCAGAAACTAACTGATTTAATATTGTTGCAGGTTTGGTTTCAGAATCGTCGCGCCAAGTGGCGCAAACAGGCGCGTTTGCAACTGTTGCAAGATGCCTGGCGGATGCGTTGTCTCAGTCTTGGCACGCCTCCGGTTATAGCCGGGGCAGGAACAAATCGACAACCTAATGGAACTGGTAATAATCAAATGCCGGAGAATCTATCGGCGGGCAGTGGAACGGCTGGAAAAGATTCCCTGGGCAATGAAACAAGTGTGGGGGATGTGCCTGGACTGGGTAATGGACAAAGTGCTGCCAATTTTACAATGATGCATCCAGCTTTCCAACAACATCAACAACAGCAACAGCAACAACAACAGCCGCCACATTTGCAGTCAGAGCATGATAAGTTATCGAAAACCTACACAGAACTGAAGCTCTATAAGGAGCCAACACAATTGGATTTGGGCGGCATGTCTGCCTTGGCTCCCACCTCTGATGAGGGTTCCGATGGCTCTGATTCCGAGGAAATCGATCTAACCTCGGGTGCCTGCATAGATTTTTCCCACAGCACCAAGTTGCAGCAGCAGCAGCAGCAACAGCAGCAACAACAACAGGCGGCAGCTTTGGCTGCCACACAATCGCAGAGCTCGAATGGCGTGCATTAGGCGCAGATGTGATGTTAATGTGCATTTCTGTTTACATTTTATCTTTGATTTTATTTAGAAATACAAATGCAATTTAAACATAACAAAAGAAAAAGTTGAGCACCTTCGTTTTACATTTGAATTCAAAGTGCGCGCCTTTAGCTCTGGCATTGATAGTCGATAATTTATTAGGCTGCCAGACTACTGTTAATTTAACATTTTGCAGTTACGCAGTGTGACCTTGCTTCACATATTTAAATGGCAAGTATTTTCCTAAGCTTTATGGCATTCTCTTACACAAAGCATGCATTCTACAAAAATAACAACCATTAGGAAGATATAACAATATTCAAAAGTATTCTACACAACAAAAGCAGCGGTAGATGGTGATGACACCTTAACAAATTCTCAAGCATCGATAACAAATCTGGTATTTTGTTAAAATTTAGCACATTTTCTTCGGGGCGAATGGCAAACGATGGAGTTTGAACGTAGAGTTTAAAAAACTTTCCTAACGGAAAACTTACAGAACACATTAATTGTATTCTTTATGTGGCTCCAAAAATCTTTAAAATATCATTAAATTTGCACTCGTATATATAAATGCAACTTATAGTATTACTATATTATTATACAAGATTTAGATGGTTAATTATGTGTAAGCGGTATTTGCTAGTTGTGCAATCTCAACGAAAACATTCTTAGTTTTTCATTCACTGGCTGTTGGAATCGTTAACTGAGTTGATTTCGGTTTATATTTATTTTTGCAAGTGTTACGGCAACTGTTTGTTCAGACTGTGAATACAATGTGTATTATCTGCATTGTCGTACTCTGATAACACGAAAAAAAATAGATTGCCAATGGCAATGTTAACCGTTCTACATTAGGTGCATATAGGAACTTATGCCCCTACTCAAAAGTTGGATGTTAGCGTTTAATGGGTTACTCATTTCAATACCTAGAAAACTGTGATTGTTTTTTATTCATTTATTTTTAGTTTTATTTCTAAAAACAAATGCTGCAATTAAAGAGATATACTTTTATGGTATGCATGCAGATAAATATTAGTTCTCTCTTTTGGACCCTGTACTTAAAAAGTAGAAAGGGTCTTTAAAGTTTGTCAAAAATTAAAAATATAAATTCAAAATTACAAAGCAAAATTAACTGTTTACATACAGATTGATATTTTCTTTTTAAAATGTCGACAGTCTCGGAAGTTATGTTTATTTGAATGTGTACTTTTTTGCAGATTAAGTACAGGTCCTAACACAATCAAGTATGCTCCACGATAGCCTCACCCCATTTTTTCCAATGAATTTTATTACTTTATTCTTTCGTCTTATTTCTGTCTTTCATATTTGTTCCTTTTTGATTGCCTGTTTCACATTGCGCTCTGTTCGCTTTGCCCTGATAAAACGTCGTGGATGACGCTGGCAACGATAAGCCCTGCACCGGATAAGCCCCCCAATGCCGACCTAGACCCTTCCACCCCTACCATCTCCCCATTCGACCGACCGACACGAATTGCATTGCACATACATTGGATTTAATGTAAATAAGACACCCTAAAACTTGAACTCTACTGTCCATATCTTGTTATTCGATAAGAACCTCGGATTTTATTATAGTCAGCTCTAAGAAAACAATTAACTATCCTTAGTTTAAACTTAAACCTATTTTTTAATGGTCATTTAGGAGTGATTTAAAAATCTACATTTAGCATCCTTTGTTTAAGAAGCTTAATAATTAACTCTTACTTACTTACTTATTGAGTCATGCAGCAAGTGTGCTATTCAAGTGGAACGGAGTGTAAGTGAATCTATGTAGATGTACACACGCACACACACGCATAGCTGGCATTGTCGGTTAGTACGTGCGCACTTGATTGCAACGTGCCCGGCTTCAGTTCCAGTTCCAGTCTCAGTCTCCCTCTCTATCTCTCGCTCTCTCTCACTCACTGTCACTCTCTCACTCTCTCTGTAAGTCGCATCTCAGTTCTAGGCTGTTGCCATCAAGGCTGAAGATTCCGTTAAGCCTACACCTGAATTTACAATTGGCCAACCGGTCGATTGGTAACAAGTAGCCTCAAACTTTACCACAGTGTGCAACATAAAAACATTATCCAATGCTCAAGCAGTATCCTTGGCAACAGTGTGGTTAATTAAGGCTATTATAAATGGATTGGTTCTTTTTAAAACTACAGCAGCCGGGAGAAATATGTAAAACAAAATGTAATAAGTTTAGAATTTGAGCAAATCTGTGTCAAAACAATTAATTTTCAGTCTCTTTAAGCAAGTAAAAAAAGAATCAATTTTCAAAGGACTGTGGCAAAAATATTAATAATAATTAATTAATTAATGTTTGAGACTTGAAATTGCATAAAGTGTTGTTTCAAATTTGTTCGCATTTATAATTTGTTTAAATTGAAATTAATTAGTACTTGGAGGGTTTACAAGCACTTAACAATTAAACGAAAGATTCCCTATATTTTATATAGTTTATAGTTGTATAGTTAAATGCAAACTCATTGTTTAATTAAATAATTTGTTTTATTTAAAAAACCTGATGCAGCGCAGGCGCGCAGTCGCGACGCAGGCAAACGTTGCTACGCAGTCGACGACGCTGTCGTTCGATGTAGCCTCTTTCTCTCAGAGCGGCGAGAGAGTGAGAGCGAGCGAGTTGAACAGAAAAAGACTGTTGGCCCCCACACCACAACGAAATACGTCACTTCGTTGGAGTTGCACGCGCTACCGGCCCGCATTCGTGAGCAACAATTCGTGCGAGTCGGACGGAGTCGGTTACTCCGATTTGAAAGCCTTTTGCCTTTTGCCTTTGACTTTGTTTTTTTATTGTTTGTTTTATTATTAACGTTTTGTAACGTTGTCGTTTTTTTTGTTGTCGTTTATTGTGATATATTCGCCGTTGCTTATTTGGACATTCTCGTTGCGCGCTGTGTTCTTAGTTTACTCTAAAAAGCAACCGAAAAGAAAATCAAATCAAAAGATACGCCAAAAACCAAGCGGCAAAAATTCATTGAACTCTCGTCTCTCTCTCTCGCTCTTCACTTGAGTTGCAGCATCCTAGAGTTCCCAGTACCCAGTACCCAGTACCCAATCCAGCAGCCAGCAACATGTCAGACGGCATTGAAGTTGAACAAATCGTTGAGAGCAAGCCAAGAAGGGTGAGAGAAGATACTTTTAACATATGCATGCACACAAATATACGTATATGAGCATACTTACATATAGAACTAAATATGTATGTATAGGTATGTAAGACAATATTAAGATTCGTTAAAGATGCGACAAAAGAAAGAGAGAGAGTAACAAGAGCAAGAAAGTATAGGAGGACAAGAACATGGTAGAATTACTACCACAAGGTGACACATTCTATAGTTAACATAGCTTCACTTTCGATAGCCGTGAGGAATATGTCACCTTGTTAGTAAATGCACCATGGGTAAGACAGCATTAAGTATGTGAGAGAGAGCGCATTGGGTAGCCAAAGGAAGAGAGAGAGAATAAGGCTGTGTGGAGCCTGAAGCCCAAAGTCAAGTGTGTGTGCGCCTACGTACAGATGTATGTAAGTGTGTGTAGATGAACCGGCCAGACAATAAAAACTTGAAGCAGAAACCGAAGCAAAAGCAGAAGGAAGCAAAAAAGCAATAAGAATAAAAATGGATATTTTGGCGTTTGCCTTTGACTGCGGGGGAGGTTGCCAGCAACATACGCAAAGGGTTATGTTGAAAGACAAGCAGCAGCAACAACAACAACAACGACAATGCATATCAAGTTCAAGTGCGCAACGGCGACGGCGACATGTGTGTATAAGTACACACTTATGTACATACTTATATGCAGACTTCTTTACAGTTATATCTAAAAATATATATCTTATCAAGCAATTGTTGTGGTCTACTACAGTTCGAACCAAAAGTAACCATCCACTGTTGATTTGATTCAATTGAGTCAATCTGAATTGAATGGTTGATTCGATTGATTCCCTGTGAGTCACAAACAGCTGCAATGCTGACTCAAAAGTTAATCACAGAGTTTTTATTTTAACAGCAGTTGCAAACTAATAATTTAATTTCTTTATTCACGAGTGTATGTGTTTGCTTGTATGTGTGTCTGTGTGAGCCTAATCTTTTGGAACAGAGACGCACCATTTACGGTTATAACTCAATCAATACGTCAAACAAAGCACAACACAACAAAACACAACAACACACACAAAAATAAAGAGCCATGAAAATTGAAACGAAATGCGTTCAAGCAAGCTTTAACAACAACAATAGCAATAATAGCAACAATGGCAACGCCAACAACATTTCAAATATTGCAATGCTATTCAATGCCAATAAATAATACATATTGAATATCGTTTTGAGGTACGCGGCGTATGCGCAATGCCGCAAGTGCCCCTCATATCAATGGCAAATAACTTCAATACATAACTGTGTGTTAATAGTATGAAACTATGCATCCAAGCAGTGTTGCCACAAATTCAAAGGATTGCAAAGCTCATTTGATCATTATAGAAATAGCTATAAAAAATAATAATCAATAGTTTTTTAAATGGTAGCATTTCTTAGGAAAAAGTGGTAGAAATCTTTAATAAGAAGAATAGTAATTTTAATACAAAAGGTTAAATTTTTGCATCTAGAAGCAACACGAATATTTCAGGCGAAATCTATTACATATTTTAAACTCGTTTTTTAAAAGCTATTGGGCAGTTGCAGGATAAGAAACTTTGAATTGTAATAAGGCAGAAATTAAATAATGAGAGAAGTATTTTGTTACCTGGAATTCTGACCACTTGATCAAATCCTTTCTTAAAATGGCCAGTTTTCTAGATAATTGTAAAAAATTTACTTAGTCAAGCTTCTCAATAAAGAAAATGTCAACACTGCGGCCATGTTTGCTGTTGGCGCAGCCAACTTAATAAGCATATTTGTGACGGGGCTTTGTTAAGTTGGCTGCGCTTCCTGAAGCGCCAATTTTGGTCAACGATTTGCAAGTTCTTATTGTTTTAAGTAATTCTCAATATATTGTGAGTCACGCACACAAATCAACAACCGTCCCGATGCATGAGCAACGACAACAACAAAAACAACTGCAACAACAACAACTACAACACAAGTTCATTCCTTTGTGTTTCAGCCAAAATAAAATAATAAAAGAGGGAAAATAAAAATACTGAAGAATTATTAATACATACAGCCATGGCAATAACAACAACTGAAACAACGACTGTGCGACTAAAAACAAAAACCAAAACCCAAAAAAAAAAAAGAACAACCTCTGTTTTTCCCCTTCCACCGCCTGGTATTGCCTCTTCCCCTCTTCCCCATTTTGGCCATACCATTTGCCGTTCCTTCCACTTGTCATGGGGCAAATGAACGCGATGCCTGCCGCTGATTCATGCGAATTTTGTTGGCTGGCAGTTGCATTTTTATTATTTTTATACACACATTTGGAAAATGTTTTCAAAAGCAAACAGCAAACAGCAAATAAGTATGCAAAACAAACCGAAACAGATGTGTGTTCCCTTCTTCCTGGCTATGTTTATGATGGTGATAATGATGATCCATCCGAAACCACATCAACACCTTCAGATACATTTACAGCTACAGCATGGGTTAAAAACAATAAGAATCTCCCAGATATAAAATCAGACAGGCAGACATTCACCATCGACTATATTTATTATTGTTATTTGAGATAAGATACTTGAGCATATGCATTTTTATGAACCATGATATTTAATGGAGTATCGTTGAAATAAAAAGTATTCAAAGAACTATTTAAATGGAATGCACATAAAACGATTCCATTTAATGAGTTTTTGGTAAACTATGATTATAATGCAATAATTATTGTGTGCAAAATGAAATATATTTCAAGTGTTGGTTAACTTTTCAATGTTTCACAACCCTGAGATTGATGGGAATAAAAGAAAAGCAACTTCCTGATTGATTGAGCTTTTGCCAAAATGTTGACTGTGAGTCACACTTGCCACAAGTTTCTTAAGTGCAATATTAAATGTTCTTCCTGCCACACACATGTCTGACTCAACGTTGTTTTTGTTGTTGTTGTAGTGGTTGTTGCTGTTGTTGTTGCGTGTTGCATTTAGCACAAAGTCTCATTGGACTTAATGTGGAATTCGATTTGATTGTGACCGAAGCTTATCTGAAAAAACAGCATTAGTCAACATTAAACAATTTCAATTCCACATTTAATAAATGTACAATGTACATACATACATATGTATATATATAAATATATACATATATGTATACTTATATAGATATGTATCGGTTTGGCCTTTTGAGTTTCGCTTTCGCTGTAGTTTTTTTTCTTTCCATTAGCTGCACATTTTTTTAGTAAATCACCGGGCCAAAACAAAAAAAAAAGTGCTGATACAGTTACACATACAGATAAACACACATATAGATACAGCTACTGATATCGATATTTATAGATATATACACATTCTACATAAACAATTTATATGTACATATTTATTTATTATCGCATACCATTTGAGTTGAGTAATTGAAACTCAAGAAAATTGTTAAACATATGGTAGGCAAACAATTGTTTAACAGATACCTTCTTGTATAACTTCTACTTCAATTTCTTGTCCGTCTGTTCATAATAAGTTTATCAATTTATATTCCTCTGATAAAGAACAAGAATAGACACGGAAGTATTTGTAAGGTTTTTGAAAAAGATAATATTATTTAAGTTAGATTTAAAGTAAGTTTACTTAACATTGTACTGTTATAGACATTTGTCATTGCTATTTATCAATAATATAAATCCAAAGTTTAGTTTTAACCTTGGTGTACAAATTATTGTAAAATTTAATTATATCTGTCAGATAAAGTTGAGGTTGACTGTAAAAAAAACAGGCCTTTATCATTTATATATATTTTCCATAGCATAGACTTAAACTCTTGAAATTTCTGAATGTTTGGGGAATAATCCAACATTGCACAAACAGAAGCATATAGACTTAAGATTAGATAAAGATAACGACTGAAAGTCACATGAATTAAATAAACTCGATGCACTTGGCAACAAATCTCCCTCCCTGTTTGCTGTGTGTGTGTGTGTAGTGTGTGTGCGATAAAGAAGTAATCAATAAATGTTATAATATGATTACAAATAAGTGTAACCCCATGATGACTTATCGATCGATCACTTTTGCTTTCGTTCCGTCTGGATACAGAATTTAACTTTAGTTTAGACAACATTCAGAGGAACATTAATTAGAAGAACTACTTGATTGAGAGATTGTTTAGAAGACTAATTACCCGGAGGGAGTGGAGAGTAGAGAGAACAAACAAGTGTCGTTGGAGCATACTATAAATCAATTTCGATGTGGTCGTGGCTTATCTGGAGAATAGAGAATTGAGATTACGCTTGCGTCAATGCTGCACCCGCACTCGGAGAGACTCAGAGTCACACCCAACTCCGCACCCCGTTTGTAAATCAAACAAACATACATAAAAAATAACAAGACTAGTCATACGACTGAGTATATATAATAATTGAGTTTATATCCGACAAGCCTAGTCCGAGAAATGGCCTTATCACAAACAAATGCCGTTAATTATTGCGCTCCAAATAATGATATCTAATATAGAATACGATATGATATGATACGATATGATTGTAAGAACCATAATTTAAAATTTATTTCTCATAAATGCCAAATTGAGTAAACAGTTAGCTTCATTTCTCTTTCTCTTCTTTTCTTTCTTTCGATTTGGCACAGTTTAGCATTTTTTGGTGCAAATATATGTATGTATATATTAGATATTTACTTCTGTTTGTTGGTTAATTAATTCAAGCAGAGTTCGAGTCGAGTTCGAGTTTTGTCATCGATCGTCGTGAAAGTCATTTCTTTTCAGAAGTTCTTTTCTTCTCATCTTTCTAATTGTTTCGCTTTTCAGTGCACAACAATTTTCTAATTGATTTTTCTCACAACTCTCGGATCTACAGCATTGAAATCGGTCAATGAACGCATTATGTCGTACATAGATACATATGGTATGTGGTGTCTGGAGACAGTTTTTCGTTCATCTTTAGCTCTCGTTTCTCATGTCTCTCACTTCCAGCTCCCAGTTCTCAGTTCCCAAAAGCAGATCAAAACCCAAATAAAACACACACATACATCATCATCTTCCCATCATCTCATCTATTCAACACGAACATTGCCTCAATTCGTGGGGCGACAACAAAATTATCTTTAAACCGTTTCAGTTTTTCCGTTTCTTTTTTTCCCCCGTTTTTTGTTTTGTCGGCAGCTGATTGAAAAATTGTAAGACTTAAATTGTTTCAAATGGAGCAAAACAATGCATAAATCTTGATTGAAGCCGGCCAGATCTGCCACAGCTCCAGATACAACTCAGTTAAAGATACAGATACAGATAAAAGATACTTTCGAAATGCAGACACAAATCTGTGGAAAGTCTTACTTAGTACTCGTGAAATTATGTGGGCTCCATTTCAACCTACAAAACTCGAAATTATATTGATATATTATTGAGATGCCGGCACTCTAAACTCTACTCCATTTGTTAATGCCTTTTTTATTTGTGAATATAAATAAATTATAATTTATGTGGTTTTTTCCCCGGTTAGTCAACATTCATTGTTTGATCTCTTATTTCATATTTATCACAGCGTAAATATAACTGAATCATGCGTATTTCCAATCTCTTAAACATTAAACTGGGTTTCAATTCTGTTTAAATAACGATAAACGATAATGTTTTTCACTGGAAATTGGAAAAGTTATTCTACGACATTCTGAATTACGTTATCATGTGATTTAAACAGCATTGCAATTTGAAATCATATTTTAAAACAACTTTATTGATTAATGACTATACCAAGACTGTAAGAAATCTAGAATCGGTTTAATTTGGATGCGATCTAATGAGATAAAGTCCGATTCAGTTGGAACTTTTAGAATATAACTACCTAATCTATCTCAATGAACTAATGTCGCTAAAATGCCGAAAGTTCTTTCTATAGTTAAATAGATTGCAGTGGTATATGAAGAGTATTTTATAGTAGATTTTCAACCTAAATTTGGGTAGATACATATTTCTACATATATTCTGTAGATAGTACAAAGGTATGGATAGTTAAAGAACAGATATTATATATACTTAACTTATGGGTTTATGCTTGAAGACAACATTATCAATATATGTAATAAAATTATTAAATATTATTTCATAGTGTCTATTGTAAATAGCAACTATAATAAAATAGTTAATTTTTATGGAAGACACGCTTGCTTAATATCGTTTCGATCACTTTAATCTCAACACCTCAACCTAAAGTGCTATGTTTTTACACCTATGCACAAAAATATATGATCACTTTTAGTGTTTCATTGCACGTTTTAATTTATTGCATTTTAATTTCCAAGGAAATTCGACAGCAACTACCTATAACAACAACAACAGAAACCAAAGAAAACAAAAGTGATGAATAATTTATGCAACAATGTTGAGCTGAACAAATTGAAGAGTTTTGTGCAAAATGTTAAATGCATTGGCGTGATTGATTTGTAAATTTATTGCTATTATTATTATTATTGTTATTGTTTTGGCTCTTGGCACGGAAACAAAACCAAAGAAAACAAAACGAAGCTCAAGCGAAAACGAAAGTATCTGAGAAGCGAGACGCGCAATGTATCTGACGGATACGTGCCATGCTTAAGACAAGTTGAAAGCACTTGGCGTTTGTTGCCTCAATGCGCCGACGCGCCACATACATACATACTATATATGTATGTAATACATTAACATCATCGCTAATCCCACACGATAAACACGAAATCCACAATGAAAAGTGCTGCTTGTAATTGCGGATAAAGCAAATGAACTTTGGGTGTTTTGGGAATTGCAAATTGATCGCAAAAAGGGGAGTTTCTGCTTCCTGCACTGATTACATATAGTTATATGCAACAACATTTAATAAGAGTTATGAGATTAAAACCAGAAGTCAGAAAATATCATGCAGATGAACGGCAAAATCAGACATTATTTCAGGATGTAGTTTCTGGAAACATAATATCTTTTAAGTATTTTGAGTTCTTCTGATGTAAAAATAATAATCTAATTTAAATTCGTATTTAACAATTTGAATATAGTTTTTTTTTTGATAAATCAATTTAATTTTAAATTGTTATAAAATAATTAAATTGAAACTAAAAGTTCATTATATTGATTTAATTATCATTTTATATTTAATTGATTGAAAAATAACTTTTTTTTATTATTAATTTATTCTTTCCTATTTTCCAAAATTATAATTATAGATGCCACTGGCGACCTCACTGGATAAGGATGCCATACGCGAGGCCTACGAAGATGTTCGCTCCGATCTCACAGACACCGAGTGGGCGGTCTTCAAGTTCGATGGCGCACAGATAATTGTCCATGGGCGTGGCCAGTGTTTCGAGGAGTTCCGCCAACACTTTGGCGATTCGGAACGCGCTTTCGGCTACATCCGCATCCAGATGGGCGATGAAATATCCAAGCGCAAGAAGTTCATTTTCCTTACGTGGATTGGACAGGAGGTGGGCGTCATACAGCGAGCCAAAATGTCCACAGACAAGGCGCTCATCAAGGATGTGCTAAATGTGAGTTCCAACAACAAACGATATTTTTGACATACTAAAGAAATTAAAGAACCCAAACCATATTAATACTATTTACTCTTAATAACCACTCTCTATTTATTTCCATTCCATTGCAGAACTTTGCCGTGGAACTGCAGGCGGGCGTGGAGGCCGAGCTGGACATTGAGCTGTTCCGGGAGGCCTTGAATCGTGCTGGAGGCGCCAACTATGGCACTGGCATCCGGGACAATTGAGCAGCTGCTCAGTTCAGTTGCCGTAAAATTGGCCGACAATCTTCATAATTATTTTTTTTGTGTGCAACCTCTTCAATTGCTGACTTAACTCTGCTACTTTTTTTACTTAATTATTATGAATTAATTTTATGCGATCTTAAAATATTTACTGTACATTTTATGTAATATGTAATAAACAATTAAACAAGAAACAAGAAAAAAAGACAAAGTCCAGTTGTAAATAATGAGATTGTTAATATATCTTCGTTATTTACAAATATTATAAGAAAATGTTGAATCAAACTATGATCCAAATAACATTCCGCTAGAATCGGTTTGGCTTTGTCAGAGTTAAGCAAACTTCAAATTTAAAAAACAAATCCAATTTTCAAAAATTTTTAACGAAACACAAATTTTTTAAACAATTTTTAAATGTAAATTCAATTAATATATGAAATAATGACTAAAATGACATTCCGCATGAAAATCGGGCTAGTTTTGATAAAGCTATGCCAGTTGAAAATGTGTTGACCGTTGCAACTTTACAAGTCAAGTTATTTTTCATATTTATAGACAAGATTTTTTAACAAAAAAAGTTTGTATAAAATAGTTAACTTACCTTCACTTTAAATGTTATCGATCGCGCAAGGATATCATGCAACTATAAAAATCTCAGAGGAACTGGCAGCAAACTTAACCGCAGCAATTGAGATTCAATGAAAAAAAAAGGTAAGTTCATATTTTCAGTCATTAAATATGGTTATACATTATCCGCAGTACAGTTGTTACTCCATATAAAAATCTTAGGAACGCACATTTCTCTCCATCTGGGATGAATGCCAGTTTCAAGCGCAGATATTTATAAAGAAGTTTTCAGCAAATCGAGTTGAGGAGAATTTTTCCGCTGTGAGAAGTTTTTTAA
Organism: Drosophila putrida; assembly: GCA_037043535.1. Lineage (NCBI taxonomy): Eukaryota > Metazoa > Arthropoda > Insecta > Diptera > Drosophilidae > Drosophila > Drosophila putrida. The sequence goes on from JBAMBI010000016.1 coordinate 1,566,952, forward strand.
TTCCGATCCATCATCAATGCACAATTTTATATATAGAAAAATGTTATGTATGATATAGCGCATGATGATATGATCTAGTAAATCTCCTTATGAATATTTTAATTTAAAACACTTTAATTCCAACTTTGCTTTCTGTTTACTGAGCTGGCATCGGTCACAATTCGCTTAACCAACGAATATAAAATGTATGATTTATAGCTTACGTCTAGGAAAGAATTTTGATAGATGTGTGATTGATTGATGCTTTGACAAATTGTGGGATGTCTGTAGGTTAAACGGCTTGATGTAGTGTCTGGGATGTGAAAGCCGTTGCCAGTTAGCGATTTTAGCGATCCCGGAAGAGTACTGAGTGTAGGGCATCAATGTCCACCTCCACGCCGGACGAGTTTGTGGTCACAGTGCGAGAGCTGAAGAAGATGGAGAAGGGAAGTCAGAGGCAGAACTTGTCAAGGAATAAATTGACAACTCACCTAACCGAATGGGCACTGCGATTGGATGAATGAGGATTGACCAGGACACAGTGCATTGGCTGGCCATCGAACTCACGCTGATGATAGGCATCCACAGCCATTTCGGCATGCTCCAATGACTTGTAGATGACCTCGGCGGTACCTGGACGCACCACATGAGCATCGTACATTGGTCCAATGTCATTGAAGAGCTCCCTGATGTCTGCAGTTGTGACGTTGCTATGCAGATTGCTAACAAGCAAACGATAACCGGGTTTGTTGTTCACCACACTCAGTGGCAATGGCATTGACATCGTTGGTGGACTACGCCTCGAGTGCATATTCATCGATGATAATCCGGATGCAGATCCATGTCCCTTGGACTGTCCGCTGCCATTCTCATTGGCATATATGCCATGGGAGACACGACGATCGGGTTCGTTGCCAAAAAGTCGGGCACGCAGTGAATCTGGCAAATTGGATGTGGCCACCAAATTGCGCTGTCTACGTTCGTAGACCTTATCGTTACTATCGCCAAGTGACGGTGGTGGCAACGTGGGGCGCTCCAAACGATTGCGTGCCGCCTCATAAATTGCAAACGGATCACCGCCCATGCTTTTGCTATTGCCCGGCGAAGTAATCTCCACCCCGTCCATTTCGAGGTCATAGCCATCATAGGCACGTGTGAGGCGTGGACGTGGTCCAGCCGACTGTTGTTGGCTGCTGTTATAGCTGCCCATGTGCAGCGTGCGTGCAATTTCCTCTGCAAGAAGAAAGTGTTATTCCAAGTGTGTGATTTAAGGAAGTAACAAATACTTGCCATCCTCCAGCTGCTGCATGTTATCGTAGTCCACATAACCGCGTGGCACAAAAGGTTTGGCGTCGACATTAAGGCGACTTGACTTGAAGCCACTATGTGCGGGTAAATCATCCTTGGGATCCCACATTCTTTGCACCAGGCCCCCAGGACGATTGCCCATTGTTATTATACGTTGTCCGAATCTTCCTTTGTGAACGCCGCCCGCGCCTCCTCCTCCACCTCCTCCTACTCCACGACCGCCGCCGCCACCACCAACTCCTCTCGATTGTAGGGGCAACGGAAGTGGGATTGGCATACGCTCCTTTTTCCTCTCCAACAGCACATTGCGGGCATCGATGCCAGAGTCCCGAATATTTTGATTGAGTATATCGCGGGCATCCACAATTTTGGCGCGGGTCTTCTTTATTATCTTGTTACGTGCATCGAATGTACGTTGATGTCCTGCCGGCTTGTTAAGCGGCTTGCGTGGCTTCATTAAAACGGCACTGTTATGAACAGGTAACGGGAACGCAAATCAGCGCCATTTTCTTTTGGGTTTTGTATGAAAAACTTACAGCTTTTTCTCATTTGCCCGGGGAGGATTGTGTGTGCGCTTGCGCTCGATTATTTCGTCTAGGCTGAGGTCCACGTCCATATTAATTGATTTGTGCGCTCCGCACTTACTATATTCCGCTTAAAATAACTCTACTTTCCATACAATCAATATGATTAAAATGTTTAAAAAATTTACACAGATACGCGAAGTGCCGTCTTTGCTAACACAAAAAAAGAGCTATGCAGCGGCAAGAGATGTGCAACTATCGTAGTCAATATCGATAAATCAATTCACATAACTGTTATCGATGGTAAAGCAGCAAATAATTAAATTGTGGAATGTTATTTATCATTTTAAAGCTATTATAATTATTTAATGACTATGAAGTCAACTTTTTCATTGTCCAGTAAAATTATTTTTAGTATAAATATCATTTAATTTAACAAAAGTTATTATACATAACACGGCAAATTATCATTTGCATAGTTATTAAGGACCTCATATATAGACTCTGAAAAATTTCCGTAACTGTGTAAATTTTATATTTTAAGGTTAAACATAACTTTTTATGTGCCAATATATCGTTAAACTTGTAGTCGATGGTTAATGTGGACTATCTTCACCAGCCACCGCCAAGTCGATATAAAATCGAATCGAGTTCCAGCACTAAACTCTAGTTGTCAATTATTCTTTTGGTTATAATTATTTTCACTTGCACTCCTCTAAGCGAGCTCTTTCTTTACCGCAACTTACAAAAACAACTACTAAGGATCTCGTAGTCAACGTAGAAACAGCAAATTTAAGTTGAAAGGCTGGTAACAGCATACGCCGCATGCTGTATAAAAAGACATCCCAACAAATAAGAAGACATGAATCCCTGCGCTGTGCCCACAGCTGTGCCCGATGTTGACGGAGACAAGCGCTGGCAGAGCATACATCGCCGGTTTATTTCCGACTGCCGCGAAAAGGATCCGGATGTGATATTTCTTGGGGATTGCATATTTGAAACGCTGCAAGACACCGACACCTGGAATCAATATTTTGCACCACTGCACTGCCTCAACTTTAGCATACGGGATGATCGCACCGAGCACGTGCTCTGGCGCATCGATAACGGCGCTCTCGACAATGTCAATCCCAAAGTAGTTGTCCTACACGTCGGCACCAACAATGTGAGCAACAGTGCGGCAGAAGTTGCTGAAGGTTTGCTCGCCAATGTCACAAAGATACGACAAAAGCTGCCTGGAGCCTACATTCTGTTACCGGTAAATACATAATAAATAATACTATGTTCCCATTGGTGTGGAAAGATTAATTAAAATCAAGTTGACACTAAAATCAACTGTATGATCCGTTGACTACCTTTCATCAATAAGAATATTGACAAATATTATAAGTTTTGTATAATATTTTATCGATTCGATCCTTATAGACATTGGATAAAGAGTACTATATTATTATAATTCTTGTTTATTTCATTTGCAGTCGCTGCTACCACGAGGACAGCAACCGAATTCTCTGCGTGACAAAAATGCAGAGATTAATGAGCTGGTTAAGGAGCAAACAAAGGGACTAGATCGTGTGCAAACTGTGACCATTGACAAGGGTCTAGTGCAGGGAGACGGCAGCATCAGTCACCATGATATGTTTGACTATAAAAATCTTACCAATACCGGCGCCAAAAAAATACTCGAACCATTGCATGATTTGCTATCGCAAATACTTAATGAAAATGAACTGGAACGCGATCTCACTCCATCTGAATAGAGTTCTCCCAATCAACTCAACATCAAAATCAAAACAAAACGAAAATGAAAAAGAAAAGTGAAAACCCCAATCCACTCCAACTGCTTGAAAGTATTTACGCGTGTATTTATCGGAATTTATTTAATTTTAATTTATTTCCTTAACCCAATAATACACAGCATCAAAATGATATTTTATTTTACTTACCCACTCTTCTCATTCACATTCACTCAGTTCCTTAGATTTAAAGAAAACTTAATATTTGTTCTGCATATGTCTCAAAATATGCGCAACAGAATATACAAACACCCGAGAATTTTGTATTTTGCATTTATACTAAATATAATTATGATTACATACATATAACATAACATGCATATTAGTTTCATGGCCACCAGATGAAAGAACCAGAAGAAATTTACATTCCCTGAAAACTTTTCAAAATACAATAAATATGTAGGTCTTTTAATATACATATTCATATTAAAATGTAATATTTTTTGAAAAAAGAAACAACCCATGAAAAGTCACGTATTTAAGCTTGTAAGTGTCGGTTACAAGACACAGAATCCCACTAATAATGTAAATTGGATGTACGCCAGGGGAAACTTCCGGCGTACGGTGATGAAAATGTGAAATATGTGAGATTTACATCTGTGGCAGCTAATAGGATTTGATTTGCTGCTTGTAATCTTCGATAAATGAAATGTCATAAGTAAATATACGTATGTATTGCAATGTATAAATAAATTTGATCGCTCAAATGGATGAGAAATACAGAAAATAAAAATTTGCATCTATTTAGAAATTTCAATTATGTGTGCCCAATGTGAATATGTGAATAACATGGTGACGTATACACATGTCACCTTGTAGTGATACCACCATGTGAGTTGACTCCAAACTATCGAAACAATTTTATTCATTTGATTTGTAGAAGTTTAAATGAGAATCTATCGATATCGATATATCAATATAGTTCTAACAATCTTTTGTAATAAGTGGCGCTTTATTTTAAAAATTGAGCGCCCGTTAAGCTTAAAAATATTGACTTGATTATTCAATTTAAATTTGTGCTGTGCCGTTTATTTTGGGTGGGTGCATGTGTGTGTGTGTTTGAACTTGCAAGCGGCAACAGCACCTTAAAACCGAAAGGCTGTTCAATGCTTTTTCACGTTTATGTAACAATAAAAAAAATATTTGTTGCTTGGAATAATACCAGATAATGAAGACAAATTATAAAAAAAAATAAAATAATTCACCAATGCTTGTTATTAAATGTTGATTCTTTGATTTCAATTTGTGCACAATGAAATTGCAATAATTGTTGAGAAAATACGTACAATTTGTTTGTGTTTTATATCACATCACCGAAAAAAAATTAATTTATCCTTATTCCTTACGAGCTCAAAGGTCTGCACCGGACGGCAACTAAATTGCTTCTGAACGGTCCACACAACGCAAGCAGCCAACTAGCCTCAGCAGCGGCGCAACAGTTGAGAGAGAGAAAGCGTCAAGTACAAGGAGTCAGTTGGCAACAGCGAACATACACACGCACACACTCTCGATCGTTCAACAGCGAACAAACACACGCACACTCTCAATCGTTCAACAGCGAACATACACACGCACACTCTCAATCGCTCAACAGCGAACATGCACACGCACACACTCTCAATCGTTTGAGCAGCGCGCTCTACGCAGCGCGCTCTCAGCAGCGCGCTCAAAGCAGCGCGCTCTCAGCAGCGAGCACTAAGCAGCGCGCTCAAAGCAGCGCGCTCTCAGCAGTGCGCTCTGTGGATCACCTTATTATCTATCTAGGTATGGTGCATTATTTATTTGCAAAAATTGGTCCATAACTTCAGACCTGAATAATGTAAAAAAATTCGTTGACGAACAATCGACCAACTAAGCAAAGTATTCGATATAGTTCATAAAATGAACTGAAGAAGTTCATTTGTTCATTTCGATGACCCGTTCATTTGAACTTATTCAGACCGAAACGACCCACATCTACTGTTTTCGTCTAATAAGAATCTTTTGTTTACTTTTTTGTTCTGTCTTTTTTGCAAACTAATAAATTTCGAGTTAACTAAAGTTTTAGACTGGCAACAATATGAGCTGCTATGGATGCAGCCGAAAGTATGGTCTCTTCTGCAAGGAGGTAAGTGTTAGCTAGGTATGAGTAAGGCCATTAATGCAATTAATCATATTTGTTATTTTTTATAGCACGGTTGTCCCAACTGCGGTTATTCCTACTGCGCCAAGTGTCTGAAGAGACCGATGCCAGTGCCTCGACAATCAAATAAGGTGCTCAACGTTTGCCTCATCTGCTATGACAAACTGTCCAAAATGCAGGCTGTGGCCGATGCCGAAAAAGTGGTGGACTGTGAAGCTCTGCCTGGTGAGCTAGTGACGAAACTGCGATTGCCACCAAAGATCACAGACATCGAGGCAGCTGATGCACTTTTCGAGTGAGTACTTTCCAGTATTTGATAACATAAAGATTCTCTTAAGACATTTTTACACATTTTAATTAATTTTGGAATATTATATTAACATTAACATTAACAAGAAAAATCAACCAGAGTTTGTGAAATCGAAGCTCTTTTTTCCAAATGTGTATAGACAACATTTTCTTCACTTGTTTGTGGTTTATTAATGTTATTTGTATAGATTTCTTTCCTTCAAATGCGTTGATTCTTAGTTTTGTTTCTGTAATACTCATCACACTCAATATAATCAATTGACGGGTTTAGTAACGTGTTGCCTTCGGAGGAACTAGCTGCTGTGCTGGCACCCATAAGTACTGTTGAGCCTGGCGAGATTTCAGCTGCTCCAGTTTCGAATACAAATGCCAAAGATATTGACGAGAATCTTGACACCGCCATAAGCAAACGTTTGCAGAATCTAAAGGCAGTTGAATCAACAGATGATGAGATACGAGCACGTCTTTCCAATTTGAGTGGCATGCCGCATCAGAAGAACTATGATAAGAAGGATCTTCTACTGTCCACAGATCAAAGAACCGATCAAGATAAAATCAAGGATTTGCTGCATCAATTCATGGGAGAAACTGAGCTGGATCAACGGATCGATGTTGAACGCACTGATGCCATATCTGATATTGAAAGACGTTTACGTGCCCTGCGTGATGCCCCCATCGAGGGTGTGGGAACTGGAGTTGGAGTGGCAACCAGCTCATCAACCACAAATACTCCTAGCGATAATGAGGATGAGAACGATGAAACTGTTTTGCAAAATATTATGAAAAAAGTACACAACCTTTCATTGAGATCTAGTTGCTGCCTCTTAAAGCCTTACACTTTTTACAGTATGTAGCTGAATCACGTTTGCCGGCAGAAGCTGTCCTGGATGCTGAAATGGGAACCTCCGCACCTAAAACTAACCCCAATGACACCGAGGAGCTGCCTTGGTGCAATATATGCAACGAGGATGCCGTCTTCCGTTGCCTTGGCTGTGATGGTGAACTATTCTGTGCCCAATGTTATCGCGAGTGTCACGACGATGAGGAATATCGTGCCCATGTTAAGGAGAAGTACACGGTTCCTCCAAAATTTAAAGAGAATCATTTCTGAAACACATTCTTTTTTACCGAAGTTTTGTTGAATTTTATTTTCATTTCATTTATGCCTTGTTATTTTATCATCAGTTTTATTGTTGATCCCGAACTAAAATAGAATAGTGTTAAGTAAGTGTACATACTTGTGGAAGTGTACCATAACTGTCAATATTAAAATATGTTTAGCTATACAGTAAATAATTTGATATTGTTATAAAGAAAATGAAGTCTGTCGTCAGGTAAATATAAAAAAGCTTGTATAAAAATAGGACGTCACGAGATAGAAAGAGAGGTATACGATAGAGAACCCTATAGCCATAGAGCCAAGTTCCAATTAAAATAACTAAATACATGGAGAACAATTCCTTTTCTAAACAAATCTGCCAATAAATCTCTTTTGATTAATTTTTTCAAAGAGCATTTAATGTAATATCATAAAGCAGTAAAATGTAAAGAAAAATGGTTTATAAAATATGTCTGTGTGTTGATCGCTTAGATCATAACAAATCAACTTTAACTTATGACTAAATGCATATTTAATTACAAACAACTTGCAGTTTTTAAGCTGCTAACAACTGACAATCAAATATAATAATCTAATCAAAGATAGTAGAGGAAATTGTAAATTAATTGGCAAACATTGACATTAAAAACCATATATTCTGCATTAAGCTATAAACCTATATATATATAAACATACATACATGAGTTTATGTATGCATTAATCTGGTAAATTGGTCAGGTCTATATATATTAATTGGCTTACAAACTAAATTCGATGCTTATTGCACAAAACAGCAACTGGAATTCTCATATACATTTATATAATAGATATCATATTGATGATATATTTAAGGCCCCCCTTTAAACCGATATTCGCATCTTTTCCAGATATTTGGGCACTAAATGCTGTGCCGAGTAACGTTCAAAAGTGAAGAAATCAAAGAATTTGTCACGATGTCGACGAAAGATTTGTGGATTTCGGCACCAGTTATAAAGCATTTTGATAAGCGAATTGGACGTATTATATAGATTTTCCTTGGGATAGATTTCGGGATAGACAAGCTTATTGGGTGCAATTGGATAACAACCACAATAGGTGGCTTCTAACATGGCAACACCGTAGAACTCATGGCCAGCTGTCGAGATGACAATATCGCCAGTTAACAAGGTTTTAATATACTTCTCCCGTGACAAGTGGCCAAAGTTAATCAACTTGGGGCCCAGCTTCTCCTGTATTCCCTCAAAGGCCTCTGGTATAGCCTGATAGCTCTCGCCACATATTGTGACCTTAAAGTCGACTTGTCGTTTGTTCAATTCCATCAACACTTCTACCAGCAATTTGGGATTCTTGTCATGCTCCCAGCGATGTGGCCATATCAAATGCAAGCAGTCCGGTTCCGTATTATCCTCTGTATCCATAATGTGTCGCTTGTTGGGAAATGCATGGAACTTGATGGGAAAATACAATACTTCACATTTCTTTTCGATGCGTTCACGTATATGCTTCAGTTTAAAGTCCGGTTGTATGTTCAGAAAAGGTTGCACATTGTCCAGAAACGACATGCGATTAAAGTTAGAGTTGAAGAGAACTATGTCCGCAGCCAGACTGAGAGAGATTATATTTTTGAAGTGTTTAAAAAAGAAGTTAAGAGATAATACTTACCAGGTAAGAATCTCATTCAAACCGTACTGACAATCCCGCTCTTTTACCTCTCTCACTGGATAAACCAATTGATTTTCATGGAAATAGACAATCTTTCGACAGGTGACGAGATCTGGACGTACACCAATTAACTCGGCCAAGTTAAGAACAGAGCTTGTAATAAGGATTTTGTAATCATGCTCTGGTGGAATTAATTGTGAGAAATACAGAGCTGAGGTTCGAGCACGCCAGTGCCATTTCTTGGCGGGCAGACTAAATATTTCATAGTCAGCCAGATTGAGACCTGACCAATATAAAGACAATTGTAAATATAAGTTGGTAAGCTCTCCAACAGATTTTACTCACATTCAATTAAGGTATCTATTAGTTGCTTATGACTGCCGCCGAAGAACGGCTCAATAATTAATATCTGCGGCCTGGCAGACATCGTACTAAGACTGGAGCTATACGAGAGTTGTGCAATTGATAAAATGCGTTCAGTATAACCTTAACCCTTGGTTAGGCCAACTGCACATGTTTTTACACATTCCATTCGACATGTACGTAAAATACATTAAGTAAGCACTGGGAAATTGTTCATATAAATTACAATCAATTTCAAATTAACATATGAATCTCATTAGTTATAAATGATAATATAAATATTAAATAAGCTGGTCAAGTTGCTTGCCAACCGAGAAAGAGTGTCAAACACAACAACAGTTTCACATGTGTGCAAGCGAGACACAACATAAACAAAGCTGCCAGGGTGAGTTCATTTGCAGCAGCAAGACATCGATGTATCGCACTATCGCTTCGAATATATTTCCCAACAATCGATACGAAAACGATATCGGCAGGGTTGCTTGAGCTTGAAATTGACACTACGCTATCGATAGCATCATTATCTCCGAAAGCGCCTGCAAGGAAAGGTCTGACTTTATTTGTTCATCGTGCGAATAACTTGCGAAAAAATCTGCCAAAATGACCAACGCCTGGAGAGCAGCTGGAATTACGTAAGTTAATAATATGCAATTGATTGTGGCAATCAAAATAATGCACAGCATCGGCATTGTTATGTACGCTGCCTGCAGGCGTTACGTAATTGTGTTGTTTGCTCTGCAATATAACTAACTGCAAAATGCTCAACACATAAAAACAAATGTGCTGCAATCGAATGCTTACTTGTGATAATTGTGTAATTGGGTTTGTTGCAGCTACATCCAATATTCCAACATTGCGGCCCGTGTCCTGCGTGAAGCTCTGCGCACAGAACTCCGTGTGGATGCCGCAAAACGTAACGACAGCCACGTGAAGTTCACACCATGGGCCAACGGCAAGCCAGCACGTAAGTAATCCTTGTGAAATCTGAAAGTGTAGTAGAATCCAGGAATATAGACAACCCAGTCTATATACAAATGCTCCAGCAAATGATCACCGGATTTGAAATTGTATTATATAAATCAGATTTTGGCCAATGGCCTCGCCAGCTGAACTGTCATACAATTCACTCTAAAATGATGATGTCTTTATGTTAATTACAGATCTTAAAGACTAAATTGCCTTAACTAAAAGAATATCAGTTATGTAGCAAGGTGTAAGTTACTGAAATCCTCGAGTTACAATGCATATGCTGAATCCAAATACTAATTAGTCGGCTTTCCAGCTCTCAAAACTCTCCTAATGTTTAATTAATATGATTCCTTTTTCGATTAACAATGTTTTCGATTGATTCCCCTAAAAATTGATTGAACAAAATAAGAAAGCAACTCAGATACTTGTTGCCATTGCAAGCGTTATTTTTTCAATTGTTTTACTAACTGCAAGCTATTTGTTGTTAGCTTACCAATATCTTGAAGTGTTGTTAACTATATTCTTTTTCTCATTTATTTAGCCCGTAAATCGGAAACTGCCTAGATGCTCCCGAATCAACTGGAATTATAATCAGCTGAGATGTTTCCATAATTAAATTATACGAATTAAAAGAATATTAAATATGAAAACAAATTAATAACAAAAGTGTCGACAAAATCCAATTTAAATCCACAATACAAAAGTTATACTTTATATTTACACAGATTTGAAACACAGAAACAAATGGTAACAACACACATAATTTAATCCTAAAGCCAATAGTTATATTTGTCTGGGACAATCACCAATTGATATAATGTCATGTAAGTCAGTGCTATTGTTCATCCTGAGCAATATTATAGAAATGTGGCCAAGTTTGAATCTCCTCAAACAAGCGGCGACCTGGACTCTCCGTGGAATTGCATTGGCAGTGACATATTAGCCGATAATCTGCAGATATATGACCATCTTCGACACCACGTGCCAATAAATTCTTGCACATATTAAGCGCATCAGCAGTGGGCAATTCTCGCATAAAGCATCCAATGAAACCAATGCCCAAGGCTTTTTTATTATAGCCCAAGGTGTGTGCTCCCACAGTTTGCCAGCCTCGGCCTTCGTATGCATTTCCATCGCAGCCGATAAGGAAGTTATATGCAATGTCATTCCAGCCACGACTTTCGATGTGAAAACACTAAAAAAAAGTATAAATTAGCTACATTATTTTAGGTTTAATAAGTATTTTATACGCACCTGAATGTCGCGGATTAGTCGCACATTTATGGCCCTTTTCTCAGAGCTCTCGGTGGCGGTGTGTACTGTGAAAAAGATGCATTAAGTTTGGTGATTACAGGGTCTCTTACAGTCAGGTTCTGTCGACTGTTTGATACTTACATATGACAACATATTTAACTGGCAGCTGTAGCTTTATTGGATCCTCCATGGGCATTTGGGCTAACCACGAGTGACGCGGCACAATGGAACAAAGCTCTTTGGGTATTTTGAATTCTAGAAAAGTTAAAATAATAAATATAATTAAGTGTACAAAGTGTGGTGCTTGTGCTTACTTTGTTTTCTAATGAAAACATCGGCATTGACACGTTCCTCGGACTCATCCAGTTCCTCCTCAACATTATGTGGTTCACCTGGATCTGGTGTATCTGCAGACGAGACTCTTCGTCGCATTCTGTGTTTGTTACGTGGACGTGGAGTTGTTGTGGTCTCTGCAATGATCTGAATGTTGCCATTGATGTTGGTGACATTGCCAATGTGAACATTGGTGGAATTGCTGATGTTCACGTTGCCCACAGTTTGAATACTGTTTATCGAGTTGAGAAGATCGCGCAGTGTGTCTCTTATAATGGAGCCCTTGCTATCGCCTAGTGTATTTATAAATACATAATTAGTTATATATACGTATATAGTATTTCTATACGGAAATCGTTGACTCACCCATTTGTGTACCTAATGCAACTGTGCTGACTTCCTCGCCCGTGTCGTCATCATCGTCATCGTCCTCTTGTTCGGTAAACGTGTGCTCACTGTATTTGTAATCATCCAAACTATCGACCACGGATGATTCTGCAATGGATTCAAGCTCATCCTCTTGTGATTCAAGCCATTCCCGAGTGCGTTCCTGCGCTGACAAGGTTGGCATATTGGACATTTTTTTCGTATGGATTTCTGCGTGTTAATGTTCTTCCTGTGCGCGTGACGTCCACAATTACACTTGTTTATCAATATTTTAATAAGTACTATGTTGCAAATATCATAGAGTATATTTACATACGTATGTATTTGTATTGATTCAAAGTTATTTGATAAGTTTCGACAAAGATAAGATATTCTCTCTCTCCGAGTGGTCAGTGAATTTGGTATGGTGAATGTTTGCAGACAGGATAGTTGGGATTCACATTCATCTGTGAATTACAGCAAATTCTAAAAATAACAATACTTGATCGTTTCACATAATTCACAATATATGTACATACATATGTATACTGTGTAAAAGCAAAACAAAGCGATCGTCATTTATTGCTAGTACGCTGATCACTGTGTGAGCAAAATAGCCAAAATAACATTGTCAACAAATATTTTACGTACAAGAGTTGTGTGTTAACGTGTCACGCGCAGTTAATGATTATCTATTGTCACAAAACTTGATAAAATACCTAATTTAAATATATTGGCTCGATAATCAATAGTCACTGAAAAGCGCCATTTATCGAAATCGGAAAAAGAAGGGATACATACTGTAACATTATTGTAATAGTTTAATTTTTACTCACAACAAAAACAGCTACAATTAATATTACGATGTAAAGTCAATTAATTCTGCATTTTAAATTAATTTCAGTTAATTATGTTGAGCTGCCTACTCTGCTGCTTACGATGAATTCGATGGTTGCTAGCGATAGTTGCGGATGAGCATCGATTGCGTTCGACTGACGTTTTTTGTAAGCTGTTATCGTTATCGTTCTTCCTAGTACCGATGTCATAACCTCGTTGCGGCGACCTACGGCTCTGCAATTTATAATTATTTACATTAAAATTCTTGTATTAAATTTGTAGGCCGGCGAAAATGTTGACGCTGCGACGTGGGAGCAGTTGCGTGCGCGTCTACAAGCAATGTGCCGCCGCTGCTGGCCATTAAAGCAGAGCCCAAGGCTGTGGAAGGTGCTGATTCCGAATACACCGCAGAGCCGGAGTATCCAGTTATTAAGGATACCAGCTTTAAGGGACGGAAGCAGCAGACAGCCGCCGAATGGCACAACGAGATTCGTGAAGTAGCGACCGTTGAGGAGAAAATGATTAAAATAAATATGCCGCGTTATTATGGCTACAAGGTAGTGGATCTCACCGACACCTCAGTGCCTTACAATGCCCTGCCACTGACGCAACACTACACGCGCACTGTGCTGGAGGAATTGCCGCTATTGCAATCTACGGAGTCCAAGCAAGCGAGTATTGACGCAATTGTGAAGACAGCACGTGCGGATGTCATTGAGGCATTGGAATTCGCTCACGATGTCTTCAAGTAAGTAAGTCAAGTGTCAGAAGCATAACTCATTTATTAAACTATTGCAGGAATGAGATAACGCTGCTGGACACGCCACTAGATGCCGTGACACGGGAACGACAACTGACACAAATTATATTGGAGCAAATAAACCGAACTGCCTTGCAAGTGCTTAGTGCGGATTGCGCTCACTTGCAGGATGTCGAGATTGATTACAATCCACGGCACGAGGCCTTTTGGGCAGTCGGTGGTGTGAATCCGCCAAAGAACGTTGTCAAATCGAAAGAGGGTCGAGAATGGCAAAAGGCAGATGCCCACGAGAGTGTTGATCGCATGGTGCAATACACCGGAGAACCTTATCTGGCATTGCGTCACCGACATCAGCTGCCGACATGGAAAACTGTTGAGGAGAGCGAGAACTTGACGCTGGCCAAGCAGGTGCCACGATACAAGCACGATGCACGCACCTTGGGCTACAGCACAAAGTATCAGCATGGCATAAATGTGCCTGGTTATTGGCCCAGCGCCAATGCACCAAACTTTGGACTGCTCTCCTTCCAGTCGCGTGCCCACCTGCAGCTACGTCCCAAGTCCTATGGAGAGCGTGATGAGCAGGATGCCTTGCATGCACTGGCAATACAATCATCTTATGCTTGGCTGCTGGCGCAGGCCAATTACAATGGCTTTAATACCTACAATGAGCTAACCTACCCGCTGAACACCCAGACTGTGATCACTAATGGACGCGAGTGGAGTTTCTACGAGTATCAATTGAATACACTGCTCGTCCATGGATCAAATGTCGACGAGAATCCCCGTGTAAATTTCTGTCGGGGCACAGCACCACAGCCGTTGTATGGCGAAATCTCTCCCGAGGGTAAATGTGTGGACTTCAATGAGGCGACGCTGCGTCAGCTGCTTACACTATACAGCAATGTACCAAGCATTCAACGCACTGCGGACGAACTGCTTCCCTACGTGAGTGGACCTACGCTGCGTCGAGCCGCCGATTATGAAGATGCGGAGCGACGTGAATTCCTTGAGCAGATGTTTAAGCACTTGGCATCGAAGAGACCACGTCACTTGGAACTGCCTGAGATCTACATGTGGGAGAAGCTATACAAGATCGATAACAAAACACGTAGCATGGAGGCGCGTCGTCGCTTCTTTGAGCTTGACATCAATCCATGGCGCCGTACTCTTGATCAGCACGACAAGGAGTATGTGCCGCGTGCGGTGAGGCCGGGTGGACGAAAAATCGCGAGGGTCGCTTCAAGAAAACCTACTACCCATAAACTCTGCTGTTGTCCTTTTAATTTCATTATTTTTAAAGGTATAGAAACTATTAACTAAAACTAAAATAAATTTGTTTTGTTGTACATTTTATTTCCTTGTTCCTGAGCCCTAAAAAACAATTTTGCTGCGTTTATAATAAATTTTTTAAGCGGCGTGCAGCTAAAATTCATAGTTCCGACTCCGAGCCATAGATGGCGCCACTAAAAATTATAGTTCCGTCAACGAACCATGGATGGCGCCACTTCCGAGGGAAGCGTTTTTTAGAAAAATCGATTTTTCTCCGCCATTTGAAGGACTTTTTGATGTCCTTTGTCAGTTGCTAGTACTAATTTAGGCGCATTTTTTGACCTAGGACTAGTCAGGATACGAGCGCGTATAACAAAGTTGCATGATCTCTAAGGAGCTAATTTGGCTGTTTCAAGGACTTTCGTCCTTTTGATTACATATTCTGATGCAGTAGAGTAAGGATAGTCTGGGGTCCAAAGGACATCAAAATCGTCCTTGAAATGAAGGAGATATGGCGGATTTTCTGTTTTAAGACCAAATTTTTCCTCGTAAATTCGCTCTAGCTCGGCCATATCCTTGCGCATTTTGACAGGACATGTGTCGATCGATTCGTAAGGATGAACTCTATCGATTGGCATCAAAATATTTAAGATCCTGCAGGATATGGTCAAGCTATGAGCAAAAAACAAAAAAAAACGTGATGTCCTTTGACGAAAATAAGCTCTAGCTCGGCCATATCCTGCAGGATTTGAAAAGGACATGTCTTTTTGTAATCACCGTTGGCAGGACTATCGATTGGCATTGAAGGATTTCCAGGATCTGCCAAAAAAATTTTCTCAAATTTTTCCAAGGGGGTAGCATGCAAAAATTGGTCAAAAGTCAAAATTTACACCGTATCTCAGCCATTTGAAGGACTATCATGATGTCCTTTGGCCCACAAATAGTCCTTGTTGTACCCAATCAGAATCAGTAACAAAAAGGACGAAAGTCCTTGAAACAGCCAAGTTACAAGGACTTTTTTGTATAGAGAAAATTGGTCATATCTCGGCCATATCCTTGCGTATCCTGGCGAGTCCTGTGTCAAAAAAATTGTTTCAACCAGGGCTATCAGCTGGCCAAAGGACATCCAAATCGTCCTTGTAGTTTCCGAGATATTACGGATTTTCTGTTTTCGTCCTGTTTCTCAGCGACTTAGGACGAAAATTTTACAAGTGTCGGATTCTTAGATGACCCCATAATTTTTTGATGCCAATCGATAGAGTTCGTCCTTGCGAATCGAATGAGACATGTCCTGTCAAAATACGCAAGGATATGGCCGAGCTAGAGCTTATTTTCTTCGAAGGACATCGCATTTTTTTTGGTTTTTTGCTCAAAGCTTGACCATATCCTGCAGGATGTCAAATATTTTGATGACAGTCGATAGAGTTCGTCCTTACGAATCGATCGACACATGTCCTGTCAAAATGCGCAAGGATATGGCCGAGCTAGAGCTTATTTTCGTTGAAAAATTTGGTGTAAAAACAGAAAATTCGCCATATCTCCCTTATTTTAAGGACGATTTTGATGTCCTTTGGTACACACACTGTCCTTGCCCTACCACATCAGAATATGTTATCAAAAGGACGAAAGTCCTTCAAACAGCCAAGTTAGCATGCTTAGAGATCATGCAACTTTTTTATACGCGCTCGTATCCTGACGAGTCCTAGGTCAAAAAATGCGCCATAATTAATACTAACAACTGACGGAAGGATATTAAAAAATTCCTTCAAATGGCGGAGAAAAATCGATTTTTCTAAAAACAATTTTGGTAAGTGGCGCCATCCATGGTTCGCTGCCGGAACTATATTTTGTAGTGGCGCCATCTATGGTTCATTACTGTAAACAAGACATAGTTCCGGTTCTCAACCATAGATGGCGCCACTACAAAATATAGTTCCGGCAGCGAACCATGGATGGCGCCACTTTTACCAAAATCGTTTTTTAGAAAAATCGATTTTTCTCCGCCATTTGCATGATCTCTAAGCATGCTAACTTGGCTGTTTGAAGGACTTTCGTCCTTTTGATAACATATTCTGATGTGGTAGGGCAAGGACAGTGTGTGTACCAAAGGACATCAAAATCGTCCTTAAAATAAGGGAGATATGGCGAATTTTCTGTTTTTACACCAACATTTTGCACGAAAATAAGCTCTAGATCGGCCATATCCTTGAGCATTTTGACAGGACATGTGTCGATCGATTCGTAAGGACGAACTCTATCGATTGGCATCAAAATATTTGACATCCTGCAGGATATGGTCAAGCTTTGAGCAAAAAACCAAAAAAAATGCGATGTCCTTCGAAGAAAATAAGCTCTAGCTCGGCCATATCCTTGCGCATTTTGACAGGACATGTGTCGATCGATTCGTAAGGACGAACTCTATCGACTGTCATCAAAATATTTGACATCCTGCAGGATATGGTCAAGCTTTGAGCAAAAAACCAAAAAAAATGCGATGTCCTTCGAAGAAAATAAGCTCTAGCTCGGCCATATCCTTGCGTATTTTGACAGGACATGTCTCATTCGATTCGCAAGGACGAACTCTATCGATTGGCATCAAAAAATTATGGGGTCATCTAAGAATCCGACACTTGTAAAATTTTCGTCTCAAGTCGCTGAGAAACAGGACGAAAACAGAAAATCCGTAATATCTCGGAAACTACAAGGACGATTTGGATGTCCTTTGGCCAGCTGATAGCCCTGGTTGAAACAATTTTTTTGACACAGGACTCGCCAGGATACGCAAGGATATGGCCGAGATATGACCAATTTTCTCTATACAAAAAAGTCCTTGTAACTTGGCTGTTTCAAGGAATTTCGTCCTTTTTAATACTGTTTCTGATTAAGTACAACAAGGACTATCTGTGGGCCAAAGGACATCTTGATAGTCCTTCAAATGGCTGAGATACGGTGTAAGTTTTGACTTTTGACCAATTTTTGCATGCTACCCCCTTGGAAAAATTTAAGAAAATTTTTTTGGCAGATCCTGGAAATCCTTCAATGCCAATCGATTGTCCTTCCAATGGTGATTACAAAAAGATATTTCCTTTTCAAATCCTGCAGGATATGGCTGAGCTAGAGCTTAAATAAAGCTAAAATATGATGTCCTTTAAGGTTTTTTTGCTCTAGCTCGGCCATATCCTAGCGCATTTTGACAGGACATATGTCGATCGATTCGTAAGGACGAATTCTATCGATTGGCATCAAAATATTTGAGATCCTGCAGGATATGGTCATGCTATGAGCAAAAAACCAATAAATTGCGATGTCCTTCGAAGAAAATAAGCTCTAGGTCGGCCATATCCTTGCGCATTTTGACAGGACATGTCTTGCTAGATTTGTAAGGACGAACTCTATCGATTGGCAGCAAAAAATTATGGGGTCATCTAAGAATCCGACACTTGTAAAATTTCAGTCTCAAGTCGCTGAGAAACAGGACGAAAACAGAAAATCCGTAATATCTCGGAAACTACAAGGACGATTTGGATGTCCTTTGGCCAGCTGATAGTCCTGGATGAAACCATTTTTTTGACATAGGACTCGTCAGGATACACATGTGATATTTATGATATAATGTTGTTTTTAAAGCTAAATTTATGCTGTCTTTCCAAGATAGTTTTGGCTTCTTCTTCTGCTGCTGCTCCAAATTCTTAGCTGCAGCATCCGCTTCCGGCTCGGACTGATAGTTTTCACAGACTTTAACAGCTTGCGTCAGAAAACTGCATTACAAAAAAGATATTTCTAATTATAAACGTTTCAAATTTTTCATTTACATATTTAACGACAAATTACTAATAAATTAATTAAATTTCACAAATAGTATGGCTTACACTTTACCTACAAAGAGGTTTATTTGAAGGTTAATACTAGTGCCATTTCCTTCTGTTCCATGTTCCGCAATCCACATTTGTATTCGTTTCCAAATTCTAGATTTCCGAACAAGAAAATCAACAATATTCCGGCCCAGTTAAAAGACAATTTGGTTTATGTTAAATTCCTTATGGATTTGCATTCTTTAATATCCGTTTTATTCTTCTGGTTTTTTTTATTGTTTAAAACATTTTATTTAATTGCATATTGTATCGTTTCTTGCGTTTTATTTACTAAGTTAACATGTTTTTGCCGTTGAGTAGTTGTTGGCATTTTAAATTGTTTAGATTTTTCTTTTGTTCTTTTTTAATTGTTTGTTTTTTTGTTTTTTATATTTTATATTCTTTGCATTTCATTAGTTTTTTTCATTTATTAATGCTTGAATGTACGTGTATGTATGTAAGTAAATTTATTTTGTTTGTTTGTTTGTTTTTTTTCAGTTTTTTGCTTTGTTTTAAATGTGTTTGTTAAGTTTTTTCCATTTCTAAAACAATTTATTTGGTAACTGTTTAATTTAATTTGTTTGCGTTTTTTAAATTTGGATTTAATTGTTTTGTTTTTTTATTATACAACCATATGCTTGTTTGTTGTTGTTGTTGTTGTTGCTGCTGTTGTTGTTCATGGTATCGAATAATGAATGTTGCGGACACACACAACAATCGAATACTACAATTTGAGGCATTGTTTGTTGTAACGATTTATTGTCCTAGACCAAATGAAGTGTCCATAGATCCCTGTTCCCAATTACGATCCACAATACTATATTGTATTTGTTTTTCAAAAGTGTGAACTTTCAAGTGGAAAGCGTTATTGGAAATAGTTCTTACTATATGAATTTTCGTAGAGGTCATCAACATGAAGATGAATGTCTTAGGAAGTTATGATACTTGGGCTGCAATTCCTGTCCGATTTCTTTTGACTTACAGCATAAAATGAATTATAGTTCTAAACTATTCCTTTGACTGTTGCAATTGCTATAACGTTTTCAAAGGGAATTTTTAAAGCAGGGAAAGATTGATAACTTTTTAATGATCTATCAAACTGCATTTTTATTCGTCAGCTATTGTCGATGAATTAATCGAGTGTGTGTGTGTGTTCTCACAAACTATAGAAACTGGCCTCGCTGTAGTGTTGTGTATGTGTGAGTTGTATATATCTATATATGTATATTTGTATTATAAGTAGTTCTACCCTTTCGAATTTTAAGTCACGCACTCAATTTGCAGCATTTTGCCTAATCACTATATTAGATTTAAGTGTTTATAGATGTACTTACTACATGCTATAATTAAAATTACTTTCTTTTGGCTTTTCATATTTTTTTGTTTTGTTTTGTATTTGTTTTTGTTTTTTCTCTTTCAAGTATATTTTATATATGTATGTATATTTATTGTTTTTCCATTTAGCACTTAATTGCAACACAGCTAATAAATATGTTTGTGTACTTCAAGATTTATTTCTTCTTTTTGGGTTTTTCTTTATTTCTTTAGCATTTAATCTGTTGAAGTTGTCTTAGAAACTAAGCCTAACTTAAGTACGATTAGTTCCTAACTCATCACGAACAAGAACACACTATACTTAGTAGAGTATCTGTGTGTCTGCCTGTCTCTCTGTGTCTGTGTCTATGTGTGTGTTTGTGTGTGTGTGTATCTTAAGTATTTAGTTTAGATATTTGCTTTACACCAACATCACTTGCAATGTTTATCGTTTATTTCAACTCCATTCCGAATATCAATTTCGCTTGAATCCAATTCATTTTTACAGTATTCTTTGGCACTTGAAATTTTCATCTGTGGTTTAACAGCGAAAGTGAAATTCGGAACAGCATCGTATTTGTTATTTCTTATTGTTAGTTTAGTTTTAGTTTTCTATTTATTTTGTATCATTTTGGGAGTAATATGAATTTAAGACCTCCTTTTTATAGATAGATTATAGATAGAGAAAGATAGAGAAACATTTGGGAGAGATAGAGAGAGAAAGTCCAAATCATTATATCTTATGCTTAAATTTTGTTATCCAAAGAAACCATTTGAAAAACGAAACCTTAACTCAATTGAAACTATAAAAGAACTAAACGACCTCGAGAAACTTTTGTAGAATTCTGGCTATAACTGAAAAGGTAGTATATCGTATCCTTACTCTAATCTGTTGCTGAGGTCGCAATCTATACTTATCAATTGAAGTACTTGAAGAATATCCAATTGATTTAGTTTATTTAGTTTTAGTTAGATATGTGTAGGAATGAAGCTAAGCCTGTTCTATGGCATTTAGTACAAACTCGATTGAATTAGGTTCTTATTGTTTGTTTGTTGCTCGCTTGATTGCCAATCCTATATAGTATGTATATAGTAGTACTTATAGGGATAGGTACTCGTATTAGAACGCCTGTGCCATATTTTGGATTAGTCTTTAAAGGTCTCTAAACTAAAGCAAGTTTTTAATCTCTTCTGTCATTTGATATAAGACTTGTGTGTTATCATTTTCATAGATTTTCTCTTTTCACTTTTTTGTTTTTTGGAAACCGAATAAAGTTGAGGTTCTCATTGAGTTCATTGAGTAAGCCAATCTATATATTTTGTTAAATAGTTTATACTTTTCTGTGCAAATTTGTGCCATGTGTGGAGTGTGTCGAAACTCCGGGCATCATTATTTCAATTCGTTAAACCATTCTAAAGGGACACAAAAGATTGACAAAAATGAAAATCATATCAAAATCTAAGTATTTTCATAACCTTTTTTTCCTATTGTCAAAATGATATTCATATATAAATATTTATATAAGTTATATTATTATTGATTTGGCGATTGTCTATACATACTTGTATAAGATGAAAGTTACTTGGAAGATAGCTTCAAAAACAGAGACGAGACGCATGAGAAGCATGAATATTGAGAGTTTGATTGATCGATTGATTTGAATGATTTGAGATCTCGAAATACTCAAGAATTTGCATTTATTCGAATGAGTGACTTTGGAGCAAAAGAAACACGAACAAGAGCATTCATTAATAATTGAAACGATTCGAATAATTCAAATGATTTGAAATGACTTGTGAAAATAGCAAATGGTTTTATTAATTGTTTATTGATATTTTAATAATAAATGACTAAAGATTAAACTAAAGATTTTGTTAATATTTTGAATGACAATTGGTTGTTGTTGTTGTTGTTGCTGTTTGCTGCTAATTCTCTTGTTGCTGAATACTTTCTGTGTGTATGAAACCATTTGCATTATTAATACATACATACATACATATATTTACTAAAAAAACGTTTATCAAAAAAGTGTTCTTCTTGTTGTTGTTGTTGTTGGTGTTGTTTTGCTTTTGCTTATTCTTGTTCTTCTGCTTTTTATTTGCATTTATATAAATTTAATGAACTTATCTCAATCTCAAATAAACAAATTGTACAACAAAAGTGTTTTATTTGCTTTTCTTTTTTGTTTTCATTTTTATTTACTTATTTTTTTTGGCAATGCTACGAGGAAAAAATTACCCTTTAGTGTTGTTGTTGTTGTTATTGATACACTGGCTTCACCGTTATGATTTCATATTCAGTTTGAACTCTATTTGCATCTTTCATTTTTTATTATCTTTTTATTTTATTTTAAAATTGCTTTTGGTAGTAAATTCGCGTTCAGCTTTAATTGGCTTTATCTTTAAGTATTCAAGCAGAAATTTAGTCAAGTTTTTTTGTGTTTATTTAAGTTCTTTAATTTAATTAAATGTTTGTTTAATTTAATTTAAATGTAATTTTAAATTTTAGTTTAAGTTTTTTATTCATTTGGTTTTTATTTAGTGTGCAAACTTTAAGCATTTAAAATGTTGTTTAGTAAGTATTTATGATTAGAGACATAGTTCAAGTTAGCCGCCGCGCACTGAAGTGCTTGCCTGCCAGCCAGCCTGTTGGTCTTAAAAACTTGCGCCGAAGTGTAGCACAAGGCAGATAATAAACGGTGTAGAAAGTCGCCAAATTTATTGGGAAAGTAATTAAAGCTGACAATAAATATGTAAGATCGGAATAAATGATATTTGTGACAATCAAGTTGCAAAGTAATTAGAATTATTTCAGTTATTGAGTTGTAAAATCATTAAACAGTTCTTGAAATACTTTAACACAGCAATAAAGTTTAGTAGTAATAATACTTTATATGAAAATAATTAATATGTAGTTAACGAAGAATATTTCAGAGAAAATTTTCAGTTTTTTAAGCTGAAAATTGTTTGGTTAATTGAAATTACACAATTAATTGTAGCTGGAATGAAAATAATAACATTTTCTTTTGAAAAGGATTCAAGTAACAGAATTCTGTTAAAATTACAGCTCTGTTAACACTGGCATTAACATAATTGGGCTGTTCGTAACAGGCAGCATTTATAAAGATGCGCTTTTATAGCAACAAGCTTTTCGACCATGTTGTAAGTCTGCTTGCGTTGCTTTTCTGCCAATTGGCTGAGCAAGTTTTCGACCAACAAGCAAATGTTTATGGCTGCTATGTGTGCATGTGTGTGTTTGTGTGAGTGTTTGGTGTTTGTCTCGAACTTGAGCAGAGCTTTATGTGCAATCGCTAGACGACGCTAAAAGCTCCGCTGTGAGGCTAACAGACGGCTAACAGTTTTTGGATATATTCGTTAAGTTTTTCTTTTAAATATTTGATTGTTTTTTTATTTTGTTTTTGTTTTGTATTAATTAAATCAGTTTACTTTTGAAACGACTTAGTTAAAGTTCTCATGCAATTAGTTAATTAAGTTTATTTTAGCTTTTAGTTGGTTTTTTTATTTTTAAACTAGGTTTTAATTCTTTGTTTAACGTTGCGTTTAATGTTTGATCGGTTTAAATATAGTAAGTAATTTATTTATTTGTTTTGTGTTCTTGTTTTAAAGATTTTAAGATTAAGGAAGACCTTTTGCTCTTGTGCATAGCCCTTAGCAGCATGTTTTTTTTATTCTTATTCTTTTGTTGGTGTTTGGTTTTTGCAGCTGATTTGTATTGTATATATATATGTGTGTATATATTGCTGACTTTTGCATGTAATTGGCTGCCTAATTGATATACATACACATGATTATACATACATATAAAGTTGTATATGTATATGTGCATCTTTTATGTTTGCTTTCACTATAAAAATACAGTTATTATTGTAGCTTACGTGGCTAAAAAAAAACAAATACGGATTTATCAAGTTTGATTTGCCGATCTAATCTATATATGTATATGTATATATATATATATATATATAGTATATATCGTTTATATAGCTAATACTTAGTACTTGGTTATAAGAAGCATGTCAATGTGACACAAGAAATGATAATTCGTTTACAGCGTAATTGTTTTCAAGGATCTGAGTGATGTATTTGGGTATTGGGCGTATGTATGTTATGTATGCTAGGGGAATTCCCTGTTTTCATGTGTTGTAAGCCTTATATGCAAAGCAAAATACATACAAATTGTCTATTATGTGTTTCCCGTTAAGCCAAAAACAAAACTGAAATCAAAATGGCAAGAACCGTATGTTTGTTTGTTTGTTTGTTTTTTAACTTATTCATTTTGTTTAGTTATTAATTTATAGTTTTTTGTTTTGTTTTGTTTTGTTTTGTTTATGTTTTGTAGTATGTCTGTACTTTGAATACATTTGCTGTTGTTTTACGCTACGCACGAATTTGCTGTTAACTTTTTGCTGTTCTTTGTTTTGAAATTTTTCGTTTAAAAATTTTATTAATGTCTATATTTTTTGTTTTTTCTTTTTGTTTTATCCATATGTATGTATATATAATATTATGTGTATGTAGCTTAATTAATTGTCATATGTATATGTATATTTGACTAACCTTTCGCTCTAATGCTTTATCTAACACTTATGTCTAAATACTGTAATTATTATTATTATAAATTATTATTTTTACTTTCTTGAATATCTTTTTTTTTTTGTTTTTTTTTTCTGGGTTTTTCTTCAAGTTTTGGGTTTTTGTTTTTTGTTTTTATAAGCATTACTTAGATTTCCATTTTGCAAATTTCATTTCCATTTTGTTTCAGTTTTATTCCGCTACTTTCCGTTTATATATATTTCTGACTCGGATATATGTATATATATATAATAGTTATTTAAAAATAGTTAACTTTATACTTTGTTTTCGACTTCTAGACTCATTTGCTTACATCGCTTTGATCTTTCACCTGCTGCTTCCTAGCATACATCAATCTCCTCTCGTTCTTCTACTTCTACTGCTTCTTCTTCTTCTACTACTTAGCTGTTTCATTTCCATTACATTTCGTTTCATTTCCATTTGTCTTGGTTTTATTTTGTTTTTGGCCATGTTGTTTGCTGTATTCAGTATTCAGTATTCAGTTGTTCAGTTGTATTTAGTAATTGTAACATAATATCAACAATTTCGAATCGAATCGAATCGAATTGAATCGTTTTGTATTCTGTTTTCAAAACTGTGTTTTTGTTTCTGTCATATTCTGTCTTTTTTTGTTTTTTATTTTTTGTTTTTTTTTGTTTCCTTTGCATTATTCTTTGTATTTCAATTTAAGGAATGCGGTGCAAGTTGTGCTTGGGAATTTCAAATAAATTAGTACAAAACACATACTTTTAGTGCTGTTCCAAGTTGCGATTTCGTCAAAATTTCACCTGCAATCTAAGCATCCTCTTTGGCTTTGCTTTCGTTGAGCTTGTGACGAAAGTGTAACTCAGAACAGTCATGTACATATGTTACAAGCTAGGCTCTAACTAACTATATATCGAATTGCTTGAGAGATATACATAAACAGTTTTTTGCGTAATGTGCAACTTTGTTAATGATAAAACGACAACTACAGTCGAACTGCACTATAAAGAACATGAAATTGAAGCACTTTCGTCTCAACGTTTTACAAGCGAATTCAGAACTGGGAATCATTCCAAAAGAGTACAGTTTGACTGTAAATGTTAGTATATTCTTTTGTGCTTGTAATTTTCGGTTAAAATCAAACTAAAATTATAGAAAAAAATAACGAGTATGTATTGACTGTGCATGTGGGTGTCAGTGTATATGTGTGTGTGTGAGTGTACATATGCCATTGTGTGTGTGAGAGTGTGTATCGGTTCACGTTGAATTTGAAATTTATTGTGACTGGTTTACGTTTTGTTCATACATTTTTCTATCACAGCAACATATTTGTATACACTATTTTACATACTAAAAATGAAAATAATACCAACAAAAATCGTATGTAAGTAATGAAAAATACTAGACTGAAAAGAAATGAACTATTTTACAATAATTGAAAAATGAAAATTATTACGCCAGAGTTGGAGTTGAAAGTTAAGAACAAATTAAAAACAAACTGTCGTACAATTCGTTGAAGATTTTTCATCATGTTTATTGAAGAAAGTAAAATTTATAAAGTTCAATTTGTTTTTACGTAGATATTTGGAGAATTTGTACAAAAGAAGTTTGAAATTGAAAAGCATTTACTTGTTTATGTATTCTTTACATTGATTTCTCATTGTTTGTTGTTGAAACATTTCTTTCTTTTTTTTTTGACTTTTTGTGTGACTTTCATTTCGATGAGTATTTTACAAAAGTAGAAACAATATTTTGTACGACTTGAGTCAACTGAAGGATTGCGTAGATCGTTGAGAGCTGAAGCTGAAGCTGAAGCTGTGTGAAGCATTTATGGGAACTATAGAGCAGAAAGTTTTGTTTGAAAGAGTTTGTTTCACTTTCCATAGAACACAACACAATTTTGTGGTTAAAAACTGTAATAATTTTGAGGGATACTTACAATGAAATGTGGCGCCGAAAACAACACCGCCAACGTGGCTATAATGGTGAAAAGCGTGAAAATTATAAGGCACAAGCGATCCACGACCATTGCCGCAAATTTCCAGTCTCGCGTTATATCGCCTGTCTCATCCTCTTTTTTCAGCTGAAAATAAAACGATTTCCCATTCAATTTTAAAGTCAAAAAATCGTTTAATAACAGCAAAAAATAATATGATCTTCTTAGTTAAATAGATATAGAAATAGATATTCGTAAGAAATTGTGTTTTAATGATTTAAAGTGTACAATTATATTCAATAACTTTTGGAATCTGTAAGTATTTTTAATCGGTTGTTAAGGTTAACAGAAATTAACATAAAAATAAACTAAAATGTTGAACAATTTTTAATGTTATTTTTCCTCATTCGTATATATAAAAAAACGTGATAAAAGGTAGATTCTAGCTGTTAGCTAGTGTAATCATACCAATCAATCAATTTATTTATTTGTTAATAACTGATTCGTTTACTCACCTGATCGGTTATCCAGCGCAACTCCTTGAGTATCAGCGCCAGTTCGTATTCTGCCGAGGATCCAAGACAGGTGTGGGAAATGGCCTCGTGCATTCGGGCATCGGCAACGGCGGCAACAGGTCCTACAGGACCCACAGGACCCACACTGCCATCGTCTCCTTGCCTGTGAGAAGAGCTCATTAAATGTATCAATCAATCGTAGAATCACTCAATCAATCGGTCAATCGTGTATACATAAGTATTTGTTATTTGTTTTCTCTATTCAATTCTATGCTAAACTTATTTGCCCCAAAATACACAATAACACAACATATTCATGTTGACTTGGCAAACACTTGAGACACTGATGACAGACTTGATATTCTTTTTCTTTTTCTTTGCTTTTGCCGCTTTTCCTCTTTCCCTTTTCCTCTATGCTCTTTTCTCATACACTTCCACTTTCACTTTCATTTCCATATCCATTTCCATACAATTTGATGAGTTTTCTTTGACACTTTATGAGACTGCATTATGTGCTCTATTTTTATATTATGCGAGTTGCTTTTATGGCCCATGTTTTTATAGATTTATATATCAAATATTTATAAAAATATCCTTTCATTGGAGTAATTCTAACATTTTATAAATGTTAATTAAAATATAAGCTGACTTTGCTTTTTGTTGTTTGCGAAGTAAATAAAATGTAGACTTCTGGCAATAACATCTAGTTAATTATCTCCCACATATTTCTATATATTTGAGTACTTACTAGCTGGCTTTGTTAAATATAGAATTTTAGATAATGCTTCATCTTTTCTGCTCGTTTTTATACATCTATTTATACAATTACTTACTAATTGCGGTTTACGATCAATTTCTTACTAGTTTTCCCACATTTCCAATTGAATTTTGAATTTATAGTGCAATATTTAATTCAGACAGTTGAATGTGTAATATTTACAAATGCAATTGAGGAAATTGAAGCGAGCTTATTTTACAAATACATAATTACAGGTATATGCATACAAGGGGTTCTTCAAACTGAATTCTTTTAGAGTTTGAAATATTCGATAAATTCTCTACTTGAGTATGAAAACTATAAAATTCTAAACACTCATTAAAATGGGAAAACATGAGTAAAGTCTTCAGGCATCTTATTCCGTATTATTTAACTATTTACTTAAGATAAGAAGAAATTTCAGGAATAATCCAATCGCAGCCCAAATCGCTTAAGAAATCATATAAAAATGGAGAAAGTTGCATAAAGCGTGACAAGCTTAAAATGTTCGTTCAGGAAACCGAGTGCTACTTATCGCTATACTATATACTATACGTATACTATAATATTATATTAAATTATCGGCTAATTTCGAGCTCGATAAGTTGCCCAACAGTCTGTGTTTGCCGCGACGTGGCGAACGTATGTGAACTCAGCTGAGAAACGTGACTCTTCCACAGTTCTCGGTTCTAGGTTCTCGGTTCTCACTGAGAACATCTCAGCTCTCAGTTCGCTCGCCTCTCTAAGGGTTTTCTATTACGATTGTATTTCTATGTATTTTTCAGCTTGTCACTAAATGCGTGTCCTTGCCACTTGCCACATGCCACTATTTTCTATGGCATTGGCTTGCCTCTAGTTTGTATTTTTCTCTGTTTTTTTTTTGTTTTTTGTTTTGTTTGTTTGTCTCTTTTGTTGTTGTGGTACACACGCACGCACACACACACACACACACTCACACACGCACACTCACATCTTGTCATTGTCATTGTCATTGACTGTCATTCGAGGCATTGCTGAATGAGGATGCGGATGCGGATGAGGATGAGGATGCGGATGAGCGTGCGGATGCGTATGAGGATGTGCCTTGTTGAACTTGTTGTTGTTCTTCTTGTTGTTGTTCTTCTTGTTGTTGTTGTTGTTGTTGTCGTTGTTCTTTTTCTCCTTTTTCAACCAAGTTCTTTTTTCCACTCTTACTCACTGTCTTCTTCTCACTAATGCTGTCATTTTCGTTGTTGTTGATATTGATATTGTCGTCAAATCGTTTAAAGTATTTTTTTTTCTATTTTCTAGTTTGTCCAGTTTTCTTCCTTTTTTTTTCTTTGCGCTCCTCTCATTTTTTTCTGCTTCTCACATTTCATGCAAGCAGTGAAATTAAATTGGCAAACATTTAAAAGTTTTCTGTGGTACCACTGTGCAGCGTAGACGATGCGTATGCGTAACTTCTCTTCACAATTTCTGAACTAACTTTTCTAACTTTTTGCCTGTACAATTGTGATTGATTTCAAAACGGAATCGTTCAATTGGACTTTAGGAATGTTGATTTAGAAATTTCCACTTTTATCATACTTCAAAGTACAGTGAAAACTGACTAATGCGTATGCGCTATGGGTAAGTTTTCTAGAGGCATTGATGGGATAAGAGAACAGTTTGATCTGGGTTGAAATATGGTAGACTGACAAATAGACAGAGTGACATTTAATAGACTGTTCGTGTGTTGAGGCTTCACTGTATGTATGTTTGCACATGCATTTCAACTTTGACGGCAAAGTTTTGTATATTTGCCATCTATTGATGGGCCATTGTGAAAGGTGGCAATTCCAGTCCATTTGCTAGATTTTAAAAGGTGGCAATGCTGCCAATTTTTCACATGTCAAATTTTTATCGTGTGGATTATTTGTTTATTGAACGGTGTTATAAAAGGTGCCACATATATATTTTTAAGTGCATGTTAATCTGAACATGAACATAAAGAAGGGTGCAAATCTAAAGAGAATAATATAGGGGAGTATTGGGAAACTTGAGACCACCTCCCATAACTATTGATAAAAGGTGGCTGTTAAAATTAACATGAATTTGAAAAAGGTGTCTTAGCCTAATTAATAGGAGCGAGATATTCAACAGGGATTAAGAGTAGCTGTGTATCAGAAAGGGAAAGACAACTATTAATTAAGAGTAACATGAACACGAGAAAGCGTATATAAGTAATTCTTAGACATGTATTTTAG
Organism: Drosophila putrida; assembly: GCA_037043535.1. NCBI lineage: Eukaryota > Metazoa > Arthropoda > Insecta > Diptera > Drosophilidae > Drosophila > Drosophila putrida. Next base: position 1,597,081 of record JBAMBI010000016.1, read on the forward strand.
CGAAGGTTACTTAGTGGGGATAAATTCTTACAGAAAACGTTATATGTAGATCAATATCAACCAACCTTCATTGAAGCTATATACATTTTTTTTAATGATGTATTTATTTTTGTACTACATATAGGGGAACTTACCTGAACATTGTCCGATAGTATGTAGGCTGATGGGGCAATGTGGCGCTGGCACAGCGATGATTGCAACGAAAGTCATCATCAATGTCGAGTACATTGGCGAGCAACGATTTAGAAGATCTGCAGAAATGTTAAATATTAATTAATAAAGAGATTTCAAATATTAGTGAGACTATCGACAATACTATCGTTGAATAGAAAGTAGCGTTAAATATGTGTAAAAAAGAAAAACATTTGATGAAACTAAATCAAACTATAAGCTACAAATAGAAACGATATATCTAAGGATGCTATCGATTCAAGCGATAGTACCACCGATAGTATTTTTTGTAGTTTTCTTTTTTTTTTTTATAATTCAATGCTTGTCTTGCTTGTCTGACAATGAGAGCGAAGAAGAGTAGAGTTGAGTATTGAGTTTGGTTACCTTTCCTTGAGCTCAACGTTTTGGATCTGTTGTTTTTTGTCGCCTGCACTCGATGAGCCCGACGACGAGGGCGGCGGCGGGCATTCGTAGCCAACCTGTCCGGGTCTTTGCATGCGCAATATGCAAGGTAACCAATAAAGGAATATTACTCTTATCTGTGTGTGCGAGTTCGACAGAGAGACGGAGGTGTGTTGGGTAATGCGGTTAAAAATAATAGCAATAAGTATATTTTTGGTATTTTTTTTTTTTAGTTTTATGTATAGATATGAAGTTTTATTTAATTTAATTTTTTTTAGTATTTTTAGGTATATATTTTTGGTAATATTTCGGTATATAGTTAGTTTTTTAAGCAGTTCATGTTTACGTTGGGTTTTTAAGTTCAATATGTGTGTTCATAACGTCATTATTGATGTTGTTTGTAGTTGTTGTAGTAATAGTTGTTGTTGTTGTTGTTGGTGTTGTTGTTGTTGTAACGACACACGATTAACACAAAGAATGGTTTTTTATTTTGTTCAAGTCCAATTTGCAATTTAAGAATTTGTTTTATTTATAAGAAAGTTTATTTTAAAGTTGGGGGAATTTTAAGCATTTTGTTTTTTGTTTAATTAATTTTTATTAAGTTTTGTTAACACATTGTGGTATATGTATATGAGTGTGTTGTGTGTTAGAGTAGGATAGCAACAGCACGCGCGAATTGTTGTTGATGTTGTTTGTAGTACGAAGATAGTTGGTTAGTTATATAGATAGTTAGTTAGTTAGTTAGTTGGTTAGTTACAGGGAGTGAAAAAAGATAGTTGAAGAGGCGTTTGAGTTGAGTTGTTATATATATATTTTTTTAAGCGTTGAGAGTTTGCCAGTTAACGTAGTAATAGTAGTAGTAGTTGTTGTTTTAGTTGTTGTTTAAGTTGTAGTTGTTGTTGTTGTTGTTGTTGTAGTAGTTGTAGTTGTTGTTGTTGGCCAGAGTTTTTGTTAGAGAAATAAAAGTTTTTGGTGTGATTATTGTGCTTTCATTTGGTTTTCATAGTTTGTAATGCAAGTTTTAAGGTACAAAAATACAGATACTTATAAGGCAATTAAGTTAAGGTTAAAGTTAAAGTTAAGATTAAAGTTATGGTTAAAAGCAAGTCATCAATGGTACTAAATATGTACTAACTAAAAGTGGCAAATTTGTTTTAAGTTAAAAACACAGACACATTGCGTTCATTTCTGTTTTGAAAATACATATGTAAAATGTTTACAAGTATAAATTTAATATGTATTATTTATTTAATATTTAATTTTAAGCATTTTTCGTTTAAGTTCAACTTTTAATACCTGCTCAAAATTATAAACATAATTCGAATTTTGATATTGGGCAGGGAAATTCTGTCAAGTCGGCGTCGAACTTGTTCATGATTGATGACTGATTGATGTATGTTTCTAAATATCAAATCCCAAATTCCAAATTGATTAATACGAATTTGAGATATTTAATTGCCCAAAGACTGTTATCAACAATCGAAAAGCATGTGAGAGTATGTACACGATGTTTGCTCGTGATTAGAGATGTGCGTGGCAGCTGAAAACTATCGAACTTATAAAAATCGCTAAATTCTTTTTTGTTCAAAGTTGAAACTTAAGTTAAGATATAACTAAAAAATAAAAGCACGTAGTATTTTGAGTAGTTAAGTTTGAAGGAGTAAAAAAAGTAACTAATATATATAAATTAAACTTGGATTTACTTTCATCTGCCTCACACATCTCTAACTAGTTTCGTTAACAGAAGATGTTTTCAAGTCTTGATGGGAATTACCAATAGAAAAAAGCTAGCTATACAATAATAAAGTTAATTTTGTTCGATCCTCTTTTCGTTTATTCTTCATCTTTTTTGTTTTTTTGTTTTTTTTGTTATTGATGTCTTGCAAAATGTTTTGGCATGCAGCATAGTGTAAAAAGAGAGTATACGGTAATTGTCAAATGCAAACGAGGAAGTTGCTGAGTAATTTGTTTTTGTAATTTGTGTATGAGAGTGTACAAGTATTTGAAAAGAGTATTTTGGGTCTAAAGGTTTAGCTCTATACATAGATGTAAGATGTATAGTATATATTTGGTATTAAATACATATAAGAATGTTGAATTAATTGGTTATAAGTTTTTCTTTCTTTTTTTGGGTATGTACAATGTGAGGAATTCCCTTTTCTGTATTCAAAAGGCGAATGCGTGTGGTTTTTGAGGGTGTTGATTGTTGATTGTTGTTGTTGTTATTTTTTTGGGTGTTTGGGTGTTTGGTTGTTTTTGTTGGTATTGGTATTTCAAATATTCGATTGAAATGTTCGTTTCGTTCATATTTATATGTTTTTTTTTTTGGACAAAACAAAAGCAATCGATAACGTATCGGTATCTCTCAGAACGCTCAAAAAACCGAAAAATAATAATGTTAGTAGAAGAATGTGGAACGAAAGTTGAACTCAAAATAGAGAGGTGGAATAGTAATAGTAATTTTTATTTTTTTGTATATTTTTTTTTGGTATTTTTTATGTAAAGTAAGTAAGTAAGTAAGTAAGTAGTTAGCAAGTAAGTTAGTTAAATTTTTAGTAAGTTTGAATATAAATATTACCCATTCACTCATTTCATGCGTATCTGGATTTCTATGATGATAATTGAGGATAAGTATGGTTGACACAACTGATGAGGCCACCATAAACATAATGCAATTGAAATAAGTTCCTAGAAGGACACAAAAATGACACAAAAACATTGTGGTAATAATATTCATCGATTTCCATTCGATTTCCATATATCGAACTCGCATTTCGCTTTTCGATTCAATTCTAATCTAGTTTTCTTTTTTTTGTATTTTTTTTGTGTTTATTATAATGTGTATAATATAAACCTCGAAGACTCCTGGATTTCCTTAGTACATTTATAAATATATATATATATTGTTGTTCTCCTTGTTGTATTTTGTATTCTTTTTTTCTTAAGTTTGTGTGTGTATGTGTGTGTGTGTGTGTTTTGTATGCTTTTGTTGTTGTTGTTTTGTTTTAGTTCAAAAAAGAGACTTTATACACATTTTGTTGAATCAGATTTTTCTGATCTTATTTACAAAATTCATATTGAAATTTGGAAAAAATATATATCTTTTGTTTATTTGTTTTCAGTGTATTCTTGTTGTTGTTGTTATTAGCTTACTAAAGTTTAAAGTTAGAGAAAAAGTTCAAAAGCAGTATATTGATAAAAGAAGTATAGTTAATAAATATATAAACATTGTATATATATCATTATTATTTTTTTAAAGATTTGATTTGTAATAGCTTCAGTGAGAAAATTTATTTATATTACAGGTGTTTTTTATTTTAATTTTTTTTTTGCCTCGCCAAAAATATTCAACAGACAAAGAGAGATAGAGACAGGAAGACAAAGAGTGAGACACCGACAGCGACAAAGAGAGACAGAGACAGTGTGAGACAGAGACATAATAGACAAAGAGAGAGAGAGAGAGAGGGGGAGAGAGAGCGTGACAAACTTGTGGCCCAATTCAAAGTGTCCTTAGAGTTAGGACCATATATTTTTTATTTTTTTTGAAATGAACCGCGCGTTTATCTTGACGCCTTTTCTTTTAAAATACTTTCATTTTTTGTTCTTTTTTTACAAAATTTTCCTTTTTATTTTGTGACTAATTGTTGTTCCTTTTTGTTGTTGTTCTTTTGTTTTGTTTTGTTTTGTTGCCCTGTTCTTTTGATTCTTCTGATTTCAAGGTTTCGTTTTAATCTTATTTTTTTGTCTTTTTGTGCACAACCAATTATCCGCAATCATCATTTTTGTTTAAAAATCGAGATCTGATTCGGTTCTTCGAAATTGTTGAGCTGTAAAATTGTTGATGATAGACATGGGTCTTGGGCAAAAAGGTGTTGGTTAACTACGGTTTTTGTTGTACTTGTGGTTAGTTTGGTTGTTTGCTGGTTATGGTTATTGTTGTTGTTGCTGTTGTTGTTGTTGTTCTTGTTGCTGTTGTGGTTGTGGCTGTTGTTGTTGGTATTGTTGTTGTTCTTGTGGTTGCTGTTTGTGGTTAGTAATTTAGTTAAATGGCAATTAAATAGGAATGGATCTTGTTGTAGGTATTTGAGTGCGGTTCATTTTTATTTCTTTTGGTTCGTTTTGTATTTTGTATTTTTTGAAATTGAATTCGTTTTATTTAAAGTCTATTTAATTGCATTTATTTAGTTTATGCACAGTGAAAAATGTGTGTGAAAAAAATTATTTACAATAAATATAGTATACATACATATTTACAAAAACTCAACAGATTGTAAAATAAAATAAATTTGCAACTTTTTCACTGTGCATCTCAAGTTTAAATAAGTTGCTTTTAAAGCATTTACATTTTCCAGTTTAAAGTTATTGTTATTTTTTTGGGTATTGTTGTTGTTGTTGTTGTTGATTCTGGGGCACATACACTCCACTACATAATTGTTGGCTTAAAGGCGCTCTAAGCATATGATTATTATAATGTATATGTAGGACAGTGTAGAGCAACTAGTCGCATATGCATATAAGTATATTTATTATTAAGATTTAGCTTTTTTTATTTTTGGTTTTTGGTTTTTGGGGAATATTACCTTTTAAAAAAAAACACAGTTTATGGGCAGTTTATCACATACATACATACATACATACGGACGACGTACGTTTCTACTATACACATATATACACATACGTGTGCGTATGCATATGAATATAAGTATGTATGCTAAGAATAAAAAAAAACAAAAAAAAAACAAATTCTGTATATGGTGTATGTTTTTTATATACAAGTGTTACAGCTAGAGTATCTGTGTGAATGTGTGTGTGAATGTGTGTCTATGATACAATGGTATTGTGTGTGAGTGTGTGTCTCATATGTTGTTCTTGTTGTTGTTGTTGTTGTAAGTAAGCGAAACACCATTAAATGAAAAACATATATTTTGTATATAGATATATATATCAAAAGTTAGCAATCATATTTGTTGTATTTATTGGATTAATCATGGGGATTACTTATAAAGAACATGAGCGAGAGCGAGAGAGAGCGAGAGAGATAGTTATAGATAGAGAGAGAGAGAAAGAGAGAGAGCGAGAGCGAGTTTTTACTACCACAACTACAGCGCACAGAGAATTCGAACGGAACGAAACTAAAACCGATTCTCCAACAATTTCCATAGTAATTAGAAAACGATAACTTCAAAATAATAATCGATCAACACTAATAATAAGAAGAAGATGACAAAATATTTACACATATGGTACAAGCTTCAAAGTTCAACCCTGCCACTCTGCCTAACTAATTTTTATACCCCCTGTTTTTTTTAGGAAATTGGAAATTTTTCAATAGATATGTTTTGTTTTTTTGTTTTTTGTTGCCAATCTAATCAAAAGTTCTCTATTTTTTTTTGGCCCACATTTTTTATTTGTGACATGCAAATTATGAGCAAAAATTGTTGCTATACAAATACATATATATTGTATAAATATATATGCGTGTGTATGTGTCTCTGTCTGTGTGTGTGAGAGTGTGAGTCTGTGTGTGTGTGAGCGAGCCAAATATACAGTTAAAGACAGACATAGCAAGAGAGAGAGAGAGAGAGAGAGAGAGTGAGATACAGAGAGAGAGTGAGATAAAGACAGCGTTTAGCTCAATTATTATTATAATTTTTAGCACGGACATTTTGTCTTTCTTTGATTAAATTATTTACATAGCTGTTCCCGTGTCTGTGTGTGTGTGTGTGAGAGAGAGTGTGTTTCGACGTGTGTGTGTGTGCGTGTCGATGTGTATGTGTAAGTATTATTAATTGCAAAAAAAATATGGATGTGGCCAGCCTGTGCGACAAGTTCAATTGATGTTGACGTTGACTCTGACTCTGACTTTGGGCCCCACGCCCCGCCCTGCCACGCCTCGCCCAACCGAGCAACCGCCCACCCCAGTTATGCCCACGCCCACACACATTCATATTTATATTCATATTCATTCACATTGGCATTCATATGTTATGCCTTGTGAATATGCAATATAAAGTTGAAGATAGTCAAAGTATTCATCAAATTGTTTTTTATTTATCATGTGAGTGTTCGAGTGTGTGTGAGTGTATGTGTGTGGGCTTGGGCTCCGAGGGGGCTATGTGGTATTTTACTTAAGGGGGCGGGGGGCATGTCAACAGTTTATAGGCATTTGTGTTCTTGCATGCCAACAAGAACATTTTTTCTTTTACATTATGTGGTAGTGGACCTTGGCAAATAACTCTCGACACTGGCATTCATAATGCTCGAGTACTCGTTGTACGCAAATCCAAATCCAAATCCAACACAAAAAGAAATCACATAAATAGTAAAAATAGTATTTCAAACAAATGATATAGTTTAAAGAGTATATAGTATATATATATATTGAGATATATAAATATGTGTGTTGATGATGGTAACTAGCGATTAAGAGGAAAAACCACAGTTTTCACCTGGTCTTTTTCTTATACACCTCTTTTCCAAAAACTTTCAATTTCTATTCATCAATTTGGAAATTTTGTATATATTTAACATGCGTTTTGAGTTCGAATTTCCATACCAGTCCTCGGATACGATAAGAAAGATACAAGATACGATATTCAAGATACACATACTACGATTTTTAAAGAGTATGAAATTTCGTTACGTTACGTGTCAAAATATGTGTGTGTGTGTGTGTGTCTGAGTGAAATTGTGTTTGTGTGTGTGTGTGTGTAAGTGTGTGTGTGTGTGTTGTGGCCATATGCATTCATATATAGCAAAGAGTGCAATAATTTCTACCAACTGTGGATGATTAAATTAGCATATACGATAAAACGATAAACGATATACGATACACATGATACGATAATACGATAAGAGGTACCACTTGACATGCTGAATATATGGGGATTGTTATGATCTTGGAGGGGTCTTGTACTTGTAGAGTTGTCGGTTTATATATATTTCTTTTCTTTTGGTTTTTTTTAGTTGGTCAGCTGCAGGTACATACATATAGTTATCGTCTCAGCAGTGTAGCTATAAAAAGGATTAGGAAATACGCAGAAGAAATTTCAAGATTGTTCACTTTTCACACACACTGTTTTTTTTTGTTCTTTTTTTTTTGGGAACTTACCTTTAAGAGTTTTCATTACGAAATTTTACTAAATGTAACTATAGTATGTATATAATATATATATGTATATGTTGTATGGGCTACAGTTAACAATATTGGATCATTACTTTGATCATGCTTCGATGTTGTTGATTGTTGATTGATGATTGATCAAACAAGTAACCCAACTTCCAACTCCAACTTCACTATAAATACTTCAATACTTCGATTAGTTCAAGTTTCATTTCAAAATGATATTTCTATTGATGGCATTTTTGTAATTGAACGGTGTTTGTTTTCTATATGTACAGAATAGCTTACTTTTTAAGGGTTGTCAATACACTTGCTAAAATTCTAGACACACATACAGTACAGTTTCACACATGATAATTCACTGAGTACTCACTGGAGTCAGGCATATTTCGAATATAATAAGTATTTATGTATTTGGATGTGTATGTGTATGTTTACTTGAGTCCAACACAAATGTAAACTAATTATTTTCAAGTCAACATTATTTAGTTTTATCCAATTTAATGAGAAAGGTGTAAGTAAAAGGGAAGAGTCCTTTATGAAGGCTGAAGTAATATGTAAACGAATACATAATATAGTTGTTTTTATACATATTTTTAAATACTTTTGAAACTGTGCTCAAAATCATTTTCAAGTTAGGAATACGTTTTTCATTTATTGAATGAATAACTAGTTTGTCTTCTCTAGAATTCAAAACGAATGCATTCCAATTATTTCCAAGTAACGATAACTTGTTTGATCATTAGATTTGCAAGTAATTGATTAATTAAATAGCTTTCTTATGAAATAATTTCGAGTTAACAGAGCTTGTTTAATTTCATTAAACGAGCAAATAGAGAAGAAGGTTCATTAAACTTGCAAATCATCGAATCTTCATTCTCAACAAATGTTCATTTGAATTTATTAAACCGAATAAACCATTTGTGCCAGACTGTGTGTAATGTTCGTATCTATGTGTGACTATAATTGTAGTTGTTGTAGTTGTTGTTGTTGTTGGTGCTGCACTTGCATCTACAGTTTACAATTGCAATTAATAATTATCAACTACTGGAGTAACAGATTCGTACTCGGATTTCGTATTCGTATTCGTATTTGGCACGGTTGAAAGCGAAACCTTTAAATAAGCCAGGCTAATGACTGCAAACACACACCTTACACTATGTAAATATCTAAATGTAGTACAAACACACAAGCACACACTCGCACATACACACACATTTACACACACATACATACACTCTAGATACATATGCAGTTACAGTTGCAGTTTGCACAATAATTATAATAATGTGTGTGTGTGTGTATTCGCAATATGAAGTCGAGTCTTGATTTCATCAGAGAAATTAACGCTAGGACTACAGCTAATTAGGTATTCAGCATTCAGCGACTAGTGTTGTGTAGTGCCATAGAAAGTTTATTGCACTCCTCTAACTGTAACTGTATAATTGTTTTCATTTAACCTTAGTGTTTTTAATTGCGACTAGTGCTGAAAGGTGCTACGCAGGAGTTGAAATAAGCTAAACTATTTGTTGGTCTAATGGGATAATCTGGGATAAATTGCCTATCGCTTGATTGCTCCAGTAGATTTGTGATCAACAAATCGTATTATTCATTCTATAGATTCGAAAAATGTCCTTAAGTATTCTAGGAACTCAAACTCATCTTTACAGAAAGCAACTCTGTGGTCCGAATACGATTTCTTTTTTTCCAAAATACTAAAGAAATTGGGGCTATATTCTAAAAATAAGAACTTTTAAAAGGGAAGAACTTCGTTCTGGGAGCTGTCCAAATTATTTTCATAACTAAGCCACTTTGTCTGCTGGAACAATCAATAAGCATATTTTTAACTACAAGCTAAAACTTTCAGTTTATATACTCCCTAATCAATTTCTAAGATCTATATGTCGTTTATAATACTTAAGCAGCGTAAGTTTCAAATAGTTTCATGTGGTCATAATACGAAAATGGGAGCTCGGGGGTTCGGCACTTTGCAAAAGTGTTTCGTTGGCTTAAGTTGCGGAATATGCACGTGATTGGGATAAACTTAAATAGTGCGGATCGCAGATATATTTGGAAAGTTTATGAAATCGCTTAAATCATGGTCGCTCTTTTCCCGCATTCAATGAAATGTTAAGAAAACAAACAACAAACACCAGAAACCAGAAATCAGACTCTAAAAGATTTTGAGAACACCAGCAGAGAACGCATCTTCCTTCCCCACGATAAAGTTCTCGCCCACATTTTAGCTGCTGTCCTGATTCTTGTCCTCATCTTCGTCCTCGTCCTCATTCTCATCCATATCCTCATCCATATCCTTATTGTTTGGGGTCCAGGACGAAGGTGTGCGTTTGCTGTTTGAAACTTGAAACGGGGGCCAATTTGTTGTACGTGTTTATTGCTTTCAATCTCGATACAATAAAAGCAACAAAAAGAAAAACTTCAAATTTGAAACTAATAGCGCTGCAAATCTCCACTGAGAGAAAGGAGGCAAACTCTCTGATTCTGATTTTATTGTTGACTCACACATCCTATATGGTTGTGGTTTATACATACATATAGTACATATATACCATGAGGTCAGTTATTGTATTGTTTGTTGTTGTTGTTGTTCTACTTGCTTATCCTTTGTTTGTTATGAGTTTGTCTTGTGCTTATATCGTTGTTTATTAATTTCAACTTTGCGTGCTTATCTTTTGACCTGACTCATCTTTCTCATGTTCATGTTAAGTTTAACTAGCAGTTTGGCTGTCCGTTAAAAACATGTATTATCTGGCAGCAGTTTATTATTTTTTGTAAATAAAAGTTTTCTTAATTGTTCAAATCTGGATAATGAGGTTTGCCAACTGACTGACAATTTAAATCTTAGCAAAAATACAATTCAAAATGTATAGATATCGTTTAAATTCTTGGGAGAAATGTCAGACTTTTCAATGATAAGAAAAAGAGCAACGATCCTTAAACTTTCTGGCAACTCCTCCGTAAGCGTTGCCATACTTGCATTTCTTTAAAGCTGCCAGGCATTTCAATAGACAGAAATATTTGCAGTGTTGCCACCTGCAGTGCATTTCACAGCATCTTTAATATGAACATGAGAGAAAAGGCGCCTTAGTTATCTATCTCCACATACACATATGTATGTCCGTGTATTCAAGATGGTATAAATGTATGCGTGTGTGGTTGTGTCTGTGTGAGTGTGTATCTGTGTGTTTTAGTGTATTTACGGTTGTTGTACAACATTCGTGGAGCAGCTTAAGCCCGCGCACCTTTAAGACCCAACCACTGAGTATATAAAAGAACTAACGAAGGAAAATCATGAAAATAAAATGGAAAAGAAAGTATGTATAATAAAAGAAAACTGAAATTGTTTGTTGTTAATAGAATGTAAAACAGTTTTCTCGCCAGTTTGCTTTAGACTGAGTATTTGTTTTTAGTTTAGTTTCATTTTTTTTCTTTTTGTTTTTTCTCTCTGTTTTCTCGGCTGTGCGGAAGGTAAGAATCTTAACTGATTAGTTCGAGTTGAGCTGAATAATGTTTGAATGTGCGTTAATTATAATCTTTTTAATAGAAATTTTCTGGTTCTTTGGTGAAATTTGATTTTTTTTTTGGTTTGTAAAACTTACCGAGCAGCGGCACGGCATCGGATGTCGCTGGCATCGTTTCCGAACCATATTCGGAAGACTGTGAGCGATAGTAAAATAGTAACTCCTGAAAGTATGCAGCAGAAATTTTATGAGCATTGACGACACAGTGAATGTATATGTGTGTGAGTAGTTGTTGTGTATGTGTGTGTGTGTGTGTGTGTTAAGGCAAAGTTAAAGAGAGAAAGAGAGAGAAGAGAGAGATAAAATAGAGATAGGAGTGTAGAGCATATACATTTATTATTATTTGTATTATTATGATTATTGATATTGAGACTGTAAAGTGTTGCCAGACTGTTTTTCGAAATTGAAATTCCTGCGTCGATTGTCGCTGTTGCTGCGTTGCCTTTGCTGCAAGGATGCATTTATGATAATAACGTATTCGTTTTGTTTTTGCTTTGTTTTCTTTTTTGTAATTGTCGACTTTTGTCGCTATTCGCATAAAAAACTACTACCGTATTTTCTGCGCTGAACCTCAAGGTCGTCCGTCGCAAACAGTTACAGTTCGAATTTCGTTATTGTCACCAAAAACTATGCTTTTCAATAAAAACAAAATAAACATTCACACACACACAACAGCAGAAACAAACACACTTGCAACTTATCATTATTTATGGGCAGCTGGCGTTTGTCAGTGAGTGCTTAGTCCTTATCAAAGATGCTTTGCCGCCTTTTAATACCCTGCAATACTCTAAATAAGGATGGCTAAATATTCTGCAAAAGCAAGTGAGTTGCAAAAAGAGAGTTCGCTTTAGAGTAAATATTTAAATTACTCACAAATATTTAACTTTTCTTTAATTCCATTGTTTTATTTTAATTGATTCATTTTATAAAAAAATAAACCTAAATTAATAATATGCCATAGAAATGGAAAATAATTTTGTTATTTCGAAACATGCTATCAAAACTTTTTTTTAGTTACTACGTCTGCTTTCTAACTTTAGTTATTCGTCCTTTTGTCTTTTCATTTGTCTGCACTCAGCAAACTCAGCATCTCTAAAAGTTGAATTTATTTTAAATTTGTTAAATATAGTAATTGTGTATTTATATACTCTAACATGCTCGCTAGCTACACTAAGAAATCGCATCACATGATAAAATTGATGTAAGATATTAATTTTAAATAGTGTGGCGCCATCTAGCGCTTGTAACTGACAGGCAGTTTAACTAAGTAGATTTGACTGTGTAAAGTTGATGTGTAAAATAAAAAGTAAGAGTATTTACCGAGCTGAGCACAGAGTATTGCCCAGTCGGGCAGATGTCGATTAAAGAGTGTGTGCTTAGTTGTACGTTTTTGTTCTGCGCATATTTTATGCCTTGCTCTTTTGAGGTTATATAAATTATGTCAAAAGTCAGCAGAGGGAGGTCGAGAGAAGGGAGGGGCAGGGGCAGAGGGGGGGCAGGGCACAGAGGCCGCCGAAAGTGTCGGGCAAACATAAATTAGCCACAGGGTTTTACGCAAACTTGTCTATTATGCATGAACCACGGCTGGCGGCCCTAATGCGTTTTCCAACACAGACCCAGACACACACACATCCACACACACACACACACACACATACGCTGACAGACACACGCATGTCGGGGGGTCTATGAACAATTTTTAAAATATGGCATTTTTGTCAGTATTTTTTTTTTTGTTTCATTTATTTTTTGTAAATTTCTCCTCTTTTTTTTTACTGGCAGCTGCAAGCAAAACTTTTGCTGCTGTTTCCTCAATGTCTTGTTCTTCTTCAGCTCATAAACGCGCTATATTTATCCATACCATATAAAATATAGTATATATATGTTTATATATGTTTCTTTGGTGTAGAAGTATTGTATAAATTTTGACATGCACCATATGCTGCGCGTGTTGAAAGTACGTGATGAGCTAGAGCCCAATGTCTTCGATGGTGTTGCATGTGCCACACATGCTCTGTAGTATATACGAGTATTTAGGATATGAGCTGCAAACCATTTTGCCACATTTTCGCATAACTTTTCTTAGCCCAAAATTATTGTATGTGTCTGTGTGTGTGTATGAGTGTGTGTGTGTTAGTTGTCAGTTGCCTGAAATTGGCTAACAAAATGAACAGCAAGTTGTTTTTCTTTGCAGCCAAGGGCAAGACACAAATTCATAGATCAAAGGGATCTTCAGGAAACTAATATTCAATAAAATATACTTTCTCTTAAAATCTTTAATATGTGGCATATTTTTAAATTAAATAAACATATTACTTTTTGTTTTTAGTTAAAGTTTGCAGAGCATTACAATACCTTCTGTTTTTGAACTTAATAGACCTGCTTTTTACCACCTACAATACCTGTCTTCCAAAGTACTCTCTTAAACAAATTTAAGAGGAAAGAAAAAAGATTATATATTTGTAATATAATGTGTATTGAATTTGATCTTTTATAGTCAGAATTTGTATTACATTTGATTTGAAATTTAAAGAAAGTGTTGCATGCCTTTTGGCATTGCAACACCTTTGCTAACCTTTCAGTTACCCTGTAGTCATTAAGTATGTATATAGGGTATATTTAAATTGCTACAATCTGTAATCTATAAGGTTCGTCTTTAATGGGGTAAAACATCTAGAGATACTAGTATAAATTGGTTCTTATCCAACAATTCAGCTCATTTATATTATCAATTTCTATTTATGAAATATTAAGTATTTGAAATAATTACTGTTAACTTGAACAGTAAATTAGTAGGGGTATTTACTTTAAATCTAAAGGGTATTAAAATGTGCGACTAACTTAGTCACTGATGGCGACTGCAACCAAATGCATTAAGATGTAGAATTTCTATATTGTAAATATTTTGTATTTACGTTTTGTGTTTTAGCTGCGCTTCTTGACATGGCTAACTACATATTTATGTATATTTAGAAATATATACATTTGAATAAATATATATTTGTATGTAGTTGAAGCTGAGGTTCAAGGGGTCAAGGCTTTGTGCTCATTTGACGAGAGAGTGTGAGAGTGTATGTGTGTGTGTGCGTCTGTCGTTTTGTCGTAGTGAAAGGTGCAGCCCCAACAGTTGTGCCATATTTTACAGTTTTCCCAGCGTTGACTTTGATTAAAAATGATGGCGCCTTCTTTTGTTATTGTTTGACATAGAGAGAGAGCGAGAGAAAGAGTGACAGAGAGAGAGAGAGAGAGAGGGAGCGAAAGTGACAGAGCGAGAGGGAGGGAGGTAGAGTTGCCTTTGCTAGCGGGCATTTTGCATATGAGTAGTTAGTCAAGGTTCGCCTGGGCGTATACGTAATATGCGCAACTTGTGTCCCAGCAGCCTCTTATTTTTTTGAAGCAAGCTTCCGTTTTGAAAAATATATATTCTATATACTCTGTGTCTGTGTGTGTGTGTGTGTCTATTTAATTCATAGAGCATGCAAAAGATATTTCTTCCTACAGAAATAGTCGAAACAACTAAATATCGAAACGCACACTTTTCATTTTAATTACTGGAAAAGGGTATTTGTTGTCTGTGTGTAATTGGTTTTTTTGTTGTTAAGAAATTTTTGTTAATGGACACTTACCAAGCGATAGCTTCTCACCAGAATCTGGTGGCAGTGTAAAACCTAGCAATGCCATCGAGGCAATCAATACGCACGGCACAATCAAATTGAAAAAATAGTATAAAGTTTTGCGTCGTATCAAAATGGCGAATGTTATGTCAATATAAGGTTCTGGGCAGCAATTATAGTAGATTTCATTACGTTTACCGGGCACACCTTTTAATTTTGACCACACATATATATATAAAGAGAATATTTATATATGTATATTTAATTGATATATCGAATTGAACAATTGTTGATGAGATGGAGGATCATATGCAGAAGAGAAGATGAAAATTATTAATATACATTGATTAGTATTAAAATATTTATTAATTTCAATTGGTAAACTACTTCAATTAGTTCTCATTGTTATCGGTATCGTTATCGTTATCGTTTTGTAACTCACCTAACAAGTCCCATTCACCGTTGGTTATGAAACTTGAGATATCGCCACCAGCCTCGTCCTGTAATTGCAGATCCAACTGTAAACAGAAAGAAAAGCAAAGCTCATCATCAGTTTATGTATGTATGTGTATTAATGTATATTCTTTATTCTTATATAATATGTATTTAATCCCCATTTGTTGTTGTTATTCTTTCATTTATTCTGCATGGTGGGATTTGTGTCGAAAGTCCAGCATGGAGACAAGCTTAAGCTCTTGACCAAAAAGGCTGCAAAATGTAATAATTTTATCACCAAAACAAAACAAAAACAAAACCCTTATGTGGACATACACTAAATACTGCTTAAGCTGCGCTAAAGTCCTCAACAGATGTTTGTGTGTGTGTGTGTGTGTGTATTTATCTTAACACATACATAGTCTCATACTTAAGTTGGAATCCCAAAACTTGGCCCAATTACAAATTGATTTATCGCACTTACACTTAACAACAGTTTATGCGATTTGGTTTTGCTCAAGTTTTATTTGCTGACAAGAAAAGAGAGAAAACACATACTTAACTCCAATAAATAACTATATTTAACTAAGTTAATCGAAGGTCGGACTTAAGGATACTCAGTGAAGGAGCTGCTCATTTTGACTGTGAATGAAAATTGAGCTACAATACAATCGATAGTACTATTGTTAAATGATATATAGTTGAATTTAAAGCAGACTAAATTATATATATTCTTATATTTAGAAGCCTTAATCAAAGTGTTACGAATTGGGACTGAATAAATCTTAGAAAACTGAGATACGATACTATCGAAAGTACTATCGTTAAATGAAAGAAAGTTCTCTTATATTAAGCTTGTGTTTGAATGAATCTTAGATCTTAGCTTTTTGTTTACTTCCTTTTTATTCAATTTAATTACAATTATTTCAACTCATTTGTATTACCATACAACAAACGAAAGTGTGTATGGATTTCGTGCTTCACAAATGTAAAACATTTCTGTATTGCACTGAGCATCATTCATTTCTCGCACTTTCGGATTTAGATTGCTATAGATAAGATGATCGCAGTGCTCTTTGTTGCCACTATTATCTGGTTGTCCATGTGCCCAGGCATTGATAGTTATTGACTTTCCAGTCGAGAACCAAACATGACGTCCTTGTTTGGCCAGATCTGTGCCTGATGTCCAATAAGGATTGCCAGAGCTTAAGGAATTGAGATATTGAGTGATGGCAAACCATTCCTCTTTGGTCTCTAAACTAATCAAATTTGCATCCATTTGACGACAGTTTTCAAAAGCAGTAAACCAATTTGCTTTCACTTTATGCTCAATATAATAATATCCATTGGCGATCTTAACAAATGGTTCAGCTTTCAGGTTTGTAGCTCCTAAATAGATATAGGTTTATCCTAACAGTAAGTCTTTGGTATCTAGCGAATTCGAAACCAACTCACCCTCCTCTATAACAGGGGTTATCGTGTGTGCCAGACTTATGGCAAGTCCAGCCAACAAAGTCAAAAGACGCAATAAATTATTCAACATTTTAAATTCAGTTTTAAATGGTATGTCTTCTAAGTAGAAGGGAGTCTTTTATACTCAAATTTTGGCATCAATATTTATCAAGTTTTGTTTTGTTTGGTACGCTATCAGTTCTTATCATTTGAACAGGTTGTTGGAATACTAATTACACATTTTGTTTACATTTTTCAATTTAAATTGTGCGATAAATCATTTCTTTTTTTATCAACTTAAGTTCGTTGTTAGCTGATTAAAATGATTAAAATTCCTTTAGCAGTAAAATATTTATTAATAGCCCATTCAAATAGAAAAGAGAAGCAGTCAAAAAGAGTGCAAACTTATCTGCACACTTTTAGCCAACATTTACAGGGTATACACGTACATGTATGTACCTATTAAATCAGAGTGTGTACTACATATGTCTCTAAGTGTAGTATCATTATGTCTTTTGCTGCCCACAATGCTGTCATTTTGTCAATAAAAAGTCATATAAAACTCACGCATAACTTTGGAGTTGGTGTGCGTGTGTGCGATGTGTGTGCGTGTGTGGGTGTGTGTGTAACTTGTACAGTTTGGAAAAACAAACAAAAAATCGCTTTTCTTACTTGTTTTGCGCTCATCTTTTGGGTTGGGTAAATACAAGTATATTTCTTTCTATCTTGGAGGGGAATTCTTTTCTGTTTTTGTGTTTTCTTTTTTTTTTTTTGATATTCTGACAAACCATATTCCATGTCCAATGGGCGTCATTTGGCTGTTTAGTTTGCTCTTTAGATATATGTGAGCTATGCGAGTGGGAAGAGGGATGCTAGGGGAGGGGAGGGGAAATAAGTTAGGGGAACTGTTGGGTTGATAAAACTTTTCTCATTTAAATGTTCCAAACAAAAGAGGGCGCTAGACAAACAGCAGCATCTCTTTAGCTTTTGTGCAAATCAAGTCAAAGCCAAAAAGTGTTAATGTAGTTGTAGGCAAACACACACACACAGATATAGAGAGAGACACAGACAACACTTAATTGTATCTGTGCATGCTTAAATTCATTTATTTATTTTCTTTATTTCTTTTTTTTTTTGTATCTTGGAAATTGCCAAAATGAAATTCAAATACTATAGTGTAACAAGTTTCGCATAAACAGAAGATTTCTAATTAAAATTTCCAATTCAACTTTGCAAGTGCATATGTCAGATTATAATTGGATCTGCAATTGTTTAACACACTCACAATTGCCTGATGATATGTCAATATTAATCAGCTCATCATTTGTTGAATGCATTCATTCGTATTTGTTTGCAATATCAATGCATCTGTAAAGGCAGGAATTTGGAAATAAAGTTCGTATACTTCATAAATTTCTTTTGAATGTCCCTTTCTCACAATCACAATCGGATTTCTGGCTTTTATATTGCATATTTCTCACCCAGCAGGATGCATTTTTCTTACAAGATTGAACGCGTCTTCAATTAAAATTAATTTTAAGATTTCCATTCATACGGAGAAAGAGATGAACTCTCGATAACAATGAATACGAGCATTCGAAATGTTGAAGAGATGCTTTTAAAGAATCGTAAATAGTTAATTTTAGTTACAACCTTAATCCACTTCGAGTTAGGGGAACTGCAGTTAGGGAATGAGCTTTCTATGGAGGGGAACACTCGTTGTTAGTTTTGCTTAATGGCTTTTGTTATGTCCGTTAAAATGTGATGCAACATTGTATTTTTTTTCTCCTTCTTCTTAATATTATATTTTTTTTCTTTTTTTAGAACAACTCTTGGGCTCCTGGCGCCAATTTCCCCCATTTTCATTTTATGGCCATCAGGGCGTATGCTTTTTCTTCTGAGCTTCATTAAAAATTGAGCTGCTCGCAGACAGGACTTTTACTTTGGCTGCCATCTGATATTACTTACAATATTTTCTTACGACTCTCAGACTCGTTTGCTCTTTGTCTCTCATTCTCTCTCTCTGTTTAACTGAATTGCAAAACTACATTTAGTTATCATGGTTGCATTTCTTAGCTGATTATCAAAGATTGATCTAATTAAATTAACATCGGGTAGTCAAATAACCTTTATTTACGCATTTTATGGCAACAGGTTTTTAAGTAGATAAATTTTAAAATTAATGAGTATAATCAAAAATGTGTGTTAAGTGATAAGATAAAAGTTATGAGTACAATAACCCTACGAAATGTGGATGTCAAAGAGTTTATCAAGCGCGGTTTTGATAGATACTCAGGGGTTAAACATTTTTAAGAGTTCTTTACTTTTATTATTATTTATCTGATACTCTCTAAGGACTTCTGATGCACAATAATTTATTTCTGAATATATCAGTGTATTTAAGTACAATATTTGTATTGTTGATGATATAAATGTTTTTCTGTAGGTAATGATTTTAAGTACTCTGCAAGACTTTCAACCTTCAATTTTCAAAATATTTTTAACTGTTTGCAAAACTCAGTAAATTTTACTATTATTACCATTATTTATGATTTTATTTGTTATTTGTAGTTTTATATTTTTAAAACAAATGTAGAATCCAGCTTTAAATCAAACCACAAACAAACCGTATGCGCATTAAATTTAGATTTAAGCTTGACTAAAATTGGGTTAAAAGTAGTTTTTCTTACTAAATTTATTATAAATGGTTTAAGACAATTGCTCTGTCAACTTCTGCCGGAGTTGAGGCTAATGAAACCCCGATTTCGTGGAAGACAAGCTTTGAGTAACGTTTTGTGTATTAAAACTGTCGCTGATTAACCCAAGACGACTTTTATTTGTTGGCCGACCCAAGCTTAACCCTTTTTTCTACTACCCATTTAACTGTCACAGACTGAGCTATACAAATATAAACACACACACGCACACACTTACTACACACACACACACACACATAGATAGAGGCTGTGTGACAGCAGCACTCAATAAACTTGAGCACGTAAAGTTTTGCATCAACATAAAAATAAAACTCAAGTCGTTGGCATCGCACAATTTGCTAAGCTGCGTTTACCTATTTTGATATTTTTGGTATTTCGACGTTTTTACCCGGACACATTCATGGGATGCGAATAAGGATCAGGATAATAAGGATACGGATAAGGTGTATGGGGTTCAAGGGGTTATACGGGTTAATCGGGGTAATGTTTACTGGCTACCAGATGCTGCCACTTTTAAAGTTTCTTTTTGTGCGGTGCTAAATTTGCCTTTGACATTGACGACGCCGTTTTCACTGGCCTGGTTTTAATGTTTCAAAAAACAAAAAACTTCCCATATTACATAATTAGCTTTAATCACTCATTAAAGCTGCATATTGTTATTATGACTTTCAAACAGCGCAGCACTTAAGAAAACTTCAAAACTTTATCTTGAAAATGGGAAGCCTGCAAAGTATTCAAATTAAGAGAATTTCTTACAGGTAAGGTCTATAAATAAATCAATATTTTATCTATAAGTTGGGAGTAGAATGAATAGATGAGCATAAAATATAAATAAATAAGAATTAACTTGAATTAGTTTGAATTGAATAACTTATTTATAGGAAAATTAAAACCGAATAATTGATTTTTCTTTGGAGCATCAGAAATTTACTAATAATATAAATAATGAAAATGCTGTTGATCATGCCAATAGCAATGATAACACTAATGTTAATTATGATAATTCTGTTGCTACAACAAACAATATGCTAATATATATTTAAAAGCTGATGATAATTATGTTAATGTTAGTGTTAATTATTGTGCTAATATTAATGCAAATGATTATGCAAATGCTGATGCTAATAAGACTGCTATTAATAATGCTAATTAAATTGACACGGAAAAGCTAATGCTAATTTTAATAAAGAATCTTAATCTTAATGGTAATGAAATTGATATTTATACTGAAAATGCAAAACATTCAATACAATTCTGTTTCAATAATGCAATACTCTAATACAAATGCTAATCACTCATAAATCACACAGATTGAACCTGGCTAAATTCAATAAAATGTAAATCAGCGTCATTTGATGGTAAGTGCATATTGATACGCAAAATAGTATCAAAATGCACTCAATGCTTGCCGTATTGCACTCGAATCAAAGAAGTGCAAGTAGTCAACTAGTCATCAGCATCAAAATCGTCATCATCATCATCATCATTATCATGAAAACATCATTATCAACAAAAACAAAAAAACATCATCATCACTTGCTGGCAGGCAGAATTAATCGTTAGAAAGCCAACGCCATCGAAATCGACTTTAGAGGGGGCGATATTGAGTGTTTTGAGGGGTGAATGGCAAAAAGGGGCAAGGGCAGAGGCAAGAGGCAAGAGAATGGCAAATGGATTGAGGCTCAGATTTTGGTGCTGCACAGATAAGCACTTACGACACACAGCCAGGGCCATTGTCAAAAAGTTTTAGCGATTTCGAATGGCGCTGCCTCCTCCTCGGCAAACTACTTGTCATCTGCCCGCTGGTGTTAAAAGGGAGAAGGATACGGCGATGGCAAGATGGGAAGATGGGGAGGCAAGGACAAAATGGATCCTTCGACCAGTTACAGAGCAAAAAAGATGCATTCTAAAAGTCAAGCTTACAATACTTTTCAAGATGTTTTCTAGATAAAATTTTCAAGTTAAGACTTAATGAGAAGTAAATAGCAATTATTAATCACTAAAATTGGCAAATAGTTCTAAGATAGGATTCATTTTTATAGGAGCCAAGAATACCAAAATATTTGCTAAGAAAGTACATCGAAAACCGTATTTGAAACAAGTATTTCATACTTGGTTGAAGAATAAATGAAATTGCCATCATTTCAGTTTGATTTCAAGTTTCCATTTTTTTTCTCAGTGTAGCCATGGCTTCTCTGTGTGCTCTCTCGCTCAGCTTAGCCTTTGTCTCAGTTACAGTTGAACTGACATTGAATTAATTGCAATTGCTTGACGACGAAGAATGAAGCAGCACTTGATGTTTACACTGCTCGGCAAAAAAGCACTCGACCCACCAACCAAACCAACCAATAACAGTTGCCGTCACTGTAATAGTAGTAGTAGCATGAACAGTTGAACGTATTTGTATCCGTAACTGTACCCGATAACATCTCCAAACAATAACTGTTACACTAAACGTTATAGTAACTGTGGGGTGTACTTTTATCATAATAGCAAAACGGGAAGAGTTTAAAAGACACTGCGATTAACTAAAACAGAAGACAGGGTTTATTTAATTGTAGTTGTAGAACCAAATCGAGAAGGCTGTAAAAGTAATAGGTTCATTAACAGTGACTGTTAAAGAGATGGTGACGATAACAGCTGGTATGAATTACAGAGTGAGTCGAGTATGCGTTAACAGTGCTGGTTACAGAAGAAGAAGTAGTCAAAATTTGAAGTGGGTCTAACAATTTGAACAGTTGGGAGAGAGGAATAATATAGAAAAATATAGCAGTGTCTGTAAAAGTAGTTACTTGTTGTAACAGTAACAAGATCAACAATGTAACAGTCAAATACAAAGTATATTTAAGAAGTAATTGTAACAATTTCAAATACTCTAAAAATAATAGTAAACAGCAATAATTGTATGCTGGAAGAGTCACACTTGTACTAAGACTTTCACTAATATTAACAGTCGATTAAAAGTTTTTTAACAGTAACATCAAGACCAATAACAATTACCGTAACAGAAACAATTCCAGTGACTTAAAAATACATTAATGTAAAATGGAAGCAGTGTAAATTGAATTGTGCTAGCAAGGACATGAAGGAACATGAACGATTCCCCATGGAATTGTTGTCAACGGAACGTCAAAAATAATTAATTTATGTAAATAAAACTTTCGTGATGGTCTTAGATGCTGTAGCATAGTTCTTTTCAAATTGTCGACAACATTTTGTGGGAAAATTCACGCTGCTGCCTTTGAAACAATTAAATTTGGCCACAAAGTCTTTTGTGGCAATCGCCTGTCCTTCATTTCTTTCGCTTTCCCCCTTCTTCTCCAGCGAGCACATAATGCATTTGCAATTCACAACGAATGGAAAGAAGAAAGCAAGTTTGAGGACGGGTACGAGAACAAGTACTTATCAAAGTTGTGGGCACAAGTGCGAGTACTGGTTACCGAATACCAAGTACCGAGTACTGACTACTGAGTACTGAGTGTATACTTTTGACGACACTTATTACTGCAGTGGACAGCCTTTAGGGCTTCAGTGGTTTGCAAGGTCACCTTTTTTTTCTCCCGAGTCACTGGAGAGGCGCAACTTGTCGCATATTTATCTAGTTGGAGAGGCAACTAAAAAATACTTATACAAAATACACACACACACACACAAATGCCTGGGAAGGCCACTCGACAACAGTTTCACTCCAACTGTTTACCTGCACTTGAGTCATACCCTAACTTTGTTTAGTTAGGAACACAGAAAAATAAAAAAACCTGGGATATTTTGTCTGAAATCAGTCCAAAATAATGTCAAAAGTTTGGAAGTCTCGCATTCTCTTAAGCCAAGTATAAAAAATTCGATGCAAATACGGTTTTTTATTATAACCAAATATCTTAGGTCTATTTACCGAATTAAGGGATTAGTTATTGCCATTTAATCCGTATAGTCCTAATGTAGTCTTAATTTAACAACAACAGTCCAGAAAACATACATGAAAAATCCAAGCCTTCAATCCAAAATCGGTTTTCATTCCCAGTTAGAATTTTACTTTAGTTAGCTGCTTAATTTCTATAAGAATATTAAGTAATATTAATATAAAGTAAGCGTATTTCATAGTCGTTGTTAACCGCTTATTAATATTGCATTTGATTGCCAGAGTTTTGGTTTTGTGCATCTACCTTGAATTTGGTTAACTTTGGATGCAGTTTCACGTCTAGAAATTTCTTTACTTTGTCCAGCTATGCGCTATTTACTTAACAACCTCTGTTGACATTGTTGTTGTTCGCTGTCGTTGTTAGTTGTCGTTGTTAGTTGTCGTTGTTAGTTGTTGTTTGTTTCTTATTGTTGCTGTTGGTTTATTTGCAATTTGCATACACTTTTCTGCTTGTACTCGTAATTGGGTAATTTAAATTTTGTTTGAAGTTTTCCCTCAATATTTCTTTAGAGTTTCCTCACTTTATTCGTTACAACAAAGGTAAATCCAACTATCTAAAGCTCTCATAGTTGGTTAAATTCTTTTATATTTCTGTTTTCTTTTCGTTTATTTCAATCAATCAATTGAAGTATCTTTTTAGCCATCAGTGGGAAAAATACAAATTGAATTGGAGTAGTTCAGTCAAAGCTGGATTAATGATAACTCAGCTCAAGCGAGCAACAGGATAAGAAGTTTATGTTTTTATAGTTTGTGGAAACAGTGATTATATAAATCGCTTACTTAGATTCTTTCCTTGAGATTTTGTATGTATTTTCCACATTTATTTAGCTCACATTTATAAAGCTCTTAATCAGTTTAACCTTCAATTTTAGCTTGAAAATCAACTTTTTCAAATGAAAAAGTATTCAAATTGAAGATAAACCACATTCACTGGGTTCCAAATTGCTTGTGACTCGTACTCAAACGATTTTGATACAATTTAACCTATTTTTTATGCATGTTCTTAGCAATGATATGTTTTCTAGCTAAAATTAAATATAATAATAATTATTTTCAGTCTCTGTTTGGCGACAACAGTGACAAAGACAACAACAACAACACGAACAAGAACAAGAACAATAGCGACAACAACAAGAAGGACAACAATGGCAACAGCTGTAAGTAAGTGGCTAAGTGAGTATGGCCAAGAGTGCTTATTTGTTCAAGTGCGCTTGAATGAGAATAGCATGAGAATAGCACCAGAAAAACAGAAGGCGAAGCAGATGCAGCAAACTGAAGATGAAGATGGTGGTGGACAAAGTGGAGACTGAGAGGAGAATAAAAGAACAAGAAGAAGGAGATGGAAGGGACGTGAAGGAGAAGGCAAGAGTGACAGTAAAACGTTGTAGGCTAAGAGAATTCTTAAAAATTATAACTAACTGTAGTTCGCACTCAACATTCCTCTGGTTTGAGCTGCGAATGACACTCCAATGACCGGGTGCATAACTCTTGGGGCACTCTCTCTCAGTTGGACTACACTAGTCAACACACGACTTGTTTGAAAGTGAGCATTTCAATTTTTGGTACAAGTTCAAACTAACTATCATAGGTTTGTCAAAACCAGACTGGTTTTAATGTGGATTTGTGTTTTGGTAATGGTTTTATCTACAAGATTATTAATAAATAATAATTAATTTAATTGTAGCTTTAATTCACTTCAACTACAAAGTGCAAGAAAGACGCTGAAAAGTAGGCAACAGTATTAAAATTGACATGAGTTAATTTATCATTTACTATGTTAATACTAAGAATTAATGAGTTCTTCAATTTGCAAACTAAAAAGAAGAAGAGTTATCTAAATAAATATTATATTTACATATTATTAAAGCGATTGTTAAACAATGTTGTGCATTGACTGTAACAATGTATATATGTGTTGATTTCCCATTCGTAATGGTTTACACTCCAAATACTTTTGACTTTGGTATGTGTAAACATTGTGAGTGTTGAAATTATGTTTGTCGACTTTAGAACGACAATTTTGGCTATAGAAAGACTTAAGAAGGTCCTTAGCCCAGAAAAATGAGCTAAAGGACATTCGGCAAAAGAAATAGAATAATAGAAAAGGAGAACATAAAACTGGAATTGAAATTGCATCAACTTTGCCAACTAACTGATTCGAGTCTTTGCTCTCTCACTCACTCACTCCTCTCTCTCTCTCTCTCTCTCTCTCTCTCTCTGTCTTCATCTGTCTCTTTCGCTGCCTAGTAAATGTGCACACAAAGTTGTTTATGACACATTTGGCATGTCAACATTTTGGTTGCTGTTTGGTCGTTCTCTCGGTTTTCGTCCTTTTTTTTGCCTCCTACTCTTGGCCAACCCTTTTTTTGGCAATTGCCAACTGGCATTGTTTTCGAGCATTTTGGAATTGTGAAAGACTGAATACATATGAGTACGAATTGGATTTATTCGAACACATTTTGTGTGCATGTTGCATTTATTGATGTGCAAACTGAAACAAGAAACAAAACACAACAAAACGTTGACTTGACTTATTCTAAATTGTTGTTTGCCTTCGCATATTTAATTGAACTAATTTCATAAATAGATCATTTATAGACAAACACACACATTTATACACATGTACAAATATTTGAATATATTTTGTAAATATATGTGAATTTAATATGTTGATATTGTGAGATGCTGGTTTGCATTTCATGTTGATTCAATCAATAGGTAAAAGAAATTAAAAACTACTGTCAAGTATTTTAAGACAATGAATAGAAATTTATTAAGTAAATAAATTTAATTTAATATTGTTGCTAAATTTGAGCCTAATTACTATTTGTCTTTTGTCCAGCTGCCTATTTTATATTATTTCTATTTAGATTTTTATATCTACAGTTTTAAATTTCAATTCACAGTATTTTCTCTAATTAATCTATATTTGTTAAAGAATAATAAAATATAAGAAGAATTATCGATATCACCTTGTATATCATATTTAGATATAGCTCCCTTTATATTTAAAATAAGATATTAAAATGTATACAAAATGAAACCTTGTTACTATTACTATCGATAAATTTGCAATTTTTGCAGATAATAACTACATAATCTCCAATAGATTACTGACTGTAAGTAATAGAAAACTTGACAATTCGATATTTATCGTTGGCTATGTATGTTTATCAATAATATTCCTTAAGTAGTTCTATAGTGAATCCGCCTTCCGCTGACTAACCGACTGACTGACTGAGTTTACATTAAGCGGATTTTAGTAGATGCTGCAGCTTTCACTTTGCCTTGGACTATGCTGCCAAGGACTTAATGACTGTTTTGTTGGCGCCACAGCGAACAGAGTCCGTGATAGGGATTGGAATAGGGATAGGGATTGGGATTGGAAAAGAGATGATGATGCTGATGGAGATGGAGATTGAGATGGGCAAACAAAAAAAAGGGTTAGAGATGATGGTTAGATGATGCCAGCAGGCAGCGTATAGTTGCAGCCTCCATTTCCTGTCATCGTCTGTCGTTCTTCTCTGCCTCTTCCCCCTCCTTTCTCTCCTCTCGACCGTTGTCCGTTCTGCGCTCTCCGGCTGTCCAAAATGTCCGTTCCGTCCGTTCTGTCTGATGCTTTTTGTCGGTATTTCAGTGCAGCTGCAGCATTTAACTATAAGTAAAAGTTTTGCTGGTTGCGCCTGATTACTTGCCACCCATTTCACATAGACAGAACTAGAGGGAGACTCAGTAAGAGAGAGAGAGGGATAGAAAGAGAGAGCATATTGCCTTGGCTTTAGTTTCGATGGCATTTGCGAAGCGCTGCGGCAAAAGACAATAGCAGTAGCACCCTCAGCACCCCTTTACCTCCCTTACCCTTCTCTGCTCCATCCTGTCGCCCTATCTTGGCTGCCTTGTTCCGTTATTATTTTTTTTTAATACCCTTGCAGAGGGTTTACTAATTTTGTCAAGACATGTAGATCGATTAGTGCAAAAAATCACTAAGGAAATTCTTCCATATCAAGAAAATACTATATTTATAGGTTTTTTAAACATCCTGATCAAATTGGATAATCAATAAATTCTGGTATTTTAACAATTTTTATAGATCCTGGTTAAACTGGGAAAAAGTCAAACTATTATAATATACATATATTGAACCTCTATAGCAATGATCAGTCTAGAATTTAGACAGTGTCAAAGCTTGATGTTTCTTAAGTTACCTAAACATTTTCCTTACTATTAAAACGTTCTCATCAATTTTGTTCAAAATCAGACAAAATTTTACAGAATTTCCAAGTATTTATTTTACTCCTTTCAGTTTAACAATCAACATTTTTTATGGCAACAAGAAAAAATATAACTTATCGGTTATTGTTGGCTTTCTAAAGCGTATTAAATATTCGAAGTACCGTAGATATTTTTTCTTTCCTGTTTTTTTTATATATATTTTTTTTTTTTATTGTTGGTGCTGCTGTTAAAAGTCAGTGTAAATTATGAAAATACTCGTTGCTCGTAATTTGTTGAGCCTGTGTGTATGCTCTCTCTCTTCTCTCTCACTCTCTCTCTTTCGCTCTCTCTGTCTGTCCCTGCATACTTTCTTTCTTTCTTTAGTCAGTGGCAGCAAGTTTTCACTTTTTTGCTTTACGGGATTTTCATCTTCTTCTTGCTGCGTTCTTTCCCTTACTTGTGCTATTATAATTTTCTCTGTCACATTAAAATGCGGTTGAAATGAGCAGGAAATGCGCGCGAATTCTACTAACCCAGATAATCTCAGGGCTGATTTAAGCATTTTCGCATTCTCGTTTTTAACTGTTGTAGGTTGGAAAAACGGCAACAACAGCAGGAACAGCAACAACAACAATCAGAACATCAACAACAATCACAACGCACCCTTTCGCTTAATTTTACTCTTAATTTCTTTTTATATGCATACTCGTACATATATTTTTTTATTATTAAAAAATTTCTGCACTTTTCACAATTTTCAATTTGCTTGTTGGTCGGTCGGTCGGTCGGTCGGCTGTTGTTGTTGCCACTTTTTGTGGCAGCACTTTTTAATTTAATGCAACATGCAATTATGCGCAGCCATCTTCGGGCTGCCGCCTGCTAATTAGCAGCCGCCAACAGAGTTTGGACAAGGGGCGTGCCACCGCCCGCCGCCCACCCCAACAAAGAGGAGGGAGGCATGGTGTATGCATGACGTGAATGTTGCACGCGGCGTATGTGTAATAAAACTGACTTTGCTTTTGCCTTTTAGCGAGTGTGTAAAATAACAAACTAAAATCTGTTCCTCTCTCTCCTCTTCCACTCTCTCTCTCTCTCTCTCTCTCTTTCTCTGTGTACGTGGGAGCTTAAATCTATTCGTTGCGAGCCTGTGCAAAAAGTTGGGCCCTGTAATTGCCGCGCTTTCAAAATGTTTTGACCACTTTTGGCCGTGTGAAGCTCTCTCTGTTGACTTATTTATTTATTCAGTTAGCAGTTGAGGCCAGCAACACTGCACTGCAGTTTCTTTCTTCGGTTCGCTGTCAAAGTAATGCCAACTATACTGCATCAACTCAACTCAAACCAAACAATTTTATTTGCAAACAACTCGAATTAAGTGCAAGCAAATGAAAAATTAAGATGGAAATTGTCAGCAATAAATTGAGTTGTACAAAAATAAGAGCAGTTTCGGGAAATGAAACAAATAATGTAATAAACAGCTCAATAAATTATAAGTAACCTCAATACTTTCAAGGCCGGCAATCAATGAATAAATACATTCAATTTAATTATAGCCAAGTAAAGTGCTTTTTCTAGTTTTCCTTAAGTTTATTAAGATGTAAGAATATATTAAGTTATTATTATTTTTTCATTGAAATTCCCAATTTACTGTGCCTGTCACAGTTTTAAATAGAATGTTGTTTTGTAGGAAATTTATATTAAATTATGCAATTAATGATGTTGTGCTACATAAAGTAAATTAAATTAAATAATTTAACTATCCTTACATCGTTCTTTTCACATTTTATTTCCAGCAATGTGAAAATCTAGAAATCCAATCCATTTCGAGCAAATTGAGTTGACCGAAAATCAAAGACAATAATTTGGAGTTGCCCACTGCAGTCCATAGGGGAAAGAGGGCGATAGGAGGAGTTGGCCATGCGGCATGTGGCATATGGCATGTTCATGATGCCGATTGCAGCTACGTAGCATTAACTGATATATTGATTAGTGCGCACTACGCATAGGACATGTTCCGGCATAAATGTAAGGAGTGTACGCATAATGCTAAAAGGCCAAAATGGAAAAGAAAGGACGAGGACGAGGATGAGGACGAGGAAAAGGCAAAGAAAAGGCATGGCAAGAAGAGGTCCACGATTGCACGGTAAGTGGCAGCGGCCCAGCGGTCCTTTTACTGCCAAAAAAGACTCCAGAGAGACAGAAAAAGACAGAAAAACACGGAGACAGAGAGGGGTGTAGAGAAGGGGGAAGGGGACACAACGACAACAGCGTGTTGGCCATCTATTATGAGGAGTCAAGAGCACGTCCGGCCCAAAGCATTGGCCCTCATGCCCGTTGTAATTTGTGCGTACTTTACGAGCCGCAGTTTGTCGACTACGAGTATTCCCCAACAGCAGCTGACCCTTTGGGCCAAGCTGAAGCTGAAGCTGAGCCCGAGACCGAGCCGGAGACCGTGGCCGAACGTATATTGTAAACCTTTTAAGGCACTCTGTATTAGCCGGGTCTCCTTCTCCCTCCTCCTTTATTTTCACAGTAATCCCCGCCTTGCATCCAGATCAAGCTTATTAGGCGCTCAGTGAGTAGGTCAAGCCAACGAAATATGTTTGTTATGGGTTCCACTATAATTCTCAACTGTTCTTTTTTTTTGGCTTATTTCGCTAGTTGCTTAAAGCAAAAAAATAACCACTATATTTCTCAACAGCATTTGGTTTCTCCCAATGAATGAAATTTAACATTTACTTTAAAGTTTTGCTTTTAAAAGAAGAGTTTGTCTGCTTTTTGGTGTCTTACTGAATGATTGATTAGTTATTTGATTTAGTGGTTAATTGATTGATCGCTTAAGTGATAAATGGAATGAATATTACTACAATTTGTATTGAGAAGCTGGTAAAGTAAAATAAAAGATTCTAAATGGCATCATTTAAAGTTGACTTTAAATCTCTCAACATGATTTTTCTTAATTTACAAACGCTGCTAATGAGTTGACAGATTGTAATACCCTGCAATTAGAACAAGTAGGCATCACTTGCCATATCATAGCAATCTATGTACATACGATAAATGAACTAATCCACGCTAATGGCGCTCAGTTAGATTCAGATTCAGTTTCAGATTCTGATCCAGATTCACATTCCAGTTTGCATTCCCATTCACAATCAGAGTCAAAGGCAACTTTCATTTCGATAAATTTATCTTTCACACACATGAGGCGCCATAAGTGGGTAGTTCTGACTGTGAACTGGCAACGTCATTGCGATGATGAGCAGGGAAGAGTATGAGAATGTGAATGAGGATGTGGATGTGGAGATGTAGACATGACGAGATGAGAATGAGAATGTGAATGTGAACGTGAATGTGGAGGGGAATGGGAATGTGGAGAGATGACTAGATGAGTATAAAGACCTGATACTGTTGCTTCTGCTTCTGGGGCCATTTTTGCATTTCACTTTTACAGATTTGGCACTCAACGTCATTGAGCCATTTGCACAAAACACGCTTTTGACATCACGCTTCATAAAAAGGAAAGTCTGCTTGACTAGCAAATGCCCTAGACAAAGTTATAAAAGACCATAAAAAAGGGTTATAATAGTTTCAGTAGCAAATAGTTAGTACTATTAGTAGAAATACTTCCTTCACTAAAAGAATATTAACTGCTATTAAACTATGCTAAAAAAGTCGGAAATTGCATCTCTGTATTAAATAGTTACATATTATTTAAAAAATAATCATTAAAATTACTAATTGAATGAATGAATACTTAATGTCAAGAAAGTAGAAGTTATCCTCAATTTCTCCACATCAGTAAAGTAAATTTTCAAATAATCATAATATGTATAAATATGACAAACAAAGGCTGAAAACTGTTATATCTTGGGTAGGGTATAAGGCTGCTGTTGCTTTAGCTACTAGAATGTAGATGCGATGAGTTGGGATGAATTTGTATGGCATTCGCAGAGACAAGGCCTGCCAGAGTTGGGTTAAACAGGAGCAGGGACCCGGGAGCACAGATTGAGGTTGGGATTGGGATTGCGATGGAGATGAAGATTGGGATTGGGATTTCGATTGAGATTGGGGTTAGGGCTGTGGGGTTGGGGTCGTGACACATAACATGTAACGCTCTGTCCTTTTGTGTCCTCGACTCTGACGAACTGGTTGACAGTTTTCTTTTCTCATCTTCTTCCCATTATTATGATTTTTATGACATTAACGCGTCGCGAGTTGAGACAAAATTTGATTGCAATTAGTTAAAAACGTGGAAGTAAGTAAAATGATAAAAGGAAATGAGGTGAGAGGAAGGAAGGTGCGAATTTCAAATATTCGAAAGCAATTAAAAGCTTTGTCAATAACTTTGGCCAAAGGGATTTATTGAATCAACTTTGTCGCTGTCACTTTACACTTCAACTCAGACCGAAACTTAGACTCAAGACAAGGCGCAATAAATTTAAAAGGCAACTGATTTTCAGGGGCGGATTCAGCTAAGGGGGGGGGGGGGAGAGGGTGGAAGCCACATTTAGGGCCTTAAGCATATTGATTTAAGCAGTTGTTTGATTATAATGGCATGTCGACTTTATCAGATGACACTAACTGACTGACTGACACCTGACAATTGACAAACAAAAGACAGAGCGCGGCATCTCAGGTGTTGTATCTTCCACCTGCCACCTGCCACATGCCACCTGCCTTCTGGATCACATCTGGGCGTGACAAGCGGCAAGAAGGCAATCTATATAGCGATTTCAGCGATTAGTTTATGCCTTTGCCAGTTGATAAATGTGATATTTACGTTCATATTAAAATGCTGGACAGGCCACGTTAAACCAGAAATGTAACGACCCTCTCTCTCTCCCTCTCCCTCTCTCTCTCTCTATCTCTCTCCCTCTCTCCATCTCCGTTTATTGACCAGCTGTGTGCAGGTCCGTATCCTGTTCCTTCTACTTTTCAGCAGCGATTGGGGGGCAGTTTCATAAAGCCTGAGCAAAAAGTTTGGCTTGCGGCTTTGTTGCTCCCTCCTCGACGTATTTATTTTTGATTAACTTTCCCGTTTATTGTTTTCGCTTATAAAAAAAACGCTGGACAACAACAAAAAAAAGGCCACGCAAAGGAGAATCAGGATGGCAAAAAAAACAATAAGGTTATTCACAGTTTCATAAAAGCTTTTTAACTATGGTTTCACTTCATTCGGACAATTTAATATATACTCATACATGCTTCAAATGCTTTCGACAGACTTCCATTTTAATCCAAGCAGCTTAACAGAGCGATGAATCGCTTTCGCTGTAGTTTCACAAATTCCTTGTGTACTTTTGGGAACATCTTAAAGTCGGAAATGCGAAAGCGATTGTGAATTATGAACTAGGCTGCAGTTTGTTGTATCAAATTGATTGACTATTGATTGATGATAACGATAACTACTTATATATTATATAAAAGGTGTGGCAAAAGATTGATTGATATATTGATTTTGATGTTATCGATAGCTAATAGCTAACAAGCTAGTAAGATATTTATAATTATATATTGAAATTAACCATTGAATATACATGATTTTATATAATTATGTTGCCAAATTAAAAATGGAGAAAGTGGAGATACGCATTCTTATGCAAGATAAGCCAAAACATCGATTTTTAATTAACGATAAATAACGATAGGCTTCATTGCTATAAACTCAAGTTCGTTTTGTGGTATTCCAATGAGTATACTGATTACTTTGTTATCACTAGATTTTTAAGGCTCTCTTTTTATTTTTCAAGAAATTATTGTGAGATTTTCAGAAATGTGCCTTATTAACAGCACTTATCGATTGTTGTTGTTATCGATAACTCATAAATATAGCCAGCAAGTCTTCGTTTCTACTGCAGGCGAAAAATAGACTTTGCCTTTGGTTTCTTTGATTGTTGTTTTTTGGCCATGCTAACAAGCGATTAGAGTCGAAGTGTGTGTGTGTGCCAAATCTGATGTTGTTTTTGCTTGTGGTTGTCCTTGTTCTTGTTGTTGTTGTCGGTTGTTGTAAGTGGATGTTGTTGTTCTTGTAGTTACACAATGCGGCAAAGGAACGCATCTACAGGCAGCTTGGCATCTTTTTGAGCAACAAACGCGGAATGCACGTGGTTTCTTTTGTGCGGTATCTTTGAGTCTCTATACGAGTGTCTGTGTGTGTGTGTGTTTGTGTGTATTTCTGTGTTCGAGTAAGAGTGTGTGTGTGTGAGTGTATGTGAAATAGTGTGTGTTTTTCACTTGGTTAAGGCTCTGCGCGACTTTTGCAAACTACATGCTTTATTTTCGCTTCTTCTTCAATTCTTTTTTTTATTTTGTAGACCCTGTACTTTTGAAAAGTACAAATAGACTGTTTAGTTGGTGCGTGACAGGCAAAAGGATTCCATAAAGTATATATATTCTTGAACAGTCGAGTTAATATACATATACAAGAGCTAGAAACGTGGCATTACTTTATATTTATATTAGAGTAAGATTATTTTAGAATTCTTCCTCGTACCCGGAGAATAAAAGTAATTAAATTCAAATTCAAACTACGAGATGACTTTGAGTTTTGACATATATGATATATAGTATTGTCTGAATTTGTACTGGACTACTTACACCAATAAATTTATTTGATTATTATCATCTAAGCACTTCAAGGACTCCCTTAAAATTCAGTGCACTACTTAGCCACAGTGTACAGACTTAATTAATCTAATTGTATAAAGCTAAGTACTACAGAAAAAGTACAGGGTCTCCAACCGTCTTGCATGATCCACCATATCCTTTACAAAATGATTCTTGTTTTTTTTTTCTTAATATTTTACGTGTCAACTTTTGTGTGCCAAAAAATTTTGTGTGAGAGTAAAGAGAATGGGAGCAGCAATGTTGCGTAGACGCTTATGAGAAAATGGTAGACCCCATTTCCTCTGTTTCCCCCCCCCCATTCCTCTAATTTCCCCCCGTTTCCTTCTAACCCCTTTTCTCAATTGCCGGCTCTGACTTTGAGTTGGCAGCAAAGTTTTAGCTCGTTTTTTTGGCCTTCCTCATGTCCGCCATGTCTTGCCATGCAAATTAATGCACTGTGCGATGGTGTGTGACGACTCTCAGTGTGTGTGTGTGTGTGTTTAAGTGTGTGTGTAAGCGTGTGTATCTGTCTCTTTGTGTATGTGTGTGTGTGTGTCTTGAGTTTGGCATGCGTTGCCAAGTTTGCTGCCAGTTTTTCAACCAACAAAATTTTTGCGCTGATTACAGTACACACACACACACACACACACATACGCACTCTTCACACACACATGCATGCAGATTGACACATGAGTTATTTGCCATGTGTGTGAGTGTGTGTGTGTGTGAGCTTGAGTGTGTTTGGCACTTGTCTTTAAGCCATTACTTAGAAGAGTTGCCTCCTCCAAATATCCTACAATGTTTACACTGCTGCAAGGGGTTTTGCCAAACGCAGGAATCGTAAATGGTTATTGCACTAGCCATTGAATACTATATATGAATATAGTATTACATTTATGAAAACAGTATTCAATGGCTAGATCAAAAATAATTTCCATTTATCCTTTACATCTAAACGTTTAAGGATTAAAATTATTTGCTGATTTCTATAATTTCATACCCAAAGTTTTCTTTTCAGTTTAGATACTTCTTACAGGGTATTTGCCAGTTGGGCCATGTTTATTTTCTTGCTCTTGTTGTTGCCGCTTTTAAGTAAATTGCTTATGAATTTTGCCGATATCTTCAGTGCACTAAAACCACCAAAATGTGTAAATTTCTTTTCCAAATTATTTAATTTTCCATTTGGTTAGCGTCTCTTTCTCTCTCCCTCTCTCCCGCTTTCCCCCTCTCTTTCTCTTTCTCTCTGTCTGTCGCTGAGTGTACTTAATAGAAATTGTGCAGTGAGCTGCATTTGCATTTTTAGGCATTTCACTTGGCAAAGTATTTAATTGATTTTCAGTGTTTGCGTCGTGCTTGAACAAACCAAATTGGTTGGGTTTCTATACACACATCTGCATGCGTATGTGTATGTGCATATGTATATGTATTTCGACTTTATCTGAGCATATAGAATCTAAATTATAGATGTATATACAGAGCTTATTAAAAGCTTGTTGCTAATTAGGAAATGCCATTTGTTAGTCTACAAACTAACAAAATAATTACCATTTAAGAAAATTGCGTTTTTGTTACGTTTTGTTAGTTGGCGACCTTTCAACTTTGTAGATAATTAATTTAGGTATTTAATTGTCGATAAGGATAATAATATTAACAAACAATAGCACATAATGATTTTCTGAAAATCAGTTCGTGTTCAAAGTATAAATGATCTGAACTCTTTAAGCACCTTGTACTTTGGTCTGGCTTTATAGAAATATAATTAATCTGTGAGTTTTTATATTAAGAAACTTATAGATACATTTGCTAAATGAAAAGAGATAAAGATATAGGTTATACCTATTGATAGCTGGAGAAAGCTTGTTTAACATACCCAATGAATTAACGATAAGTAATTAACTACAATTCTTAAATCATTACTATTAAAGTATACAGTTGAGTCTGAAAATAGTGAACAGCTAAAATCATTAAAGAAATTGTATAGATGGTAAACTATATAAATTGATTGGCTAGTTGGTAAACTATACAATTGTTTTGTAGATTTCAGATGTTCACTATATCCACACTTTACATTTTAAGTAGTAATGTCAAGAGTTTAATGTTGTTCACTGAAGTCAAAACACTTTAGTTGGTTTAAAAAAAAGGTCACATTAATCAAGCAATTGACGTTGATGTTGAAACAAACACTGGCCTGGCATTTGGAATGCCTATCTAAAATCTAATATGCAATCTAACTAATTAACTAATTAACTTGATTATTTATTTATTTATTTAGCCAGACTGGGCAACCTTAGTCCCATTTAATTACAATAATCTAATCTGTGCATAAGATCAGTTGAATTGCGTTCTCGGAATTGGGTTTACGTTGTTGGTTGTTTCAGGGTTTGCAGAGTTTCGTTTTGACCCTTAAGTTTTCCCACACAAAAGTTTTCCGTATTTCTCATTAGCATGATATGCGCTGCGGAAATGTATGCATATTTGAGGTTATGCTCCTAGCGGAGCTACGACTAGGTCAAATGGGGATTTTGGGACGCACTGGCGAGGAGAGAAGAGAGAAGGGAGAACGGAGAAGGGGTGATTTCTCCCTTCGGTTTGGGTCTGTCCCGCCATACAATATTTATGGATTGCAATGCCGGATATCCGGTATTACAAATTATGCGCGTTGAGCGCATTGAATGAGTTATACATGTGTGTGTGTGTGAGTGTGTATATGTGTATGTAAGTGAATGTATGTAAATGTATGTGTGTCTGTCATAAGAAGCTGAACGCTTATAGTATTATTTTATTTACGAGAATTGCGGACTATCTTTCGGCCGACTGCAAATTTATTGTACTATCTGTGTGTATGTGTAATTGTGTATCTATGTATTTGTATGTGTGTGTGTGTGTGTGCGTGGTAAACCTACCAAAGTTTGGTCAAGTGTCAACATTAATTTATTGTTGCCTTTAAATGTAATTATTGTCGCATATTGGCAACGTCATTACTTTTCTCTCTGTGGCTGCCAATTCGATCAAATATAATCCCCACTGAAGTCTCCTTCATCCCCAAAACTCCACCCCCTGCTAACCAAATTGATTAAATGAAATAATTTAATGAGCTTTCCGCATTCATTATCAACTCGCATTACTTTCATTTAATTTTATCTATTGCATAACATCACACAATCGAATAGCAATGGGGTATTATGATTTGGATATATTTAACGTTTAAATATCTGATTTTTGAAATTGATATTAAGATCTATTTACTTTTAAATTTATATTTTGTTAACATTAAAATTCATTCTATTTGCAACCTTAATATTGCTTGGGGAATTATTTTTTGTGTGTCATGAATCCAAGAATCTTGAGAATGCATGATTTTTGGGAGTGTATGAATTCATGCATGATTCTTGGAATGCATGAATTCATGCATGATTCTTGGAATGCATGAATTCATGCATGACTCTTGGAATTCATGAATTCATGCATAAATCAGTGTGACCAATAGTTTATAAATTAGAGCATACAAAAGCTGACACTCAAAAAAATAATGGATTACTTTTTCCCCAACCTAATATGTCTAAGTTACCTATCTTAGTCGCAGCTTAATCTTAATTTTGAAATGATTTTAAAGGTATAAAGGCTTCGTCTTGAACTTAATTTAAGCAGGATTCTTTCATTTTAAAGACAAGTTAGCAGCTACTTAATCAGCGAATATGAGCTTTAAAATTAAATGGAAATGTGCTTAGTCTTCTTTTGGGTTTACAGCTTAAAGCTACTTCTCCAGCTACTTACTTGCCAGCTTCTGTAGCTGATAAAACCTTGCTAAAGTGAAGATTACTTTTAATTTTTTTTTTGGAGGCAAACTCATACATCATCTAAATTTCTGGCACAAAATATGAGTTTCTTTTAGCTGATGAAAATGTGCTTAATCTTCTGTGAAAGGTAAACTCTCTGCCTGTCTGTCTGTCTACATGAGTGAATCTTTGTTCATTTTGTCGACTTGTCGAGTTGGCAGCTCCTCATTTTCTTAATATCTACTCAGGTATTTATTTTCAATTTGAGATTAACCAAGTATTATTTGAAATACCAGAAATCAAATTGTTTGTTCAATTTTTGTGGCTTTTTGAATAGAATTTTGCCAATTCTGCTGTAGGGTATTTTGCATTGAAATCATTTGTTATTTTAATCGGAATTGAATTGAATTGTTCAGTGAACTGTTTATTTAAATGTTTGTTAATTTGTCAACAGAATGCACATTTGACATTTCATTTCCAGTTTAACTAGTTAATTGAACTGTAGTCGTTAACGCATTCAGCTAATTTGCACAAATTAAAATTGCAATCAGCGTCTAATTTGTTTATCCAACTAAGTTAATCATTGCAACAAAAGCTTATTCAATTTGAAATGTTTCTTTTTTTTCAGTGAGTTTATGTTTTAATGACAGCAGAAACTGCACATTAGATATTAAAGATAGATAAATTCCTAGATATAATTGATCTACTTTTTTTTGTCTCTCTCTCTCTAAGTACATTTTCATGTTTTAGAAAGTTGCAAAGTGACACTTAATGCACATCCATGTCCACTTTATTATGTGCAGCTAACGATGGGTTAATAACAAAACAAAAGCCTTTCAAATTATTTTTCTGACACAACGAACTGTGTGTAAAGGAAGTGCAATTTGTCATAACTTCCAGCTAGTTCGATATCGCGATATCATTTACTATATATGTACATATAAACATATATCTGTGCGCATCTGTGTGTGTGTGTGTGTGTGTGAATGCGTGTGTATAATTGGTAAATCGTACAATTCGCATCGAGAGAAACGCATAATTAATGAGAGTCCTTATCGAAAATAAATAGCAAAATAAATCAAGCGGCTGTAATTAATTTCTGAGCCGACATCTTGATGCTGGCTTCGATGGCGACTTATTTAAATTAATTTTGCCGCTTCATCAATAAACTTTGCAAATATATTTGTTTATTTTACAATAGCAACACTTTTCAAATTCTAATGCAAATACGAAAGCGACTAACTTCATTGGAAGATATTTTAAGGATTATCAACAAAACATTTGTATTGTCAATGAGTAATCTTTATTTTAATTATTAATCTGAGCTGAACTATCTGTAATGATATGTGTAATGCATTAAATGCCACTTAAAACTGCTTTATGAGATTTACATTATCAAATGAAAATTTGTAGTACTTTATTGACAGATTTTTATCGGATACAATTGCCGATTATAATTTAGTCAACATAGAAAACTATTCTTTGCTAATACTTTAATTCAATATATATTATATTATGTTCGAGTTGTTTGTTAGAGTAGTTATTTAGTCGTCATAGATATCAACTTTATAGCTGTGGAGTTTAATACTTTCGATCTGCTTTTCGATAGATATTGATAACATTTTAATTAATTGCCGGGAGTATATTATGTCAAAGTGTTTACTTCGTTCACATTCCATTCCATTCAAATTAGGATTTACGACTTGTTGTTTTATTGACTTGAACATTTGAAAT
The DNA here is from genome assembly GCA_037043535.1 of Drosophila putrida. Classification (NCBI taxonomy): domain Eukaryota; kingdom Metazoa; phylum Arthropoda; class Insecta; order Diptera; family Drosophilidae; genus Drosophila; species Drosophila putrida. The sequence continues at coordinate 1,636,784 of JBAMBI010000016.1, forward strand.
GGTAGGTAAATTAAATTGTTGCTTAAATTGGGAACTCGTTCGACAGGTGCGTAATTAAAACCAGATAAAAGGCATAGAGTCAGCGTCAGAGTCTGGCAGATTATTTATGAGTTGCCAACGACAGGCAGGCATGATATAGTATAATATAGTATAGGGAGCAAAGTGGGTGTTAAGATTATGTAACTTACTTGAAAGCCATCGTAGGTCCAGGAGCCAAACTTCATCTCACATCGCTGATCATCGAAGGGGAACCAGGTGATGTCAATTTTGCACGTTGACTTAAAGATGCCGGGTGGCACGTAGAGGCAACTGCCATTGTTACGTACCACCACGTTGGTGGCATAGGTGCCATCGAATCCCTCGTCCGCACTGCAAGAGTCAGAGCAAAAGTTTTTTTTTTGCAACAGACATAAGTAATGGATATAGCTGTTTGAGTATGTAATATGTACATACGTAAGTACTTGGTGTGTGTGTCGGTGTGTTGGTGTGTGTAGTTGGTGTTAGAACTAAACTGGTTACGTGTTTGGGCCACGTTGACGCATTTAATAAGAGCCCAACCTTTTTTTACAGTCGGATTCCCGCAAGGAAGCATATGGAAATTTATGTAGCATACTTTTGAGCATAAATCATTTTTGCACTGCCAGCTGCGCCGCCAACTCTCTCCCCCCCTCTCTCTCTCTCTCACTCTCACTCTCTCTCTCTCACTCTCTGGGTGTGTGTGTGTGTGTGCTGGTTACGCCATGGCACTGATTAATGATTAATCCATAGGCAATGCGTCGTCTGAGTTGCTTACGCTCATTTCTTACGGTTCAATTTTTAACGCTCGCACAACTAATTTAATATTTATTAATTATACCCATTGAAGCGCTGCAGATCGGGTATATAAAGTAGGCTGCTCCCGCATAGATTGATCAATGGAAACTTATTCTTTTATTGTTCTACACAACTGTTATACCTTGTATGTTAAAAAAAAAGGACACTGCCTTTTCTGTAAAAAATCTAAACACATTAATTTGTAAACTGTTATACCAAACTGGATAAGAAACTAATAAACCTAAGTGATATATATAATGATATAGTCAAGTTAATGTTGATTATATTGCATGGAAAATTTGTTGACTATATTAAACTGTTATATTCAACTGTTATACTAAACTAATAGGAGTGCATTAAATATGTTTTGGTCAGCTTTTCATATTAACAGTTATACTCCATTAAACTGTCCATATTAACTGTTCTACTCCATTAATTGAAAACGAATAACATTAGCAAATTATGAATCAACTCATACAATAATTTATTTATTTATTTAAACTTTCTTTGGATTTTTGACACTTTGTTGCTTTAATAAAACATGCCGCAGATGTGAAATGTTTTAACTGTTTCTCTTAGCTTTTTTCCTAAGCCTTATGGTCTGTCCCGTGTCTGTATTTCTTTACCTCTGTCACTTTCTTCCATTTGGTACTTTCTTTTACTTCTGCTTCTGCTTCTGCTCCTCCTGCTTTTAGTCCTTTCTCTGCCTTGACTCTGGTCATGTCAACAGTAAAATTATGATTCATTATGCCGGCGTGCCTTCTATTGTAGTCACATCATCAAAATCTCAACCATCTTGAGACACGAGACGACACACACACACAGACACACACATATGCAAGTAGCCCGCTATCATAAAATACTTATATTTATATGTGTTTGTATGTATGTATAGTATTTGTTCTGTTGCCTTTTACAGCCTTTGTTGGCATTGTTCTTGGTCCTGTTGCTGTTGTTGTTATTGTTCACATTATGTGTCCCTTTAAGTGTACCCCTCTTAATTGTACTTGTCCTTCCACAGCTTCTCAACATCTCAACTTCTCAGCTTCTCAGTTTCTCAGTTTCTGTTTCAGCTTTAGCTTTAGCTTCTCTCCTCTTTTGTTCCAGCAAGTCATTTACTTTGTCATAAAACTTGCCCAAATACGCATTAAAATTTCTGCGTTTACTGCTACGCCAGCTGCTCAGCTGAATGTTGCTTTTTTAGGTGAAAGTGTCGGTTGTCGGTCGTCGGTCGTCGACCGTCCCACTTTATTTGCCATAAACTAAAATGCCACTTATACAATTTTAAAGAGTAGCTGCACAGCTGCAGCATAATAGATTAGACGACCGACGGCAGCGATTAACATTAACATCATCACCAAACACCAAACACCAACAGCAACATTTTGGCCCAAAAAACTATGCTATGATTTATGTCAAGTCAAGTGTGAATCCTCTTTACTCAAGTGAATTGCAGTCTTGGCGAACAAATGTGTAGAAAAAGCCCATTAAATCATGTTACAGCTAGCTTACATAATATTTTTCAAGCTCTTCAATGATTGTTGTCAATCAATTTTCGTTGATTTCATATTGTGAAAATTATTTTGACTAGTGGGTTGAATAAAAAGTCGCTGTACTTGAAGCAGCAGGAAGCAGTAAATTAAATTAATAAATAAATAACAAACAAATGTTATTGTTTACAATCTAAATACTTTGTTTATATATTAAATATTTTATTTAGTAAGACTTGACAAAGTTTGCATAAGATCATTTATTGACTGGTTAACTGCAACTTGATAAAAACTTGCTATTAAATTTTATATCTATCTCTTAAAAACACTTTAAACAAATATTCATTAACAGACAATTAAAACAAGTAAATAAATAAGCCTCTTTAGTTTGTTTAAATTTAAATTTTGCATAAGAAAATATACAGTAGTTGGAAAAACACTATTAAAGTATTTAAATAAATTATTCTAATGAGTTTATTTTAATTTAATTTGCATGAGAAAATAAATTAACAAACTGCGGAATATTTATTTAAATAAGAAAAATGCGTGAAAACTGTTTCAAATGATTCCGCACATACCCTAATATTATTTGTATTACAATTAACATTTTCGATATCCTTTCCAAAGTTCATTCTATTACATAGTTTTCAAATCTAAATGCAAATTTTGTTTAAAAACTTGTTCCAATGCCTTTGCAAGTTGTTCGTTAAAAACTGGACTGTCGATTTGATGTTCTCACAATTATATTTAATATCGGCAAGCAATATAAATTAATTAAAAATTTGTGTGTTTCGGTTACTGTTACACAAGCCGCAATAAAACCGCAATGTGTGAGAGTATAAAATGGCAGTTGGCAAATAAAACATGTGTGCTCTGCGGTTCGACATATTTCCATATATATTACAATGCACAACAAATAAAGGGAGCCTGGGACTGGACAAAAGGGTGGTGCCATTACAATAAAATTGATAACAAATAACGAGAAAAAAAATGAACGTAGCAGAACAAAAATGAAAATGGGTAAAAGGAGAACGTTGAACGTTGGGAAGAATACAAAAAAGAATATGGCAAACGTAGGCAAACAAATGGCAGCTCATAAACCTGAAAGGGATTTTCAAAAAACGAACAGAAAAAAAGAAAATAAACACAATTTCGTTATTATCAAAACGTTGCAAATGCAAATAAAATTATATGAATAAAGCAATAAAGCCACAGCCACAAAGCCAACAACGGCAACAACAAGGAGAATCAGCTACCACAGGATTTTATTGCGGAATTATAAAGCATTGCAAGTGGTCATAAAAAACAGAGAAAGGGCCCAACCAAAGTACAATTCAATTGAGTTATCCACCTCCCCCTTTTATCCCCTTAACTGATCCAGGTACCATCAACACACACAGACACACTCATACACACACATACGCAGTCTTATCATGTAAGCCTCAATCTAACACCCCACATAAGTAGGTGCCAATGGATCGAAGATGGAAATGGAGATGGAGATGATGAGGTTCCTAAGTAGCATCAAAATGTGTGATATCAACTTTTTTTGTTTATCGACTTGTAATCATTTTTACAGCTTGTCATCATTCACATATATATTTTTACAAATACCCTTTAGCCATTAAGTTGTCAGAAGGGTAGAAATATATGAAATGTACATTTCTAAAGATTCAAGATAATTTTCAAATCAACTGAGTAATTTTCCGATTATCTATTACGGTAGGTGGTGGTATAAGACGCTTGACTGTTGCACAGGCTATCTATTAGTCAGGCATACTTGACTCTCAGTGGTGATAAAAGTATTACTGCTACCTTCGTTTTGTGTTCAATGCAGTCAAAATATACTTATATAAGTAGACGATTATTGACGTGAGACATCAGTCGGAAAATTGAAGAGATTCGGAAAAATGTATACAATTTTAAGGAGTTCTAAGGATTTACATAAATTTCAAGGAATTTCAAATAAGTCAAGTAAGTCAGCTAATCTGACATGTAAGACTATATTAACCTAGTTGACTAGGGGAATTTCTTGGTAAATCTTGAAATCTTGAATTTATGTTATAATTCTTGGAATAATTCAACTCACCTGTTATACATGAGCACATCCGGTTTCCATAAGCGATGCGGTGGTATACGCAAATCGCGTACACCGCCAAATTCACTTGAATTCCAACGTAGATTCATATCGTTCCATTCCTGGAATTACCCGAAAAATATAAAGCAAAACATAACATTTTAATGTGTTTGAAAACAATTGAAACTTTCCAGCAATTTTCTTTTGTTACAACTGCATGTGGGTGTGTTTGTCTGTGTGTGTTTGGCTGTGTGTGTTTGACTGTGTGTGTGTTTAAAAGGGTCAGCAAATTGTACAAACAGTGTCAGTGTCAACAAAGGGATTTCTGTCGTTGATGCCGGACTTAATTAATTACAGTTTGTAAATAAGATACAATACTCATGCAGTGGCAATCTGTGGCCAGGAATCTGTTTCTAAATTCGGTATCGCCATCAATTTTATTTAACTTACTTTCCCCTCCTCACTTCCACATATACCTTTACCCTTTACCATCTCATATTTGTTGAATTCTCTGTTAGTATCTGCCTCCGAGTTATTCACAAGCAATTTTATTGTCCAAGTTAACAATGCGATGCATCCCATGGATATTACATTTATGGTATGTTCATTTTCAGCATAGAAACCATTTTGTGGTTTGCCTGGGCGCAGCCAACTTAACGTTGTACGCCGTAGGTGCAATTTGAACATCTGGCAACGCTTGCTTGTCTTATTTCACATAATCCCCAATTAAAAGTAGCTTGGAAACATGTACACAAATATCACAATATTAGTTTGAAATCAAAGTCAGATTTCTCTAGGAATTGTGTATCGTTTCTTGAAAAGAGGCACACAAATCATGTTGAATTTCACGAACAATGAGCAAAATTCGAATGGTTATTATTATGTGAGGAAATGATTTTTCCCTAAAATAAAATTTACCTCATAACTCAGAGAAAAAACTTGATACAGAAAATGCATTTGAATTCATTTTAAAGAGTTGGACTCACATTTGACTAAAATTTAAGCCTTTGAACTGTGAAATGAGAAAACTAATTGCTTTGCTTCATAACTCTTTTCTATTTATTAAAACACATGAGTTGTTTAGTAGGAGAGAGAAAGTAAAGAGCTCTCTCCAATATTGTTGTAATCGTTTTACTCTTCCCTTTACAAATCTCTTTTAATTAATGGAAAGAGCTTAATAATAAGTATAAAATACTTTCTAATCTCTCTTCCGCTTTTCTACTCTTTACCAAGTATTTTTAAAATGGAAAAATTGTTGATGGATTTGCAATTTCAAAACTCTTTAGCTGCATTCCCCTTGCTTCGAGCTCTTTGCGTATGTTATTAATAAGCCACATATCAATTAGCCATGACCAAACAGTTAGTGAGATTCCCTCTAGCTCCAAATCCCTCTCTCTCTCTCTCTCTCACTCTTCCTCCCTCTATCTGTTTCTGTGATTCTCTATGTGTGTTCGTATGTGAGGTGCTTTAATCATCAATCATCGTTAAGTGCACATTTATGGATAGATGGTCACCCACTCTTGGAATGTGTGTGTGTCTCTGTGTGAGTGTTTTTTATAGAAGGGGTGCTTGGAGTGTGTATACGTGTGTGTGTGTGCTTCAGGCACGTTGTAATTGTATTGGTGGAGCTGTCCAACGCTTATCGTAATTAAATTTGTTGCTTTTGTGACACTTAAGGCGATTAGCGCATCGATTCCCTTATGTGAGTTTGTGTGAAATTCTGAGTTATTCTCATTTCTGTCGTTATTCTCTTTTTCCTTTGTCTCTTTCTTTCTCCTTTCTATTTGCATTTGATCGTATCGATTAATCAAAAAGTAAGTGGCAATTGCTATCCTTTCACCTTTCATTCCTTTTTATTCCATCCATTTCGTATTGAAATTATTAATATTATCATTATTGTGTATTAATCATGCGTATTTGTAGATGACCTTACTTCGATTGCCACTTGGCTAAAGAATTTTATTGATATTAATTTATTAAGAGATCTTAAGTGCTCTCACTAATTAATATCATCGATTGATGAAGAATTTTAATGAAATTAATTCCTGAATAATTCTTTGAGTGGCACCATAACTATCTACAATTGATATCAGTAATTATATACGTGAAAGTAAAATTCCTTATTTAGAAATAGTTATCTAGCTTTTAATCTAAATGAGTTTGGATTATAAACAATTGTGCCTTGAATTAAAGAACCTATTTACTTAGAAACAAGTCTATGTTATTTATAAAAATAATTCAGCTATTTATTAAAATATGTAATAATGTTGTAAGAAAACATTTTAATAAATAAGAAATCTGGGAATGGTTTAACTGTATCTTATTTCATTTAAAATGTATTTCTTTAATTAAATTTTTGCTCTTTGACATGAATAAATAATTAAAGAGAGAAATGAAAATTCAATGAAAATAATTAGAGACTAGGATTGAGAAAACATCAGTCATGATTCATGTGACAAATTGATGTGGAAAATGTGTCCTGAGACTTGCAATTTCCGAAATAATTGTACTCATACTCTCATATATATTTTGGCATGTGGCAAGTGGCACGGGGCATGGGGCACGTGGCAAGTGGGCGAATGAGTTGGCAAAGTGAAAATTAAAGAGCTCACAGTATTTATTGCTAAATTTGAGGCTGATGACTGCTGCTGTTCATGACATTTCAATTAAAAGTGCTACACTTGCCACGCAATGCTATGTGGGGCACAAAGCTCCAAAGTTTTTGGCCACAATTTGCAAGTTGCAACTGGGCAAATGGGGCAAACGGGGCAATGGGGCCAATGGCTAATTAAGTTGTCACTTGATTTGCCAATTAATTGAAAATTCGCTTAATTTGTTGCCGCAGCTTGTCGGACTCCCCGCACTTTAATAATAAAATCTCCAGCTGTGCTGCAAGTTGCATGCAACATTCGCAACTTAACTACAAGAAATTTAGAAATTGTTGCATACTTTTCAGCTGCTCATTTTTGTAAATTTTCCCTTTTGGTTTGTTTTTTGTTTGTTTTTTTTGGGTGAGTCTTCAGCTGCGGCTCAACAACGAATGTAAATGGAAATAGAAAATGGAAAATGGAAAAAGTGTGGAAATGTCTGTCGGGATAAGTGAGGAAAATGGAAATGATTGCTACGGCTGAAGGCATTTGTGGAATTTACGCAATTTAAGCTATTAAGTGATTCCTTTTGCTGCTGCTCCTTCAAATGTGAGTATACTCATATAATTTGGCAAGTGCCAATTTTTTTTATCTTCCTTTCTCTCTCTATCTTTCTATGTCTTTCTGTCTTGCTTTTGTTGTTGTCTTTTGACAAATTGCGGCAATTTCATTTGTTGCACTGTGCGTATAAGAAAGAGCATCGAGAGTATTGAGCCTAAGGCCAAGTTAAAATTTATGGCTTGAAAGGCAACAAATCTTTTGGGCCAAAAAGACTCATGTGTTTGCTAGACTAGAAAGTCCACAACAATTTGTACTTTGCATTTGTCTAATGTCTCCTCTCCTCTCCTCTCGTCTCGTCTGTCGTCTGCCTTCCCCATGACATACTATTTAATATTTAGCTAGAAACACTTGAGAACTCGGCAAATATGTCTGTTTATAATTTGAATCAAGATTTAATATCCTTGCAAATTGTTTCTCTGCATTAAACCGATTTGTGGGATTTTAAGCACTTTGCTGTTGATAAATTTAGTTTGTACTTAAGTGATTTGGGTCTTTAGGTCTTACTCTAATCTAGTTATCGAGGAATCTATTCCTTGCCTATATTTAGGCCAGATCAAGTGCAGAATATTAATTATTGGCAAAATAACAATTAGTTGAATATATGCAGATCTATTATGTTAATTTAATGAACTTACCAATTTAAGCCAAATATTTGTGATGAGCAACTGATTTTTTCATCCTGAAAAGAGAAAATGCATAAAATAGAATTAAAATTAGCAAATACAAATACTAAATACTAAATATACATACTATATACTGTCTCAATCAATGTGTTTGCTTATGAAAATGTAATAAAATTACATCGAATTAAGCTTTTGTTTGATGTCTCATAAAAAGACTGGAACAGACAATAGACAATTGAGAGCAGATACTTAAGTCGATGGCACTAGAGAGCTGTATTGAAGGTAAACCAATAACAGACCATTCAAATAAATTGGAAGTGAAATCAAAAAATAATTTCCTTCTTTTATTTTGGTTGCCTGTCTAAATACACGAGAGAGAGTAAGAAAGCTAGAGATGCAGACAGAGAGAGAGAGAGAGAGAGAGAAAAGAGAGTCTGTGGAGTCCACATCCTCAAGCGAAAGACTTTACCGACAATTGTATGCAAATGAATGTATTCACATACAGTATATGCAAATAGTTCCAACCATTACTCAGATTTCTGCTTTAGTACGCAAAGTTTTTAAAAGAAAATTGCTAACGAATCAAACTTATGATGATATTAAGACCATAAAAGTATTTCACATTGAAATTGGCTTAGTTTTTGGTAGACTGTGAAATTTAAATTGAATCGAAATTGCGGAAAAAAATGGAAAAAAATTAAATGGAAACATCTCAGACTAAGATTTCAACAAATATTATATTTCAAAATGTTAAATGTTTTTTTGTATAAAAAATACTATCATTGAAGTATATTTAACGATATAATTGATAACATTTATCACCATCTCGCCATCTCCATGGTATTTATTACACTCTTCAACATATCAAAGAAGTTTGCAGGAAAAGATTCATTCGAGCATTTTTAATGAAATTAGTTTGACTAAAAGAAAAAATGTAGTAAGAATTTTCGTTTAGTTTGTGAAAAATGCTGTTCAAACAACTGATGTTTATCGAAATGTAGTAAAGATGCTTTGATGAGTGGCAAGTGAATAAATATGAGTGTTGCCTGAATGAATACGCATATTTCAAATTGAATGTTTAAGTATTCATTCAGTTATGTATACGCACCGTTGGGCGCATTGATGCGAGGAGCAAGTATAGAAAAGTGGGGTGGGTGAAAGGGAGCGAAGAGTGGCTTAAAGGAGAGAGAGAAGGAAATGAAGCGAGACCGAAACAGAGACAGAGATGGGGAGAGTGATAGAGATGAGGGCTGTCAAAGGCAGAGTTAAGCTAAATGATTCTGTCTATTGTTGATTGTTCTTGTTGCTGCTGCTGCTGGCTCTTGTCGATTGGCGTTGTTTGTTGTTGTTGTTGTTGGATTGTTGTTGTTATCATTGTTGTTGTTGCTCATTAAAGAACGGAAATCAAAATAGACAATGAGCTGGCTAAATTGCATTTGATGCCCATTCACAGAGGCGAGTGAAAGCCGAAAGACAAGTATTTACTTGGCATTTTCATATTCAAACTGTTGACAGTTGTTCTCGTTGCTGTTGTTGTTGTTGCTATTATTATTAGTTGTTGTTGCTGCTGTTGTTGTTGGCATATTTATGTAGCCCAATGATTAACATATAAATTAAAAATGAATCCGTTAGAAGTAACGCTTTTCTTCAAGACTTTCCTATCGGCTTTCGGCCATTTGCCAACGTGCCCAGCATTGCAAAGTTACTTTCTGAGCTTTTGCTTTTGCCCAACAACAATAACCACAACAACAACAACAGCAAAAAAAACGAAAATATGGTCCAGAGCAGGCAACTTGGCCAATTGTCAGAATGCTTAGGATTTTGGCATACGATTTTGTACATTGGTAACACAATGTTTGACCTTTTGGCTTATTAGGGGTTATTCTCTGGTTTTGCTTCGCATCGACTGCTTCTGGCCAAAACGATGGCATTTTGTGGCCAAAGGCCAATTTGTAAGTCGCAAACAACACCGAGCTAGAGAGAGGAGCAACATCGACGACGAAAACCGAAACTGAAACTGAAAATCGCATTCAGCCTCAGTTTTAGGTGACGAATGTGTGCTTGCGGTTTGTTAAATGGCAAACTAAAAGCGCTTTTGGCCCCAAAATACAGGAAATCTAAACCCAAAACCCAAAAACACAACAACACCAGCAACAACAATCCCAACAATGACTAGAAAAAGAACAACAACAACAACAGCAACAATAACAATGCTGGCAAACTGTTTAAAGGCGGAAGTATGCCTGGGGACATGAGTAGGAAATTGTGCAAGATCTGTTATAAATTGTAAAAAGCTTAAACTTGAGCCACGCCTTCTCCGCCTCCCAACACACACACACACAGGCACACAACCACAAGACCGAATCAGCTAAAAGCGAAGAAAATTTGGCAACTCAATGAGGTGAAAGAGAGATAGAGAATGTGCATTGCCACAATCAAACTTCACTTGCAAGTAGCTGAGTCAATCCTCTTTCTCCCTCTTTCTGTCTCTCTCTCTCTCACTCTCTTTTCTTTCTCTGTGTTTTGCTCACTTCTGCTTTTCCCGTTTGTCTGTGTTTTTGTTTGTATTTCCGATTTGTGTCTTTGGGCAAGTGTTGTTTTAACTTTGATGCTGATTTCCAGCCTATACCCTGTACGCAGAAGTTGCCTTAACTTGGGTAGACTCGCATTAAGAGCAAGTTTGCTTTAAAAATATATTTCACAGTTTTGATATGTGATTGAAACGAATCTAAACAAACTCTTTTTATTTAATATTAATACCTCAAGAATACTAGTGTACCTAGTGTACCTAGTGTACCTGGTGTACCTAGTGTACCTAGTGTACCTAGTGTACCTAGTGTACCTAGTGTACCTAGTGTACCTAGTGTACCTAGTGTACCTAGTGTACCTAGTGTACCTAGTGTACCTAGTGTACCTAGTGTACCTAGTGTACCTAGTGTACACTAGGCACTCAGCTCCTAGGGGGGATCTCATGCTTGCACGGTTAGAACCAGTTGGGAATTGTAAGGTGAAGAAGAACACAAAGGCAGAAAGCCAACTGAGACATTAAAAGTCTCACAAAGAGTCGATATTTCTCACACCCACAGATCCACATATCATACAGGGTATCTTCTGCTCGAATTCCTGCAGACAATACAGCTTTAACACTTTTGGGTCAGTTGCCACATTTGTTGCTCCCCATACACAAATAATTCGATTGGCTGTCATTAAAGTAAAGATACATTGGGCGGATATTATCGCTTACAGCAACAACGAAAATAATATCATCAAAATGAAAATAATCGTTGACAATTGTCATTACAACATAATTCAATGTGTGTGTGTGTGTGTCGTTGTGTGTGTGTGTACGAGTGTGTGTTATCCCTCAGGCTTAATAGTCGCTTGTCGTTTATGAGTTCATGTCTCTGATTGTACAATGATTATCAATCAATTTTTTTTTTTGTGCTAACGTTGTCATTTTTATTGTATCATTTTCCCCCGTTCACTAAATGCATGTCATTTGTCATGTACTTGCGAATTACATGACTCCCATGATTTCCCCGTCCCCCACTGTTTTCCCTGCACCACTGTCATAACAATCAGTGCTAAATTTGTTTGCCTTTTGTCAGTCGATGGCCGCTTTCTTCACATGTGAGTGTAAACATGTAGGCATGTATCATTTATTCAGAATTATAGTTGGTCTTTTGTTCAAGGATATCGCAATCAAGAGAGAACAATGACTTTGCTTAATTAAAATGTGTAATTTCTCTATAAACTACTCAATTGTTTATACTCCATATACATGTGTATAGTTAACAGGGTATTTGTATGTATTTTGATATTATATTCCATGTCAATTTCAATTCATGTGAAAAGTATTTGTCTCGCACTTTTTCAATTAATTCATAGTTGAATTTATTCTTTTATTATTATTTGTTACGCTCAGATTATTAAACTGTTTGTCGAGTTTCCATGAAATTTACGTTTTCATTGATGCATATAAAAACATTATGAATAATTTATTTATCACAGTTACTGAGCCAATGACTTTTCAATTATTTCTTAATAGAATAGAATAATACAAAAAAAAAATATCAATGAGGTGTGTTTCACTTATCTCTAGAAATTGTTTGCAGCAGCAAAATAATTTTAATTGATAATCTCAAACAAATTTTAAAATTATTGGTTGATTTTACAAACTCAATAAATTCCTTGTAAATAAATTTTACATATTTTTAATTAAATTTAAAAATTATTTTGAAGACCGCAAATAATGAGTTTATGTTCTTTTTAAGTTTGTAAATATTATTAAGTTGTAATTGCATGACAAGAGAGATATCCTGTAAAATGCACTGGGTTGAAAGCGAAAAGAAAGTCTTTCAGAGCATTATTAAGTTTAATCGACTTTTTGCCACATCAAATTAAGCTGCGTGAGTTTTTATTGCCTTTGGTAATATCACGTATACGTGTAAAGTATGTATTATAAGGCAGGCATATTTTACAAGAACAATCATGTACATACATCTACAAAATCTATAAATTCAAACAACAAAAGTTATTATTTTCAAATTCACCTTACAATCAATTTATCAACATTTTATTTCTACACAACGAACTCAAGAAAACAAAGGAAGCGTGAAAAAAATCGAAGCAAAAGAATGAATGCAATTGACATAAAAGTTTCCAATTGATCGATTTGTCCACATTTCACGCATAGACAAAGTGCCATTTTTGGCGTGTTCACTTTATCACGTTTTCTACACACACACACACACACACACACCCACATATATTAGGTTGGGGAAAAAGTAATCGATTATTTTTTTGTGTGTCATGAATCCAAGAATCTTGCATGAATTCATGCATTCCCAAGATTCATGCATGATTCTAGAATTCATGCATTCCCAAGATTCATGCATGATTCTTGAATTCATGCATGATTCTTGAATTCACGCATGATTCTTGGATTCATGCATTCCCAAGATTCATGCATGATTCTTGGATTCATGCATGATTCTTGAATTCGTGCATTCCCAAGATTCATGCATGATTCTTGGATTCATGCATGGTTCTTGAATTCATGCATGATTCTTGGATTCATGCATGATTCTTGGATTCATGCATGATTCTTGAACTCATGCATTCCCAAGATAGATAAATCAAAGTAAAATAATACAAATAAAAATAATAACTTTTTTAATTGAAAAATCAGACAAATATTTAGCACCTTTTATGAAACTTATTTTTTTTTGATTTATTATTAATTAACTTACATCTTTTAATTTAAAGGTATTAATTTATATGTAATATAGAAGAAAAGGGTGTATCTACAGGACTATTTAAACACCCAACAAATTTGTCAATTGTAATTAAATTCACTAACATATCCAAATGAATTCTTTACATAAAAATGTCAGTTTTTACTGATAAATTTCAACACTTAAAAATATCAGAGTCACATAAAGAAAATGTTACAGCAGCAAATGTGTGTTAATTTAAAGGTGTTTGTATTTAAATAAGGATATGAACAATTTTATATAACTGTTGTGAGAGCTGCAACCTGCAAATGAGCAAAACCATGATGACGTCGACCGCAGTTGCTGATTGCCAGTGTTGGTCAAGTCACGTTACACTTTTTGGCCTTGTCACCATGGCAGACTAAGTACACTGACTAAGAATGAGCAACAAAGAGAGCTCAGAGAGGGAGAGAGACAGGGAGGGAGAGAGGAGAGAAAGAGGAACGTGGACTTGAGAAAAAAGTAAATTCATTGCCATTGCCACGAGTATCAAATGCAGTTTTTAAATCACAAACTCAAAAACACGCAGCAATTGACGTCGACGTCGACGTCGTTGCCATTGACATTGCTGCTACTGACTGAGACTGCGACTGCAAAAGTTGCTCTCTTTCTTTCTCTAGTTGAACTACGTTTTGAGTTTCATTTTATTTTCCTTATTTTCTTTTTTTTTTATTTTCTACACTTTTTTTATTGCCATTTCTTTGGCATTTCGTGCAGGGTGATAAGTTTTCTTCAAAGGAAATTAAAAGCGAAACGACAAGCGCCCATTTGGTGTGCGTGGGTATTTTTGAAAGGCAAGGGCAAGGGAGGATGTTGTGCGGGGGTGTGGTTGCACATTTCCGTTGTGTGTGGGTGTATGTATGTGTGTGTGTGTTTGTGTGTGTGGGCTGCCGACATTTGCCTTCACCTTGACTGGGTCGAGTTCACAGTATATTCCCTTCCCAACACCCTTCTTGCAATACATATGAATGTACTTCTGTGCGTGTGCGTGTGTGTGTGTGTGTGTATGAGCTTGAGTGTATAGCTGATATGGCAACACAAGCTGGCGATAAAAGTTGCTTATTGGAAAAGTTGAGAGCGTTGCAGCTTTAAAGCCAATTGGCAGCCTGGCGCTGATAAATGGCCAGCGATTTAATGTCCGACTTGCTATAGCAGAAAATGTACATACATCTATACACACTCATCTGCACATACATACATACAACACTGATGAATAAAGCGGTTCTAAACTATGAACTGAGGTTAAACAAAATTCGTTGAGAAACAAACACAAAAACGTCTTGATTGTGAGTACATTTTAAATAAGAGGAAATTTTATTTAGACATTAAAATATCTTAATATTTTCAGAAGAAAGATTTTTATTTATGTATTTGTTGTTAGAACCAGTTGGGAATTCTAAGAAACAAGACAACAATTCTAAAAATTATATGAAACTTTTTAACATCTTAGAAACAATTGCTTTAAACTCAAAAAGGAAAAGCTAAACTTATGTTTCACATATTTATTATTTATGATTATTTTTTGAGAGTTTAATAATTTGTTTTCTCCCAGTAACTATTCAAATTTAGGTCTTAAAATGGTTTTATTTGAAAAACAATTTGATTTTGGACGCTGTTTGCAGTTTTCAGTGTACACGTACGTATTTGGGAGTCTATGAAATGGAAAAACTGTGGCCACAATGCAAATCAAAGGCAAAGGCAATGGCAGTGACAACCGACAGTCCGCGGCTTTTGTCCACGAAGAGAATAGAGAAAATTAGTATTGTATGGACACATGCATATGTATATGTATACCAAAATATGTGTATGCGCGTGTGTGTGTGTTAGTGTGTTTTTACATACATTTGAACAATCAGGACACAAAAACAACGTCAGCGCGTAGCATCAACGTTAGAGAGCGTCAAGCTCTTTAAGCCCACGTAGCGCCAGCTTTGTTTTACAATTGTCTGTGCAAACAGCTGAACAGCTGAACAGTTAAAAAAAAACAAAAACAAACTCATGCAAAGTGGGACAGCAGCAGCAGCAAAAGCAACAGAAAACGCAACAGCAAAGGCAGTGGCAGTAGCACAGTGGTGACAGCGACACAGCGACACAAACGATAAAAAAGAAGGAAACCAATACGACAAAAGTCGTGGCATGTCGAAGCTTTGATACACTTGCCAACCACTGTACAAATATTAAGTAAAATAAATAAATAATAATATAAAAGACAGATACTAGACAGATATCTTATCTGGTATCTGTTTCTCAATTCAGAGAGATGTAAAAATTGTATCTGTGAATAAATAACAACCAATCTTATAAAAACTACTGCATCATTGCGACATTTGCTTAACAACTTGAGTTACCAAAAACTACAGTTGGTTTTGTCGAATTTTAATGCATTTATTGACTTATAATTTATGTTTATTTATTTATTTAACATAGTGCTACAGGCTTCTTATGACGCTGGTCACTAATGGTTCTATTGTTATTTTAATTTAAAATTTAGAACATGTATTAACTGATCTAATCTATGTAAGCTTTCCCTCTATGAAAGTGCGAAGAATATAAAGTTTTTATTGGGATTTGTAAGAATTGAAAGTTTAATTAATAATTTTTTGTATTAATTATAACGAAAAATGTTTTTAATACAAAAACATAATCTTTAATCAGAAAAAAAAGGATTTTCTATCATGTCTATCATATCCACTTTTAATGTGTTGCACAACTCGGTAACAAATTATAATACCTCTTTTGGTAGGGTATTAAAAATGTGCACTACGAATGCAGAAGCTAAACAAGAGCAGAAACCACAACAACAAGAACAACCACAAACACAGACACAGACACAGACAAGTGTGGCGAAAAAAAGGGAGTAAGTGAGAGTGAAACAAAAAGAGAGAGAGGTAGAGGGACAGAGAGAGTGAGAGAGAGAGAGTTTGTGGGTGAACAGTTAGAGAGCTGAGAGTACCACAATCCTTTTTTCGCTCATCCTCAGCTCAGTTGCTTTGGCCAACGTTAATTGAATGAAACTAAGTGTGTTTATGCGGGTATGTATGTGTGTGTGTGTGAATTTGAATATATATGAGTGTGAGTGTGTGTCTGCATGTGTCGGCGGCATTGCTTCATTTAAAAATAGCTCCTTTGTTTATGTTGCGGACCTATTTGGGTTGTGTAAGGTGCGCATACATACACACACACACACACATATAATACATGCCAACACACACATGCATGCATACGAGCATATGTATGTGTGCGCTGTACAGCTCTGATTGTTATATGTTTAAGTGCACTGTGACAAAAACTGTCAGCTACAAATCAATTTCAAGATTGTCACTTGAACTTTTCTAAACTTTAAAATAACATTATTAAAATAATTTAACGGAAACTATATAAATTCAAATATAAAATAAACAAATGAATAGAAAATAAATATAAATTAAATTAATTATGTTCAGTATTCATTAATTTAAATGCAGTCCTTCTGCTCATTTATTGTGCATTAAGTATGCTGTGCAAATTGTTTACTTTTAAATATCATCTTATTAATAATTGTTCAAAAATGAATTTAAAATTACATATAAACTATAAACTAAATTTATTATTTCAATTTGGCGCTTTCTATTTTTGTAGTGTAACTAATTTGCCATGTAGCCATGTCTATGTTATGATGATATTTTCCTTAACCACAACATTTATTATGCTATAAATTTGCTACTTTAAACATAGACAGACGCCCAACCAATCAAATTTAATTGTGAGGGCGAATTTTTACCTCCTCCTCGAACCACTCATAAATTATTACATAATGTGGAAAAATGTATGTTAGTATTTATTTATGATGCATATATTTGAAGCCAACAAGAGAGTGTTGTCTCTAAATAAATGTTGTGGTTGTGTTTGCAGCTTTTTTTTTTGGTACACTTTAAGGAAAAATAAATTAATTATCCCAAAGATATTCAATTTCAGGAAGCTCCAAAAAAGCTCCTGTAAATATTACTTTAAGGGTAACTAGATGATGGCATGAAATACACCTAGTTTAGTTGGAGGATAACAATATAAAAATGCAAATTGAGCTGGGAAAATTGTTAGATTTGATTGTACTTTGAATGGTTTTGCAAAGCAGAAAACCGCAAAAGCCAGCTAAGGAAAAACTAATTAAATGCTGTAAACCAGTAAAGTTGATGAAAGCGTGAGAAAGAACATACGAGGGAGAGAAAGAGAGAGAGAAAGAGCGAATGCAAAAATAATAGAAAACACACACATTTTGTGAAATAATTTGAATGATCCATTGAATTGGGGCATGCCACCAAAAAAATTTAATTAAACGCCGCCAGCGATTAACGGCCAACAAACTGACTTATTTATTTATTTTAATTGAATTTAATGTAATTTATTTTCCCCACCGCAAAGCAATAAGAGCGTGCAAAAAAATGTAAAATGTAAAAAAAAAAATCAAATATTGTGCTGATGGATTTAGTAGTATTACTCGTATATGTACATAAGTTCCTGCCTCTACCCCTACCACCACCCCTGTCCCCTGGTACTTGCCACATTGATTGCGCAATTATGCACTAAATTAAAATCTCACACACTTACACACATGTGTGAAATTTTCCTAGTTGCTCGTTGAAATTGTTGAGCAAATTTATCAAAAATAAAAGAACAAAAATATGAAACTTTCAAATTGCGAAACCAGCTAAGAGCAAAACAGGCTAAATTTGAGTGGCATGTAAAAGAGAAAAACTGTTGGTCGAAAAGAGGAGAAAAAGTGGAAAAAGAGAGAAGGAAAGAGGGGGAGCGTTTGGTAGTTAGAGACAGAAATGCTCTCACTCTCTTTGTGGCACAACTGATTGTTTTTTGGACCAACTGAAAATGTATTTTCTAGCAAATAGTGAAAGCAAAAGACAACTGCGTGTTAAAGAGCACACAACATCAGGGGGATTCCCGAATTGCCAGAGGTGGGAGGAGAGCAAGAAGAAGAGGAGGAATGGCAGAGAGTAGGTGGTCTTGTTGGATGTTTGCGTTTTTGTTGTTGCTATTTTGTTTACTTGTTTTGTGGCGTTGCGTAAAATTAATGCATGCAATATTCAACAGACCAGAGGAGGGAGCAGAGAACAAGGAAGGGAACGACGAGTATCAGTTGAAACAGTACAAACGAGAGGGGCGGAGCAACATGAGAGGGCGGGTGGGGTTCAGTAGTTTGCCCTAAAACATGTTGGCATTGGCGATAAATATTTTGTAAATTGGCCCGCATTTTGTTTAGCGTCAAATGCAATTTGAAATGAGCGACAACCAAACAAACACAATGCCAACGAGTGATGGGAATGGGAGGGGGATGGGAGTGGGGACAACAAGTGGTGTGTGGTGCGAGTGGCGAGTGGTCTGTGGCAAGTGGCATGCCAACGAGAGTGGAATGGGTGTGTTCAGCTCAACAATTAATTAGAACACTGAACAAACCACACACACATGCAACATTCTGCGGGTGCTGCCGTAGGGCAAGGACTGACCACTCGTTGCACTTGTTTCCCCTTCTCGTTACAAGCTGAAAAAAGCACAGCGATACAGTGGCACAAGGGGGGAAAAGTAAAGGGAAACTGTTTGCATTTCGAATTAAAATTGGATGCTTGCCTAATTTCAAATTCGAATATCATTTTATGCTTTGACGTTTCCAGTTTTTTCTTTAGCTACTAGTAATTTGGAAACTTGTGCTTTCCAATTTCAAATTTAATATAAATTGTCAATGAATAAGTTACAGTTATAAATGTAGAATCTTTAAATGTAGTGCTAATTATCAATTATTTGAAGAATACTCCTATTGATATTTTCTATGATAATAAATTGTTTCTCTATTGGGATCAATTGCACTTTATAACAATGTTATCGACTCTTTTAACACTTCATTGTCATATTTCATTCTGATTTTCTTTTTTCCATTTCGTTTTTTGTGTCTGTGTGTGTGACAGAATAAATGACATAAATAAGCGAATGGCTTTTTAAGCGCTTATGCGAATGGCATGTAATTAATTAATAATTATTCAACTTTTTTCTTCATCATCTTTTAAATACTCTGTAAGCATGTTCGAAAAAAAGCATAAACTGTAAAATTGATTTCGGGTATTTATAATCTGAATATTTTGAATATTTCATATTGAAGGCTTAACATTGCAAAGCACTGAAGTAACAAAAAAAACAGGGTAATATTTGAGTTGAGCTCTTATAGTTAATTTAAACTTTAACTTTTTGTTGGTGGTTGGGGTCGTTTAAGCAAACAAACAAACAAACAACATTACTATTAGCCGCTGGCAACGACAACTACAGCTACAACAGTTCCAACTACAACAACAACAACAATGACAATGATAACAACAACAATAGCGACAGAAAATGGCGTAAATTGAACACGAAATTCGCACAGAACTGGAACAAAAGTCTCGTTAATAAGCATCGCAGAGACAGAGAGAGGGATAGAGAGAGGGAGAGAGAGACATTCACAAATTTCAACTTACTTGTTGTAAAAACATAAACGAGGGTTGGCTGATAAGTAGCCAGCTTAACAAATGTATTTATAACATGTGTATTTGGCTAGAAGTTACCCTATAAGAGCCGATCTATGAGCTGACAATATTTTATTGTGAAAACAGTAGGATCAGTTGGTCAAAGATCAATTTATTAATTTAATTTAAATTGGTTGTGAATATTGACATAATCTTAAATTAAAATATGCATTAGAAAGTCAGTTCAATAAAAGTAATCAAATATTTAGGAAATTATAATTAAATTATTGAATATATCATACAGTTTTAGACTTATTTACTTCTCAAGTAATTATATTTTTTAAGATGTATATAAAGATTTTGCATTTGCATTTATTATATTGAAATATATGTGTATTTTAATATTTCCGTCAAAATTTATTGTTTACCTAAATTTGAAATTTAAATATCACTAATAGCTGATAGTTTCTTAATTATATGATCAACTTTTATACATTTTCTTGTAACTTCGCTATTTTAGAAAATTCGAAAGCTGTAAAGTTAATGGAGATTAAAGTCAATGGACAGTTGTTATCATGTAACCCATTTCAAGGACTTTAACAGGGTGTACAGACAATAAGTGCACAAAAATTATTAAATAAATGCGTTGTTTTTATTTCGCTGCCACCAATTGCAAACCCCAGATAGAGAGAGATAAAGAGAGAGAGAGAGAGGGAGACAATTCGCAGGTTGGAGTTCTCGTCTGTTGCGTTTGTTTATTTGTATAATTTATGAGTTGTGGGCGTGGTCAAGATCATGGTGTGGCTGACCAGCTGACATGCAGCCATAAACACATATTGCACGTGTGTATGTGTATGTGTGTGTGAGCGTGTATGTGAATTACATATGTAGATCTGGCAAAAAGCAAAATATATAGCATACTTATCTGCGCAAGCTGCGTGCGTGCTTTAATAATGACTTTTATGCCAGGAAGATGTATAAGTAAGATAGCAGCATAGAAGGAGCAACTCAGAGAGAGAGAGAGAGAGAGAGGGGAGAGAGGGAGGGGGAGGGAAGGAAAGATAGGTAACAGCAGTTGGAAACTGACAAGTGCATATGGCGTATACACATAGATTTAACTGCGGTCAACCTACGTAATTCCAGTTGAAGTGTACGTTGTGTGTGTGCGTTGCGTTGTGTTGTGTTTTGTAGGAGAGTAGGAGTTGCGGTTTATAGATGCTCATGGTTATGTAACCACTGTACTACAACCCCCACTCCACTCTCGGTCAGTCCAGTTGTCCAGTTGTGTGCGTGCGTGTTTTTGCCTATTTGTGTGTGTTTAGTAGCTGGAACTGGAAGCTTTGTAATTTGATATGCCAAAGTTTTTCGACACTTAGTGAAACATATTTCAGCGACGTGCCTTCATTCATATTTAATTGTTTTAATGCCAGCAGGGTTTGCTTTTTTTCGTTCATTCTCGTTTTCGTTTTTGTCGTTTTGTTTTTGTTTTTTCTGCCCACCCATCGAGCGACAAATGTCAGCCATTTGCCGCAAACACAACCCACAACGACAACATCAAACACTGCGGGGTATAAATTGCGGAGGCAAGTGAAAACCCGCCACGATTATGAATTCATATGGCAAAAGCCAAAACGGCAATTAAATGCTACCAAAAAAATGTACGAAAAAAAAAACAAAGAAACCATAACAAAAAGATATATAACCCAGCATCAATTGTGACTATACAACAATTTGTTAACATTATACGTTTATTATGTTTAAATAAACGATTAACAGTCTTTTTAAATACTCTAGAGAAAATGTCATGGTTATTTCCATCATATCTACCACAATTTCCATCATTTGAACTACATTTTAGACTAGATAATAAATCTTGAAGTATTCTAATAGAAAATAGTCTTGAAAAAAAAGCATTAAAAACATAAATATTTATTTATCTACTGATTAAAATTAAATTCAGTAGCAAAAGCAACTATAACTAACTATATAAAACCATCGTACAGTTTGGAACATAATTAGAGCCTGTTGTAAATTGAGTTTTGAATAGGACAACGTGCTTAATTACAATGATGAATCATGTTCTGATTCTATTATTGCCAACACATACGATGTGCAGTATGTTATTAACTTCTTTATGCACGTACGTATTTCCATACGTATACTTAATATCTAAATGCAAACTCAACAGAACAGTGCGAGTCATGGCTGCTTGAAGCACAAGCATTACTTTAAACTGTCACTCAAAGTCAGGTTGCTTGTGTGTGTGTGAGAGAGAGTAGACAGTGTATGTGTGTGTGTGGGTGTATTTGTGTAGGTGTATTGTGTGTGTGTTACCAGCTGGATAACTATGCGTAAAGGGACAATTACACGCATTACGAGCATCAACGCCAGAAGTGCTCACCCACACACACACAGAGACACACTCACACACACATACAGACTCAGTTGAATATAAGAACAAACATTAGTTTTACTAAACATAAATGCTCCTATTTTGTCACATAAAGTGTCAACCGTTGACAGTCTCAACTTTGCACAATTTACGACATTTGCCGGGGAATTCCCTCCTTTTTCTTCCTCTTCTTCTTACATACTTACTTCTCTCTCTCTCTCTCTCTTAGAACCTCACATTGCAGTAAAGTGCACACTGAAATACATTTACATTACAATCATGCACAAAATGGTCAATTTACACACATATGTAAGTACTTCAATTCCTGAAGTCTGTTACCACAACAGCTGCTCTCTCTCACTCTCTCTCTCTCCCTCCGGAGGAGTCTAGAGATGAGAAGGAAGCGGAAGGAGCAAAGTAGTTGGGTGTGTAAAGGGGGCGTGACTAGAGGTTGTATTAGCCATATTGTTTGGCTGGTCATTTGTTATAAAATGACAGACACATCACGTTAATTGCCAATTAGAAATGTGAAGCATTAAGTAGTTGTTTATTATACACATCTATCCAAGTACTTTGTGTGTGTTTGTTGTGGGTGCGTGAGTGTGTGTGTGTGCTCTGTGTGTTTGTGTTTGTGTGTGTCTGTGCTGTGTGTATGTCTAGTAATTGCCAATGTTTCGTGTTGCTGCTGTGTTGATTGAACGTCAAGCAACTTGAATGTGAATGTGGTCATTATTAAAGCTAAAGTCTCTAAAATATTTATCAGATACATTCAGTTGTAACAACAACAACAAGAGATTCTTTTCAAATTCAAGTGAGAAAGTTCTCTTAAGGTTAAGTGAGAGATCAATCAAGGAATCAATTGATACCGTATCAATTTAAACGACAAACGTTAATTGATATTGAGAAAAAGGGAGACTTTTCAGCTGTTCTAATTGTTTTCTCTGACACTGTCACAGGGATTATTGTTAGTTAAGGTTTAATTGGACTTTTAAGTCATTTTTTATGCAAGTTCCCTGATCAATTTAAATTATAAATTATATCATAAAATATTTAGGATTACTAGGAATAGGGTATTGTGTCAGCCAAAGATCTTTAGAGAGTTGAGAAGCTACGAAATCAATGCAAACATACTTTTGAGTTTTCTTATAATCTAAAGTTGTGACTATAAAAATGATGATGATAATGGAACTGAAACTAGAAATGGAACTGAAGATGATGTAGTATATAGACTAAGACAGATGCAATACATTGGCAAACTTACAACAATAAAACGAAAAGAAAAAAAAAGAAAATCTGTTGAGAGCTTTGGCATCTTATCGCTTAAATGGCACTCGATTTATACACACACACATCCATACACTCACAAATAAACATTCCTCTTGTTGATGTGCCGAAAAAAATAAAGAACCGGAAACGGATACAAATATTTCGTATTTTTCGGTATTATGGACTTCATCTTGCTTGGATTTTGTGGCATAAAGCAACAAAACCCGCAAGCTCTACAAGGTAAGGTGTCCGCCCTCGCCTCTGCCCTCTCAAAGTTGTTGTTCTAGGCAGAGGGTTGGATGGGGAGGGATAAATGTAGACAAATTGCGTATACGACACGTAGCACACAAAAAGGTAGCATAGAAATTACTTTAAAAACACAGGCGACAAAACGATTTTGAAGGTGCAGACATTGCGAGGAATATGATAAACAGAGACAGAAAGAGAGAGAAGGAGAGATAAAAAGGAAAAGGGAATGGAACGAGCAAAGGAGAGAGAGAGAGAGAGAGAGAGGGAGACAAGGAGACAGTAACTGTAAGAAGTTGAAAAGTTACGAATAAAAAAGCGCAAATAACTTCTTGGCGAAATTTATATATTTTCTTTCTTTTTTCATAAAAAGGTTTTCTTTTTTGCTGCTGTGGCAACTAACTGTAAAAAGGTTGCTAGATTTTTAAGGGAAGATGAGAGGGGAAGGGAGCTACAACACTTTTGTAATTTTCACTTGCCTTGAACTTGTCAGCTGGCAGCATTAAAAAATATATTTGAAAGCAAATGATGTCATTAAACAATCAGCTGCCGTCTGTTGCATGCCTCCATGCAACATGGTTGCATGCTGTTTTATTGTGGTTGTTGGTGTTGTTGTTGTTGTTACTGTTGCCACCCACACACACACTTAAAAGGTGCAATTTAAGCCTGAAGTCATTTCAAGTGTGACAGATATTGTTTGATGCATACTTTTGGCCCATAAAAATCACTCATACGCAGCGTGCTCCTCTTTCACTCTCCTCTCAGTCTCTGTTTAGTTCGTCGCTGTCATCATCGTGGTCTACTCGTCGGTTTTACTCGTTACTTTTTTCATTCATTACTTTTTTCTTGCAATCTTTTGCACAATGCGGCATCCATTAAATGCCAAGTGCAAAGTGCAACAAAAGTGCTGCACAAATGACAGTGCGACTGTCGATGTGTGTGTAGGCGGGTATGTGTAGGCGAGTGTGTGTAGGCGGGTGTGCGTGTGTTGTGTGTAGGGTGTAACTATAACAGCAGCTACCACAACTGAAATGGCAAGTATGTAGCAATAGATTTAGACACACACACACACACGCTTATATAGAGTCTACACACACATACACAGACACGTCACACACACACACACTCATACACTAGAGACCTGGAGGGCTTTTGGTCTTGGGCTTAAGGCGTTGCAGCTGCTGCCATTGACAATTCTAAAGAAATTTATGTTCGAGTGAACTTAACAAAAAGATATGCAACTGCACATACGCCTCCCAGCCACGCCCAGTACGAGAGAGAGGGAAGCACACAGAAAGAGAGAGAGAGAGAGAGAGTGAGATAGAGAGAGCCGTGGTTGTTGCTTTTGCTGACCTGATTGCTGTTTAGCTGATAAGCTCCCGCATGCTCGCATCCTCGAGACTTGAGGGAAGGCAGCACAGGCGTCACTTATCAAGTGATTTATGTTTGTAATTTACTAGTGCACTGTACACACACATGATCTAAGCAGGAGTAAGAGAGTGAGAGCGAGAGAGAGAAAGAGAGAGAGAGGGTAGAAGGCTATACTGGAGTGTGCTTGACATTAAAATGCTCAGTCTTCTTTGCAGACTTTCGTTTGAAACGCATCACAAATATAAATAATCTAACAAAAAGTAAATAACTAATTTATTTAAATAAACAATATAAATAAATAAATATTAAAAAATAAAATAAGCATTAACAAAATTGTAAAACAAACTATCAAAATATTGTCTGTAAATTTAGATGTTTTGGTTTATGAAAGCCAAGTTTTTAATGGAACACGGTAGTTACTTACTTAATAATTTACTTTCAATTAGTCCATTTAAACTAGATCGGATTTAAGCAATTTTTATTTCACAAATAACGTTATATTTTTTAATTTAATTTCTATACATACCAAAATATAGTTTATATTCTTTATTTTACACCCCAAATTATAAAATTAATTTACCTATTTGATTGAAGACACCTTTTGCTTGTTACAAACATTGTCACAAAGATATCACACTCAATTGTTTGCCGAGCATGAAAAAAAAGAGGAACGAAAGCATAGTCCCAAAAGTCCAGCAATGGCAAATTGTCAAACAATGCGATGCTTTTATTAGTTAAGTCAAAGCGAGTTCCTTGCCAGTGACCAGTTGCCAATCCCAGTCCCAGTCCCCAGACGAGCCACATTACTATTACTGTCAAGTGTATGTTGGCATCACTCGATTACCAGGACAGACCAGAGACCAGGCTAGAGACCAGGGCAGGGAACAGGCCAGAGACCAGAGGCAAGGCCCACGCCTTGTTATTAACTGACTCTGGGATTGAGTTTGGGGTTTCGCAATTCAGTTTCAGATGGAGTTTTGGGATTGGTAATGGGACTCTAACTTAATTAGCAGCCAAGGCCAAAATGAAATGATAGCTACTACGGTTTGACCGTAATCGCAGGTCACAAAAATTGCTCGTCATTAGCAGTAGCAGAGGCAAACGTGAAATGCCTTTACTCGTTAATTTAAACTACGAGTAATTAATGCCACGACTCAAAAAAAAAAACCTATATTCCTTTCTCTTTTGTTTGGCATGAGAAGCTTAGCATGTGCTTAAATAATTACCAACTCTTTAATGATAACTATGCAAATTAGTTATTCGCTACTCGTTCAATTTAACTACTCTTCATTTGCCATTATTTTTGGGTGTGGTTGTGTGTGTGATTTTGGAGCTTCTGTTAATCAATTAGGAATTCTCTACGAAGTACTCAATTCTTTAATATCTACTCGATACTCGCTTTAACTTTCGCTATTCGTTAAATTCTACTCGCTACTTTGTAGACTTAGTAGTCTTTGCCTGTATTCTTGGGCATCTTCTATTCGTTCTTTTCTACTCCCAACTGAATTTCCTACTTGTTACTATTTCAATTGAATTTTACTTGAATTCTTAGAAATTCTCTTTATACTCTTCAAACAGTTTTATATAACTTTCAACTCGTTACTCGTTATTCTTCACTCGTCATGCACCACAAAAGTTGCATATTTCGTTGTAGCTTTGTTTACTTGCTTCTTTTTCTTTCAAGATGCACACGATTCATTCAAATGAAAAGTAGTAGACCTCAGCACTCGCCACTCGTCACTTCATTCCCCCAACTCGTCACTCATCGCTTTGTAATCAAAAACTGTTTGCAAACAGGGCCGAGTGGTCTCAGTGTATGTGTGTGTGTGCAGCTGTTTTGTGGGCAGCGCCACTTTTAATTAGCGCACTTCGAAGTTCACTTTATCAGGTACAATGAGCAGCGGACAGCAGAGCAGGAAAAGCGGAAAAGCGGGAAAGTCAGCGGACAGGCAACAGCAGCAGGAGCAGCATCTACAATTGCCTGTCCGCTTCCTTCTACCTCATTTCCGTTTCATCCAATTACGGCCGCTTTGTCATTGTTTGCATTCTTCTGATGCGGTTATTCAAACTTTCTACTTTCTACCACAAATATACAGACAGTCGGAATATTTACACATACAAACTCGTATGGATAACAGACCACAGACTGACAGAAAGGCCAACGCCTTCTAAGAGTTCAGCAACTCCATCATCATCAGCATCATCATCATAATGTTATTCATCACCATCATCGTTATCATTAGCATTATATTTTATTGTCTCTTACGTTTATTTGCATTTACATTTTTTATTTCTTTGCAAGACAGATCAGTCTGTAGGCTCATCAATTGCACGCGGTTCGCATAAGCTACATTAAAATCCCCTGAGTTTTTAGTATCACATAAACATTTATATTTTTCTTTTGGCTTATAATCTACTAGTCAAATCTGCTCGATTACTATACAAATGTTACTAATTTCGTTGGCAAATGAGGATATAAATCAATAAATTATGAAATAAAACAAACAATATACTTTCTATAGGGTAACCAAATATCTAACCTCTTCGATAGTAAATCAGTTGTGGCTGTCCCGAAATAAATAAATATTTTTGACAAACTAATAAGTTACTAATAACAAACTAATAAGTTACTAGAAGAGTGAGGGGTATCACTTAGTCAAACTGTCTCACTTGTATGTCTCACTTACTTATGGTATAAATATATCAAAATATAGAAATATAAATCCCCAATCTTAAATATGTATATGAATTCAATGAACTTTTAATTTATAGGTAATTACAGGGTATCTTTTAGTCTATCCCACTCGAAGTCTATAGACATTTAGCATATTCAGAAAGCTAAGCACATTTATAAATTAAGTATGCGATCTAGTAAGAAAATAATAATAGTTGTAAGGCTAGTACAGGGTATCGCTTCAGTAAAACATGCTATATTCTTGTCGAACTCATTGTTAATAATATTTTTATATTATTAATTAATTTATAAACTAAACCATTTATAAGACAATGTAACTAGTAATAGATTTATGCGATATACAGGGTATCTTTACATCGAATTGAGTATTTGTTAGTCAAATAGCATACAATTTCTTTTCTCCTGTATATGCAATCCTGTTGTTCAATTTGTTACTCTTATACGAAGCTCTTGATACTTAAAAACTTATTACAGGGTATCTCTTTAGTCGAAGTGCATATTTCTCATAACTACATTTGATATTCTGCACATTTATGTAGTTTCAGAATAAAATTTATGCTTATGTGATGCATATATGATAGTTGCAGACCTCGTACAGGGTATCTCTTAAGTCGATGACTGTAAGCTACTTGGAGTTCTCATTAGAATTGGGAAATGGAACTTGAACATGTTTGTTGGTGTTGATTTGGTTTGGGACCATTTAAAGCTAAAAGCTGAGCTCAGCTGACGGTCGACAAACATTTGCCAAATGATGGCACGATACCAATTTCTGAACCGACTTTTTGTGTATGTGAATGTGACTGTGTGTGTGTGTGCGTTTGTGCATATGAGTGTGCGATTGTGAGTGTGTCACAAACTGAGTGTTTGCGTGCGTATTTATGTGCTTTTTGCAGCCAATGTCTGTCTGTCTGTCGGTCCGATGAACGACATTATGCGCCAGGGATGCCAAATTCGAAAAACTCCAGCGACGCGTGGAAGACAACACAAAATTATGCCATGAGTGCACATTATGGCCATTAGCCAGAAGTGCCAAGTTTCCACTGACGTAGATTATGTACGAGTATGTAGGAAAATGTAGTATGTGTGTGTATGTTTGCCCATCATCATATCAGCAGGAAAACACCAAGAGACCAAGAGAGAGAATTTCTACAATTTTAGCAGGCACTGTAAAGGCATAAATGTACCGACAAATTTCCCCCTCCCCTCTCTGTCTCTCTCTCGTTCACTCTCTCTTTCACTCTTTCACTGTTTGAGATTTTGCAAGTTGGTGATTTGTTTTAAAACCTGCGAATGAGCCTCAAATCGTTACACTTCATAGCAGACATTCCAGGAAATGGAACAGCACTCAAAATGCGATAATTCACTTCTGCTCTAAATTTCACACAGAATTATGTGAAGCACACACACTTTCAATAAGAGAACGAAAATGGCATTTAAATCAAGCATTATGGTATTTATCTCATAATTGAAATACAGTAAAAATGTTATAAGCTGCAACTTGGAATGGACATTGTATCGGGAATATTTGTGAAATAATCTTACTGAAAATGAAATTTGAAATAAAAGTACTGAATTTCTTGCACATTTCGATTGATGCAGTTTATTTGTAAGTTTATTGAGATTTCAATAGGCTTAAAATGAAATTAAGTTACCAGATAGCTCAACAGTTAGATGCCCTTTAAAGACAGTCATAGATGTGATGCGACTCTCGAGTTTTTAACTCTTAAATATGGGAAAATTTTAATGTTCACCTAGATATCCAATTAGACATCCAATAAGCTAACCAATTAGATATCCAATAAGATAACAAATTAGATACTCAATTAAGGTATCCAATGAGTTGTTTATACCTCATACATCTTTTGTTTTTTTGAGCTAAACAATAACTTGAAAGTTATATAGAGTAAATCTTACTTTTTTCACTAACATGAGTGTCTTATAAACCATTTGATTTAAACTTAGAAGCATTTTTATGCATCCAACTATAACTATAAGTTGATGAAACCCTATAAATTGCTTCGTTTACAAAATATACTGGGTATACCTATCTCAATAAAGGGCAGTCCCATAAAATTCAATCAAAAAGGATTATTGACATTTAATCAGAGATTTTCTTACTAAAAACAAGCCTACACTGTCAAACAAAAAGAGAAAATAATATTTTCTGTAACAAGTATAGTCTTAAAGAAAATTGAAAGGACCACAACATTTAAATCAAGATCTGGTTTTTTATTTGAAGAACGGAACTTATTTCGAAACTTTTGTTTGGAAGAAATGAATTTCACACAAAACTGAGAGTTTAGAGGTCTTAAAATTGGGTCAAGATAATTGTGTTCTCATTAAGTTTTTTGTCATATTTTGAGCAAAATATTGTAATGTTAATAGCTGCTTAATATTTTCAATTGTAATTGAATAGACTCACCACATCGATGATTTGCATTAGGGTTAGGCCAAAGCTCAGTTGCAATGGATCGGATTCGTTGACCACAGGGCGTTCCAAGCTATTGTAGTTGTCCAGCAGGGCATGGAGTAAACGCTTTTCATGCGGACCAGCGGTGCAGGCTGTAACAAAAGAAGAAGGAGAACACGATGATGATGATGATGAAGAAAGGAGGAACATAAAATAGCATTTTAAGACTTGTCGACCCTCCCCCAAATATATATACATATACATACATATATGGTACTTTATATGATGCTGTGTTCAACAATGTTACGACTTCAATAAGAACTTCGAACTTAAACTTCGACTTTGACTCTCAACTCAATTCAATTTAATGGATGTGACTGTGGTTGTGTGTGTGTGTGTGTGTTTGTATGTGTGGCAATGACATTGTTGGGCTTAGAGTCAACCAACCGTGGCGGCAGTTAAACCTGCATTAACCTATCGTTGTCATTGTTGCTGTCACATTCCCTGCTTCCCTCTCCCACTCCCTCCCTCTCTCTTTCTCACAGTTTTTCTCTCTCTTTGCTTGGTCTACTTTTGTTGCCTTGTTGCTGCTGCCAATTAAATTTGTTCAACCAATAAGTGGCTTTGGTTCGGTTTGACGTTAGCAACAGTTTTAGCCATAGGAGCTTAAGCCAGAAGGCAGTAACAGCCAGCAGCCAACATCCAGTTACCAGGAGAGCCACATTTAGCCACAGTAATAGCACCTGTTTTAGCTCCTAGCTCTGATCCACAATCTGCTTCTGCTTCTGCTACTGCTTCTGCTTCTCATTCCCAACTCCTTCTCTGCTCCAATTTCCCTGCCATTCCAGTTACAGCTCCTGCTTCTAAAGTACGCTTACTGTACCATGCCATGCCATCGGATTTTTCCTTTATTATTCTTCATCTCCTTTTCCTCCTACTTTTTTGTTGGTTTTTTATTTTTTTTGCGAAACAGCTTTTCCACCATTATTCGGTTACCTGTTATTGGAAAATATTCATAGCTTGTTGGACCTTGAACCGAGAGCAAGCCGCTTAACTTTGCTTCTTTTTACCACAATACCACCACGAAAAAATATATATGTATGTACTTTGGCCATAAGTCTTTCCTACTAAATTAGCAGTCAAGTGATCTATGGTTAATTTAATTCGATTTCTTAGACAGAATTCGCCTAATTGAATTATTTTTAAATTTATTTAAACATTTTAGTTTAAATTTCTTCACATGTCGTTGAATTTGTGTTCTCTTTCTTTCTCTCTGTCTCTCTCTGTCCCTGCACAACAATCCCAATTAAGCATAAATAGTTATTTCTGGCAATCAATCATTTATATTTATAAATACATATATTTTATTTACAATTCTCTTTTTTAATATTCACATGTATTTCGCTGGCCTTGCAAATGGTGTTTTATGTGTAATATTTCTATACCCTTTCAAATAGTTTATTATGGGGTATATTAACTGTGAGCAGAGGTTTGCTTCAGACTATAACTTACTATATATAGCTTGTAATTTGTTCAATAAACTTTGGTCTTTTTTGTGTATTCATTGGACCGGAGTTGGCTTTGTATTTACAGGGTATCTCACTAGTCACGCTCTACCGTAAAGCATTTTTATGTTTCATTTTATGTAACGCCAAATTTTACATTTAACACGCTGTCATAAAGTGTAAATATTGCCCACCAACAACAAACAAATAAGAAAACTGCTGCGTGGAAAAAAATTTAAGGGTCATTTTTTAAATGTTGCTCAAAAAAATGCTGAAATTTATAACAATGAATGAAATTACCCAAAGCAACTAACAAAGCTAATTTTAACTACCTGCGTATCATGATATGTAATTTAACTTTATATTCAGTGACAAACAATATTTGCATTTTCTAATTAATTACATACATATGTATTTAAGAAAGTAATAACGTTTATTTGAATCTCATTTAATTGTAGTTTAAACTTTCAAAGGTAGAAGAAATGAATTTTCTAAGATATTTATTTAAAAGTGATACTTGGCATTGAGTAAAATCAGTCAGCTAAAATAATTAAAATCTTAGATTAAATATATTTATCCCTGTAGGTTTCTCTAGGTATAAATATTTGTTGGACTTGAGAATTGTGCTATAGTTTTTTCTGTAACATTAAAAAGATGCTGGAGCCCCATAGCAACATGTTAAATTCTTAGTACTCTAAAAACAATGGACATAATTGGGGTGATAAGTAGTTTCCTCCGAGATATTTTATCACCAGCATTAAAGAACACTTTTATTTAAAGGATCTCAAAGAACATACACTTAAAAATTAAAGACATACAAGTCAACCTAATTCCAAATATGTCCAACAGTTATTTTAATTTTCATTATCATTTAAAAATGAACTTGCATTTACAAACAAAATCAATCGATTATCTTGTTAAGATCTTATAATTCATGATATAAATGAGCTGCGGGATATGGTATAAAATCTCGTATTTGCAATTATAATTGAGATTGTGATTGTAATTGCAATTGTATGGTAATGTTGCCTTTGGGAACTGGACAAGGTCAACTGAAGTTAACCCGCTTGGCTGTGGGACAGGTCATCGGATCATTATAGACAATTACTTATGGACCAAAATGTAAACGGTGCTAGCTTCAACGCCTTGTGCTGCATATTAAAGGACAATCAAGGCGGCAAAGGGCAACAAAATGTGGCACGTACTCACAACTGGCCAAAAGTTGGACAGCAATAACAATAGCTAGAGGGGAATGAGGAGCATAGTTGAGGTAATGGGGTATGCTAGTTGGGAAGGTAACTAAATAATTCATGGCATGCTTAAGGCACATCTTCAGCTGTCGACTGGGAAGACTCCCAAAACAAGTTTAGTTTATTGATGTGCCAAAAACTTATTCCTCATACTTTCAGCACTAGATGGCCTAGGCTTTGGGAAGGCAGGAGCGGTGGGTGCTACGGGGGGAGTGGGGGAGAGAGGTTTGTGTTTATTCCAGCAACTACTTTACAACTACTCGAACTAACCGAATACCAATATAGTATGAACTATACTCGTACCACAACATTTTTATCGTTCACCTCGAGAAAAAACTTTCTCTGTTTACCCAACTCAGTGTATGTGTGAGTGTGAGTGTGAGTGTAACTGTATATGTGTGTGTATCTGTGCATGTTAGTTCATAAATCTACATAAATGTACATATATCGTATTATGTAAATATTAGATGACTTTTAATGGCTGCTAACTTATGTGAGCCTAGAGCAACAGTTCTTAGCTACTTTTGACTGCAGCCACTTAACTTGGCATACCCTGTAATAGCCCAGAGAAGAGTTTATTGGTTTCTGTGTAATATAATTCTGTTGAATAATAGCGAATAAACAGTCTTATATTAAATACTTATATAAGAGCTTTCATTCTTTGTTTTATCTATTATTAAAAGATTTATTACAAAACAAATCTAGCCTTTATTGAATATTTTCTGTTTACAGGGTACAAAATAATTATTTTTTTTATATATTTCACATTTAAAAGAATGCCAAAACCCAGATATTATTTGCTAACTTGTACTGCAATTGTATTTAAGATAAGAAATTTCCAAGAAATAAAAATAAATTAGAAAGCGTAAAAGTTGGACAAGCTTTTCTAATATATAGAAATTGACAAATAGCTTTAAATTCTTGGCTTAATAAAAAGTTAGCTAGAACTGCAGGTTGTCTTTAAAGCTAAACAACATTTTTCTTTTGAGTAAATGGAAATTTAGGTAACCTCAGTTAGTTTGAAAAGTCGCTTTCCATTTGTCAACTAGTGTAATTTAAGTTTCGTAGCTGCAACTAAACATGGGCTGACCACAGTTGTAGCTCGTTGTAAACTCGTGTAGGGTTGCCACAGTTTCAACTTTTAGCTCGGCATTTGACTAAATCTCTAGATAATATTTAAGGTTATGTATTAACAAATTGTGTGTCCTTGGGAGCATAACGGAAGAATTTGTTAGCTTGGAATTTGAGGCAATCTTCGCATATATAAGTAGGTATTTGTTTGGTATATTTTAATGGTATTCTTTGTGTATTTTTTGTGTATTTTCTTTGAGTATTTTCTTGGTAATAAAGTGTGTAAATCGCATCACGTAGGCTTCATTTTAATGAATGCTGCCACATATGCGATTGGATTTGGATTGAGCTCTAACTAAGGCATGTGCAGCAATTTTGTGGCACACACAAAACAAGTTCCCCATTTTCCAGCTATGGTTGGTTGGTTACGTGTTTGCCATGTGGCATGCAACAGCGAGAGCGAACGAGCGATTGTCCTGTTGCGAGAGTACGACTTTATTAATGAATGCCATTAACGTTCTACGTGCGGCCTTGTTGTCATTTTGGGGCATAATCGAAGCCCTGTTGGCCATGGCCATGACAGGGCACTAAAGTGCCAAGCCATTAACGGCTGCATGTCAGCAACGAGGTGGCAACTACCAAGCACCAAGTGCCAAGTAACAATTGTAATTATGGCCCACAGAAACATCAACAACAACAACAACATCAACAAAAACTTTGATGAATTCCATGGGTTTGCACTCAAGGAAATCTGTCAGAGAACAACAACAACAAATGTAATGGCTAATTGCAATTAATTGCTCAATTAAATGTTGCAACCACATTGTCTTGCCCCTTTTCGCTTGCAACACTCAAGCAGTCTGGCTTGAAAGCTCTTAAGAGCTCAACGAGTATGTCAAAAAAACAGAAAAAAAAGTAAATATGCTACAATCGGGAGTGATCGACCATGAGATACTTGTTAACCATCATAAATGTTGCTAATACTATTTACTTTAACAAATAAAAAGGTCGCTATCAGACATTTTCTTTTGTCGGAGATAAATTCTTCCAACTGTTACATAAGTGTGCACAAAGTTATTATACTTGTTTATGTTTTTTGGGCACTGAGTATAAAAATTGACAGCACGCGAAAGCTGTGCATCAGCTGTGCATTTGTTTGGCCTAAAAGAGTGGGTGGTGGGTGGTGGTTGGTGGTGGTGCGTTGGCTTGAGGTGGTGTTGATGTGGTGTGGAGGTGCTTTGAGGTGGTTGGGATGGTTGGATGGTGTTTGGTAGTTGTGCTTGTGGTTGAATGGTTGGGCAGATGCCACAGCACCAGCAGCACCAGAGGCAGCAGCAGCAGATGCTATAAATTATGCATGGCACACACTTTGCGGCTACTTGGCCCTCACTTGACAGTGGCAGCAGCGACTGTGTGGCAGAGTGGCAGCGTGGCAACGGACAGCGTTTTGTGTGTGGCAACGTGAAAGTGGCAACGTCTGTGCGGCAATGACAGTGCATTATCATGCAGCATATGTAATAATCGCAATAAATTTGATTACCTCACTAGCATATTTCGAGTGTCTCTAGATCGCATGATATATGATGTTACCCCTCTCTCTCTCTCTTACTCACTCTTTCTATCTCTCTCCCTCATTGGCATGCAAATGTGGCCAAACAACGGACAGACATTGATTTGAGGCAAGTTACCAAGTGGAAGGCAGCCTTGCAGAAGCAGTCAAGTTGATTTGCCAAGCTAATTATATGGCTAATACTAAAACTAACATTAAATTCAAGTAGAGAAGGGAAGAGGAAGGGGAAAGAGAGAGCGGCAGCTTGACTGGCAACGTATTAAAATTTTACGCGTTAATGGCAAAATTATACGAAATCATTTTCGGAATGCAATAAATGAGGCCGCAAGTTAATTCGTTGAGCGTAAATAAAATGTAATGTCCTATTTCGATGGCGGTTTAAATGAGCAGCCACTACTTGCTGCGACACCCTACTACATATAACCCCCTCCCTTGAGAGACACCCTACTCACCCCTCGATAAAGCCAAGCAACCGAGCGATAAGCCGTGTCGCGGCCGTGCCAGAAATTTAATCGAAATGCTTTCAGGGCCACGTCGACAACAGGCTGTCTGTGTGTGTGTGGGTGTATTCTTCTTCTAGCTATCAACGACTGTCATCAGCAAAGCATCCACAATAAACCAAAATGTGCTGCGATCGTTAAATTTAATCGGTTCTCGACAAAAAGAAAAATTATATATATATAGAAAATAGAACCAACGAAATATCTAATTACCATCTAAGTATTGTTTCAAGATATTCAACGAAATATTGTAACTATTTCCAGCGATGAATTGAGAAGCCTGGAACTGAATTGAGGATTTGAGCCAATATTATTATA
This sequence comes from Drosophila putrida, assembly GCA_037043535.1. Lineage (NCBI taxonomy): Eukaryota > Metazoa > Arthropoda > Insecta > Diptera > Drosophilidae > Drosophila > Drosophila putrida. Next base: position 1,673,348 of record JBAMBI010000016.1, read on the forward strand.
AAATCTACAGAGTTTAATTTGGGAAGCTGTTGCGTCAACTGAAAGTAAATGGTGTATTGACATTGTTTTTCAACTCTGATTGAATTGACACTGCATTCTCACTAATTGTAAGCTTAGTAAGCTTATTAAACACATTACTCTACCGATAGAATCCCATCGATAAGCACAAATCGATGAACAGTCAAACTTTTCTTTTTTAAAAGTGGCAAATAAACCAGTTAAGTAAGCCCACTATTTATTAAACAGTTCTGCAGATTACTCTATCGATAGAAGCCTATCGATAAGCACAAATCGAGAGAGAGCGAGAGAGAGAGAGGGAGCAGTCAAACTTTCTCTAACGCAAATCCAAACTCAATTAAATTAGAAGTTAGAAAACTCCGACTTCACGAGTATCTCAAAGTGGCATGCATCAAAAGTTTTTCGGCTTTGTTCGCCTTTTTATCTTCAACTTGGGAGGAAAGCTGCGTCGTCATTTTTCTCTTTCTCTCTCTTTGCTCTCTCTCTCTCTCAATGCGAAAAGCCAGCAAACCACCAGACGCACATAAATTACACCACAATACACAAACCACCAGCATGAACAGCAAAAATAACAACAACAAGAGCCGCTAAATAGTTTCGCTAGAGCAGCGAGAGAGAGAGGAAGAGAGAACCTCCTTCTCCACTTCTCTCGTCGGGGGTTCTACTTTACAATTGTTTGACTTGACTGTAAACTATGCCGTTGCTTAACTTTCTCCCTATACGTTTACCTAACTAAACCTATTTCACTTCCATTACTTCTCAATTCCTATATCTACCCTTCTATTTAACCTCAGGGTATTATAATTTCATCACGGAATGTGTAAAGCATTAAAGAAGACTTTCTACAAAATTATAAATATATAATTATTTCTTGATTGCTTTTCAAAAATTTGCAAATTACAATTAGTTTTCAGTTAAAAATGTATTGTTATTAAATTTTTATTTTTATTTAAAAGTCAAAAGTAAAACTTATTTCTCAACTTTTAAAATAAAAATTAAAAAACAAAAATAATCAAAATTATGTTACTTTTTTATTAGACCAAAAATTAAGTTTAAGTTTGTAGTTTTTTTTTAAGAAGAGTATCAAATCTTCGGCTTGCTGTAAATGTCTTTCAATTTGCCCTTTTAACATCCTCGCTCCCCGTTGCAGATTTTCTTTCTCTGTCTTTCGTTGCAACTGATTTAATTTTAGATACGCATAATAATTGCGCTTTTGGTCATAGAGGGAGCAACAGAGACAGAGAGAAAGGGTAAGGGTAAGAGAAAGAGAGAGAAGATGGTAAAATGCGGGAGTTGTATTAAAAATATTTGCATTTTCCTCATTGGAATTCCCCAAGCTAGACGGCGTTTCAGGCGTTTCAGGGCGTGTCCAAATTAAGCACTAAGAAAATGCCTGCCGGCTCGAGGCGCCACTCAACTTGACGCCACACAGCATAGGAAAGGATAGTTGAGAACAGGGGACAGGGATAGGGAGAGGGGCGTGGCAGGGTTGAGGGTCTAAGGATATGCAAGGAGGGTATAACGGTCACTTCCGTCACATCCGTCAGAACAACATCCGCAAGCATTTCACCAGCTTCCGCTTGGACAGGCGTTGATGTTGGCTGTTGATGACAACTCGTTAGGGTTGTCATTGGCCAGCGGGCAACCCTGAAAATACAGCTAGCCGGCAACAGGGATGGGAGATAGGCAGAGAGGGAGATACGAGGCAGGGAGGGACTTGTATGTGTTTTGGTCCATGGCAATTACCAGGTGCCGGAAACTGGCGCCCAAATTAATGTTAACGAGCCAAGTTAAATGCTTAAATTGTTTCTTGCCGCACTTGCCACACACACACACACACACACAGATTGTGTGGGTCATGGGTTAACTTCCTTCCCTTCCCTCGCCCAGTTTTCCTATCATCTTGACACCCCGAAAAACTCAACACTCTGTCAGGTTGTTTGTTGCTTTCCTCGTATCGCAAAAGCAAAAGTTTTCCTTTTTGCGCTTTTCCTTGTGCTTGCTTTTGTGTGCACCTTTTCTCACCTGTTTGCATGCGCTCACCTGTTTTTCCCTGTTTTTCTCTTCATACTTCCTTCCTCTTTCTCTCCACCACACACTCTTTGTCTCCTCGTTCGTTGCTCTTGTCTGTTTGCTTCTGTCTGTTTGCGTGTTCGCTTATCGCTAACAGCCTTCAATTTAACAATTTCACTTTGTCACGTGCCCAAGTCTAGGGCTCGGGGTCCTCACCCCGTGTCCTGTCACGCCCACTTCGCACCTTTCCATCTATTCTCTCTTCGACTCTTTCTCTCTCTCCCTCTCTCTCTCCATTTCTGTATATTTTCCCTTTGACTTTCCTAGAGTCAAATATTTAATTTTATCTTTTTCATCGAGTTTTGCGGGTCCTTGTAAAAAGTTTTTGCGCCCTTATGCTCAGGGTCTGTCCACATTCCCTTCCTTTCTCCTGAAATGGCTGCGTCCTTTTCACTAGCTCTGCCCATTCACACTCTGTTCCCATTCCCATTCTCAAAACTTTCTCTCACTTTCTCAAAAGCCAATCACGTAGCCAAAGATTTGATACGCCGATCTTGAGCTTTAAGTATTAACAATTTATTTTACTAATTGAAAATTTGTTTAAAGTTCAAAGTGTTGTTAAGAAATGCAACGACTTGATTGGCAAATACTCTGTAAATGTGTTATAAAGGAGTACCTATTAATCTGATTATTATTCATCCAAATCAAACGAGTGATATTTTATTAACATTCTGCAGCTTTCTATAAAAGTCGCTTATAATAAACAGTTTAGACAAATTTTGTTGCCCAAGTTTAAGCAGCTTTTACAGGGTATTCATCTGTCGACTCTCTATTTAGCTTTGACTTTCTACTCTGTCGAATTTGTAACATTTTAAAGATGTTGTGTTGTGCCATAAAGCAAAAGTGTTGACAGACATATCAAAGTTCAAGAAACTTATTAAGCGACTTACACACACACACATACACACACAAACACATACACTTACAGAAGGGGAAACCTATCTAAAGGTATCACACCTGCTTTTTAGCCACTTAGCGTTTGACGTGAATGTGCCACTAACGAGCAGAGTATGTTGCGAGTGGCGAGTGACGAATGTTGCACAAACTGGCGAAACACGACACGAAATAAGACACACACTAGCACACACAACACACACACACACCATATACTCACACACAGAACCAAGTTTCATCTGCTGTTTGTAGAAACATGTGTCGCTTGATTTTTGATAGGAAATGAAGGTGAGAGAAAGAAATCGCTAAAGGATGTTGTCAGTTTAGATACTAGAACCTGCCAAATTCCAACTGTGATTTTTGACTCTAAGTGTGACTGTGATTTGCGACTTCAAGTGTGACTGTAAATGTAACTATAACTGGGGAGTGTGATTGCAACAGGGACAGCAACTGTTACTATGATTGTAGCTGTGACTGCAACTGTAAGTATGACTATTCTCGCGCTTGATATCACTGTGGACAGCAGTTCACGCTAGTGACAAAACAACCCGAAGGGTGCAAGAAACCACCATAAATCGGGTTATTCATTTTTAAACTTATTTTTTAAACTAAAGTAACTGTCACTGTGATTTAAATAGGTAACCTGGTGACTTCAGCTGTAATTGCTGTTGTAACTGCTACTGTAAGTGTTAATGTCACTAAAAACTTAACTGTGACAACTGTAATTAAAAGTGCCACTAATATTGTGACTTGAAGTGTGACTCAAGCTGTAACTGTTACTGTGGTTGTTACTGCTTATGCGATTGTAGCTGTAAGTGTGATTGTGTGACCGTAAATGTGACTGTCTCATTAATCGTGGCAAACAGCGCGACAAGTGACAAGTCGAGGCAGTTAAGCAGCCTTCCTTTCAACCACAAGCAGGGAGAAATCAAGAGAGACGAAGAGAGAAAGGGGAAAAGGGAGAAAGAGAGAAAATGAAGCTAGGCGGAATGTAGAGCAAGTCAGTCAAAAAGACAGAGCTGCTGTTAATAATTTGAGACCCGCAGCAGACAGAAGTGCACTGATAAGCAGATGTGTGACAGTTTGTGTCTGTGTGTGTGTGTGTGAGTTAGGTAGCATTAGAAAATGTGGAAACAGCTAAAAAGGAAACTTATAGAAAACTGAGCAATTGCTGGCAATGAGACAACGCAGAGAGAATGCAACAACAGCAGCAACAATAAAGTTAATACGCTTAGGAAAAGCCAGCTTAAAACTCACAAATACCACTGTATTTTCCTGTCTGTCTGTGTGTGTGATTGTGGGTGTGTGTAGTGCATAATGGCACACTCTTCAAAATGCGTTGACGTTGACTCCCTTTTGTCTTCAAGTGCCCAGTCTTCATCTCCCATTTCCCAACTCCATCTCCTTTCTCAATCTCCTGAGTAAATACACATAACAAAATACTTCATACTTTTCAATTCATGAACTCGGAATAAAATAGTTAAAGTTTGGTATAAAAAACCGTAATTGAATCAAGCATTTCATAATTGGTTTTCAGAAAATCCAAGTTTACCAAGCTTCTTACATCGTTTCGGTTGCACTTCAGGCAAAATATCCTGGGGTTTTTTCTTCCTGTGTAGCCTTCGTTTTCGCGCTCATCTTGCACTCTCCCTCTCTCTGTCTTTCTCCTTCTCATTTTCCCTTGATGCCATCTCGTTCTTACGCTTCGCTTAAAGCGGCAACAAGACAAGTTTATTATGCATGCAACTGCCATTGTTTTTGCTTTTGTTGCTGTGCATTGTGGCACAGACCTTTTTTTTCATATTTTCTTTCCATTTTTTTGTTGCTTTCTTGAGAATATTGTTTTAAGTTGGCTTTCAAACGACGCTTCACATGGCTCTCCAATTTCTAGCAGCTACTGTTGTCACTTCCCCCTCATTCTGCTCCACCTGCTGTTTTCCACTTCTACTCCTACTCTTCTCCTGTTTCTGCTGTCTCTCCTGTCCTCACTTATCCTGTAGCATGAACCATGTCTGCGGTTTTGTAGCTGCCATTCAAGTGAGGAAGTTGTTTAGTGTCGCTGCCATTCAGGCGCATTATTAAGTGGCATGCCACTCGCCAAACAGCCACATGCCTTATGCCTCATGCCCACATGCCACTTGCCCCAGTCCTATCTCTTGGTTTTCTTTTTTCTCTTTTTGTATTTTTCTCGGGATGCTTCGATCCCCAATCCTGATGATCCTGCGCGCCAATGAACTTGAAAATTAAACAGATTTTCCTTTGTTTATTTCCCTTCTTTGTTGTTGCTCTTGTTGTTGTTGTTCTTGTCGTTGGCATTTGTGGAAATTGGGTTAATTCAAATGAAATGCATTCAATTTATAGCCAAAATTTTATTCGTTTTGTGTACCTTTATCTGTGCAGTCTTCAATTGAATTCATTTGACATTAAGCTCATCAATTCAAATTGAATAGGTTGTGGGTCATTAAGAAGGGTGCAAAATAGCTGATAGGTAAGTCTAGACTGACAGATACCCTACACTTTTAATAAACATAAACAAAAGGAAGACCTTTGGATACATCTTAAAAGACTAATAGCAAAAATTTAAACATAAATTTAAATTTGAAACTGAAGTCATTAAAATTGTTATTGAAATTGTTAATTAAAAAATTGTATATGATAAAGTAAGGCAATCTATAATTAAAAAAGCAGCTTTTTATGGAAAATATACAATCTTAAATGCAAATTATTTTTGTACCTTTGAAAATAGTTTTGCAAAATATATTCCTTGATATCGTTTTGAGAAAAATGTCTCCGCAGGAAATGAGATCTTTTTTTCTTTAGCTCAACTTTCTCTAGAGTTGTGAAAGCTGTTCACCGTTTTCTTTGAATATCAGGGAATGCTTTTCCCAGAGCTCCATCACGTCCTTTGATGTGACTTGGAATAAGAGCAGCACCAAAAAAATACATTAAACGAGTTTCCCGTTTCCCATTTTCCGTTTCCGTTTCTTAAAACGAAGATGCAGAAGCAACTGAAGAAAGTCCAAATGCCATTTATCAATATGATGAAAGCCCCCATTCGCAAGCACTTTGCAGCATGTCAAAGAGTCAGACATAACTGTAAACATATATAGTATTTATATATGTCTGTGAGTGGGTGGAACTTGTGCTTAATGTAAGCCACCCCTTGAGTTGGTTGACTTCTCTCTCTCTCTCTGTTGGCCTGGCTAACAGCTAAAAAGTTAAGAGTTACTAGTGTTTCTTTGCCTATTTTCCTCTTTCTTTTCTCTCTCATTTTTTTGTTCAAGGCATTTCCTGATGTTTTTTTAATGGTCAACATATTGCGGACGCTTTATTTGGTTTTAATTTAGCGGCAATGCTAAATGCATGCCATTTTATTTACACACTCCATTTGTTGTTGCCCCTCAAGTTGCAGCTATTGTTGTTGTTGTTGCTGCTGTTGCACAACTTGAACTATGAGTTTATTTACATTTACATTAATTTTGCCTTCTCTGCTTTCGGCTGAATTTCCGGCTTTTCTTTTCTTTGCGCTCCCTTCATTTCATATTGTTATTTTTTTCTTATTATTATTTTTCTTTTTCTTTTTTTGGTGTTGCAACCACCAAGAGTCTTGAATAACTATGAACGTTGCAACAATGCTTGCAACACAACAACAACAACAACAACGGGCAGCGAGAGAAAACAGTTGCTCGACTGATGGCGTTAACTTCACTAACGCCAAAAGCACAGTCCACACTTTATATATAATTCTTTACTTACTGAACTTATAAAGTTTGCTTTTATGTTGAACACCAACACACACACACACTCCCTCACACACACAGACATACAGACTGTCAGACAGTCTGACATTCGTTTTTTATGTGCTCAACAGCAGGAGGGCGACTTGAGGCGACACCGGACAACGGTGCGTATGATTAATGCGGCGCAACTGCAGTTTCCTTTCTTTTTTTTTGGCCAACTCGTCTTCCTTCTTGGCATTTAAACAAATTTTTGGTCGTTGCCAAAATCTTGGCAACTGCAGTGCAATGGATTGGAGCTTGAAATTGAAATACAGCTTTAGAGTTGAAGGCAAAGCAAAGACAATTTCGTTTTGTACGTGTTTGTAGTGGGATATGATAGGATTTGGTTACGTTTATAAAAACTATGACAAATGGATTTTAAATCATTTTAGTTTTTAGCAGACAGAGATAAACAATAACTCAAACCATGGCGCCTGTTACCATTTTGTGTGTGTAAATAATTTACCCGCTCAATTAGTAACCATATACATATATCATAAAGTAACAAGATATTTTGAGCGAGTAGCCGTTTAAGAAATAAATCGCTTGCTAAGGATTTTTTCAGCGAGTAGCGAGTAAAATGATAACATTATCAATACAACTCTTAAATAAATTCGAACTGTTTCTTTTCGTAACGATTAGCGAGTAAGAGAAAAGAGGAGCGAGTAACGAGTTCTTCAGAGCAACGAATACTGATAAAATAATACACCTAGTAAATCATTGAATAACACAACGAGAAACGAGTAGCATGTAACGAGCGGCGTGTAACGAGTAGCAAGTAACGAGCGGCGAGTAACGAGTTTAGAGAGTTTTTAGAAAGATTCTTTATCAAGTTTTATATCGAGTAACACATGCACGAAAAGCACAAACAACTACAGTGAGAGTGCAGCACGTAGCAAAGTGTAATTAAATATAAAACGGTTTGTCAGTGCAAGTAGATAAATTTGTCAAACGAGCTCCGTGGAATGTCACATAATTAAACGAGTAGCATGTTAGTTGTTATCTGTCAGAAGGTTAATTAACGAGTGAAACACACACACACACACAGACACACACATAGAGAGTCGTTTGCTCAGCAAATAACTGCAACGAGTCGTGAGTATGTTGTCACTCATAGAGTACGAACATATGAATCTGTCAGATGTATGAGCTCGTTTACATTTCTCTTTGTCTCATGGCTTAGCCACGGACTCGTTGATTAAATTTTTCTGACTGCAAGCAAAATGTGAATATACGCGTCTACATATGTGTATGTATGAATATATATGAGTATTTTTGTGAGGGGCGTATGTGGGTTGCATGCAACGCTTGCTTGCTTGCCACGTTTGTCGCTAACTTTTTCTAATGCCGACTTGACCGCCACAGCGTCAACTTTTCCGCACGAGTAATTCGCCAACGAGCGAATGGAATGAGCGTGGAGAAAGGAAGGAAGAAAAGAGATGGGGGGCAGCTACTCGTCCGTCTGTCAACTCGAATTGTTGGCATCATGTTGGCAAAAGTAGGTTTTCTTGTTGGCAAAAGTCCCAGTGAACTTTTACATACGCAAAACCCACACACAGTCCTACAGACTGCGCTTGAATGTAGGCAATAAAAATGTGAAACCCCCAACCAACAAACACAAATACGATCTTCTATAGTGGAGTGAGCTGAACAATGAGATACTCGTTATCTGTATTTTGCTGCAATTGATACAAGTTTATAAATAATTTGAACAAACTGCTTGATAACTTTGCAGATAGAAATCCGATTTTAATCGAATTCGATGGGGATATTTAGAACAATATCAAACAATAAATCTGTTGAAAAAGTAGCAAATAATTTCATAAAATAGGTGTATTTAACTGAAAGCTGCTATATAGATATACGATCTAAACCTGTACCAAATTTTATCAAAATAGCTAACAAAACTGAAATGAAAAATTATTTCTACCTTCAGCAAAGGGTGTGCAAATAAAAAGTATAATGAACCTCCTTCGCCCGTTACATACATTGCCACATAGTTAGTACACTCTTGTACCATTTGCATGCAGAGTAGTAGCCGTTGCCGTCGCAGTTTGCGTCGCAGTCAGCGTCGACGTCGCCGCCGACGAGTTCTGTTAATAACAGCAGTTATTACTTAAGTCTCTTGTTTCATTTCAATTTCATTTTTTCTGCCTTGCTTGCACATTCTCATTCACATTCACATTCAGATTCACATTCATCGCACTCGTAGCATTCACATCATTTCCTTTTTTGTTTTTGCTGCCTCTTTTTTTTATGATTTAAATATTAATCATACGCCTCATATGCTCTACTTATTTGTACATATTACAATGTCGACTCGAATGACAGCTGCATGCCTCCTGCTACATAAATGTTATGCAATATATGCTTAAATTGCCTCCGCCCCCCCTCTCAAATAGCCCCGCTCCTCTCCTCCCGCTCGCTCCCTGTGCCTTTTTTGTAGTTCCCCTTCGCACTCTGGGAAAGCACAAACTCATGTCGGTTTTGTCATTGCATTAGCATAAAAATGTTAAGTCCTTGTAATGGCAGCAACAGCATCTATATAGCAGCAGTTTCTCTTATCGATTTTTAAAGCAACTGCAAAAGGGAATACCCCTACTCTTTCCACACCCCTCACCCTCTTTCTCTCACCCTCTTCCCTTTTCCATTTCCATTTCCTTCGTTTTTGTCCACAGTCAAGTTTCAGTTTTTGTTTTAATGCGATTCTATTTTATAGAAATTGAAATGCTTTTGGGCTGTGCAAGCGAAATCACAGTCACAGTCAGAGCTCTTGTTGCAATTGCAGTTGTTGCAACTTATTATTGTTGCAATGGTAGTTGTTGCTGTTGCTGTTGTCGTTGTGTTTGTTGCTGGACTAAAAATGAGTTGAGTCCGTTGTTATGGACAGCATCAATTAAGTAGCTAAAGTTTTTGGCCAAAAGCCGTCAGACGCTCTTAATTTAGTTTAACAATTGCCCAAGTTGCACAATTCTTGTTGACTGACAAGCAGACAATGTGATTGAGTGACTGACAAACTGACAAAGTGACAGAGCGATAGAATGACCGGCAGACCTAGGAACTTAGTTAGAAATGTACTTGAATAATTATCCTGAGCCATAGTCATTATATAAATAAGAATGTATACGCTTTTAAAAGTTATAAAGCAGAGAGAAGCTTAAATTAAATATGGCTATACTAACAGCTTGTTAATTAAAATACTTCAACTTTAAACAGACACTTTAAATAATAAATATATATATAGATTACTAGATTAGATTAAGCTCCACCTTAATCCAGTGCCTATTGTAAAGTTAAGGCTTCACTTATATCCCCACTAAGTTTGGTAACTATGCACCTACTTGCGTAACCAGCATAAGTAGCGGTTGATGCAAGACTGATTACGAAACCAGCGTAACCAGTGAAGGGTTCCCGTCTGTAAGCTTAGAATGCTGAAACAATAAGGGCATAATCAGCCGCTAAGCCGCTTTCGTAACCAGCGTAAGCGGACAATGCCTGCATTCGCCAATTGTGAAACTGTATGCAATTATTGAGTTGACTGGTCACACTAATTTAGTCAAATCTAATTAATTATTCGGATGCTGCGCGATATCGTTATCATTAAGCGACTCATCGCTGACCATTTTCCATTTACAGTTTTCCCCGAAAACTATGCCGGGACATTTTCCACCCTGCGGTTGTTGTTGCTGTCCGTTGTAGTTGTTGTTTTTAGTTTGTTGCTGGTTATTGTTGCTGTTGGTACGAAAACTGTGTGCAATTTTTGCGCATAGTTCCCTCATTGAAGGGCTTAAAAGCCGGGTTTATGAAATGGCTGCACACCTACGCACCCAAATATACATATATACACGCACACACACACATATATATGTATATAGATTCGATTGGGCGTCCATTTGATAGGCGGATTATCGGAATTCCAATATTAATTTACATACTTTGCACTTCATTGCCGAATGCACGCGTAATACGCAGCGAAATGAAGAGAGAAAAAAACAGGGGTACAGCGAAGCAAAGGGAGAGAGAGAGAGAGAGAAGGGGGAGGGAGAGTGGGAATAAGAGAATCAGCAGAGGGAGTAATTGAGAGGACTTGTGGCGAGGTTTATTTGCTTGCTCCCAGTGCATTGCATAAGCCTATGAACTGATAGAATCCCCTACTCTCTCTTTGTCCCTCTCCTCCCCTTCACAACACTGGCCCCAGAATAACTATCCAGCCCCCTTTTCACACCCCCTCACACACACAACGCCACTGGTAGCTGCATTTCTGAACCACATAGCTCTCATCCGGTTGCTGGCAAAAGTAATTTGCATACAGAGTCACAGTTGGCAAATGACTTGGCAATTTTCGGGGTCCACACAGTGGATATACGAGAAAAGAGAGAGAGAGAAAAAACGAGGAGAAAAGAAAGAGAGAGAGAGAGAGAGAGAGAGAGAGAGAGAGAGAGAGAGAGTGAGAATAGAGGAGGTGGAATGCTGCTCTCATCTGACATGCAAACCGCATTGCAAAGTCGAAATCGTGAAGTGCAACAGCGCAATTAATAACAGGCGAACGGCATCTCAGGCAACATCGTCATCATCATCATCATCAGCATCATCATAAGGATCAACATCAGCATCGTAAACCGTCGTAAACCAACGTAAAACCAACAACGATAACCAGGCAACCACAACACCGACTACAATCCTACCTCCCAACTCCTAAATCTCCTTACTCTACACTGCAAAAAAAGAGAGAACAGGTTCTAAAATCAAGAACATACACCTTAAATAATTTGTTTACAAACTAAATTACTAAAACTAAGAATATTATTGTTAAAAATCTGTAATTTTTAATGTAAGAACATTAATCTTAATTTTTTTATCATATTTAAATATTTTACAAAATTAAAATGTAGTCTCCAACTAAGCACATTTATTCCTAAAAAATTAGAAAATTATTGAAAAATCGCCTTGAAAATAAAGGAATTTTTGTTCCTATTATTAAAAACTTGGTCTTATTTGAAGTTTTTTTAAAATAAAGATGTGTTGTTTAACTTTAGGAAACTTTACACTAACTTCTTGTTTTAAGAACCTTGTTTTTAACCGTGTAGCTCTCAGAATCTTTCCCATCATAGGCATTGCCAAACATCTTTTTCTCCCATCCGTAAAAGTGTGTCCTTGTCTCGCCTGTATTTGCATGCAAATGGCATGGTTAGTTTTTTACGTTAAAAAAGTGAAAAAAAACAGAAAAAAGGAAAATAGAATAAAGAAAAAAAAGAGGAAGAAATGAACGCCGTATCCGTTAGGCTGCGTTTTATGAGACTGGAGACCAGCAGAAAAGAAATGGAATCAGACTTAAGATTTGTGGTTGCTGTTGCCTCCTTCCGAAAATAAGTATATATGCAAAAAGGTGCACAAAGCGAATGCTACCAGCTCCTTTTTAACCAGCTCCTTAAAGCTTATTATCAACTCGTTGAATCGAGAAACACACAGAAAACCTATTTTTTCCCACTCATCCCATGGCAATCAGATTTTCACCCGGCATTTAATAAATTATGCTCTTAGTAAAAGCTAAATTTTTCTCTTTTCTGTTATCTATTCAAATTTGGTTTGATCTAATGCAAAAATGTACTTTGTAAGGTTTTTTCCATTCTATTTTGCATCCAGGGTTGGATATCAGTGTAATTTGCTTAGATTTATTTGAGGCATACCTGAGTGACAATTTGTTTCAAGCGGATTAAATAAAGCACAAACTAGTTTACAACTGGAGTGTGGAATTATTCAAGTTTAGTTTCGAAGCCTCAAAAGCGATTTGGAAGTTGACTGTGAATACTAAAAAATCATTTTGATTGTGAGTTTCAAATTGACATTTGCTTTTTATGGGGACATTCCAAAACAGGGACAGAATGTTTTTATAAACTACATAAACAAACCCTAAAACAATTTGATAATGAGCATACGAAATGTGGAAGGTGCATTCAGAGCATTCGAACAATAGTAATTTCTCAAGGATTTATTACCTGGTTATTTTAACAGCATTTTCAAACTAAAACTCAAACAATGTGGTAACAAAGTATATTGTTGAATTTTATAGCAACCTCTCAATGGATTTTTCTGCGTGGAAAGGAGAGAAAACGGGGGAAAAAATGGGAGGAGAACGCAATCGAAGAACAACTTTCGACTATTTATAAAAAGAATTATTTGCGGTCGTAAAATAAATTGAAAGTTTTTTACTATCGAATTTGCGAATTGGCAATTGACAAATTGTAGTTTGAAGATTAGTTTAGAGACCTTGAAATGCATACTTAATGCAATTGCTAGAAAGGGATGAAGGCGTAGGAGGATTGTGTGTGTGTGTGTGTTTGTGTGGGGGGGTGGGTGGTTTTATACTTATTGTTTGTGGTTGGTGATAGTGATAAATTCCATTTGGCCTTATAAATATTTGAGCGTAGAGATAACAACAACAACTTTTTTTTACCTCCTGTCGCAATTCCATTATCATTTCCATTCTCATTCTCATTTTCATTTCCATTCTCATTAGACACTAACCAATGGGTATGGTGATTGTCAAATGTAATTTGTTACATAAAAAATGATCTGCTGTACGGAATATCATCATATATAGTATAACTGATTAGCTTGAAAGAGCCTCTACTTCATTGTTTTCTTCAACTTTGCAAGAAGGAATCGAATTAGGCATAGATAGTATGGAAAATATTACTACTAGAAATGTTAAACAATAAGTTTTTATACTGAAAATTATATCCCTGTTTTCACAGATATCTTGCTGAAAGACTGGTCACAGTATATTGTACACTACTCATAAAAACTCACTGATATCTGTAGAATAATTAAATTTAAATGGACTTTGATATGATATATCTTTCAGTGTAGAAATATTTGGCTGACAGTTAATGAAGCATCGAAATTCTTTTAGAACTTTAAGAGTATTTCAACTTCGGCAAACGGTACACAGATTTTCCTACTCATTTTCATTTACATTTTCCATGCTGGCCATAAATGCTTGATACAGCCAGCAGATGATTGTTGTTGTTGTTGTTGTTGCTCTTGTTGTTTCTGTTGTTGTTGTGACGGCGTTAATTAAATTACGACTCATGGTTTGTTGTCAGCGACAGCTCGAAAGAGATTCTAATCGACAAAATGAAAAACAGCAGCAAACTGCAGGAGGAGGAGGATGCAGAGAACGAGGAAATCAGGTGGAGGGGGTGGAGATTGGGCCATCTGATCTTATCCCGGAGGCTTCATTTCACTGTTTTTTTGTTGTTGTTGTTTTTTTAATGCTGCTTACCTGTCATTTTGTTGGCAAATTCACAAACATCCCGCAGAAACATAGATACAAAAGCGGCTGCCATTGAACTGAGCAACATGCCACAGCCCCCTCTTCTCCCTTTCTCTCTCTCACTTCCCTTCCCTTAGCTATGCTCTCTCTCGCCTTCTCACTACTATTTTTTCAGTCATTTCCCTCATTTTTCTCCCTTTAGTCGTTGTCATTGCCATGTTCCAGTTTTTCGAGTTCTTACTGCAATATTGCCGCATGATTGACAGACTTTATGCCCGTAGATATGTATGTATGTGTGCAGAAAAAAGAGACCACGCCCACAACGCCCATGCCACAACCCCAGCCATATGCTCGGGTTTACATTATAGTCGAGCTCATAATTAAAATGTGCACAACTACACCAACAACAACAACAGCAACAAAGAAGAGGAAAACCCAACGAGTTGAGCATTAGTTTTTGGCTTCAAACATTTCTCCACAAAACAACACAAAACTTCACTGACATTCCCTCCTCCGCCTCCCACTCATTTGTGTGGGCGTGGCAGGCAGGCACAGTGCAATATTTTAACATGCTAGGCACTCTCCTCATTTCTTCTCTCCTTTCTCATCTCTCTCTAATCTCTACTGACTACTTTCTCTATCTTTTCAGACTGTTTCCCAAATTGAGGCACTCACAACTTTAACTCTCGCTAGTATTTCTCTGTCTGTGTCTCTGTCTCTTGAGCTGAGATTTTTGGACATTTGCTGGTATTTTTTGGTGACTTTTGTCCAGCCTATTTCAGATATTTTGCCTTCACTTGTAGTGTTGTTGTGTCTCACATTCTCACATTCTCTGGCATCCTTTTGTGGTGCCACACACACACACACACACACACACACACACAATTTCTCTGTGGGCGAAAATTCGCATTATATAGGCATCTATTTTTTTTGTATTTTTTTTATATTTTTAAGGCTCGGCATGCCGCCAGGACCTCCTACTGTGTGTGTCTGTGTGTGTTGCATATGCTATGGCGCCACATTTGTAAGTCTTTCATGTGAATGCCTTTCCCTCTCTCTCTCGCCCTTTCCTTCTCCTTCTTCTAAAACTGAGAGAAAAAAGAAATATATGTACATATAAACGAGAGAAAACACATGCACAGCTGCCAAACCAATTTCAATATTCATTTTCGTTTCCGCTTGAGCTTCAATGTGCAGAAATTTCTTACTTAATCTTGGTTTATGTAATTTTTATATGCCTATGTGCCTCTACCTTCCTTAATTCCCCCCTCTATCTCTCTATTTTGAACCCCTCCACCACCATCTCCACCTCCATCTCCACCTCCTCCTTGTCTCATAGGCTCACACAACATTGCCTTGGGGCTGAGCTGGTTTTCAACTGACTCAATGCCTGAAATTGTTCAAAATCCTCGAGATTTTCCCCCTGTCCACCCCTGTGGCACCTTCCCTTTGTTGCGCATCAAGCTCGATGAAGCCAAAGCAATGGTCAGGCAAAAGGCAATGTCAGCGCACAGTGGTGCGAGTGTCATTTGCATAGACTAATGGAATTTATTTTCAAAGTGGAACAAAACTAGTTTCAATTTTGAATGTTACATTATAGAAAACAATAATCATTATCAAAGATATTTATAAAGTGTTTATACATATTTATGATATAGAAATATATAGTCAGTCACTGTCACTGATTAACTTAGTTTTCAGTATAAAAATTCGATCATTGAAAATTCATACATTTATTGGAATCAGGGAAGCTTTACCGACTTTTAATATTCAAAATATGCAAATTGATTTGCAATTCTTAAATGAGATTATGTTTGGAACCAAGTGTCAATTGGAAGGACAGTTTAAAGGACAGCCAACTAATTGAATTTGTAAAATATTGAAATTAAAGAACGCATTTGCTCCACTGTGCGCTGTCAGTGTACTTGTTCTTGTTGCTGCCACTGTCATGCTGAATACTGCAAGATTAAAAGCGAAGTGCTTGAACAGTTTCTCAAAAAAAAAAATGTATACAAAAAATAAAGGAGAGAGAGAGGGAGAAAGAGAGAGGGAGATGAAGAGAAAAAATCGGGTGCACATGAAATGAAATAAAATGATGGAAAAGTCTTAAATGTCGGCTTAGTGCGGCTCAGTGAGACGGCGGAAGCCGTCGCTGATTCTCTGATAGTAACTGGGCATGGGCATTGGCATTGGGATTGGGATTGGGCATTTGAGATACGAATTGAGGGCTGAGGGAGGGAGGGATTGGGATGGAGATGGAGAGGAGTGAAAGGGATACAAGTAGCAAAGAACCGAGAACTGCCACTCCTTTGCATGTCTCTGGCTTTATGTGGCTTAGTCCGGCTATTGACCATGGCCGATGCAGGACGTTAGCTCGTCCTGACCCTATTTGCCCGTCGGCTCCATTTGGGTGCATGGTTCCCCAGAGTTTGCCAACATATTTTGCAATTTTTCTGATTAGTTTAATGGATTTATGCGCTGCAGTTGCCACATTAGCAGCTGTTGCTGTAGTTCTTGTTGCTGTTGTTGCTGCAACCTTTTGTTGGCCTGGCCAAAAGCTTAAATTGAGTTTTCGCTCAACTTTTGTGGTGCCAAATTGGCAGTTGAAAATGCATAAGTTAATTTAATTTTGTATGCACAGTGTGGTCATACACACACACACATACACATCCAATATGCATGTTGGTTCAGCTAATTTAGCCTAGTCTAATTAGGGCCAACACTCCAAACAGTTAACCAATCAAAAGAGACAACAAAACCATATGCATGTTTGTTGCATATCATGAATATCGGCCACACAAACTGACGACTGTCCACTCAAATCAGCTTAAAAATGCAAATCTCTACCTATCTCTTTCTCCCTCACTCTCTCTCTCTCTCTCTTCCCTTGCCCACTCTGTCTGTGTACTTTTGTTATTGTCTCTTCTTTTATTTTTTGGTTCCGGGTTTTTGCTCGTTATTAATATTTTTATGGCTTTGACTGAGTTGTTGAGTTGTCTGTTGCCACAGCTGCTTTGAAGCCGCAAACAGCGCTTAAATATGTGCTAGTCTATCAAGAACGACAGCGAAAATACCCTGTAGCAGAAGTCTTAACCATGATAATAAATATATGATCTTTCGGAAATTGCTGAATAAGCATACTTAATATGCGTATACTTTATACGTATACTTGATTTTAATAGTAATATATTAACTTATTTTTAAGCATATGCAGATGTAAAAAGCCATTGGCAGAACGTAAGTAGAAGACGTTTTATGAGTGATAACACGTATACTTTATACGTATATTTGATATACACTAATATTTCTTGTAGAAGAATTTTAAATAGAATTAAAGTGAAATATTGAAATGGTCTAATTACAACTTTTCTTATCTCTGACATAACAAATTGAAGTCACTGTAGATAGGATATTTAAAAGTGTGACTTTGAGAATTGGCTTTCTTTAAAAGCACGCGCTTTTGGAGGGAATAAATACAATTGTAGGCTATACTAAATGCCTTCTTTTAGTACCTTACCAAGTGCTTAAATCATGATCTTAAAAATGTTTCTCAAGAGTCTCAATTGCTTGAAGTAAAAATTAAAATCTAGCTATTCAATTTCCTTGAATCTTATAGATATTATGATACGCATAAAAA
The DNA here is from genome assembly GCA_037043535.1 of Drosophila putrida. Lineage (NCBI taxonomy): Eukaryota > Metazoa > Arthropoda > Insecta > Diptera > Drosophilidae > Drosophila > Drosophila putrida. Next base: position 1,691,025 of record JBAMBI010000016.1, read on the forward strand.
TACAAAATTTTAATAGAAGTAAACAACAATTCTAATTAATATGTTAAGTAAAACATTTTTAAAACCATCCCAATCAATTCGCTCTTTAATTAATAAATGTTAATATTTTTAATGTCTATTTTTTAATCAGAGTTGAGCGCAAATTAATATTTAAAATTAAGGTATAAATTATGATGATTATTCAGAGAAACTGTTAACTGCAATTGAGACAGTTTCACAGTTGCATTTCGATTATTTCTGACAAATTTGACAAGCTTTAATAACAGATTTTTTATTTAAGGTTATCTAGCTGGATTTACAGACTATTTAATTCATCGCCTGGTAAATTATTCATCTGACAATCATAGGGTATTTATATATGCATAAGTTCCGCTTTCTCTATTATTTTTTTGTTTTTACACTGCAAATGCAACGTTGCAAAAAAAAAATTGTGTCGCTTTTACAAATTGATTGAACGGCGCGTTACCCAATCGGCAATTGGGGACAACGTTGCCACACTGTTGATTTTAGTCTTTGTGCGTGTGTGTGTGTTTATTTATTTTTGAGTTTTTTTCTTCTTATTATTTTCGCTATTTTTGTGTAATTTTTTGTATTTCGTTTTGTATATTTATTTCCATTATGTGCGGACGCAGTCGCAGCAGTCACAGTTTAATGCCCATGCGGCGATAAATGCGGATTGTGAATGGGAATGGGATTGTTATGGCATCAACTGGACGGGGCAGGACAGAGATATGATGGGTACAGGGATTCCGCGAGATTTTGGGCAAATGATGAGCAGGAGTGAGAGAGCGAGAGAGAGAGAGAGTGAAAGAGGGGGAAGTGTGTGTGAGGAGACAGATCAAATGGTGGACCGCAAATGCAAACGCGGTCGAGGAAAGCGGTCGCTTTATGCGCTTAACGGTTGAGTTAAGGTTCTCTCTCTCTCTCTCCCACTCTCTCTCTCTCTGATTCTCTCAGCATTTTGGCATTTTGCCGTTGAATTTAACAACTTGGTATGTCTATACCATGCCACCATACCACCATGCCACATGCCGCATGCCACATTCATCTGCTGTCATTCGTCTTTGTCGCAGTCAGCGCCTTTCGTGCGTTTCGAGTGCGACATTAAAATTTATGTCAGTCGCGACTCGCGACTTGCGACTCTCAACGCGCATTGAGTTATTTATGTGACCGTTCACTACACTTCCTCCTCCTTGTCTCTCTCTCCCCTCTCCTCTCCCCTCTCTCCTATATCCTCATTCTGTACCCCTCCCACACCCCAGTTAAACTGCTTCAATAAACTTGTTAAGTGTTTTTTGCCATTTGCTTTTGGTCAGCCCAAAGGCGTCATCGTCGTCAGTTGGCATCGACAGCTTCTTTCTTCATCTCTCTCTTTTGCAGACCCTGTACTCTAAAAAAAGCACAGAGAGTCACAAAGCTTGTCAAAACTATAATATGTATAAGAAGGCTTCGCAGAGCCCATCAAAGTAAATATGCTTCTGATCAGCAGTATGAACTCCTATAACTCTGAGACTTTAAGAGATAGAGACACCAGACTTGGTATGTAGAATCTTTCATTGTTTAAACTTGTATTCAAATTACAGGGTCTCACACAGTCGAGCATGGCCCGCTAAAGTCTTTCCCAATTTTATGTTGTTTTGTTGCAAGTGAAATTATGAATTCTTTTGTCGTTGGCAGAGGACACACAAAAATGCTGCAAGTAATAAGCGCCATCATCATCATCATGAAGCGCAACATTCGGTGGCAAGCTATAAAATCCTCAACAGAATGTTCCCACTCAAATGGAAACTTTTTTATATAAATGCTAAGCTTATGCTGAGAGATGAAGAGGACAGCATGAGAGAGAAAGAGAGGGAAGAACAGAGTGTGGACAAATGAGAAAGAGACAGGGGGCAAGGCAGATCAAGGGTCATGTTTGGGTATAGACATTACATAGATAACTATTTTTAACGACTACTCCAATCGATGGCAATCAATGATTTGCACACACACACACTCACCACACCACACACACTCTAACAGACTCTTTGGCGACTTGCGCATTATTGAATATATCCATATTCACAATGGTTTGAAGTGTCATAAGTAAGACGACACTTTGAATTTCCTTTTTATAGAAAACCCTCATAAAATTTCAATTGCCATAAAATTTATACAAACTATTATTCTGATTAATTTTATTTTAAATAAACCTAAGAAATTATTATAAAACTTAACTTAACTGGCATAAAATGTATAAGAAATATGTTTTTGATTAAATAAAAATTGTTATCATAAACATTTTATTTTGGCTTAGTTTTTCAGCAATTATTTTGGTAAATTCATTCTATTTTATTTTATATCTATTAGTATTATTAATTTTATAAGATTTCCCGTCTAAATGTTTGAATCTTAAAAGTAAAAAGAAGCACAATAACAGAAGCCGAAAAGAAAAGCTACAAAGTGTTTGGGTTTAAATGCATTTGATATTTTTGTGATTTGAGTCAAAATTCGCTCTAATTTAAAAAGCTTGCAACACAAAATTTACAACAACAAAAAAGGCTCTACAAATTATTTCTTAAAATTGTAAGCAAAACTCAATTTTCCCTGCTTAATATTTGTTGAGTGTCCTAGCTAAAGGCAACTTCAGTGCAGTAGTGAATGTGGCAGCCACAAAAGGTGGCAGCTGCTAAAACTTGACTCCCTATTTCACTTCAGGGAGAGATTTTCCAAAAAATTATGTCAGTTTGCAGACATTTATCTAGGCAAAGTTGAGTTCAGCAAGGAATAAGAATCTTATTAAGCCAGCAAATTGCATGTTGCATGCCACATGCCACAGTGCAGCAGTCATTGACAAACCTAAAAGCTGATCATCAATTTAGGATTTTTTCTCTCTTTGTTTTACTTCATCTATTTTTTGGGAGGAGAACAAACTCGTTGTAAGAAGAACAATAAATGATGTTGCACGAATGATGCCAGCAATTTTTGTCGACGTGTGCCAATCAAAAATGTGCCATGCAACAACAAAAGAAAAGAAACGAAGCCGAAACAAATAGCTCCGAGACTTGCAGAGAGTCAGTTGAAGAGTCTCAGTTTGAGGCTCGGCTGGCTTTATTTTGCATGCGAAAAACTTGCAACTTTTCAACATCAAGTTCAGCTGCAGCATCAAGAACATCAACATCAAGTTTTGAAGTCATTGTTTGGCATTATTGCTGCGCATTATTTTGGCTTTAGCATTGGGTGGATTTGCATTACACAACACTACACATACACTACACTACACTGCACAACAGAAAACACTATGCTAAGATGGCAGTCTAAACGTAATGTGCATAAATCATGCAGGCAAATCACACACACAAGATGGCCTAGTCATTTGTTAGAGGATTTCACTCACTGCCTGTAACAGCAGCAACACCAACAACAACAACTGGCAGCTGCTTTACACACACACACGCACACACACACACAGACACACATGTATATATACAGGTTTTCCTACATTTCCCCCCACTTTGCCGAGCAAGAAAACAAACATTTGCCGCATTTATAACCAGGCAATGCCTTATTCTCTGCTCTCCTCAAATTGATTTGTTAGCCTTATTTACTTATCCTATATGTCTGCTACTCCACATGTCCTTCTCTTCATTCATCTGCTTTCATCTTCTTCATCTTCATTTACTTTATCTGCTTTTCCTTTTCTTTCTATTTTCCTCCTTCTTGTTTTTTTCTGCAACATTTTCACATATGCAACCCATTGTCGAGCTACACGTATTTTGTGGCTGCAATTAATGAAGATTTGCTTTAGGCAACTCGTCCCTATTCCCTCTCCCCCTCCTTTCACCCTCTTTGCTCCCCTAGCTATCAATTCCCGACTGGTTTACCTCCGTCCCGTTCACCTCCTCACTCTCTTTACCGTCAGCTTGCCAAAATGTGCTTCGCTTTCGTTTAACTCGACGACTTTATCTTCATTCCGCTCGACAGCCATCAACAACTTCATTTTTCAATACCCTATAAAACGGGGCAATAGGACTTATATCGGGTGAGGAAATTAAATAGAGAAACTAAGCAAGATATCTACACTTGTCTCTTTTGTTACAGGATATCTATTAGAAAACCTTTTCTTCTTAATTATAATATTATGAAACCTTTTAGAATTAAAGAAGACCAGTTAAAAACTCGGTATTGATTGGATAATCAATTACTGTTTGCAGGGTATGTAATATTCGTTGAACATTTTTTACAACCACCATGCTACATATAACTTCGATTTTTAGAGGACTTAACGGAACTGATATACAGGATATCGGGTCCTAAAAGTAATGGCAAGTATGTAAAACTGTTTGATATCAATCTTAACATTTGTCGTAGATAAAACTACTTCGAAATTTATGAATAGGGTATCTGTTAGTCGTGCTATTCTGTTTTGTAAAGCTTTTTCTGACTTAGAAATGTTAACACTTTTGTATTAATATTGTGCTAGGTTTGTGTTTACAGGGTATTTGACATTTAGACACTTTGGTGTGGTCACTGCGCTGTTCCTTGTTTGTATAGTGTATTTTAGCCAAAGGATTGTTGCATATTCTTAAGGGGTATTCAGCAGCAGCAGTGAAAGGCGTAAAAAGGGGAGTGGCAACGCAAGCGGCCTCGACGCGCTCTTTTAGTTAAATCGCTTCAAATGCCGCTTGTGCTTATATATATTTTGTGGCACATGCCGCAGCAACATCGCTGTGGCAGTGGCAGAGGCAGTGGCAGCAGCTGACAGGCACAGTTGGGGAATACTGCGAGTACGTGCCGTGCTTCTGGTTAGATTTTAAGTACACTTGCCGTCGCCATAAAAAATGCACCAAAATGCGCATTTGTGACAGCTGGACAGCTTGCAAGCAGCGGGATGGTGCAGTGGAAACAGGGGAAAGGAAAGGGGCGAGGGGAGACGGCAAAAACACCAACGGTAACAGCCAATGGCAACAAACATAAAAAAGAAGACCGAAAAAAAAGCACACACAAGATATGTGCGAAGAATGAAGAGGGGGAGAAGTTTGAATACTCAAGTGATTTAATAACTGTCTGTTAGCACATCTTTTCATCTACATATTAAAATATCCACCCGACTTCGAAGGAGATTAATATATGTTCTGATTGCATTTTACGTAATTGAAAAGACTTCTTATACAAAATTTCAACACTAGCTAGTGAAGAAAAATCTTGAAGGCTGCCAAAAGTTGGCAAATTTGCTATGAAAGTTGAATCGTAAATAGTTATCAAAATAATATAAAAATAAATTTATTTCTAGTACAATATTCAGAGTGCCAAGCTAAAAGTTTTTTAAGTTGAATATCCTTTGATATATCAGTTATATATATTTATATTTAATTCATTATTTTAAACCTTTTTTTTGTAACATAGATTACATTTTATAATGTTAAGCAAATGTTAACAAATCCTTTAACAAATGTTTTTGCCAAAATGTTAAACACTTAACATTTAATTTATGATTTTTTGTATTAAATTTGTAAAATGTGCTTAACCGAATGCCCGACAGCATATCAAGATGGTGGGGGAGGGAGGAAGGGATTGGGTTACACACACACACATACACAGAAGAGTTGTTGCTGTTGTTGTTGAAGCTGCAAGAGCAGCAACATCAGTCGTAACAGGAGTAACAGGACTGGCAATGGCGGCATGGGCGCTTCCTTGTTTTGATTTATGCGTCCACTGATTCTGATACACGTAAAATGCCTTCCCAGTAGTCCATGGTCCGGAGTACGCTTTCGGTAGCCTGTAGTCAGACCAAGGCATGGCCAAAGGGCCCAAACGGAGAGAAAAAGAGAGAAAGAGAGAGAGAGAGTGGGATAGAGAGTTGGGCAAATGAGGGGGGACTGTTGAGGTAGAGAGAGAACCTTGCAGGCCGTGGCAAAATTATTAGCAACATCAACGCCAACATTGGCCAGCCAACTGAGGTGAGGCTGTTGGCGGTTTGTGCGGTTTTGTGGCTCCCACACTCTCTCTCTCTCTCTCTCTCTCTTTTTTCCCCCTTTATCCCAACATCACCCTCTCTTTCTCTCTCTCTCTGTCTTTAATTCATAGCCATAACCGCACGCTGTTATCTTTATGACCGCGTGCTGTGGACGGAACATTTAGCATGATATTTCTAATTTTGCGACCAAAAATTAAAGCCGATTCAACTTTACAAATATGCCGAGCTCCCAATTCTCACTCTGATTCCCACTCGCTTTCTATACTGATATAAAATATTCAGTGAATTCTCTATATTCTTTTAATTACACATATTCAGAAGTATATAGTATTATTTGTTAAAATCAATTGCATAAATTTAATTGTTTACAAAATTTTACTTATGTATTTTTGGACAAAATGGATTAGAGAATTTTATTTTATTTTAAAACATCGTTGCGTATACGTAATGTGCGTTCTCTCGGATCTATATTCCTTCATATTATATTTTATTATTCAATTTTATAATTTTAATTATTATGTTTAAATTTTAAAAAAAACTCTTAATTTTATAGTCTGGCTTTTATTTATTTTCCATTTTAATTTACTTTTCTTTATTCTTGGACTTTATTTGATGCTCATTTCTTAGACACTTAGCGCAACGTTGCGTATACGTAATGTTTATTCTCTTTTTTTCTTCTTTTAAATTGTATTTCTCATCTTAATTTATTTTTTTCTTTAGTGACTTTTTGGCCTCTGCTCCATGTTGCGTATGCGTAATGTGTCTCTATTTTTTCCTTTCATTATCTGTTCGCTCCTTTTTGCTTTGCTATCAATTTTTGTAAATTTTTTTGTGTGTAAACGTTCACAAAATCCCCGTTATGGGGCTACGGCGAGTTCAATGGCCCGTGGCAGAAAACTGCGGCAAAAGATTGTGTTGCGAGTTGCGAGCAACAATAAATGAAAAATGCCGAAAAACAAAAAGTTACTCATACGCCGTGCGGTGCAGCGGCGACAATGTCCGCTGGGTTCAGTTCAGTTTTTGTTGAGTATTTCTTTTCTTTTTTTGCAGTTGCAGTTGCAGTTTTGTTTTTGCAATCTGCGAACCGGTATCCCTCTTCCCCTCCCCTCTCCATTTCCCTCTCTACTCCTTTGACCTGCTGCTGTCTGCAGCGGAAGTTCGGAGTGTTGATAAAGCGGAAGCTGTGATAGTTGTACCGCAGCTCCTGTCTGCTGCTACTCTTGTTGTTGTTGTTGTTGTTGCTGATGCTACTTTTGCTGTTGTTCCTGTTACTGTTGCTGTTTTTGTTGTTCCTGTTTCACTCCCCACTCGAAAAACTCTGGGGCAGCACTTGCTTTTTGTTGTCGTCGTCGCGTGCGAGAATTTTCTCTCTCTTGTCTGGTTTATTTGTGCCACACGTTGCCATTCTGCATCATTTTCTCGCAATTTTCGCTGTTTTTTCCTATGTTCCCCTCTCCACTCTCTCTCTGTCTCTATCTTTCTTTCTTTTTTCTCTCTCTTTGTCCCTCTGCTTCGGGTGTCCAACAAATGATATTTTTGTTGCAGTTGCTCACGCGTAAGCGGCAACTTTTTACTGTTGTTGTTTTTGTTTTTGTTATTGTTCTATTTTTATTTCATTTTACTTTTTTTTCGGCTGTTGTTGTTCTACTCTTACGCTACACTCAGCGTCATAAATATGCAGACGAATTTTATTTTAATTTTCTTTGCTGGCCGTTGTCATTGTTGTTGTTGTCGTTGTTGTTGTTGTCTCGCAGCGTTGCTCGTTACACTCGAAAGACATGCACAAAGGACAAATTGGAAAAGTTTTATACAGTTTTACACACTCACACACACATACACACACTCATACATAAATGCACGCATATCGCCCATAGGTCAAAGAAGAACATTACAACACGCATACACACACACACACAGACACAAGCTGAGAACGTGTATGCAAAAGTTTTCAAAAGAGCGAAGAGATCCCGCATAAAGTTAGCCAGATGACATTGATAATGTTATTAACCCAAAAATATACATATACATGTACTTACATACAGATATATTTACTATAAATGAGTTTACAACAATGAGTTGACAGTCAATACTCGATATGAAGAACACTTGTAAGCACAAATATAAATCAACTTCACTTGACAATTGATTTCCGTTCGAAATAGATTTAAATGTGTTTTCTTATGTTATGTTTTTGAATGTAGATTTAAATTATAGATCACCTCCTGATTTAAATGACATTCCGCATAAAAATCAGACAGGTTGAGACAAATTTATGCAAGTTTAAACACTGCTGTCCCGTGGGACTGGCAACATTCTTTCTATATCTTCCTTAAATTTTCTTAATCACTCTTCGTTTTTTGAATCTATTTTCATTTTTACTTTAATTTTAACTTTTTCTTATTATTTTTCCCCTTCATTATAACGCTCTCTTTTTGTCCATATGGCCAAAGCATATCTGCATATATAAATATGATGTTCTTTTTGTTTCCTTAGCTATCTTATTTTTTTGCTCTTTTTTTTTCCTCTCTCACTTCCTTGAACTACCAGAGGACTCATCATTCATACAATTTGATTTCAATATTTCTTCGCACTGTCGCTTTTCGCACTCACTGTACACAAGGTGCTGGTTCTTGATCTTCTCCTTTCTTATTTTTTTTTTTTGGACTTTACGTCCAGTCAACGCAGTCAAGTGAATGCTGTCAGGACTCTTATCCTGTTGGCCCAACACAGCGGTCATATTTGAGTCAACTGCTCTACGGCAACCGAAAAATCGGCCGCAAAACGGACGACAAGTAAGTAAAGCAGCATTTTCCTTTTCATTTTACGCTTTTCGTTTTTTTGGTTTTTTTAATATTTGTTTGGTCATTTTCCACATACTTTTCCTTGCACACACTTGTTCCCGGTGGCGGTGGCAATAAAACGAGTTGTGGTACACTGCACTTGGCAAAAGCGGCAAGTTGTTGTGTTTCATTAATTTAAATGCTCGCCGGAGCAATAAAAATAATAATGAAGGCGGGTGGCGAAATGGCAAATTGCGAATGGCAAATGGCGAATGGCGAGTGAATATTAAAAGCCATTTACCGAGGATGCACTCAAGAGAGAGAGAGAGAGAGCGAGAGATGTTCACAAGCAAACGGTGACATCAACGTAAACGACACAAGTTCAACTGCGATGCCAACATCAGGCTGAACAGTTTTAATTACGAGGCATAATGAAATCCGCTTGATTTATGTGCTCCGACGGATAGGAGAATGAAAAACAGATACACTGATCGAAAGATTTACAATTAAGATTTCTATCTTAAAACCACAAATATTTGTCTTAAAAATGCGAAAGGAACTAAAACTTCTTACAAATAGGAGGGATTATAAGGTCTAAGTCTTACCAGACTCAGAAGTCTAAGAAAAAATTTATACCTATTTGGTATGTCAAGAAAAACTATCTTTAGATTTTTATGACTAAGTTAAGGCTTAAATATATAAATTTAAACTAATATTCTCAATTTTCTTTACAAGAACTGCTCTATGTATTCTTGATTTTTTCAGTGTAGAGAGTGACAGAAAACAAGTAAGAATGCAACAGTCGAGCGAGATGAATAGAATGGAAAAGATACTCTAATTGAAATTCTAAATCAAACAAATTAAACAGGTTGAAATGGCTGCAGTTGAGCGAACCAAATTGTGAGAGACCCTGTAAAGTACAAAGCTCAAATAAGTTTTAGGATATTTTGAATGCACATCGAAATTGTGATATTTATTAGAGACGAATATAAAAATAGATTACTAATTCAATTGGAGTATTTATCTGACTGTTACATGCACTGCCACAAAATGTGAGTACTCCTGAGTATGAAATCTGACAGATAGTTGGTGAGAAGGAAGCGACAGGTGAGGCTGAAGATACGAGGCAGGTGGCAGGTGGCAAGTGGCAGGTAGATGCTGCTGGTGGTGTAACATGTCAAGAGCAATGCCAACATGTTTATGCGGCTGCTGTGGGTGCATTTTAAGATGCAGAGAAGAAGAAGAGCGCGCTGACGGCAGCTGCCGCCAATTGCCACGACAATGCAACACACAAAATGCGCGTCTGTCATACGCGGCGTATGAGTTATGCAAGCCGCACAGAAGCCGGCAGAAAAACGTACCCACATGTGTATGGAATGTGTGTGTAACAATTACATTCACAACATAAAGAAGAAGACAGCAAGAACGCGACAGAGACAGATAGATAGAGAAAGAGGGCGAGTGGGAGAAAGAGAGAGGGAGGGAGAGGGAGAGTTAAAGGCAGAGAATGGCAGATAACAACTATGGGCGGCAAAAACGCTTGACAGAACTTATTGAAATTGCATTTGGCATGTAATCGAGTAATCGAGTGTTTGCGAATCGACAGCTTATAACGATAACTGCGTTGCCTCTCTCACTCTCTCCCTCTCTCTCTCTCGCTCTGTATATTTGTGTATGTGTTATGGAAAAAGCAGTTAAGGACATGTGTGTGTGTATGGGAAATGGAAAATGGAAAATGTCATGAAAATGCACATATGACATGATATTTAATTAGTTTCATGCTTCGATTTATTCGATAACACTTTGGAAATAGTTAATAATAAATATTTCAGCGAATTGTTTGAGTTGTATATACAAATTACGAAGATAGTCTTATCTGATCGAGGTACTGTAAACATTAAAATAAAGATTCTAAAGTATTTTAGATACTAAGAGATTTTAGGAGTACAGTAAAGCATGGCTTCTAACAACTTTTAACTGTAACAAAAAACAAAATAATCTGAGAGCATTTTGCGCAAGTTCAAGCTAGCGAAGCTCTACTGTAAAACAATTGTGTCCATGCACTAAAACTAGCAATTACATGTGGAATTTTTAATTCTAATTGAAAATATTTGAATTCATTTGCATTTCAGCGTTGCAACATGAATTGTTAGTGGATGTTGCATGTGGGCCACATTGTCATCAGCTGTTGCAAGTTAAGTAACAAGCTTGAAACTTGACATTCCTGCCAGCACTAAATACTCTCATACAAAAACAGGGACAGGGGCAAAAGAAAAATAGATAAAAGAGAGATGGGAAAGATGGAAAAAAAGGGGGCACTTAGGCATCGTGAATAGCGTGTGGCAAATGCGTTAAATGTCGCTTATCTTGATATATTCAGACACACACACACACTCCGAGATAGAGAGCACAGAGGAGCCACAGAGATACATGAAGAGTGGCTGCCACACACGCGCTGGCTGAGGCAGTTGCACAGTTGCAATGTGGCACTTACGCAAACATGCAACGCCTGCAGCATATTTCCAATTCAAATTGCGAATATTGCAACAAATTTTTGCCATTGCAACCCCACCTCTTTTTTTGCTCCTCATCCCCCTCTCTCTCTCTCTCTTATGACCGCCATGACTTGCCACGCCCACAAGCTGTGCGATGTGGGCGCAGCAGCAGTAGGAAAATAGTAAAAAGAATGAAAATCAATGGGGGAAAATCTACGCTCAATTTCGTTTTGTTATGAGCGACGTTTTGCAAGTTTTGATCGATGGTTGAGTGGTTGCCGAGGAGGAAACCGAGCGAGAAGAAGTAGAGAGTAGTGAGAAGGGGAGAAGGGGAGAGAAACGAGGATGTTGGGAGGAAATGAAGAGGGTTTGTGGTGTGACGGGGGGAAAAACGCAGAGGATTGTGAGAATGTTAAGCATGGTAGCTGGATAGCTGGTTAGCTGTGTCACCACTTCTCCTCTACCCCTCTCTTTCCCCCCTCTATCTCTCTCTCTCTCCCTCTCTCTGTTCCTGAGCATTTGCAGCTGAAATTTCAGCAATCATCGCAATCGCACGGAATCAATTTTTGTGAAATGTTGCATTCGCTGCATTGCGTTCCTATTGCCATGTTGCAGCTGTTGCAACCGCCATAAGGCCCCCTCCCCTCCCTACCACTTCCCTCCATGCAGATTCCCTTCCCCTTCCGGTATCCCTTCATCCACATTTTCTATTGCCCGTCAAAACATTTGAAGTGCTGCCTCTAATGTTTTTGTATGTTAGGCGCATTTGCGATGATTCCTTCAAGTGTTTTTTACGTTAGAGATGGGCATCGATATTTTAAAGACAAACGATGAAATTTTTAATTAACAAACAATTTAAATTAGCTATTAAATTAAATTATATATTTTATGCTAATATATGTATATTGATTGATATCAAAAAAGAATAATTGCTTCATGAAAAACAAACATCATTTAAATTAATGGTTAATTTAAACTATTATTAATTTCATGCAATTACATTTTAAATTTTTCCTCAGTCAAAATCGAAATAAGATAATTGCATAATATCTATTTTGATACATTTGGGGCTCCAAATGAGAATGACGCCTTCCTTAAATTGTTTTATTATGGAGTTCTTACATTTACTTTTTTTAATTTGTCTGTTTTCTTCTTAGCTTTTCTTTATACAATCTTACATTTTTATATCATTTCTCGAGAACGTCACATATAATTTTGAAAAGCTTCACCAAAGCCCAAAATGTTACTCATTAAAATCTATAGAAGGACAGTTATTTAAGATCAGAAGCAGTCAACTGCTCTACATAAAAATGTGTTTACTCATTCGTGCTTGCGTTAAATAACGCACTCATCTCTAGATACAGACGCACATGATAGACAGAGACAAAGACAGAGAGAGACAGCGAGCGAGAAAGAACAAGAGGAGAGAGAGAGTGAGTTGAAATTGCTGTTGATAGAGTTGTCGCCGGCAGGCAGGCAAGGAGTCAAAGTTGTCAACACATACCACAAGTCACGATTGGAGTTGAGCTGCTCCTACTCCCTTCTCACTTAGTCTCTCTCTCTCTCTGTCTATCTCCCTCTCACTCTCTCTCCCCATCTCTACCTTTTCGCTCTCAGTCTGGGTTTGAGGCCAAATGCAGTTTACTTTACTTTCGCTCAGCTTGTTATTAGAATTTGTGTGCATACAACAAGAGCAACAACTTAGCAACAACCCTAACAACAACTTTAACAACAACAACAGCAACAACAACAACAACTGTGCTGTGTTGCTTTTCGAGGCACATTTGTGGGCCTTTGACTGTTCCCTGGCCAAATTTATTACTTCTTTATCAACAGTAGATGGCTCTTTGACAAAAGTTAAATTGAATAGACCCGAGGCTTGTAATATCAGAGGGCAAAGTTGATGCCAATGAAAGTAGATGAACCTCTCCCTCTCCCTTCCCCTCACTATTCACAATCCACCCCTTGGGAGGTCATACATGAAATGCACAACATATGCACTTATACTTAGTTCAACAAACTGACTAGCTAACTAACAAATTAACTAACTAAGCGGCTTGCCAACACTTTATGTTTTAGTTGGCAAAGTGTTTGGCAAATTGCACGTCGAATCAGTTTTGTGAAAAGTGACGAAAGCAAAGATCTAAATAGTTGATCTCTCTCTTTCTGTTTCCTCTATCATTCTTATTCACTCTCTTTTCTGCTATTCATTACATTAGCTCTTCGTGCTGTCAACTGCAATTAGCTGCTTGACTTCGATAGACATTTTAGCTCCACAATCCTTATATATGTATATATACCATAACCCTTTCTCCCCACCCAGCCTACCCCATTAGGCATCAACTATGTCAGTCAATTTGAGCTTAATTGACGTTGCGATGTCAGCAATTTGATTAGTTTTCTATTAATACAGCTCTTAATTCTTGCTCAATTGACATTCTCGTTGCTCGTTACTTTTTATACAGCGCTTTTCATGTCGTTATGTCGTCAAAGTCAATTTACTGCAGCTATTTGGGAACGAACGAACAGTGGCTCTCGTTACTCGCTACTCGCCACTTATTAGCGAGTGCAGCTTTAACAACTGATTGAGTTAATTCCATATAGGACATACCTAACTGCTGCTTTGTTGTAAGTAAAGTCTTCTCGCTACTCGTTATACTTTAAATTTACTCGTTATACTTTTATTTTTATATGGCTGATAATATCTTGCTACTCGTTACTTGTAATACGCTTCCTCCAACTCGTTGTGCTACTTTTCCTCTTCAAAATGATTTACTTTTCACAAAACTGTAGCCTACATAGATATTTCCTTTCCAGTCGCTACTCGTTTCTTTTGCTCCTTTTACTCCTTATGTATGTTATATCTCCACATACTCAAAACGACAGAGCGCATCAGATTTAGCAAGACAAACAGCGCACAGGATACAGTTTATAAAATTTGCCCGCGAACAGTGAGATAGAGAATTGCAATTGCAACACTGCGGCAATCGTTTTGTGTTGAAAGTTGCAGCTTGCAACACACTTGCAACATGGAGAGCGACTCTTAAATGCATTATCGCCGCCATTCACGGCATTATAGGCGGGCATGTAAACACCATTAGGACATCAAGTGTTTTGCCTCCACTGAATAATTTAGGCGACGCTACAAACGTTGCACATTGCAAGTTCTACCTGCCACTCTACAGCTGACACCAGCAACAACAACAACAACAACGAGAACTTGTGTCTATTGCCGACTTGACATTGGCAACAACATGTGGCAAGCAGAGCAGAAAGAGATAGAAGTGGAGAGGCTGGCGTTGCAAGTTGCTCGCTTATGATTACGACGTCAGCTGCTGTCCCAATGTCGAGTGCCGAGTCGCGAGCTTAAACGCCCCATCGCATTGGAGCCGCGTGTAAATATTTAATTTGCTACTGTTGCAAGTTACCAGTTGCTAGTTGCCAGTTGCCAGTGGCAAGCACTGTCTGTGTCCCCGTCTGTGGCCGTCACTATCACTGCTGGCAGCTTATGCCAAAGCTAAATTAGCCAACATAACGAGCCACAAAGCTTTGAATTACTTTTGACGTAGATCCTAATTAGCTTTACCCATTTGACTAGGTTATCAAATTATGGTCTTGTTTCATCGATTAGCCAACCTAGTTATATTGAGAACTATGTTAAAGTGGAGATAAAGTTTATGGAGAGCTTTCGCTTGAAACAATTTTGCTTTATTTCATCAACTTTAAACATTTTCTTTGTAGTCTTTTCTTATGCATTTTGTACATATTCTGAAATAAGCAGCCAAATCAGCTTTGCATTTAATCACGTATCAATATCGACTCAAACTTTGAAAATAAGTAAGAATTTGTAATTTGTAAAGAAAAAGCAAATGGTAGGGAAATAGAGCAAAATGAAAAGCATATCAAACTGCATATCGAATTGACTCATATTTTGGTTCGAATTACTCGATACACGTTAGTATGATTACATTGAATGAATTCGTTTAATGCCAGTTCAAAATAACTAATGGGCTACCCTTTTATATTACTTGTTGATCGCTACTTTACTCTTATTTAATGTACTACTTTTTTCGCTACATTCTACAATCTTTTCATTACTTACTTCATTACTTGTTTGACTTTACTCCTGACACTACACTCGTTGCAATCTTTTCGTTACACTCTACTCGTTACACATTACTCGTTATCAGCAACTCGTTATTCCTTACTCGTTAAAGGCTACTCGTTATAAGCTACTTGTTAATCGCTAATCGTTTCGCTTTGCTTGCCAAGTTTCATTTACAGAATGACAATTTGTTGTTTAAACAAACGCTACTCGTTACACGCCACTCATTACTCCTTACATTGCTCGCTGTATCGTTGCCACTTTTTGTGGTTTCGAGCATTGTTTATGTCATTGACCCCAACGGGGGGCAGTCTGGCCTGAGCTGACGGTCAGGCGACAAGATGGCTGCTGTCGAAATTACTGTAACGACAAGAACAGCAGCAGCAACAGCAACAGTAACAGCAGCGAGTGCATGTGTATTTATCTGTGTAAGCACGTGACACTGTCTGTGTGTCTGTCTGTCTGTCTGTCTGTTTGTGTCTATGTTTGTTGCTGGCTGTGGCATTTTTTAATTGCAGACATGAATATAGAGAGTGGAGAGAAAGGGTCGAGCTGTTGGCAACTGTGGCAGGTAGCTGTTGCACAGCGAGTGCTATGGTGCAAGTGAAGCTGGAGGCCTCCATTTGTATTCACGCGGCTTGTCTGTAGCCGCAACTTTAAAAAAGATGGGCCAAGTTAATGCCACGCTCGACTTGAGAGCATGTTGCCCTGCTCCTGCTCCTGTTGTTGTTGCTCCTGTTGTTGTTGTTGTCGCTCTACTCGCCTCTGCTTCTTCAACGTCTCGTTGCTCTTCTTTTACTGGTTGTCATTGCCGCTGACAGGTGACGGTGACGGTGACAGTCGACTAATTGGCCCAGCATCCAGAGCATCAGACCACGACCCACAATCTGGGCAAACATTCAGTAGAGCAGCAAAGTGGACGTTTCCCTCGAGCGAGGGTGGGGACGAGGGGGTAGGGTGACAAATAGGGGGTGGAAGTTGTGTGTGTGGAGGAAGGTGTCTTTGGTTTTACATTTCCGTTTCCGTTGTCGTTTAGCTTGATGTGCCAGCCATTTTTCACTAAGCTGCAAAAGGTGTCGCCTCTCATTTTTATTTCTCTCTTCTCCCTTCTCTTTTCTCCATGGTTTTTTTCTCCTTTTTTGCGTTCGTTTTTTAAGCTTGTCTTGAATTAACAATTCATTCGCCAATCAATTAATCAAACAATCAATTAAGCCAAATACGAGTCGGACGTGCCATGTTGCAATGTTGTTAGCCTTGTTGCAAGCAACTACTGATTGTGGCACCTCCACTTAATGCCGCTAAATGTTGCACTCGTTGTTTCTGTCAGCCCGTTTTCCATTTATCAGCCGTCAGTCACTCACTTGATTCATTCAGTCACTTGCTCTCTCACTCACCTGCTCATTCACTCATTCACTCACTCACTCACTCGCTCACTCACTCACACACTCACTCGCTTATTCATTCATTATTCAATTGGGCAAGCTTGGAGTATTCGTTGTTGTCTGGTGTTGCTTTAGTCTTTGAGTCTGAATCCATTTTATATTGCTGCTAATTTCGTATCAATGTTTGTTCAGACTCAACTGGATTTTCAACTGGAATTAGTCTTTGCTTTGAGCATTGACAGGGCTGCCAACTTAATGGAAAGCGATTTATTCATTCATTCAACTTTATTACAGGGTATTATGCAACCTATTAAGTTAATAGTTGTTAATAGTTAAGCTCTTTTCCAGAGTTACCTAAGTCTTTTAGTCCAGCAGAAATTGCAGGAGAAATCTTGATTAAAGATTCTGTTCTTAATATTTTTCCCTCAAAGTTGTTTTACTTATAGTAATTAAAATTGTAAGGTCAGTTAATAAATTGAAAGCAGATTCAATAAAGTGAAAAATTTCTTGTTTTCATTTCATAATTAAAAACTTAAAACCAGTTAATCAGCCATTGAAATTAAAATGGACATGCCACTGTGAAATGTTCTATATTATATAGTATGTGTATAAATATACAAGGGATTATCTCTTAGTGAAGTCCACTCATCTATTGATAGTGGCTATTTAACGTATATGAAAGGCTTATGAAATTACTTTAAAAGTACAACTTTTTTTCCACGCTATGATTTAATGTTAATAATAAAAAGGAGCTTTCAAGCGAATTTCAATAAAATATGGACTTTTAATGTGCATTTAACTATAGTGAATGTTCAACTGAGGATTAAATACAGTTTCTCTCTTTCCCCCATTGTTGATTTACCGCAAGCGACTTCAAGTTAATAACGAAACTGAATCGATTGCCAACCAGATGTTTATTTGCAACTTTAGCTGAGAAGAGGAAAAGAAATAAATAAATGATAGGGAAGAGGGGGGAGGGAGGAAATAAATTGGTTTAAAGGCCATGCTGAAATTGGTAAATACAAATTTTGTGCTTATTGCATATGAATGCAGAGAAGGCATATTCATTTTCATATTCATGAGCCTTCATTCATACATATTATGTATACAGTTTGTCTTGAATGAGATATCTCGGCAAATTTATGTAGGCACACATGCATACACAAATAAACATAACAAATATGAATTGTTTACATGGCGAATGGGAATGAGAGTCTCATCTCATACACACATTTATGCATATGTATTAGTTTCTGATTTCCAAGAGTAAACCAACTCATCAAACTCGAAACGAACCCAAACCCAGCGACTAATGAGCACATAATATGATATCAGGCATTGCACTTTTGCCTGCATTCATATTTACATATACATATCTGCACTTATATGTTTATAATCAAATAAGTATGTATGTATAGAGTTTCTGTTGGCTCTTTAAAAAACATAAACAGCGCCCCGAGCAGCTGGCTAACAATTGCAATTGTTTTATTTTTCCACATTTTTCCCCCCTATTTTTTGTTTTCATTTTTTGTATTCCGCTTTGCAGTCAACATTTTCAATTGCCAGGCACAGCCCAGAGCTGTGTTGGCCATGGCCAGCAGCTAAAGTCAAGTTGGTTAACTAGCGCCGCCAATTGCAGTTGCAGCTTCTACTTCTACTTTCCATACCTAACAACCATTGCCCGGTCTTTAAATGCGCTCCAAAGCAACGAGTGTAAGCCTTTAGTGTACATTTTAATGTAGATAAAAAAATTAGCATTTTTTTCTCTTTTATATTTAATCATTAAATTATCAATTAAATTATGCAAAATAGTTGTTGAAATTGACAATATATATAATTTATTTGCGCTACCGGCTTTCGAATTTCCATAAAATCAAATAAAACAAAATGACACGAAATGTTGAATAAAATTAAAAATAAAAAAAGATTTGTTTGCTTTTTAAGCTGTTCGACACCTATTTACATATGTTCGAGTATATATCAGATATTTCAATTTCATTTATTTGCTAATGTCATCCAGTCACATAGTTAATTTTTGAGCCACTCGTCATCTTTATCTCGTTATTTATCACACGTTATCTTATCTTTTTTCTTGGCTATAATTCGTTACCAAGTTGTCGTTATCCCCAACTTTTAATACTTCTCTCGTTACTATATGTCTCTGTCTCGTTAAATTGGACTAGTTGATCATTTGTCGTGGTTGTTTCCCTATATTTGCTACTTGCTACCTACTGATAGTTATCTTTTTCCTTTGTTCGTTTCTCTTCACAAACTACTCGTTGTTTGTCTCTCGAGCATTCTGCCCGCTTTCTTGATGTTTCGTTGAAGTCTGCCTATCAATTTTAGCCACTCGTTGGTCATTGTTTGCCTCTTTTCACAAATTTTCTATCTACTCGTTGCTAATCGCTCGTTGCCAATCACTCGTTCTCAGTGTCTCGTCATCTATACCAAATACTCGCCTACTGTTTCTCTCTCTTCCAAATTGTTTCCTTCTCTCGTTGCCAACTACTTGCCACTTGACTTTCATTATTAAGCATAGAACTGGATTTCTCTTGCCTGTTTGCCTACTAATCGTATTCTGCCCCCGTTGCTGTCAATCTTTCGTCAGATCTCCGTCTCGTTGCCTGCCTTCAGCTTATCTCCTGAGATTCACACAGCAGTCACAATAATCTGAGAGTGTCAGGTTAAGTTTTAGCTGGTCATGTTCTTATTGCCTACTGTTGGCTGGGTTACAGTTTAATGCTTGATTTCCATATGCCCGTTTGCTGTGTTTAATTCAATTTGTCAGCCAGACACACTTTAACATGTTGAGACTAAGTAGCTTGAGCGCCATCTCTATCACTGAGTTGAGTGACTGTGACTTTAATCAAATTTACCACTCAGGGGAGGAAGGGGGGCAACTCGTGGGGTAGCTACAAATAAACTCAAGTAGTTAGTGGGAATATGTGGAAAGTTTGGGGCCATAAACTAAACTGCTTTTATGTGACACACACTAATTATGATTTTAATTACTAATACGCACTGTGGGCCAAACTAAAGACCACTGGGACAAAGGGGCAGAAGTAGCAACTGGTATTTGGTGAAAACAAAAATCCACTTGCAAAGCAGTAAGTGATAGAGAAACACATAAAGAGACACACACACACATACATTCTCTCTCTTTCTCTCTCTTCTCTCTCTTTTCTCTCTTGCCAATTGCCTTGACTTTTGTGAACATCAAAAATACTTAACTTTGCCTTTATCGCTCTTATAGCTTTTCTCTCTCTTTCTTTCTGTGTTTGTGGGTGAGTGTGCAAAAGTATGTGCTGAAATTAGCAAAATTATAGCTACTTATGCGGCTTGGTGTTTTCTTAGCCATTTGTGAATACATTTTAAGCCTGGCCAACAGAAGACGCCGCAGTCATTAAAATGCTTAATGCGAATTTTCCCAGACGACGACAACGACTGCCTGGCAATGCTTTTGCCGCAGTTGAAAGGCCAAATACTTCAATTGCTTTTTGTTGCCGTTACAATATACCCTGTAATCTAGCATACAAGGCAGGCAGACAACCAGACAGGCTGGCATGTCTTTGTTTGACTGTTTTTGGGATTAGTGAATAGAGAACTAAGTATTTGTAGATAAAATTGCAACACCAACATATTATTTAAAAAGGAATATTCCTACTGTTAGTATCCTTTCTATTATATAGCCCATAAGCAGCATTAGCAAAAAGCATATTTATAAGTATGCAACCTAGTCGGACTTTTTATGAGAGAATAGTTCTAATATATAAATTTGAAGCATTTGAATTTGATTGAACTATAGCTGCGACAAAGCATTGCACTTACAAAATATTTGGCATTATTTTGAAAACATTGCTAAAATATTATTAACATTTTAGGGAAATACAAAACTAGCTTAATATTAAATCAGTTTTTTCCCAATTTATATATGTACATATAATTTAAATTATGTCTTTTAAAGGGTTAAGTAGGATAGAAATATTTGAAATTGTTTTAATTAGGTATCAAAGCTTATCAATATTTTCCAAATTTATTGATAATTATTTGAACAGCTCGTTCTACTTTAGTCTAGGCAATTCTCTATAGCTCAGTTCCATTAAATTTCTATTAAAGCCACAGACCGTTTGCCTTTTAGAAAAGTCTTTAATAGTCTGTTCATCAGAATTCATTTTTTATTTCATTTGAGATTTTATGGCCAGCAATTTTCTATTCAGAAGGGGAAAAAAGAACAGAAAACACTTAGAATTGCTTTGTAAGTCAAAATATTGGCATATTCATGCCTCAATGCCTGCATTGTTTTTTCTCAACCTTTGTTTTTGTTTTATAGTTTTGCAGCTGCCTTTGGCTTTTGTCAGCGATTCCAGGGAATTCTATAGCTTAGTTTCATCAATTGTCTATTAAAAGCTTGAATTGTACGCACATTTCACCTGCTACAATTGAAACTGCGGCAGCCATAAAATGTGGTCGACCAGACCCACAACTGGAACGCATACGAATAACGCCCACTGTTGGTTTACACTTGCAGTCCTTGCTCAATTTCAATGCTCTCTTTCGGTATAACTTATAGTAATAGCACTTTATTTACATATAGGGTATTGGCAAGTCGTTCATTCACAGCTCTCCCTCTATCTCTGTCTGCTTGCTCAATAAATATCGTAAATAAATTTCAATTCAATGGATTTTTTTTATACAAGCTGAATTTATCCCTCACTCTTCCCTTTTTCCCTCTCCTTTCGCGCTCTCTCTCGCTTTTGACATGTATGTGTGTGTCATTTATTTATACTACCGCCATGTCTGTGCATATGTATGTGTGCGGGTGTTTTATTTATTATTTACATATCCGTTTACGTTTATTTATATAAAATTGCTTTTTGTTCGATTTGCTAACGAATATTTTTTTTTATTATTATTTTCGTGTTCGCCAAATGTGACGCTTCATTTAAACACACATTTAAACACACTCACACACACACACTCAGACACACACATTACTACATATATCGAAAACTGAATGAATACCATTTTTATGTTGTTTAGTTCCTAACTTTCAAATCGCATACAAGTTTCATTCATTTGTGTAAATGATATAATCAGAGTCCCCCTTTGCATTTTTATAGCATACTTTTATGTGTTTGCAGCATTGGAATTTAGCTTTTTCCCCATGAAATGGTAAATAATAGTGTTGTATATTTGAGATTATTTGTTAAAATTGATAAAGCAATGAAATGAGAATTTGAGATTTACATTTCAGTGGAAAGCTCAGTATAAAAACTTTCACAGATAAACTTTTTATCAAAGCCTTAAATGGAAAAAATCTACGTTAATTAATTAAACACTAAAAAACATCTTACAAATTGTTAATATGCCAATTTTGCAGCTCTTTAAAGGGACTGTATTATTAAAGAGTAAGCAATTTTAAACCGATAACATTATACCAACTTTTTCTTTTAGTTTTTGGATAAAAGAAACTTTATTGAACCCTTAACTTCACTGAATCTGCTTTTCAAAACTTGACTCATATGCCAAGTTGCTAGCAACTTTCTCCAACACCCTCGCATATGGCGCTTTACAACACTTTTTTTGCAACACTAAGTGCAGAGAAAAAATCACATGCATATGCAACTCTCTGTATGTAATCCCTGATGCGAATAACGAGGATTTAATACTGTGGCAACATTTTTGTTTGTTTTTTTGTGTCTTTTTACTTTTTTGTAGGTGTTTTTTCGAAAGACTCAGGTGGGAGTTGGGCGTGGCATGGGCGTTGCTGGCGCTGGTGCTGCTGATTGTGGTGGCGATGTGGGTTCAAAGAGGAAACAACCACAAAAACAAATTCAGTCAGTGGCCACTTTGTAATTTGATCAACGTTCTCTCCATCACTGGATGATGAGCCTTTCCTTTCAGTTGGAAATTCAATCTTCATTTCCTGCCGCAGTTCCGCAATTTTTCTATACCCTCTAGGGCAGACTTGCCCTGTAGGATACACATCGACAGCGACAGCGACAGTTGGCTCTAATGGAAAGCCTGGCATTGATTATAATTAACTAATTTACAAATCTAATTATTCCTAGCACTAAAACCAAGCTTAAACTCATAAATGAAGGCACATTTCAAATGATAACAGAAGTCTTACAATACTCTCTTTACAGGGTATCTCTAGGTTTGTCATCAGCGAATCTTCACTTTGACGGCGATAAGAGACTAACTGAGCTGTCTGCGTTGATAAAAACCAAAAAGGATACTCACTCGTCACTTGTAATGAAAAGGAAGGACTCGCAATGCAATGCGGGACTTGCAGCTAAGTAGCGGTCGATTCTAACCCTTATCCTTCTTTGCCATACCCCTTACTTTTCCTTCTCCCTTTAGTAGTAGTCTATCCATTTGTCTGGCGTTTAATCCATTAGATATGCATTCACAAAGAAGAACAAAGCTCTTCCCAAACTCTCGCTCTATCTCTCTCGCCTATATGCCTATGCCAATGCAGTTTACAATGAATGTGGGCCATGCCCACATGACAACGCCCACAAACGCCCAACCAATATGCGCATGCAGGCTTTTCCATTCTCCAGTCAGCCTCTATTTCCCCCTCTCTCTCTCTCTCTCTCTGTATATCCCCCTCTTTTGGGGCTTCATTGCATTCATTTCAGGCGCAACAAAAAAAAAACTGGGAACAAACTTGGTTACTTTGCATAATTTATTAAATACGAGCTGCGCTCCCGCTCCCGCTACCCCTCTTCACTCTCACTCTGCCACTCTCCCAGACTCTCTGAATTTTTCGCCCCTCATTTCCACCTTTCTTCATCATGTTCGTTGCCATGTTACAGTTTGTACTCCTGCCTTTTGTTGCAGATCTCTGCTCTCGTTGTATTTTCAGTGCTTTTGCGCTTTTGCTCTTTCGGGCGGTTTTTTTTGCCGTGCTCCGAGTTTTTCTGCCGCTTGGTTTTCTTTTTTTGGATGAAATGCTTATGCTAATGTTTGGCACATATCCACAGAGTCCCCTTCTACCCCCTGCCTAAAACACATGCAAATGCTGCAAATTTAATGAAAACCCGCGTTCCTTTTCTGTCCTTGTATCTGTGTGTGTGTAAGACTTTAATGAGCTTACTATGCGGGTACACATAAACAAAGAGCCACGAAGAGGTGAAGAGGGGAATAAAGCGAAAGAGAAAGAGAGAAAGAGAGAGAGGTATTCTCTAACCTCTCTGTATTGTACTTAAATTGTGTAGTTTAGTTTTGTTCATTGAAGTCTTCCGGCAATGCAAGAAACTTCCTCATTTGACGCTTAGACACTCTGTCCTCTGTCCTCTATCCTCCCAACAGTCTCAAGAACAAACACCAAACAAAGGCTAACTGCAGAGAGGTGTGTGTGGCAATGGAGCACGCGCAAGAGGGGAGTGAAGGTAGAAGAAAGGGGGGACACTGTAGAGGTTGCCTACTTATGCAAATGTCAAAAATGCTCCGCAGTGCAATGACAGGCAGCCTCATCTCAGCGTTAAGACGACAGCCACAAGGCATTCAGCGAGTGAACTAGAAGAATGTTACGGACAACAGGATAGAGAAAGACAGCAGCGAGCGAGGGAGAGAGAGCGAGAGAGAAGGAGAGGGTTAAAAGTAGGAGGAAGGATGAATGCCAGAAATCGCCAATGTGAGCTTAAAGTATCTTAAGCTCCATGAAGAGGTTGACAAATGAGGTAGTTTGAAATGTTGTATATGACAGCTAATTTATTATACAATACAACTTAACGATAACATATATCGATAGCATAAATCTATCGGATAAACATTAAGAAACCGTTATGAAATTGGTTAGTTAGATAAAGTTATTATCAAATGCATTAATGAAGGTAAATTAAGTGTTAACGCATTGTTTAGAGATGACAATTGATAATAGAGAATATGTAAATACCACAAATTGATAGCATATCGATGGACAAGTATATATCAGGACATTGCTAAAAGATTGAATATACTTAAAGATTACATATACTTATCTAAAGAACAAATATTTAGTTAAAATTGTATTTTTATGTTGCATTTAATACTACCCCTTGCACACCCATAGTACAGGGTATACGAATTGCATTAACTTTAGCTGCCTTCATCAAGCAGGATTTGTGTGTGTTTAAGACAAATTTTCGTTTCAATATTACACAATAGATCATCTACCTTTCAAGGGTATATAACACACTTAAAAATACTACTTAAAACACTGTGTATAAAGTGTTAAGCGAAACTAAGAGATTTCCTCACCAGAGAGTTTTAATCCTAAAGAAAGTAAGTGCTTGGAAAACTTTTCGATAAATTTGATTTCAATTTTTACACTTTGAAAAAGTCCCTCTAGAGATTGATATGTGGAATAGTTTGCAGCATAAATCAGGACTTGGGTTACCTTTGTTTTTCGGGATTTTTTGTATTATTTTTGGTATTTTTTCAATTTACGTAACGCTTAAGAACTTTTATCCTGCAACCCGAGGCAGCTTCTTGGCCATAATTTAGCTTAGAATGCCACAAGCCACAAGGCAATGTGAATTGTTTTTCACACACACACACACACACAGAGAAATGTGCATATAGATGTGTACATATACACATGCAGAATAAAGTGCATAGGTTTCCATTGAAACTCGAGACATTTTAATCGACCGCCAACAGTTTCAAGTGAGGTTCAACTTTGCGGTTATTTAGCAGCTATTCAAGGGGTAACGAAGAGGAGCAGAAAAACGGGGCGGGGGAAAGAGAAGAGAAGAGGAAAAGGAAGGTATGCTCAGCGAGGCACGATGATAAATACGAGAGCATCCTGAATCGGCTTCCTATCTTCGTCCTGTCGCTCTGTCGTCCTGTCGCCCTGTCAACCCGCCTGATGCGTCACATTCTTTTAGGAGCATCCATTGCAAACTTGCTTGAAATGTTTTTGGAATTAGTTTTAAATCATGCCACAGCATAGTGTACCTCCTTTTCCTGCTCCTTTTCAGACACACTCTTTTCTCTTTTCACTTTTCACTCTCCTGTCGCCCTGTCTCCCTGTCTAAATTCATTCTGTTTGGCATCGCAGCTGCTTTCTTTTCAATTTAACGCCGCTCAAAATCGATAGACATGGAAGCAACTTTGACTTTGACAAATTTCCTTGGCCCCAAAAACTTTTGGCGAATAAGCTTTTGTCACAGCATATGAAAGAAACAGGCAGGCAGGCAACATTGTCTATGCCACAAATTTCTACTCGTTGAAGAAAGAATGAGCAGAAATGCTAAAATCAATGTGACTAATGTTGTGTCTTTTTATTTTTCGGGAAAAATCTGATCTCAGATCTCAGCTCTTAGCATAAAATGAAATATTGAAATACTTTACGTGAGTTTGCAACACACAAGTGGCTGCAACATGAGATTGAGAATGGAGTAGAAGGGCGAAGAAGGGAGACGGGCAAGTAAAAGTAAATACACAGACAAAAAAAGAAGATATTTAGCTGGAAATCAATCCAAAACGATGTCAGAAGTTCGTTTATCACGGATTTTCTTTAGTCAAGTATGAAATACTTGTATAGCTTATATTTTTAAGGACTTCTAAAAAAAAATGAACTTGAAAATAATTTTTTAAGCTCGATTTCTAGAATGGATTTCTTCCTGTGTAGTTCTTTGGGGGTCAATTCAACTGGATGAGCCAGATACAATCAGAGCTTAAAATCAAATCACTGTCAAAGGTTAATTCAGCGTGCAACGCAAACAAGCAGCAACTGTGTGTCTGAGTGTGTGTGTGTGTATGTGTGTGCATAAAGGTGCATAAAGTTGCAACATCAAGAGCAACTGCAACTGCAACAGGAACTGCAGCTTGCAAGTTGCAACTCCATTTGATTCGATTTCAAGTTGCACTTGGCAGCAGGTGAATTTCTGTATCTGTGTGTATCTGCATCCCTCTGAGTGTGTGTGTGTGTGTGTGTGCATAGTATCTAAGAGCTTAGCCTCAATCACAGTTGAGGTTCATTCTCATTTTTGGTGAGCCTTTTTGGCATTTAGGATGTTGCACTTTGCATTTATTGTGTGTGTGTGTTCCACACTCCACATGGCAACTGACTTGCTTCAAACTGCGGCTTTTTGCCGCACCATCTCTTTCTCTCTCTTTCTCTCTCTCGTTCATCCTCTTCCTCTCTTTGTCACACACTCCCTTTCTATTTTTCCCCTCTGTCTCTGTCTCGCTTTCGCACGCTACAATAACAAAACACTTTGATTTATTAGCACAATCTTTGGCGCGGCAAAAGAAGCAATCAAATACACGCGGAAACTAAACCGCAGCCAGTCTGGGGCCGCACAGTGGTGCCAAATTGCAACACACACCAAGCAAAAAAAAAGTTTAATTAGCAAATAGCTGAAAAGCGCGTGTTGTGCTTTGAATATGCAAGTACTTTTAGCTACATTGTGCTAAAAGAAAAACTGATAGCAAATAGCAAAGTAGTTTCAGGGTTTTTGATAAATCGGACTTTTTTAAATTAAAGTAGGAAATAAATTTTAAGTAACACAATTAAATCAAATTGAAATAGTATAAATTTTTATCAAAATTTCTTACAATGAAATAACGGTAGCTTTTTTCAGGCGCAGCTAACTTAACATAATAATTTTTCATATAAAAACAATTCCAAACAAATGAAAAACAATTTAATTTATCGAAAAAGCCCTATTTGACCTCATTTTTTATTGGGTTGTTAGCTGCCTGAGACCACTGTAAGTTAACAAAAGCATGGATATGCGCATAGATATGGCAGTAAGGTGACAAGAGGGAGGGTTGAGAGGAGGGGGAGGAGGAGAAGGGTTGACATATACATTGACTGCTGGTCACATCTGTATTCGACGGCTGCACTTAGCTGCCGGCATTTATAGTCGCAATTGCTATTTGGTGTGAATTTGAGTGCCACTGTGACTTGGAGTAGAGATTCCCCTCACTTCTCCTCTTCTAAACTCTCCTTTCTGCTCCACTTCGCTCCACTCATGGTTATGCATTGGTTTATAGATACTCTCGGGTTGTTTTGTATGTCTGTCTGTCGATCGTTGCCACGCCCCCTTAGTGACAACAACAATGCTAATGTCGAGTTGCGTGTGACAGGATAATAAAGGATGCTTTTGTCACAGACCACGAACCAAGCTTAGATCCACGCTCTCTCCCAGTTCCACAGACAGTCTGGCCACACTTATTTATGGCCCACAGAATTGTTAATGATTCCAAGATGAACATAAAAACGAAGAGTCTCCCTCCAAACAAATGGAACAATAAAATCAAACCTAAATGCTGTTCCTAAACGAATCTCTTTTTAATTTGTTCGAATCCAGCTTAATACTTTTTAAAATTAGAATAAATGCTAACTATTGGGTTGAGTTATAAGAAGGAAACTATCAACTGGAATTAAGTCAAATATATTAATTATCCCAAAATTTATATGAAATTTGTTTTCCCAAAAAACCCAAAGGATTCCCTTGTCTAGTATTAATTAATAGATAAAACCATAATCAAAATGATATTCCGTATAAAAATCGGTTGCGTTTTGGCACAGCTTAAAATCAGTTGACTTTACAATTTTAAGTTTTAGTCTAAGAAGTAAAGAAAAATGTATAACTAAAGATACTTTTCACACTTTAAATATCGGAAAAGATTTAGAAAATGAGTTCAGTGAGCTCAAACAAGGACTGTCTATCAAGTCTTAACCAAACTAACTATAGAGATTCTATTTATTCAACAAAATAATCAAAGTTATTTGGAGCCAACTAGAAATCATTTTCATAGCAAACTGTATTCTAATTCAAACCAATTTTGTGCTTGTAATATGACCAACACTTTTCAGGACATTTCCAAGTTGATTTTTTTTAAGCTATCGCATTTATTGTTATTATCATAAATATGCAAAGAAGAAATTGATATTGGTAAGCACAATGAAGCTAAGCATTTGCATACAGAAAAAAATGAGAAATGCGCATGTTAGTTGAGAGAAATGAAAAAGTTACTTTGCCACAGCTGACCAAAGGCGAAACAAACGGAGTAGGAGGAGGAGGGGGAGGAGTAGAAAAAAGAGGAGGATATTGATACGTAGATGGAGGCTGTGACTGCGACTGAGACTGATACTGAGACTTTGACTGTTAGCGACAGTAAAAGGACAACGACATCGACACGAAATCTCATACAATGCAAAACAGAGGGGCGTGACTCTAAAGCTGGTTGGAAAAAAACAAGAGGAGAAAACAAGAGAGAGAGAGAGAGACAGAGAAGGGAAGAAGGAAGAAAGAGGCAACTGATAGAGGGGAATGTTAACTCAGTGTCACGCTCGTGCCGCGACAAACATGACTGTAAAATGGGGGAGCAAAGGACCAAACGCAAAAAAAACAGTGCAATTTTCTTTTCCCTTCTTTTTTTTCAAAACATTCGCTTGCCTGCAAATTTGATGATGTCGCCAACGTGGCCCAAACCAAATCTCATCCTGTGCGGACCAGTTACAGTTTCAGCCAACGAAAAAAAAAAAAAGAATTGAATTTGCCAAAAGCAAGAGAGACAGAAGAGATTGCACGTGCTCCTAACGCATTGAATAACGCAGTCCTGCCAACTTGTGTACAAAGTTTAAGCCAAAATCAGAAAGAATGAAGAATAGACAGACAGACAGTCAGTGGAGGGGGGCACAGATAGACAGAGAGACAGACAGACAGACAGACAGACAGACAGACAGAGAGTTGAGGAAAGCAGAATAGAATGAGAGAAAGAAAAACAAAATGCGGCGCACGTTTGCCAAATTGAAATTTACCACGCCGAACTGCAGCGGCTGCAACAGGAAAACCAGTTCAAAATCATTCAGGCGAGCCGCAACAGACAGTGGGCGTGCCAGGAGGGGCGTGGCTACGGGGAGGGGTGCAGTGTACAGATAAGGGCAGGTTTTTACAGTGCCTACGTCTCTGCGTCTCTATCTCTGCACATTTGCCATTGCTTAGCATCGTGTTTGGCCAACAGTTTCGTTGACTTGGCTATAAACATTGATGTGCAGCAGTCGATGGGCGACATTCACATTCACTATAGCCAAGCCCTCTGTGTGTATATAGTATATTTATATATATGTGGATTTGTGTATTAGTATGTGTGTGTGTATGGGCATTGCCAAATGTGGCACAGTGAAACAAGATAATTGATAACACAAGTCAAATTCCAATTTCAATAATAATATTCAAGTTTCTGAAGGACTTAAATATTTATTATTTTATATAATTTTAATTAACTATTTTATTAATAATATTTGTGTATTTAGCAACATTTTAAATTGTTCAAATAAAGAGTTGCATTTGTATTATAATGATGATTTTTTTGGACACAGCAAACAAAAAGAGTATAGAGAAGTCGAAGCTACCCGAAAAAGCCAAGATTTTCTAATTTGTTCTACTTTATTGTCTCTTGTTTGTGTGCAAAAAGTATTAAAATGTTGCTTACTTTGAAAAATAAACAATTTATTTATATGTTTTGTACCACTGCACAAATGTTATTTGGTTCATTGCTCTCAGCTCGGTTGAGCATTGAACTCAATTCGCTGGGCGCTGGTCGAAATGCGGGCATAAGTGTTTTATTTTATTTTTTGTATTTTGTATTTTTGTTTGGCTTTTACTTATATATAGGGATAAGCACTCATACCTGTATTATTAATACTCACACTCACATTATTCATAGTAACATACTTTGTTTGCTTTCATAATTGGAAAGTTAATTAATTTAGTTAATTAACGAATTTTTCTGAGCGCCATCAAAAATGTAAATGTAAAAATAGCAGCTTGCAACAAAATGTTGCAGGTGCTTGTAGTGCCACAAAAGTCGGATTTAGAAGCACTCTTAGTTTAATTTCATTTTCCAATTCAAATTTAAACTGATTTTGCGATTTTCTTAAGTTTGTTTAATTTTTCTGATACTAAAAGATAAGCGGATAGCAAATGTAAATCTAAATTGCAACTTGCAACAGAATGTTGCACAGCAAAGGTGTTTCGTTGGTAATTAAAAGTCAGTTTTAGCAATCGCGAAAGGAGCATAAAAAACACCACGCGACAAGAGACACGAGACACGCTGACAACATGGCCAACAAGCCTGATGGCCGACAAGTGTCAGTAACTAAACACGCATCAGCACGCCCAGGGAATCAACTGACAGGCAAAAGCAACAACAACAAACGAAGTACAAGCTTGTGGCAGCCAAACAGGATGCAACAGAGAGAGAGAGAGATAGAGAGAAACATTGTCGAGCGGCATCCAGAGGCGCTTGTCAAGTAATTTGTCATACTTAATTGCAACACGCCATGAAGTTGCGTTTGTAATGTTTCTGCTGTTGCTGCTGCTTCGAGTGCAGCTGCTGTTGCAGCTGCTGTCAGCAACAGTTGCTGGCCGGCAGCGGGGAGGGGGCAAAAATAAAAGTACAAGTTGCAGCAATATAGTATAAGTTGCAACAAGAGCAGAGAGAGTTGCCGCTAAGCTCCATTAATTGGGTGGGTATTAAGTGCTCTCGTGTTGCACCCCCTCCCTCTTCCCCTTTTTAGTGACCTCTGCCCCATCCCCTCACAGTTCCACTGTTGATGTTCTGATTCGAGAAACCAAAGTCTGATGTCAGCAGCAAATGGCAAACAGCGCGTCATTTGCATTAGCTTTTGGCTGCTGCAACATTGCGTATACGTAATGTTAGCCGATTTCAACAATTTATGCAGCAAATTGGCAACAGCAGCAGCATAAATTTGCAATAACAGCCACTGTGATTAACTGCCAAAAATATACATACTTACTATATATCTAACATATATCTACACATTAAAGTTAAATATTCAATTTTAATGCAAACAAATTGCTTGACAACAAATCAACTCCCAAAAAAGGCTTCACTTAAAATATCACATACATATATGTAACTGTATGTATGTTTGTATGTATATTTGTGGCTTTAAATTGTTTGCAAAG
Source organism: Drosophila putrida (assembly GCA_037043535.1). Classification (NCBI taxonomy): domain Eukaryota; kingdom Metazoa; phylum Arthropoda; class Insecta; order Diptera; family Drosophilidae; genus Drosophila; species Drosophila putrida. Next base: position 1,722,685 of record JBAMBI010000016.1, read on the forward strand.
CAAACTCGAGCTCGAACTCGAATCGCCAAATTGTTGGCAATTTATCCCAATTTATTTATTGTTAGTCGCAGTCATTGATAATTTGTTAAATTAATTAAATTTATTTTTGCGAATTGCTTTAATTACTTTAAAAACTATGTATATTTTTGTTTTTATTGCAATTTTCTTCATTTTACTTCATGTCGCAATAGTTAACTTGATTCTAAATTAAGTTATAAATGTGCTTGTAATATATATTTATATATTTATATATTCAATTAACTTTGACCCATAAATGCTTAGATTATAATCTTAGATAGTTATCGATTTTCAACAAGAGAAGGTTGACACCTAATAAATAAAAAGTTATATTCAACATTTTATTTTGAAAGTTAGTCAAAAAGAGAATTAATATTATTTGAATTCAATACTTTCTTGATATTTTAGCCTTTTTTCTTGCGATTTTTCAGATAGAAAATCTAGAAAATTTTTAGAAAACTAAAAAGCTGCTTTTACAAAGTCGAAGTCTAAGACAAGATTATCATAACTAAAAAGCTGCTTTATCAAATTCTCGTTGTCTATGAGAAAAGAACAACTCTGAAAGCTAAAGTGGCTGTCGGATTTTGTTTAAAAAAAAAGAGAGAAATAAAATCTCCCAAGAGAAATTTAAAGAGAGAGAGAGAGAGCGAGAGAGAGAGACAGTTATCTCTCCATTACTTGGTTGCATTGCGAGTGGGTAGCTTTAAATGATATATTTATGCAATATGCATATAAGCTGCAACAAGAGAAAAACAAACAAGTTGCCCCACATCGGTGGCAAATGTTGCATGCATTGCACTTTCTGTCTCTGAGCTATGAAAATTGTTATTGCTCCAAATTTGTTGCAATGCGTTTTTATCAACCTGAGAGAGAGAGAGAGCGAGGGAGAGAGAGGGGAAAGTGTGGGAGAGTGAGAGAGAAAGAGATGTGCAATAACTGGCAGGAGATATTCCACAGCAACAGTTACAGTTACAACAACAACAACAACAGCAACAATTCCTGTCTGTGAAAGGTAAGAGTAACAGTTACAGGATAAAATGACAAAAGGACAAAACGAGAGAAGGACATATCGCAATCGCATTGAGAGCGATTCATGAATATTTATGCCTAAAATCAAATTGAGGTAACCAGTGGAAATGGCAGGCGTAAAGGAAAAAGAGGAAAACAGCAGGAGCAAAGAAGAGGGCACAAGAGGGAACCCAGAGGGAACAAAAGGGGAGAATTGTTTGCAATGGGAGCGCAAAATTAGCATGCATATTGAAGGCGGTCAACGTTTGCCACCTGCCACCTGGAACCTGGATGGAAATGTGAAGGTGGCTATAGATATGTGTATATGCCTGTAATTCTGTGTATGTATGTATGTGTGTGTGTGTCGTCGTCTCTATGTGGAAGTGGATGCCACAGCTCTGGATGTGGATGTGGATGTGTAGCTGAACGGGCATGCCACTAAATGTGTAAGCTCGCAAAAAATGCTCTCGTGCATGGCTAAAGATAAAAACAGGGTTGACAAAAGCTACAAAAAAAAACAACCAAAAAATGAATGAAATATAAAATCCGCCTGGAATTCATATAATAAAAAATAACACGTATACGTATGTGTGTGAGTGTCGGAGTGTGAGTGTCGGAGTGTGTGTGTGCGTGGCAAAAATTCATAAAACTGAAAGAAAACACAGAGAAAATATGCAGAAATACTTGGAGCAGCAGCGACAGCAACAAGCAAGGATTATTTTCAAGTAGGTCCAGCCAAAAGTTGAATGGGACAAGTTGTTGTTGTCGTCGTTGTTGTTGTTGTTGTTGTTGCTGTTGCTGTTGCTGCCACTGCTGATGGGGCAACAACCAAAGCTAAACAACAACGAGTTGTGTGCAAAATGAATTGAAACGTGCCACAAAAGTTGTTTTATGCATAACTAAAATGCGACGAACAGCCGGCAAATCTGAATGAATGTGGATGATCCCCATGCCCCACGACCCTTGCCCCATGCAGCATGCCCCACAGCGGATGACGAGAAATGTTGCCCCCGAAACTTATTGCCCAGCTGCTTCATCTCTCTCTCTCCCTCTCTCTCTTCCTGTTCTTACTCTGAAGCAGGCTCTTCCTGTAAAAGGTCCTTGCAAAAGCCCAACTAATGAAGTGTAGGTCAAGCTTATGCAAAATGCCCAACAAAAAAAAACATAAACAAAAAACAAATAGATATGGGAACAACATCTTAAGGACAGAGAATATGTGTATATATGAGAGATATGTGACTTAGATGCTCTGAGTATTTGTCTAGCTAACTCTATAATTTTACAGAGAAGGAAATCAAGTAGAAAGTCGAGTCCTTCAATAAATATACTATACATATATAGAAGAGTCTTTTCAACTGTACTTTCAAGATAGAAAGCTAGAAACTTATTAAAAATGCTCACCACACCTTGAATTTTAACTAATGTTTTCTTTTAATTTACTTTGTTTCTAACTTAGCTACTTGAAATAGTTTAAAACTGTCCTGGAAGGAGTAAAGTTTTTTTAATTAGATTTACATTCATTGAATTAATTCATTTGCTTATCTATATGATTATTTCAGTTTAAATATTGAATTTCTCAACTGATTTATAGCAAAGATCTTTAAAAATCATATGCAAATTATTCACTATATGTAACTCATATAGTAAATTAAATATTCATAAGCATCTCTATAAATTTAAAGTAAATTTATATAGTTAACCATGTTGGATAACCTAGTTAACATATCTACATTTAAAGGTATTCATTCTATTCTCAAATGAAATAAACTGTTCTAAACTCTCAAAACTTTTCTAATAAGCTATTTGTCAAGCAAAATGCTTTTATTAAAATTCCCTTTCTTTCCCTTTCCCCTCAATCAACCTTAACTATAGTGCAAAATAATACACAACACTTTTTCCACTTGTGAACATTGTTGATTACTTGGAAAGAAACCCAGAGACATGATGTCGTTGATATCACTGATAGTACGAGCTCATCAATCTCAGCATTATAACCAATTCAGGGAGAGATTTTCTACATTTTGGCAGTTTTGTTTTCCCTTTACCGTTACTTCTACCTTTTCTTTTCGTTACGATGGCAATGCAATCAGCGTACCGTTATTGCCGTTCATCAATCTAATTGTCGTTCGTTTTGTGAAAATATACATAAATACATACATACTACAAGCAGCAAAAGCCCCGAAAAATTTGCTTGCCAGTCAACTTTGAGCGATTGTCAATGGCAATTGTATGGGGCATGGCTACTTGCAACTGCGGCAACAGCAGCAGCAACAGTGGAGGCAACAACTCGTTGCATCCACAACAGCGGGTGCACTTTATTTGTCGTTCCACTTACCGCAGTTGACTTTGATTTGTGCGCGCATTCGGGCAAACAGTTGAGCAGAACTTGCAACTGCCCCCAGTCCCCCTGTTCGGTGCCCCTGGTGCCCCTTGTGCCACATCCCATGGCCCTAGTGAGTGCAGAAAATGCAATCAAATAAACAAATTGCCAGTCGTCAGAGTCAGAGTCAGCAGACTCACGACTCAGACTCTATGTATATGAATCCTGCACACTCACACTCGCATTCACATTTACGAATTCACGATTCACATCAGAGCATCCGGTAGAGCGCAACATAACAACATGAACTCTGTGCCAGCAAAAACAACAACAACAGCAACAACAATAAACGGCACTTTTGGAGGGGGAGGAGTGGCAACGCAACAACGACATTGCCCCAAGCATTAACGCAAATGCGAGTCTCGTTTAATTTGTTGCCACGCTGCGTATACGTAATAAACATTTATTAAGCACACGCCACGTTCGCCACGATGCTCCTGAACAAAGTCGACTTCTATCAGCTAAGCCAAGCAAATAGCAACAACAAACAAGCACACACACACACACCTACACACACACATGTGTGTGTGTGTGTGTGTATTTATATGCAGTGCGATAATTTTCAATTATCATCACAATTACTGCAACTTAAGTGCTGAATTATTTTCAAATAAAATTACTCCCATAATGTGGCAAATTGAAAAGCTTAATTACAATTAATTGGTAATTCTTAAAAAAGTTTTAATTACTTGAGGGTTAAATGGGGACTGAAAAATGTCATTTTTACGCTTAAGCAGCAAAAATTTCTTCTTCAAACATTTGGTAACTTTTACAACCAATTAATTAGCTGTGATTTAATTCTAAATAATTGCTAATAAATTGTGCATTTTATAACTGCAAATATTTAATTCACAAATAAAGTTAATGCTTAATTATATACTTGCATAATGTTATTTGTAAATAAGTCAAAAAAATAGCAATTTGAAAAGTGTATATTCCTAACAAACTTGTTTGAGGAACTTAATGTTGCCTATTCAATACTAATATTTACTAATAACCATTTAAGTGAAATTAATGCATTGTAATTAAGTTGCCGGGAACGTAGTTATGCAATAAATTAATTTCCATGGAATTAATTACAATTTACTGGTTATTAGAAATTTTTAGAAATTGTAAATTTAGTTTGCCAACTTTAGATGATGTTATTACATTAATTAAAATTATTTATTATACTTTATTTTAATTATTATTTAATTGTTTAATTTATTTAATTAATTATTAAAATATAGTTTTATATTATTATATAATTATAAATATTATTATTATTTATTTATATTATTACTCTTTTTTAAAACAGGTAATATATATTTATTATATATTTATTTATTAAATTATTCAATTTTTATAAGTATAAAATAATGATTAAAATATTCTGTTTATTTTTATTTTTAGGTACATTTACCTCATTAAGCATGGCCGAGAAACTGTATAAATTTTACTATATTATATGTATTTATAACAACACCTAATACTGTCAGCTGTAGCTATCGATAACATCTCAAAATTCTGTATATTCATATGTAGGTTGAATATAAAACTGTTTTAAATAAGCTGCAATCACAGCTGATTGGCTTGTGTAAATAATTGTTGAACCACCTACTTAAGATGTATAAAATATTAAATTCCCACTTAGGGGTAACTGTACTCACCTGGCAGCATTATTAGCATTAGAAATCCGAGGGCATTAACCAGCCAACTGCTGGCTGTTATCGATGTGTGCGTTTTCTTCGTGAAACTCATTCTCATAATGGCCACAATGAGTCGCATTTGAATACAACTTGAGTGCTAACAATTTAGCTTCTCTCTCTCGCTCTTTCTCTCGCTTTTCTTCTCTTATTCTGTCTCTTTCAACTCTTGGTGAGTTGACTGCTTTGCTTTGATCTGGCAAGTCAATATTCAATCCATTCAAGCAGCTCGATCGATTGCCATTTAATTGTTGCTATCAGTGTCTCTCTTATCACTCGACTCGACTCGTATCTGAATCTGAATCTCAAGTCAATAACTCTGCCCCCAACCTGTGGCATGCGGCAATGTGGCACAGCGTCCGTTTAGCTAGACATATGGCGCATCGATCAGGCGAGAGGGGGAATCGATAAATTGAGGGGCAAGCTCAACCTCAACCCAAACCTGAACCTCAGACTTGGAGAGTGTCGGATACGACGGTTGGCGGATACGCTTATTTCTTGGGCAAAGGGGCAAGGTAGGCGTGGCAACGAAAACAATTTTCTACGGCAATTGTTTTTTTTTCTTCCTTTTCGATTTGGTTTCGCCTCAAGTTTTCTTTTGCTTTTCTCCCTTTTTTTATGAAAGTCTGCTGACGCTTGCTAATGCCACTTCTGCGCTTGATGGGACGGCTCTTGTTGTTGTTGCTGTTGCTGTTATTGCTGTTGTTGTTGTTGTTGCTGCCGCCCTTATCTGTGCCACCTTTTTCTTAGCCTCCCTTTTCCTTTTATTTTTTGCCTCTTCTCAATTTTCGCTTGGCGGAAACTTTTACTTTTGGCTTGCCACAAATTTTTTGGGCTCTGCCATTTATCAAAAAAAAAAAGGAAAAGCAGAATTTGGCGGGGCTTTTTTCTGTTATTGCTGTTGTTGTTGTTGGCCGGAAATAGAGAGAGAATGTGTGCGTGTGTGTGTGTGTTTTTTGAGAGGGGGAAAAACCGTCTCAGACGTTGTCTGTAAAAGGTGTTTGTATGCAACACATTTGTGGCATCTCCAGGCGGTCGTTGACCTTGACTTTAACTTTCAACTTGTGAGCAAGAAATCAACAAGAAAATTTCCTTCCGTTTTTTTCGGCCACGTTAGGCGACAATCGGTGTCCGTATTGGTATCGGTATCGGTATCGAGCAGGCAGCCTGATTGATTGTCTCTCAATTGTTGCCGAGTTGTTGCCACTGTAGCTGTTGCTGTTGCATGCAACACACATATATTATGAATGAATTCATGTGCGAATCTCGTTTCGCTTTCCTGTTCTTTTTTTGTTGTTCTTTTTTGGCAATGTTGTTTGATGTTCGGCTATCGAGAGCTGCGCTTCCGTTTATTTATTTATTTCTCTTTCTCTTCTTTTTTTTCGTTTTTTTGCAAGTATATTTCCGGAACTTGTTTACGGCACTTTCCTCCGTTTTCCTCAGCTGTTTTGCCCCTTTATTTTTTCCTTGGCAAGTTTTGATTACTTTGTTCTGGCTAACAAGTAGCTGACTTGTCACTACTTCGATTTCGATTTTGATGGCAAATATTGTCGTTATGTCCTTTTCACTTGCCTCAATTACCCTCTCTCTCCCACACTCTCTCCTCGTCCTTCTCTCTCTCTGTCTCGGTCTCTGTCTCTCTCTCTTTCGTTCCCTCTGTAAGTGATTGTGTTGTTAGTCTTCCTCTTTGCGAGTGCATTTAAAATTCAATTTGAAAATAGAATTTGATTTAGAGTTTTCTTATTGCACTTTGTTCTTGTTCTTGTTGAGCTTCTTTGTTGTTCTTTTTCTTTTTGTTTTTTGCTTTGTAACGAAAATTATTTCAAGTACTTATATGCACATTTATTTATTGATGGCCACTCCAAACGACTTTTGCACAGAATTCTATATGATTTCTCATCCACTTTCACATTCAAAATTGATTCAATTGAAGTCTCCCTGTCTTCTTGTCGCTCTGCTCCAACTCCATTTGCATTTGCATTTTCTAAAGAATCTGTAATTAAAAAGAATAAAATAGACAGTTAGTAACTTTTACTAAAATGATGACAAATTGACTAAGAGTATACAGAGAGTGGTAAGTGAGTGTACAGAAAAAGTTCTAGAGATTGTGTTTGGGTTTTAAAATCCCATCTATAAATCAGACAGCTTTCAGCATATTGTCACAACTGATTCCAGCACATTTACAACTATAATACACTAAAACACACACACACACACACACACACACTTACTCTTTATTTCTCTTTTTCTCTCTCGCACACACACATAGACTCACAAAAACTCATGCACACTACGCATAAATTCATTTTTAAATAGTGGCCCATAAAATGTAACTCGCTGCCATTTTCGAGCCTGTATCCTGTAGCCAGAACAGTCCCGTACAGCAAAGTATTTATTATACCCTGTAGACTTTGAAAATGGCCAAAAAGGGTATAATAAATTTGTCCAATTGCTTGTGAAACAGGACAGAATAGGACAGCAATATATATACGCCTAATCAGCATTTGATAATGAAATGATATTACACAGACTATCTCTCTATAGAAACACATCAACCTTAGGGAACCTAAGAACTAAGGATACCTACATAGATGTTATTTATATACTCTAACTATATATTTAATTGCACTAAAACTTTCCGCAAGATCCTATGTGAAATCCATTAGGACCGACCTTAGAACTGATCACAGCGTATCTTTTAGTCAATCAGACTCTCTAGAAGAACATTTTTACTTGTTTTTTTTGTGTACTTTTTATTGGTATTTGAAATTGCGCTCTCATTTTGGCATTAAAATTGCAGCAAATACTTTGAATAAATGCGGCAACCGCATGACAAATGTCTTGCATTAAATATAAAATATGTCCCAACGGACTCTGAGCCCAGGACCCAACGCTGGTTGTGTCCTATGTCAGTGTCCAGTCCATTTTCAGTTGAGTTCAGTTCAGTTTAGTTTAGTTGCAGCTTTGTGTGTGACCTACAAAATGCATAAATACAGAAACCCACAGACAGCTGGACAGCTGGACAGATGTAAAGATGGAGAGATGTAGAGATGGAGAGAGTGTAGGATCGTTGTAGTAGGCAATCTAACATTCAGTTAGAGCTAACATAAAAGGCTCTGCCTATTTGGCAGACAACCAATTTTTTCATATGCTGCAATTGAAATGATTCCCCATTACGAGGACATTTCAAATGAACTGCGAAATTAGAGAACCAAAAACCATTTCCATCGAGAACTTCCAAAATTAACATTTAATGACATTCTCTTTGAGGGCCTAATTCATTGATATTGAAGTAACATGTGTATCGATAAGTCGATCGAAAATATGAACGATAGTTTAAACTAAGGGTTACAGATATAATCTATAATCAAATAACACATTTTGTCTAAAAGTTGCCCACCATAAACTGCAGATGATACTTGGAGTTTAAATTTATGAAAAGCCAAGAAAACGGGCATTAAAATAATTACTTTTCTATTTAAAAATAATTATTATTAATATATAATAAATAAATAATAAATTTTCTATTGTAAATATATTCTAAAATATAAATAATAGTTAATGAATACACTGTGTATTTTAATTCTGTTTAGTTACTGTGCTGTACAACTTACAGTGAATAAAAGCTTAACAATACTGCATAAATTTTTGAAATAATCCTCTTCATTTAATTATCAAATTAATTTAAATTTATAAATAATATTTAGCATTGTATAAATTTGGTTTAGTTTAAGTGTTTTACAAAGAAAATAAGTGTAGAATGTCAGAATATCCTAAATAAAAAATTCTTTATAGGCCAGTACATATATATATATATTCTACTCCTACACATCAGACGCCTTTATTTAGTTGCTAGCCAAAATATGAAACCTCTTTTTGGCGTTGGGGGTTGGGGGTGGGGGTATTGTGCTTTGTTGCCAAGTTAATAACATATGTCTGCCCTCAGAGTACTGTACACACAAAACATGTTTCCATCGTTATCAGTTGTGACTGTTGAGAGAGGAGAGCTTGTAGCAAGCGTTTTTCAAGTTTACTGACCAAATAGGTCAACGCAAGATTTTGCCTATTTTGGGGGCACCTTTTAGGCATACAATAAACTACAATAAATCAATTTACTGCCACATAATGTGAGTTTGTTTATGCTGAGGCACACACAACCAGACACACACACAGACAAGCACACCCTATACGGAAAAGCACACAGAATCACTCACACCTTGATGCTGTAGTAAACGTTCGTATCACAAATTACATGACGCTTATCGTTAGTTTTACAAGCGTCTTCCTTCCCGTAAACGCTCCCTTCCTAACTGACTGACTGAATGACTGAGAGACTGACTGACTGACTGACTGACTGACTGAAGACTGGATGAGTCCTGTGGCTCAATTTGTTTGACTGCCACACAACTCGACTGAATGACACGCCATTCGTTGTACGCATTATCTGAGGCGCCACAGCCTCCCACGAAAACTGAAACTGATTTCTGTCTCAATATTTTCCTTGTTGTATTTTTGCTCCTCATTTGATTTTCTATAGAGAAAGGTTCTCTTCGTTCCCCCTCTCTGTCTAAACTGAGAGTTTTCTTTTGGCATTATTGGCTTTTTTGTTGCCACTGTCAGTTGCCGACCATTTATCATCTTTAGTCGCACGCTTAAATGCGCCTCAAAAATTATGTTTAATTTAACAAAAGCAACATTCGCAACATCGTTACAAATTTAAGTATTCTATAGTTGCCATTATTTGCCTTGTTCCTTGCAAGAAGAAGAAAAGAACACTGAATAACTTTTCTATTCAACCCCCGAGCCAATGGCAATTTATGTGTTCTTTGATTAACTGAAAATGCTCTATAAATTACCAATAAACAGCAAGTAAACGACGACGACGACAATGACGAAGTCTACGTCCTTTTTCACTATCAACGGCAATCATGGCGTATACGCAACAAGCGCTTCGAAGACACTTTCCGAGAGACCCACACACACACACACCAAGTCAGAGAATAAGCTTTGTTTTCTAGATTATTTGATATGGATTTAGATATGGGTAGAAGAATTATGAGAGCTTTATTGACTATACTAAATTATAAAATCAGCGAATTGAAACTTATAAATTGTGCGATTTATGAACAATTTCAGTTAAGGAAAAGATTGAAAATGAAAAAAATTATAGCGTTTTTCCTTATTATAAATTGATTTATTTTTTAGCTGAGAAGCTTTCCACATTGCCAATATATTAAATATACTAACAAGTGAAGGAAGTTTTATCTATTGGGTAGAAAAGCATGATAAGAATACAACAATTTAAAGGTGGAATTTTTGATAGTTTACTTTCACATTTTTTTGGATCATTTTTCTAACTTTCTCTAGAGAGCTTTAGCTAGAGTGACAAATACGAGACAGCTTTAGGGAAATGTCAAGTGGTCTTGGAAAAATTAATCACACTCTTGGTAAAACACGACGTAACTAGAAGTAGATAAAGGACATTCGCCATTGATAAATGACTGGAAAACATTAAAAGAAAATTAACTGCTACCAATTGCAACTAGTTAAGATATTAAATTAGGAATCAGAAAACAATTAGACAAGCGAATGTTAATAATAATTCCCTCAATTGATAACTGATAAATATTAATAAAATATTATAAATAAATTTGCAAAAACTTATCAATCAAATATTGGTGAATAAAAGTGAATGAATTTGATTGATTCGTTGGAATAATGTGATTAGTTCTTTGGTTGTTTTTTTGAGGTCGGGGATATCAACAAATAGTCGTTAGTTATTGTATGGAAAATTTGGTGGCATTAAATTCGACTGTAGGTGAGAGGAAAGAGAGTAGAGAGAGAGAGCAGTGTTTGTAGGAGATACGCAAAAAGAATGACCCGAAACAGCGTGCGTTCAATTAAAAGAAGATGAACGAGCATTAGCAGGAGCAGCAAGGAAACGTGTTTGAGGGGCATAGAATCATTTTCAATTGGGTGGCAACACGCGGTCTGTGAGTGTGTGTGTGTGGCAACACCCGCGCCAATGATGCGTAAAAGACGCTGAATTGGCAACTCAACTGGCAGCGAGAGGGTTGAGAAGGGGAGGAATGGCAAAGTGAGGGTAAAAAAGGAAGGAAGGAAACCAATGGCCATCGAGCATTGAGCACTGAAAGCCAGCCCTTTGCCCATTGCTGCTGTCCTACTGCTGTCTTTTGGCCTTCAGCCTTCGGCTTTTAGCTTTAAGCCATCAGAAAAAAAGTGTGGAATACGGCAATTATGCTGCCACAACAGTAACAACAGCAACAACAACAGAAACAGCAACAACAAGAGCAACAGCCGAGGGACAGGACGTTCATTAGGATTACGCAGGCGGCATGTGGCATGAGGCAGACACAGGATAAACGAGCCTCGGGATAAGTCAACGGCAGGTTGAGCACTTTTTACTGACTCTTTAGAACAGAAATAAGTGAAAATGTTCTAGTTAAGTGTGATTGACTAAGAGATACTCTATAAGTAGTTTTAAGACAAATACAATATGGTTATAAATACATATTAAATTATTAAATTAAAGAAAGTAATATCCTGAATAGAGAGAGAAAGAGAAAAAGAAAGGGAGATCAAATAACAGATAAACAAAGACATTAAAGAAAATTTTAGTATCTAATTTAGCAATATTCTATATTACTGTATTTTATTGCATATTTTGATTAAAAGTTTAGTTAATTTTTTCATATATAAATTATTTTAATCATTTTTAATCATACTTTAAAATATTTAAATTAATTTGATCACATTTAAAGTAACAAAACTATTAGATATAAAAAGCAGTAGGTGTAAAATATAAAATACATTAAAGTAAAATAAAATAAAACTAAATTATCAGAAAGATTAATAACTCAAAACAAGATTGAGCTAAGTAAATATAAAACACATATTTAAATACAGACCGAAGTTAAATTATATTTTCAAGTGCGATATTATAAAGAGATTAGTTAACAAAATCTCAGAACAGACTCTAAATTGCCTACTGCTGAATTTTAAATACATTTGCACAAAACTATCATACCCCTTCTTACACTTCTTACCCACAAAGAGTGGGTAAAAAAGTAACAAAATCTAGAAATGATCGATTCAAGTGAAAGCAACTTTTTTCGAAAGCTTTTCTGTTCACAAAACTGACAGAAACAAAGCTTAGTAAACTTTACAGTAAACCCTTCTCCAAAAATTCACTTCATATGGAGCTGTATTAACTAAGAACCCAACTCAAAACTTTTACAGATATTTAACAAAAATCAAGTTGAACAATTTACAAATCTAGCAATGTTTAAAATTTGTTTATACATTGTGACATTTTCTTACATATTTCCCCATTTTTTTTTGAGAACTCTTTGAAATTAAATAAATTAGATGAAAAACAAGCTTCAAATTGCATTGCATAGTTTTTGGGGCACTTTAGGCAACAATTTACAATTGTAATTCAAGAATTTCTGTGTGTCAATGTGTGTGTGTGTGTATTGTGTGCATGTGTGTTGTTTAATTAAATCAGTTATGTGCCTTGACTATGCGACGTTTTAGCATGACAATAGAAAAACGAACCCACTTTTCTCTCTTTCCACACACTGAAAAGGCCACCCAAAAAAAAGGCGGAAAAAGAAGTCCTATCAGAAAGAGAAAGGGAGAGAGAGAGCGAGAGAGAGAGAGCTCAGCCTAACATGCTCTGTTATTCCCTGGCTGTGACTTATCATTTTTATTAAAGGACACTGAAATATTTTCACACTGAGACGGCAAACACAAAGGATATTCCCCCTTCCCTCCTCTGTTCTCCTGCTCTCCTGCTGCGATTGTCGAGTAGGCAAAAAACCAAACAAAATATATGTGCTAAATGTTGTGTTTGTTGTGTGTAGTATGTGTGTCTATGTGTTTGTGTGTATTTAACAGCTGAGGCTGCAGCTCTTGCTGAGCTGGAATCTCTAGAAGTTTATTGTCCACCCCTGATTCAATCCCTATACCAATACCCCCTTTCCTCTTCCTCTTCCCCTTTTCTATAAACCTCACAAAAATATGCTTCAAATTTCATTCTTTAATTTGTGTACTGTGCGTAATAAAAATCATAGCCACAAAAATAATACAAATTTAATCAAATACAGATAAGAAAAGTTTACCTATTTTTTGGTTTTGTGAATGTCTTTCAATTAAAATTTTACTTAGATAAACGATTTTCACTAATAAATAAAAAGGGGGAAAAAACACTATTTAAATGAAGTGTTGACTTTCAATCGAACAAGAAGGGTGTTGAATTCTCTAGAAATCTCTAAAATCTCTAGATTCTCACTTCAGTTAGAACGTTTATCACTTGAGCTTATTTCCAGGAACTTCTTTTGTAAACTCTCTTGCACTGCAAGTGGAAAATAATCTTATGTTTTCAGAAGAACATAATTTTCAAGTGACTTTACTTAATTAATTCACTTAGTTTCCTTTTCTGGGAATAGAATTATACAGATCTCTAGTATTTGCTACTTTATTTAGTTTCAGAAAAGTTGTATTGAATTTAATTTAAAGCTATTTTTGTGCCCAATTTGAAATTCATAGCATCTTTTTACTGGTTGCTTCGCTTTTAAGCTGACTTTCGTGGATGCAATCAATATAAATATAAGCTAAGTTCTAAAATGTGATCTAATTGAAGATTTTCAATCAATTCGTTCTATCAAAGTCGATTAGTTATATAAAGAGATATATCTGTATAGCTTCTAAGCTTTCTTTATTAATTAAACCATAGAAATGTGTCATCAAATGGGTCAGACTTCATTATTAATCTCATTTTGTAGGCTTACTCTTCATAGAAATAGAAATGGCTCTTAGCTTGAACCGATTACTAATTAAAGATTGTCAATCATGGCGTTCTATATATCAATGTCAACTGATAATCTACGAGTGCGGATCTTTTACGCTCCCAGTTCTATTTTTTACAATTAAGCCATAGAAATGTTTCCTTCAACCGTTTTTTATGGGTCAGAATAAATAATCTTTGAAATTAAAAATAGAAATTACTCTTAATGCTCAGTAAACTAATTAAAGATTGTCAATCACTGTGTTCTATATATCAAAGTCAACTAGTTACATATAGAGAGATATGTATATATCTATATACTATATCCTTCAATATAGTTTTTGGCCACACTTTGAGTTTATGTTCGTGCAGAATTAGAATGAGGCTTCGTATAATACCCATTATGTGACCAGCTCTGCTGACTAAAGTTAATTGAAATGGTTGTGACATAAAACATTAAACATTTTGTTGCTGTCATTGTTGTTGTTATAGTTGTTGTTGTTATAGTTGTTGTTTTTGGCATGTGCTGATGGTAGAAGCATCCTCTAGTACATCCCTCAATGTAATTTCAGCATCATGTTGTTGCTTGTTGTTTGTTGTTATTGTTGCTTGTGCTTCACTCTGTTGAGCAGCACTAGGACATAAGAGGGAGGGGCTGAAGGGGGGACGGAGGCGGAGGCTGGAGTGGGTGTGGCCTAGCATAGTTTTCAGATAAATTGCATTACTTTGCATTTTTGTTTTGTGCTTTGAATGAAATAAACAAAGCGGCAGCAGACTAGGAAGGGAATGAAAATGGACAAAAGCAGGGAGAAGGTGGAAAGAAGAAAAATGCGGGAGGAGGGGGAAGGGGGGTACACAACAACGGAAAGGAACGTGGCACATACGAGTACCCAACCGTACATAGGCGTTTGGCCTCGATACTCAAATCAGCGACAAATAAAACTTTTTACAACATCGCCAACACACACAGAGAAAGAGAGGGAGAAAGAGTGAGAGAGATAGAGAATATAATGAAAAAGAAGGAGCATACAATGAGAGGCAGAAAGAGATGGGACATTCAAAACATGAGTCCTCCTTGGATTAAGGAAACATTTTTGTTAGCCTTTCGAGACGGGAGCAAAGGCGGTAATCGAAATTGAAAAAAAGGGCAAAGACGAACAAAATACAAGAAGAACAAAAATATTACAAAATGAAAATGCACACTGCAAAAAAAAATGGGCAGACATAGCACAAATAGCACATATGTATGTGCCAAAAGGAAGCGTATCCATGTGTCCCTATGTCCATAATGTGGGCCAACAATGAAATTATATGTTAAGAAAAAGTTTTCAAAAAAACGAGAAAAAAACGCGAAAAAACCAGAAAAAATATTAGAAAAGTAAATCGAGTTTATTGCTTCCGTCCATGACATAAAATCGCTTTCTAATCGATCCCCATCCCCCACTACACACTGCAACATGTGTGAATGACTATCGACTATCGTTTATCGGTTGTTGTTATCGCAATCTTTGCTTTGTGGCATCGCCCGCCATTTTATTTTTGTGTGATGTATTGTTTGTGGTCTGGCCTGCATGTCAGTCATGCACTGCTTGACGAAATGATTGATGGCTGCTTGCGTAGCGATTCTCCCTCTCTCTTTTTCTCTCTATCTCCCTCTCTCTCTGTCGTTCGTTGCATGCTGACAGCGACAGCTGCGACCACAACTGACTTTTCAAAGAGGACACAACAACTTGCAACAGCTGCAACGCACAAAGGGGCAATGAAAGGGACGCCAAACTGACAAAACCACTAGCATTATGCATTCCAAATTACTCCTCTCTCTCTCTCTGTCTCTCCTTTTTTCTGGTTCCATTTAATGCACAATACAAAGTCAAAGCAAGTTTATAGGACTTTGAGATTTGTTAAAAGCAAAGGAAACAACAACTTCACACCAAGTTTTCAAATAATTTTTGTCAGAAAATATTTCAATTTTTTGTCAAAGATTTGTTCTTAAGATGCTCTAATGTTGCTCTAATGAGATTCTACTGAGATAAAAGCTTTTAATGAACATATGATGTGTTTACAATGATAATTTAATCCGATTATTTTGAAGCTTTAATCAGATTAAATTGAAGTTTCTTTAAATTTCGAATGGATATTTCCTTAAGTTTAAATAAAATTTTAGACTTAAATGAAGTTCAATTGATTTTCTAAGGAAAATGTTATATGGATCTAATTCGATTATTCCAAAATGCTTTTAGTATGATTCTAATGAGGATTAGCTGATCTACTTTTGAGCTTTAAATAATCCAAAGTGGTTGTATTGACTTATGATGCTTTTGGAAAACTAGATAATTTTATTTTAGACTAAACTTTCGAATTAGACTTTCAATAAATTACTGTTAAATTTCGTTCTCAATGAAGCCACAAATTCCAATGCGCTTCAGTAAGATTATACTATTAAAAAATTGTTAAATTTGAGGTAAAAGCCACAAACATGATTCCCAAACACACACATGTAACAAACAAACTTGTTGACTTTGGAGCGCAACAATTTATTTAGGTTACCTAAAGGAGATTTAACAGAGATCTCTCCTTACAAAAGATACTTAGGAAGAGAAGTGAAGAGTTTGAGACAGAGAGAGGGAGAGAGAGAGAGAGAGAGAGGGAAACACATACAGGACATCTTCTACTTAGGACCAAGTCAATTTGTGTAACGGTTGTTTGCCGGGGCTTAGAAATGTTCCAATTCAAATTGGAAATTCATTCGTTGAATGAAATGTACAGATTAACTGTAAATCGTTGCATTTATTATGTAATACACACACACCCATACACACACACACACACTCACACAGACTGAGAATCTCTATGTGACATATGTATGGAGAAATAAGTAAGAAAACTACGCGATATGAGTTTATATAGATTATATACTCCTACCTAACCAAGAGGTGTCTCTGTGACTCTGTGTGTATGTGTGGGTCTCTTTGTATTTGTATGTGTGTGACAGTGTTGCCAAATAAGCTTATTTCCCGACAAATCTGTCCTTGCGTAAAAGAATCTAAAGCCAGGGTCAGGGCGAATTTTTACTTAAGTGTTTGAATCCTTTCCGCTTTTATATTATAAGTAAACTACATGTACATGATACAATTTGATGATTCGATCAAATTAAATGTTAAATTAAATAAAATAATGTAATAAATTAAGCTAATAAAATATAAATTAAATTTGTGTAAAATGAATCGAGTCGCTGAAGGATTTGAGGATTTAACATACTACTTAAAGCTTTTAACACTACAAATCAGTTAACTTAACATTTTATGCTGAACTTTAAGAAGCTATTGAAGTTAATGAAAAACCATTAATAAATAGATAATAGTAAGAATAATAGAAGATTCCATTTGAAACGAAAAATTTTCTTTCTCTAGAAACTGTTAACAAGCTGTGAAAAAAACCTGGAAACATCACCAGCTTTTTTTCAAATATCTCGTAATAAAAAGTTTAGCTTTTCTTTGGATCTTTAGGCCATCAAAATCAGCTTTTTAAAAGTTGCCACCACTAGCGAGTGTATTTGTGTGTGTGTGTGTGTTTGGGGGTCCGTTTGGGGCATGCCTCAGGTCAATGGCGCAACCTTTTTTATTTTTTTTTTTGTCTCACGTAATCAGGGAACGCAATCGCGTCATGGGCTTCCACACGGTCATTGGGCTTAGGTTCAACAGCAGCAGCAGGTTCTGATTCAGGTTTTAGGTTTTAGGTTTTCGCCCGATTTTGCAAATCGAATTTGTGTCACAATTTTTTGTTTTTGCTTTTGGCTTTGGCTTTTTTTATTTCTGTGAACGAAATAAAAATGAAATGGGCATACACCAAAAAAAAGGTAACACGAACAATGGCCGCAAACGGTAAAATCTTGTGCATTGACCTTTTTCCAAGCGAATAGCGACCCGAGGTTAAGCGGGTGGGGAGGGGGAAAAGGGATGGCAAAAGGTGCCTGTAATCTTTAGGCCAATATGTGTCTGTCTGGCAGTCTGTCTGTCTGTCTGGCAGTCTGCCTGTCTGTCTGTCACTTGTTTCCTTTACATTTGGCATTCACATTCTGTGAAGGCTTAATTATTAACTAGTTTTTGGCCCCAAAAACTAAACAATTAATTGAAGTCGCCTGCCAAATGGAGCGTTATAAAGTCTGGTTAAGCTAACGATATACAAGATATATATAAATACAATATAAATACTATTTATATATACATATATGTATATATATTTTGGACTATATATAGAATGACTTTGCCTCGATAGAAGGGACATGTCGTGGTTTTGGAATCCAAACGGCAAACGGCATAAAATGTCAAGGACGTTAAAATTTACGTTTTGAGGTTGCCACGCTTCGTTTGGCACTTGGGTAACGTAACAGCCACAGCAACAACAATAATAATAACAACAACATCAACAACAACAACAAATGAT
Source organism: Drosophila putrida (assembly GCA_037043535.1). Classification (NCBI taxonomy): domain Eukaryota; kingdom Metazoa; phylum Arthropoda; class Insecta; order Diptera; family Drosophilidae; genus Drosophila; species Drosophila putrida. The sequence goes on from JBAMBI010000016.1 coordinate 1,741,028, forward strand.
ACTCTTATAGCCAACATCTCTAAGCCAAAAACCTTTGCGACAACCAATTTCATATATATACCACACACACTTTTACAAGCATTCAGCAAACGCAGCAGGCACACATACATTGCTTCTTCTTCTACCACTCTCTCTCTCTCCCGCTCTGTCTCTCTCTGTCACTGGCTAATAGCGCGTATGAGTAATATTCCATGTGGTCATGCCTGGGGCATCTTACGGCAATACTAACGAGTGCAGCAACAATAACAACGACGTTGCAACACGAATTTATTTATTTGCCTCCACCTGTCGCCTGCAATTGTGACTCGCACCGCAGTTACAGTCACTAGCACACACACTCATACACTCACACACACACACACACACACACATACATAGACATTTCTGGCAGCGTCTCATGCTGTGCCCGTCAAAGCCACGCTTGCTTACCACAATCCCCAACTCAAGTGCAAAAAAAAGTAACAAATTTTTCTCCTTTCTAACCGATTGCAAACGATTCTGGTGCAAAAGTTTAAAGCGTAAAACAACTGGTTTAAGCACTTTTGAACCGGTTCATTACTAGAACAGCTCAAGTTCCACTTTTGACAAAGAATTGCCATAGAATTGTGAATTTCGCGAGTCAATTCCTAAATTGTTCCTTGACTAAAAATTTAAATTTACAATGAAAGATACTACTTTAAAAAAGGTCCTTAAAATCAACTTTATCTAAATTCGATTTTTAAAAAATTCCCATTTTAATTGTAGAATTAATTATTAGATAAAATCATCCTTAAAATCAATTTTAAAGTATCTTCCTATACTTATTTGGGCACCAGAAGTTGTTTAAAACTAAAAAATCAAGATTTAAAGTTTGAATTTTGAAAAAAAAAATTTTCAAAATATGCAAAGGGGGGACCCTCATCAAAAATCGATTTTTAAAAAATTTCCATTTTAAATGTAACTTTAATTAATAGCTGAAATCATCCTTAAAATCAATTTTAAAGTATCCTCATATACTTATTTGGGGACCAGAAGTTGTTTGAAACTAAAAAATCAAGATTTAAAATCTGATATATGAAAAACAAAATTTTCAAAATTTTTAAAGGGGGGACCCTTATCAAAAATCGATTTTTTAAGAATTCCCATTTTTAAATGTAGAATTAATTAATAGATGAAATCATCCTTAAAATCTATTTTAAAGTATTCTCATATACTTATTTGAGCACAAGAAGTTGTTTAAAACTAAAAAATCAAGATTTAAAATCTGATATATGAAAAACAAAATTTTCAAAATTTTTAAAGGGGGGACCCTTATCAAAAATCAATTTTTAAAAAATTTCCATTTTTAAACGTAACTTTAATTAATAGCTGAAATCATCCTTAAATTCAATTTTAAAGTATCCTCATATACTTATTTGGGGACTAGAAGTTGTTTGAAACTAAAAAATCAAGATTTAAAATCTGAAATATGAAAAACAAAATTTTCAAAATTTTTAAAGGGGGGACCCTTATCAAAAATCTGAAATTTGAAACAAAAATTTTCAAAATATGTAAAGGGGGGACCCTTAACCAAAACACGATTTTTTAAGAATTCCCATTTTTACATGTAGAATTAAAAAATAGATGAAATCATCCTTAAAATCAATTTTAAAGTATCCTCATATACTTATTTGGGCACCAGAAGTTGTTTAAAACTAAAAAATCAAGATTTAAAATCTAAAATTTGAAACAAAAATTTTCAAAATATGTAAAGGGGGGACCCTTATCAAAAATCGATTTTTAAAATATTTCCATTTTTAAATGTAACTTTAATTAATAGCTGAAATCATCCTTAAAATCAATTTTAAAGTATCCTCATATACTTATTTGGGCACCAGAAGTTGTTTGAATCCTAAAAATCAAGATTTAAAACCTGATATATGAAAAACAAAATTTTCAAAATTTTTAAAGGGGGGACCCTTATCAAAAATCGATTTTTAAAAAATTTCCATTTTTAAATGTAACTTTAATTAATAGCTGAAATCATCCTTAAAATCAATTTTAAAGTATCCTCATATACTTATTTGGGCACCAGAAGTTGTTTAAAACTAAAAAATCAAGATTTAAAATCTGAAATATGAAAAACAAAATTTTCAAAATATGTATAGGGGGGACCCTTATCAAAAATCGATTTTTAAAATATTTCCATTTTTAAATGTAACTTTAATTAATAGCTGAAATCATCCTTAAAATCAATTTTAAAGTATCCTCATATACTTATTTGGGGACCTGAAGTTGTTTGAAACTAAAAAATCAAGATTTAAAATCTGATATATGAAAAACAAAATTTTCAAAATTTTTAAAGGGGGGACGCTTATCAAAAATCGATTTTTTAAGAATTCCCATTTTTAAATGTAGAATTAATTAATAGATGAAATCATCCTTAAAATCTATTTTAAAGTATTCTCATATACTCATTTGAGCACAAGAAGTTGTTTAAAACTAAAAAATCAAGATTTAAAATCTGATATATGAAAAACAAAATTTTCAAAATTTTTAAAGGGGGGACCCTTATCAAAAATCAATTTTTAAAAAATTTCCATTTTTAAACGTAACTTTAATTAATAGCTGAAATCATCCTTAAATTCAATTTTAAAGTATCCTCATATACTTATTTGGGGACCAGAAGTTGTTTGAAACTAAAAAATCAAGATTTAAAATCTGATATATGAAAAACAAAATTTTCAAAATTTTTAAAGGGGGGACGCTTATCAAAAATCGATTTTTTAAGAATTCCCATTTTTAAATGTAGAATTAATTAATAGATGAAATCATCCTTAAAATCTATTTTAAAGTATTCTCATATACTCATTTGAGCACAAGAAGTTGTTTAAAACTAAAAAATCAAGATTTAAAATCTGATATATGAAAAACAAAATTTTCAAAATTTTTAAAGGGGGGACCCTTATCAAAAATCAATTTTTAAAAAATTTCCATTTTTAAACGTAACTTTAATTAATAGCTGAAATCATCCTTAAATTCAATTTTAAAGTATCCTCATATACTTATTTGGGGACTAGAAGTTGTTTGAAACTAAAAAATCAAGATTTAAAATCTGAAATATGAAAAACAAAATTTTCAAAATTTTTAAAGGGGGGACCCTTATCAAAAATCTGAAATTTGAAACAAAAATTTTCAAAATATGTAAAGGGGGGACCCTTGACCAAAACACGATTTTTTAAGAATTCCCATTTTTACATGTAGAATTAAAAAATAGATGAAATCATCCTTAAAATCAATTTTAAAGTATCCTCATATACTTATTTGGGCACCAGAAGTTGTTTAAAACTAAAAAATCAAGATTTAAAATCTGAAATTTGAAACAAAAATTTTCAAAATATGTAAAGGGGGGACCCTTATCAAAAATCGATTTTTAATAAATTTCCATTTTTTAACGTAACTTTAATTAATAGCTGAAATCATCCTTAAAATCAATTTTAAAGTATCCTCATATACTTATTTGGGCACCAGAAGTTGTTTAAAACTAAAAAATCAAGATTTAAAACCTGATATATGAAAAACAAAATTTTCAAAATTTTTAAATGGGGGACCCTTATCAAAAATCGATTTTTAAAAAATTTCCATTTTTAAATGTAACTTTAATTAATAGCTGAAATCATCCTTAAAATCAATTTTAAAGTATCCTCATATACTTATTTGGGCACCAGAAGTTGTTTGAATCCTAAAAATCAAGATTTAAAACCTGATATATGAAAAACAAAATTTTTAAAATTTTTAAAGGGGGGACCCTTATCAAAAATCGATTTTTAAAAAATTTCCATTTTTAAATGTAACTTTAATTAATAGCTGAAATCATCCTTAAAATCAATTTTAAAGTATCCTCATATACTTATTTGGGCACCAGAAGTTGTTTGAATCCTAAAAATCTAGATTTAAAACCTGATATATGAAAAACAAAATTTTCAAAATTTTTAAAGGGGGGACCCTTATCAAAAATCGATTTTTAAAAAATTTCCATTTTTAAATGTAACTTTAATTAATAGCTGAAATCATCCTTAAAATCAATTTTAAAGTATCCTCATATACTTATTTAAGCACCAGAAGTTGTTTAAAACTAAAAAATCAAGATTTAAAATCTGAAATATGAAAAACAAAATTTTCAAAATATGTATAGGGGGGACCCTTATCAAAAATCGATTTTTAAAATATTTCCATTTTTAAATGTAACTTTAATTAATAGCTGAAATCATCCTTAAAATCAATTTTAAAGTATCCTCATATACTTATTTGGGGACCAGAAGTTGTTTGAAACTAAAAAATCAAGATTTAAAATCTGAAATATGAAAAACAAAATTTTCAAAATTTTTAAAGGGGGGACGCTTATCAAAAATCGATTTTTTAAGAATTCCCATTTTTAAATGTAGAATTAATTAATAGATGAAATCATCCTTAAAATCTATTTTAAAGTATTCTCATATACTCATTTGAGCACAAGAAGTTGTTTCAAACTAAAAAATCAAGATTTAAAATCTGATATATGAAAAACAAAATTTTCTAAATTTTTAAAGGGGGGACCCTTATCAAAAATCGATTTTTAATAAATTTCCATTTTTTAACGTAACTTTAATTAATAGCTGAAATCATCCTTAAAATCAATTTTAAAGTATCCTCATATACTTATTTGGGCACCAGAAGTTGTTTAAAACTAAAAAATCAAGATTTAAAACCTGATATATGAAAAACAAAATTTTCAAAATTTTTAAATGTGGGACCCTTTCAAAAATCGATTTTTAAAAAATTTCCATTTTTAAATGTAACTTTAATTAATAGCTGAAATCATCCTTAAAATCAATTTTAAAGTATCCTCATATACTTATTTGGGCACCAGAAGTTGTTTAAAACTAAAAAATCAAGATTTAAAATCTGAAATATGAAAAACAAAATTTTCAAAATATGTATAGGGGGGACCCTTATCAAAAATCGATTTTTAAAATATTTCCATTTTTAAATGTAACTTTAATTAATAGCTGAAATCATCCTTAAAATCAATTTTAAAGTATCCTCATATACTTATTTGGGGACCAGAAGTTGTTTGAAACTAAAAAATCAAGATTTAAAATCTGATATATGAAAAACAAAATTTTCAAAATTTTTAAAGGGGGGACGCTTATCAAAAATCGATTTTTTAAGAATTCCCATTTCTAAATGTAGAATTAATTAATAGATGAAATCATCCTTAAAATCTATTTTAAAGTATTCTCATATACTCATTTGAGCACAAGAAGTTGTTTAAAACTAAAAAATCAAGATTTAAAATCTGATATATGAAAAACAAAATTTTCAAAATTTTTAAAGGGGGGACCCTTATCAAAAATCAATTTTTAAAAAATTTCCATTTTTAAACGTAACTTTAATTAATAGCTGAAATCATCCTTAAATTCAATTTTAAAGTATCCTCATATACTTATTTGGGGACTAGAAGTTGTTTGAAACTAAAAAATCAAGATTTAAAATCTGAAATATGAAAAACAAAATTTTCAAAATTTTTAAAGGGGGGACCCTTATCAAAAATCTGAAATTTGAAACAAAAATTTTCAAAATATTTAAAGGGAGGACCCTTAACCAAAACACGATTTTTTAAGAATTCCCATTTTTACATGTAGAATTAAAAAATAGATGAAATCATCCTTAAAATCAATTTTAAAGTATCCTCATATACTTATTTGGGCACCAGAAGTTGTTTAAAACTAAAAAATCAAGATTTAAAATCTGAAATTTGAAACAAAAATTTTCAAAATATGTAAAGGGGGACCCTTATCAAAAATCGATTTTTAATAAATTTCCATTTTTTAACGTAACTTTAATTAATAGCTGAAATCATCCTTAAAATCAATTTTAAAGTATCCTCATATACTTATTTAAGCACCAGAAGTTGTTTAAAACTAAAAAATCAAGATTTAGAATCTGATATATGAAAAACAAAATTTTCAAAATTTTTAAAGGGGGGACCCTTATCAAAAATCGATTTTTTAAGAATTCCCATTTTTAAATGTAACTTTAATTAATAGCTGAAATCATCCTTAAAATCAATTTTAAAGTATCCTCATATACTTATTTGGGCACCAGAAGTTGTTTAAAACTAAAAAATCAAGATTTAAAATCTGAAATATGAAAAACAAAATTTTCAAAATATGTAAAGGGGGGACCCTTATCAAAAATCGATTTTTAAAATATTTCCATTTTTAAATGTAACTTTAATTAATAGCTGAAATCATCCTTAAAATCAATTTTAAAGTATCCTCATATACTTATTTGGGGACCAGAAGTTGTTTGAAACTAAAAAATCAAGATTTAAAATCTGATATGTGAAAATCAAAATTTTCAAAATTTTTAAAGGGGGGACCCTTATCAAAAATCGATTTTTTAAGAATTCCCATTTTTAAATGTAGAATTAATTAATAGATGAAATCATCCTTAAAATCTATTTTAAAGTATTCTTATATACTTATTTGAGCACAAGAAGTTGTTTAAAACTAAAAAATCAAGATTTAAAATCTGATATATGAAAAACAAAATTTTCAAAATTTTTAAAGGGGGGACCCTTATCAAAAATCAATTTTTAAAAAATTTCCATTTTTAAATGTAACTTTAATTAATAGCTGAAATCATCCTTAAAATCAATTTTAAAGTATCCTCATTACTTATTTGGGGACTAGAAGTTGTTTGAAACTAAAAAATCAAGATTTAAAATCTGAAATATGAAAAACAAAATTTTCAAAATTTTTAAAGGGGGGACCCTTATCAAAAACCTGAAATTTGAAACAAAAATTTTCAAAATATGTAAAGGGGGGACCCTTAACCAAAACACGATTTTTTAAGAATTCCCATTTTTACATGTAGAATTAAAAAATAGATGAAATCATCCTTAAAATCAATTTTAAAGTATCCTCATATACTTATTTGGGCACCAGAAGTTGTTTAAAACTAAAAAATCAAGATTTAAAATCTGAAATTTGAAACAAAATTTTCAAAATATGTAAAGGGGGGACCCTTATCAAAAATCGATTTTTAAAAATTTCCATTTTTAAATGTAACTTTAATTAATAGCTGAAATCATCCTTAAAATCAATTTTAAAGTATCCTCATATACTTATTTGGGCACCAGAAGTTGTTTAAAACTAAAAAATCAAGATTTAAAATCTGAAATATGAAAAACAAAATTTTCAAAATATGTAAAGGGGGGACCCTTGACCAAAACACGATTTTTTAAGAATTCCCATTTTTACATGTAGAATTAAAAAATAGATGAAATCATCCTTAAAATCAATTTTAAAGTATCCTCATATACTTATTTGGGCACCAGAAGTTGTTTAAAACTAAAAAATCAAGATTTAAAATCTGAAATTTGAAACAAAAATTTTCAAAATATGTAAAGGGGGGACCCTTATCAAAAATCGATTTTTAATAAATTTCCATTTTTTAACGTAACTTTAATTAATAGCTGAAATCATCCTTAAAATCAATTTTAAAGTATCCTCATATACTTATTTGGGCACCAGAAGTTGTTTAAAACTAAAAAATCAAGATTTAAAACCTGATATATGAAAAACAAAATTTTCAAAATTTTTAAATGGGGGACCCTTATCAAAAATCGATTTTTAAAAAATTTCCATTTTTAAATGTAACTTTAATTAATAGCTGAAATCATCCTTAAAATCAATTTTAAAGTATCCTCATATACTTATTTGGGCACCAGAAGTTGTTTGAATCCTAAAAATCAAGATTTAAAACCTGATATATGAAAAACAAAATTTTCAAAATTTTTAAAGGGGGGACCCTTATCAAAAATCGATTTTTAAAAAATTTCCATTTTTAAATGTAACTTTAATTAATAGCTGAAATCATCCTTAAAATCAATTTTAAAGTATCCTCATATACTTATTTGGGCACCAGAAGTTGTTTGAATCCTAAAAATCAAGATTTAAAACCTGATATATGAAAAACAAAATTTTCAAAATTTTTAAAGGGGGGACCCTTATCAAAAATCGATTTTTAAAAAATTTCCATTTTTAAATGTAACTTTAATTAATAGCTGAAATCATCCTTAAAATCAATTTTAAAGTATCCTCATATACTTATTTAAGCACCAGAAGTTGTTTAAAACTAAAAAATCAAGATTTAAAATCTGAAATATGAAAAACAAAATTTTCAAAATATGTATAGGGGGGACCCTTATCAAAAATCGATTTTTAAAATATTTCCATTTTTAAATGTAACTTTAATTAATAGCTGAAATCATCCTTAAAATCAATTTTAAAGTATCCTCATATACTTATTTGGGGACCAGAAGTTGTTTGAAACTAAAAAATCAAGATTTAAAATCTGAAATATGAAAAACAAAATTTTCAAAATTTTTAAAGGGGGGACGCTTATCAAAAATCGATTTTTTAAGAATTCCCATTTTTAAATGTAGAATTAATTAATAGATGAAATCATCCTTAAAATCTATTTTAAAGTATTCTCATATACTCATTTGAGCACAAGAAGTTGTTTAAAACTAAAAAATCAAGATTTAAAATCTGATATATGAAAAACAAAATTTTCAAAATTTTTAAAGGGGGGACCCTTATCAAAAATCGATTTTTAATAAATTTCCATTTTTTAACGTAACTTTAATTAATAGCTGAAATCATCCTTAAAATCAATTTTAAAGTATCCTCATATACTTATTTGGGCACCAGAAGTTGTTTAAAACTAAAAAATCAAGATTTAAAACCTGATATATGAAAAACAAAATTTTCAAAATTTTTAATTCAAAAATCGATTTTTAAAAAATTTCCATTTTTAAATGTAACTTTAATTAATAGCTGAAATCATCCTTAAAATCAATTTTAAAGTATCCTCATATACTTATTTGGGCACCAGAAGTTGTTTAAAACTAAAAAATCAAGATTTAAAATCTGAAATTTGAAACAAAAATTTTCAAAATTTTTAAAGGGGGGACCCTTATCAAAAATCGATTTTTAATAAATTTCCATTTTTTAACGTAACTTTAATTAATAGCTGAAATCATCCTTAAAATCAATTTTAAAGTATCCTCATATACTTATTTGGGCACCAGAAGTTGTTTAAAACTAAAAAATCAAGATTTAAAACCTGATATATGAAAAACAAAATTTTCAAAATTTTTAAATGGGGGACCCTTATCAAAAATCGATTTTTAAAAAATTTCCATTTTTAAATGTAACTTTAATTAATAGCTGAAATCATCCTTAAAATCAATTTTAAAGTATCCTCATATACTTATTTGGGCACCAGAAGTTGTTTGAATCCTAAAAATCAAGATTTAAAACCTGATATATGAAAAACAAAATTTTCAAAATTTTTAAAGGGGGGACCCTTATCAAAAATCGATTTTTAAAAAATTTCCATTTTTAAATGTAACTTTAATTAATAGCTGAAATCATCCTTAAAATCAATTTTAAAGTATCCTCATATACTTATTTGGGCACCAGAAGTTGTTTGAATCCTAAAAATCAAGATTTAAAACCTGATATATGAAAAACAAAATTTTCAAAATTTTTAAAGGGGGGACCCTTATCAAAAATCGATTTTTAAAAAATTTCCATTTTTAAATGTAACTTTAATTAATAGCTGAAATCATCCTTAAAATCAATTTTAAAGTATCCTCATATACTTATTTGGGCACCAGAAGTTGTTTGAATCCTAAAAATCAAGATTTGAAACCTGATATATGAAAAACAAAATTTTCAAAATTTTTAAAGGGGGGACCCTTATCAAAAATCGATTTTTAAAAAATTTCCATTTTTAAATGTAACTTTAATTAATAGCTGAAATCATCCTTAAAATCAATTTTAAAGTATCCTCATATACTTATTTGGGCACCAGAAGTTGTTTAAAACTAAAAAATCAAGATTTAAAATCTGAAATTTGAAACAAAAATTTTCAAAATTTTTAAAGGGGGGACCCTTATCAAAAATCGATTTTTAATAAATTTCCATTTTTTAACGTAACTTTAATTAATAGCTGAAATCATCCTTAAAATCAATTTTAAAGTATCCTCATATACTTATTTGGGCACCAGAAGTTGTTTAAAACTAAAAAATCAAGATTTAAAACCTGATATATGAAAAACAAAATTTTCAAAATTTTTAAATGGGGGACCCTTATCAAAAATCGATTTTTAAAAAATTTCCATTTTTAAATGTAACTTTAATTAATAGCTGAAATCATCCTTAAAATCAATTTTAAAGTATCCTCATATACTTATTTGGGCACCAGAAGTTGTTTAAAACTAAAAAATCAAGATTTAAAATCTGAAATATGAAAAACAAAATTTTCAAAATATGTATAGGGGGGACCCTTATCAAAAATCGATTTTTAAAATATTTCCATTTTTAAATGTAACTTTAATTAATAGCTGAAATCATCCTTAAAATCAATTTTAAAGTATCCTCATATACTTATTTGGGGACCAGAAGTTGTTTGAAACTAAAAAATCAAGATTTAAAATCTGAAATATGAAAAACAAAATTTTCAAAATTTTTAAAGGGGGGACGCTTATCAAAAATCGATTTTTTAAGAATTCCCATTTTTAAATGTAGAATTAATTAATAGATGAAATCATCCTTAAAATCTATTTTAAAGTATTCTCATATACTCATTTGAGCACAAGAAGTTGTTTAAAACTAAAAAATCAAGATTTAAAATCTGATATATGAAAAACAAAATTTTCAAAATTTTTAAAGGGGGGACCCTTATCAAAAATCGATTTTTAATAAATTTCCATTTTTTAACGTAACTTTAATTAATAGCTGAAATCATCCTTAAAATCAATTTTAAAGTATCCTCATATACTTATTTGGGCACCAGAAGTTGTTTAAAACTAAAAAATCAAGATTTAAAACCTGATATATGAAAAACAAAATTTTCAAAATTTTTAATTCAAAAATCGATTTTTAAAAAATTTCCATTTTTAAATGTAACTTTAATTAATAGCTGAAATCATCCTTAAAATCAATTTTAAAGTATCCTCATATACTTATTTAAGCACCAGAAGTTGTTTAAAACTAAAAAATCAAGAATTAAAATCTGAAATATGAAAAACAAAATTTTCAAAATATGTATAGGGGGGACCCTTATCAAAAATCGATTTTTAAAATATTTCCATTTTTAAATGTAACTTTAATTAATAGCTGAAATCATCCTTAAAATCAATTTTAAAGTATCCTCATATACTTATTTGGGGACCAGAAGTTGTTTGAAACTAAAAAATCAAGATTTAAAATCTGATATATGAAAAACAAAATTTTCAAAATTTTTAAAGGGGGGACGCTTATCAAAAATCGATTTTTTAAGAATTCCCATTTTTAAATGTAGAATTAATTAATAGATGAAATCATCCTTAAAATCTATTTTAAAGTATTCTCATATACTCATTTGAGCACAAGAAGTTGTTTAAAACTAAAAAATCAAGATTTAAAATCTGATATATGAAAAACAAAATTTTCAAAATTTTTAAAGGGGGGACCCTTATCAAAAATCGATTTTTTAAGAATTCCCATTTTTAAATGTAACTTTAATTAATAGCTGAAATCATCCTTAAAATCAATTTTAAAGTATCCTCATATACTTATTTGGGCACCAGAAGTTGTTTAAAACTAAAAAATCAAGATTTAAAATCTGAAATATGAAAAACAAAATTTTCAAAATATGTAAAGGGGGGACCCTTATCAAAAATCGATTTTTAAAATATTTCCATTTTTAAATGTAACTTTAATTAATAGCTGAAATCATCCTTAAAATCAATTTTAAAGTATCCTCATATACTTATTTGGGGACCAGAAGTTGTTTGAAACTAAAAAATCAAGATTTAAAATCTGATATATGAAAATCAAAATTTTCAAAATTTTTAAAGGGGGGACCCTTATCAAAAATCGATTTTTTAAGAATTCCATTTTTAAATGTAGAATTAATTAATAGATGAAATCATCCTTAAAATCTATTTTAAAGTATTCTTATATACTTATTTGAGCACAAGAAGTTGTTTAAAACTAAAAAATCAAGATTTAAAATCTGATATATGAAAAACAAAATTTTCAAAATTTTTAAAGGGGGGACCCTTATCAAAAATCAATTTTTAAAAAATTTCCATTTTTAAACGTAACTTTAATTAATAGCTGAAATCATCCTTAAATTCAATTTTAAAGTATCCTCATATACTTATTTGGGGACTAGAAGTTGTTTGAAACTAAAAAATCAAGATTTAAAATCTGAAATATGAAAAACAAAATTTTCAAAATTTTTAAAGGGGGGACCCTTATCAAAAACCTGAAATTTGAAACAAAAATTTTCAAAATATGTAAAGGGGGGACCCTTAACCAAAACACGATTTTTTAAGAATTCCCATTTTTACATGTAGAATTAAAAAATAGATGAAATCATCCTTAAAATCAATTTTAAAGTATCCTCATATACTTATTTGGGCACCAGAAGTTGTTTAAAACTAAAAAATCAAGATTTAAAATCTGAAATTTGAAAAACAAAATTTTCAAAATATGTAAAGGGGGGACCCTTATCAAAAATCGATTTTTAAAAAATTTCCATTTTTAAATGTAACTTTAATTAATAGCTGAAATCATCCTTAAAATCAATTTTAAAGTATCCTCATATACTTATTTGGGCACCAGAAGTTGTTTAAAACTAAAAAATCAAGATTTAAAACCTGATATATGAAAAACAAAATTTTCAAAATTTTTAAATGGGGGACCCTTATCAAAAATCGATTTTTAAAAAATTTCCATTTTTAAATGTAACTTTAATTAATAGCTGAAATCATCCTTAAAATCAATTTTAAAGTATCCTCATATACTTATTTGGGCACCAGAAGTTGTTTGAATCCTAAAAATCAAGATTTGAAACCTGATATATGAAAAACAAAATTTTCAAAATTTTTAAAGGGGGGACCCTTATCAAAAATCGATTTTTAAAAAATTTCCATTTTTAAATGTAACTTTAATTAATAGCTGAAATCATCCTTAAAATCAATTTTAAAGTATCCTCATATACTTATTTGGGCACCAGAAGTTGTTTGAAACCTAAAAAATCAAGATTTAAAACCTGATATATGAAAAACAAAATTTTCAAAATTTTTAAAAGGGGGACCCTTATCAAAAATCGATTTTTAAAAAATTTCCATTTTTAAATGTAACTTTAATTAATAGCTGAAATCATCCTTAAAATCAATTTTGAAGTATCCTCATATACTTATTTAAGCACCAGAAGTTGTTTAAAACTAAAAAATCAAGATTTAAAATCTGAAATATGAAAAACAAAATTTTCAAAATATGTATAGGGGGGACCCTTATCAAAAATCGATTTTTAAAATATTTCCATTTTTAAATGTAACTTTAATTAATAGCTGAAATCATCCTTAAAATCAATTTTAAAGTATCCTCATATACTTATTTGGGGACCAGAAGTTGTTTGAAACTAAAAAATCAAGATTTAAAATCTGAAATATGAAAAACAAAATTTTCAAAATTTTTAAAGGGGGGAACCTTATCAAAAATCGATTTTTTAAGAATTCCCATTTTTAAATGTAGAATTAATTAATAGATGAAATCATCCTTAAAATCTATTTTAAAGTATTCTCATATACTCATTTGAGCACAAGAAGTTGTTTAAAACTAAAAAATCAAGATTTAAAATCTGATATATGAAAAACAAAATTTTCAAAATTTTTAAAGGGGGGACCCTTATCAAAAATCGATTTTTAATAAATTTCCATTTTTTAACGTAACTTTAATTAATAGCTGAAATCATCCTTAAAATCAATTTTAAAGTATCCTCATATACTTATTTGGGGACTAGAAGTTGTTTGAAACTAAAAAATCAAGATTTAAAATCTGAAATATGAAAAACAAAATTTTCAAAATTTTTAAAGGGGGGACCCTTATCAAAAATCTGAAATTTGAAACAAAAATTTTCAAAATATGTAAAGGGGGGACCCTTAACCAAAACACGATTTTTTAAGAATTCCCATTTTTACATGTAGAATTAAAAAATAGATGAAATCATCCTTAAAATCAATTTTAAAGTATCCTCATATACTTATTTGGGCACCAGAAGTTGTTTAAAACTAAAAAATCAAGATTTAAAATCTGAAATTTGAAACAAAAATTTTCAAAATATGTAAAGGGGGGACCCTTATCAAAAATCGATTTTTAATAAATTTCCATTTTTTAACGTAACTTTAATTAATAGCTGAAATCATCCTTAAAATCAATTTTAAAGTATCCTCATATACTTATTTGGGCACCAGAAGTTGTTTAAAACTAAAAAATCAAGATTTAAAACCTGATATATGAAAAACAAAATTTTCAAAATTTTTAAATGGGGGACCCTTATCAAAAATCGATTTTTAAAAAATTTCCATTTTTAAATGTAACTTTAATTAATAGCTGAAATCATCCTTAAAATCAATTTTAAAGTATCCTCATATACTTATTTGGGCACCAGAAGTTGTTTGAATCCTAAAAATCAAGATTTGAAACCTGATATATGAAAAACAAAATTTTCAAAATTTTTAAAAGGGGGACCCTTATCAAAAATCGATTTTTAAAAAATTTCCATTTTTAAATGTAACTTTAATTAATAGCTGAAATCATCCTTAAAATCAATTTTAAAGTATCCTCATATACTTATTTGGGCACCAGAAGTTGTTTGAATCCTAAAAATCAAGATTTAAAACCTGATATATGAAAAACAAAATTTTCAAAATTTTTAAAAGGGGGACCCTTATCAAAAACCTGAAATTTGAAACAAAAATTTTCAAAATATGTAAAGGGGGGACCCTTAACCAAAACACGATTTTTTAAGAATTCCCATTTTTACATGTAGAATTAAAAAATAGATGAAATCATCCTTAAAATCAATTTTAAAGTATCCTCATATACTTATTTGGGCACCAGAAGTTGTTTAAAACTAAAAAATCAAGATTTAAAATCTGAAATTTGAAACAAAAATTTTCAAAATATGTAAAGGGGGGACCCTTATCAAAAATCGATTTTTTAAGAATTCCCATTTTTAAATGTAGAATTAATTAATAGATGAAATCATCTTTAAAATCAATTTTAAAGTATTTTCACATACTTATTTAGGCACAAGAAGTTGTTTAAAACTAAAAAATCAAGATTTAAAATCTGAAATTTGAAAAAAAAAATTCAAAATATGTAAAGGGGGGACCCTTATCAAAAATCGATTTTTTAAAATTTCCATTTTTAAATATAGAATTTATTAATAGTTGAATTCATGACTAAACATTCCGCACTAAAATCGGGTTCTATTTGACAAAGTTATGTCAGTTTAGAATCTGTTGACCCTTCGGATTAGCAACTACAGTAGTCGAACTCGTTAAACACCTTGTTACCGTGCATTGTAAGGTCAACAACTTATCTTATCTCTTATCGACAAGTTTATCTAGACTATTGGGTTGGCAGAAGTGCAACAACAAATTTTATAGCATACTTTTGGAGCAGTAAATGAAGGCAACAAATACCCTATATACATGTAGTTAATTTCACGTACTTTCAATTTTCATTCTATTGAAATTGCTGCAAAATTGTAAAGCAAAAGCAGAGCGGGGAGTGAAACTACTGAGATTATCTGGCAATTTGGCTATTGACCCGGGTTAAGAAACTGGCGACAAAGCCAAACCGTTGAAAATTTTCCGGATACGAATCGGAGCGGGTGAAAAAAAAGGGAAAACTTTATTTTAACTGCGTTTTATGGCTTTTCACAAAACTTAAATTGCCTTTTTTTAAGTGAGAGAATGCGAGGAGGTGAACAAAACGACAGATAAAAAAAGAAGAGGTTATCAAAGGGTATATGCAACTTGTCAGGCATTATGCACAACAAAATACCCTACATGATTAAGATGCGAGGGTATCGCTTTTCACAGGTCAACTTGTTTGCCAAAAGTTGATTATGTAAAGCAGCAAATGCTGCATGTGATCTGTTCTAATACGCATTTTAAGCACATATGATTCTAAGTACGAAAATGGGCGTGGCACACACGGGCTCCAGCCGCCTCCTTTTTAGACACACACGCACAGTTATCACATCTCGGCCGTGTTCTTGTATAATTGGGAGTATCTTTTGCGAACGGCGGCTAAGTAAATTCATGCATAATTAAGGCGAATTGCGAGGCGAATACAGTAGCAGTAGCAAGTGCCTTTACTTGCAACGTGTCCTGTGATCAGGAGATTCCCATTTCTCATACCCATACCCATTCCATTCCATATCCCATTTCACATACTGTTTTCCTCATTTCCATTCCCTTTCGCTTTCCCTTTCGCTTTCCCATTCTCATACGCATACGCATTCCCTTTCCCAATTGGTAAGAGGAGTGTCCTCACATGCATATTTAATATGGGCACATGACTCAAAAGCCCGCAATTAACTTGCGATGAAGGGGCCACTCACTCGCTTATTTCCACACAATTAAGAGCAGAGCAATGACGATGATGATGATGATCATAATAATAATGATGATGCTGATGCTGCTGCTGATGATGACAAGGACACGTTGGATGGATGTGGACAACGATGATTCAGAGATTGTTCCCCAAAGAATAAACAGAACTTAACTCATTCTCTTCTTTGCTCCTCTCTTTCACTCTGTCTCTCTCTATCTTTGTCACACACTCTCTGTCACACACACACTCACCATATGCAAATTGTATGTGAAATAAAAGTGCCTGAGCGCAACGCGGCGTATGAGTAACGTTAAGGTAACTAAAAAGAGCGCATATCGCGTATACGCCTTCAATTATTAAAGTGCCATTCGGCCATACTTCCTTTCTCTTTAACCCCCCCTTTCCAACTTCCTCCTCCTTCCGCTTCTCGTTTTTGTAGCTATTGCCGCAATGTTGGCAGCAGAAAATGAACAGATGAAATTAGAAAACAGAAAACAGAAAAATGCAGGAAGCAAGCAAGAAACTCTGGCAAATTTTTAGCAAATATGTTGCAATTTTTTCTTGTTTGAGCTGATATGAAACTCAATTTGATTGGATTCCATGCGATTCGACACGATTGATTAAACTTCTTAAACAACTTACGAATTGTGTAGAAGAAGAAGTAATGAATATATGGGCATAAAAATAGGAAGGTGTTGAACTTATGATATTTCTCTCTTAAAACTAATTAAATGTTAATATTTGTTGCATCATTTTTGGAAATAATCTAAAGCTTATTGCTTGGTTTAATGGATGCTTTTCTAAGTATGTTGAAATTATAATTTAAATAAATAAATAAATATTCGTTTGACATACATTTAAAGATACTAAAAAATATTTAGCTTTTTGTTGCTTTAATTTTAACTTTTCCCTAAAGTTTACTTATCTTGTATCTGTTTATCCAAGTGTTTATAAATAGTTTTAATATTAAATGCACTTCGTTCTATAAAAATTTTAAAGTATTGCAGAATTTTATTTAATTTTCTTGTATGTCCTGTTAAACTTAACAACTTTTACTCTTTCGAAATCATAAAAAATTTGCAGTTAAAACCCCCGTTTTAAAGCGTACTACAATTTCGACTTTGCTTTGCCCCATGCAACATGGTTAAGAGATTGTTTGTATTTCTTTTGGGTTTTCCTTTTCTGCTTACTTATTTTATTTTATTTTATTTTATTTTTTGCACATTTTGTTCGTTATTTTTTTTTTGCTCGTTTTTCGTTTTTCGCTTTTGCACTTCGCACTTTTACCTGCTTCTTATGATTATTACTTGCTGTAAATTATGTTTATATTGTTGGAGCGTGTGCAAAAGGCAGCCAGAAGGCATAAGTACAGAGAAAACAGAGGAAACCCAGAGAAAGCGAGAGAAAGAGGAAGAGGGGAAGGGAGACTAAGAAGCTTTGGGGTAAAAACAGGTTGCAATCATAACTGGCGACAGCATAAACTGTGCTGATTATGTGGCGCCAAGTGGCCAGCAGGTGCCAAGACAAGGCAGATACGAGTACACTGCAAATAGTAGACAGTATGCTAGTTGTGTGGATGCCACTTGGGAGGGATGGATATGCCACACACACACACACATACAGCCACATGGCAAAGCCAAAACCGAAGCCGAAACCGAAAAACCAAAAAAGCCAAAACCATAAGCAATAGCCGTGTGGCAAGTTTCGGTCTCTTTCTCAGTCCAAGTCTAAGTCTGTGTCTGAGTCAGAGTCGCGGTTTTGTCTTGTCTTTTAAAATTTCGTCGAGTTGAGTTGAGTTGAGTATTCATTACGGTTTAAAGTTTAATGAATTCTCGCGCCTTGGTCCGAATAGAGACAGAGAGAGAGAGCAACAGAGAGAGAGAGAGAGGGAGAGAGAACTTCTCACTGCAGTCTCCTTGGGGGCAACTTGCCGCTTAGTCATTTATGTTGTTGCTGTTGTTGTTGCTGTTGTTCTTGTTGTGCGTACAATTTTGTTTGATATCAAATGGTTGCTATTTTTAATTAAATTATCTGGGGCAAGCAAGCGGATTTTACACTCGGCCAAAAACTTCCCAAGTCCCCTCCAAGTCCAGACTCTGAACAAGACCCAGAACTGGACTCCGACTCCGACTCTTCGCGAAGTGTTTGGTAAAGTTCACAGCATGTGAAAGGCACATTTATGGCGGGCAAATGAAAAGCCAGCTACTAATTAACAGCAAATAGTAAAATACTCGTATATGAAAATAAAATGAAATGAAAGATACACAAATGATGACAAATGTCTGCTCAAAAGTAAACCCTCTACCATCTAAATAAGAGAATAAACAATAATAAATAATTTGGTCTCAAAAGTATGCGACAAGTGGATGTAATATACTCGCTTCTTATTCGTTTAAATGTACAGGGTATTGAGCAATGTGAAAACACTACAAATGTCTGCCTTAAGGAATACTCTCTATATTCCATATCAATATTTAAAATATATTAATATACATAATAAATATTCAATAGATTCAATAGAACCAATATCCCCTCTTCCTCTTTACAAACACAGGGTATTGAGCAATGAGGCTACAAATTGGAAAACACCCAAAAACTTTACACAATCAAAAGCGACCGAAACGTGCCATAATTATAATGGAAATGCTATATACATATATATTTCTTTCTCTTGGGATTCAGTTCATGACATTTTTAGGTAAGATCATAAACGAACATGTTTTATACTTATTTATATATTTTTGTGCTTACATAACTTGGCCAAAAGTCATCTTCTTGGCAGTAATTTATAATTGTGACTCCTTTTGCTACTCCGTTTTGTACTACTTTTATTTATTTCTATTGCTGTTTAACATTTCTTAAAACTGATTTATTCGTTTACTTACTCTTTATTCCAAGTACAAGTAAATTTATTGTAACTATTTAATTAGTTATACTGACCTCTAGTTTGTTCTTAATACTATTATTTATTTATAATATTTATAAGCACACTTATTACTTACTTATTTTCTTTTTATTTTTAGTCCTATTTCTATTCAATGTTTACGCTTTAAGTTTTAGTAACTTTCCACTTAACTTTCTTGCAGCTATTGTGCTTTTTATAGCTTTTAAACTATTAAACTTATTCCTACTTTATTAACACTAATTAGTAGTCGTATTAAATTAATACTCTTGCATCTTAATCTCACTTTTGTTGCCAGGTTTGTTCTATACCTATTTTTACATCTATTGTTTCCCCTTTTCTCAATTTTCTATAAGCGCTTACTTCACTTTCTGCTCTAAGCAATAGTCGGAGCATTATTCTTTCTTTATTTCAGATTACAAATTAGTATTAGTATTAATATCATCTTGAGTACTTCTCTTATTCCTAAACCTACTTCTACTAATTTGCTAACTTCTCAAAATCCTATTTCTACCTTTATTTCTACTCCTATTTTTCATTGCTACTTTCACTTTTTCTTAGTTTAAATCTTAAGTATTGTACAACAGTTTTGCTCCGATTCTTTTCTCATCGTCATCTTCATCTGAACCGACTAAACCTACTCCGATTTCCATGGCTATTACTACGTGCATTCCCATGTCTCTTCTTCGTGTACTTGAAATTGACTTTGGTAGCCTTACTTCAATTCTTATTACACTTCCTACTTTGACCTTTAATTTTACTCTTGTTACTCCTACATTTTCCACCTCTCAGCACTCATTTCCACTTCCATTCCATATTGCTGCTTCTACTCCTATTCGAGCATAAAAACGAAGCATTTATTAAAAACCAAGTGACTGCCTCAAATTAAGCTCTGGTTGCCATGTAAAAAAGTGAAAACGAAAGCAGCCAAAGTCAAAAGCAGCATAGTTGAAGGAAGGCAGGAAGGAAAGTGCCGTTATTGCTTTCAACTGTACGGGGGATTTTCCTTCTTTATATTTTTTGTATTTTGTTTTTTTTCTCTACATATATTCCTCTTCTTTTCATTGAGCTACAGGACTCATAAAGCACGCTAGACTGCACGCCTTTCATTCTCTCATGTGTGTGTGTGTGAATTGTAGATTGAAACTGAACTTGCCTTAAATATACCTACAAGTCAAAACATACATCGATGAATATGAACACGATGAAGAAGAAGAACAAGTCATACACCAGATAATGTCTTATCATATTTTTTATACACTCACTTTTCGGTTAGTACAACATTTAGCAGAGCTTTGTGACTTAATTAAGAATGAGCCATTTGTTGAAAGAAAATCCTTATTTCTTTTATATAATCTTAGTATTTTCTATTAAAAAATAACTTATCTATGGAAAATTCAATTTTTCTACATACGCAAGTTTATCTCATTTACGACTGAAATTTGGAAAAACTTGTCTTTCTTTCTTTTCTACGTTAATCTTAAAAAGAAACATTTTAAGTTGTATATTTTCTATAAATTTTAATTTAAGCTCATATTTTATTTAATGGCTTGCAATAGTTTTCAAAGGATAAAAATCTAAATAATTTCTTTTTATACTTATAATCTGAACAGCTTACTCTAAAATTCATATAAATTAGTCAAGTTTTTTACTCTATTCAATCATTTTAAAGTTCATCTATCTACAACTATATATAACATTATTTATATTGTTTATTAATAAAATTGTAATAAAGTAATAAATTTTTGCCCAGTTTTAATGAGAAGCAAAGCGTTTTGAAAAAGTCAATGTACTTTGTACTGCGGATAGAGTATCATAATAATACCCGTAAAATGTCAACGTGTCAAAATATGCCAGCAGCTTCCTTCCGTTTACGCAGTTGAAACACAAAAAATATTTTAACATACACACACACACACGCACACTCACGCAGACACACACTCAAAGAAGGCAAGACTGGAATCTGCGATGCCAGCAAAACATGAAAATGCACGGCCTAAAAAAAAGGAACAGAATAAAAAAGGAAGAAGACGGAAACGGAAATGCTGCGAATTGTGTGAACGAGGCATTCAGGGAGTGCATGTGTGATGTGTGTGTGTGTGTGGAGTGTGTGTGATGTGTGTGTGTGGCGTGTGTGTGTGTGTGTGTGAGGCCATCCTAAATAAACAATTTAACAACTTGAAAATTCCATTTATTAACCTTTTTCGCATAATAAAATTTGAAACCTTTCTACACACAGCACTATTGTGAGCGAAAAGAAAGACAGAAAAAGAGCGGGACAGAGAATGAAAGAGAAAGTAAAATGTAAAGACATCGAGTGTTAGAGAGAGAGAGCGAAAGAAATGCCAACCCGAAGAATTGCCAAACAAAGTGAAGAAACGAAGAACAGCAAAAAAACAAAGACAACAAAAGCAACTACAACAAAATACATGCCAATACCAACAACAACAACAACAGCAACAATAAAAAGAACAACAAGTACAACAACAACAAGAAAAACAACAATTTGCTGGAGTGGATTAATAACAAAGTCAACAAGGATAACACGCCTTAATTATGTATGTACAGGCGTTAGTGCGCACTGTGGGCGTAAACCAGACCAGGTGGACGGACGGCTGAAGGGCAAAATTGTTTTTGCTAAGCGAGCAAAGGGGGGAAGCAGCATAAAAGGGAGCAGCGAAAGGGAAGGCCAAAAAGGGGGATCCCTTCATGAAAGGGGTGGGACGGGGGGAGTGAAAAGTGAGCAGAAAGCGGCACAGGAAGCGGAGTGCAAATGTTTGCGGCTGAATGACGTAAATTGTAGTCAAACAGCGGCAACAACAACAACAACAACTACGAATGCTTAAGCAGAGCGTGCTCGACTACAAAATACCCTAAGCTCAAGCTGTATCTAAGGATATCAATATTATATTATTTATAATTCAACTATTAAGAGTGAAAGACAAACAACCTAAATGTATAATCAAAATAGTTCTTAGATTTGTGAGAAAATTATTCATTGGAAGAGCATTGCTTCTTAAAAGAATATATTTTTTGATTGTAAAGCTTTGTTAATTGAGTTACTTAACATTTGAAAAAGGCTCTTGTAATGAGTTTTCTATATTGAATGCAATAAACTTAATCTGCCTGCAGATTTAAGGAGTCTACATACCAAACTTTGTGCTAAGACAGGGATAATCCGGTATATACGGTATAAAATCTATATCAAATGGTGCTAAAAAAAAATGGTTTATCTTTTATATTTTCAAAATAAGTTGATACTTGATTCAATAACTGTTTTTCAATTTGTTTTCAGCAATTAATTGGATTAGCTCAGGGTATTTTTTAAAATTATAAAATGTACTTAAATAAAATGTATTGTAGCTATTTCACATATGTAGATCCATATTTGAAGACTAACTCATTGACATTTTTTCGCAAATAAACTTGATTTAGAAATTTAGAAAGTGCTCAAAATATTCCAGCTAATTTCAAAAAACTTAAACTCGAATTTCAGAATAATTTGGTTTCCCTGATCAAGAGTAAGTATAGTTACTTTTTATTGACTGCCTGTTACAAAAGTTGCTGCAACTTTATATACTCTCAACTAGGGTATGACAAGAGTAACTACAACAAGAAGAACAGCAACAGCAACAACCACAACCAAAACAACAACAAACAGACAAACAAAAGCTAAAGCAAAAGCAGAAACAGTCAAGCAGCCAACTAACAAATACACATAAGTATGTAAGGATGAAGTACAAAATGTAGATGCGGGTAGAGTAGAATATCCTGGCACACAGTGTAGAATCCTTGGCACATTGCCCCATCTTTTGCCACATTGATGAGCAGCGGTAGCAATTGGGAGGAACGGGGAGGGGAAGGGGACGATGGGGAGTGTACCCTGTAAAAAGCAAATACTTGTTAACGAATGCGGGCAAAAGCCGCCTCAACGAAAACGAGAGAGAGAGCGAGAGAGCGAGAGAGAGAGATAGATAGATAGAGAGTGTGATAGAGAGGGGGAGAAGCAGTCGCTCGTATTTTCATAAATTAATTTCATTTGTGATTCCAACTGCCAAAAGGACTCTCGATATTTTTGTTGTCCGTGATGTTGTTGGTATTTCTGTTGACACTGTTGCTGTTGTTGCTGTTGTTGCTCTTGTTGTTTTTAATTTTTCTGCTTAATTGTCGTGGCGCATTTTAAACGAATTTCAAGCTTTCCACTCAAAAGCTTCAAGTGTCATTCGCATCGAGGTGTGTGTTCTTTAATCGTTTGCAGGATATATTAAATAAATTGAATAAAAACTGGGTATAAAAAAAGGATAACGCAAGCGCCAAAGATTGTATACCCTTGCAAACACCTGCATTCAAATCGCCTCATATGACAGGTTTATTATACATATATCGAGTTTCGATAAGATATCTTAAAAAACAAGAAAGTTTTCATACTTAAGCTTCATAGTTATATGATATAGTGATCTAATCCGATCGATTCCGACATACTTATATAGTGCCTGCAGCAAAAATACGGATCTGCTGTAAGTTTCATCAAGGCAGCTTCCAAACTGAGAGACTAGATTGCATAGACAGACGGACAGACAGACAGACAGACAGACAGACAGACTTGGCTTTATCGACTCAGCCTGTCCTCTGATCAAAAATATATATGCTTAAAGGGAACTGCCACGCCTCCTTCAAAGCGTTACACCTTTCGTGACAAAATTGGAATACCTCTGCAAGGGTATAAATACACCTCTATCATATAATACCTGACTACTCGTAAAAAATATATTAATTTATTTATTATTTATTTATTTAACATCAACTTTAAACAGTAACTGAAAAAACTTGAAATTGCATTATAAAATCCGAAAATCAAATGCAAATTGTTGACTGTTAAATTAAATAAAGTTTTATGCAATTAAAATATTATAAAATGAAAACTAACTTGACAAAATATAATGAAATGTGATCAAATCGGTTGTAGAAGGGAATATGAACGTAAACTAATTTAACAGAATTCATGACAGATTTATTCATGTCATTTTGTTTTTCAACAAAGACTGAAACAATGTCATAAGTGCTAAAAATATTAATGACTAATCATTTAAAAAAAAAAATAAATATAATTAAGCTGAGTGTATTTATATGTCTATATAAAAAAGAAATGTTCATCATTATATAACAATTTATATTATATGTTTATTGTCAGAAATTTAAGGACAACTTTAAACGGCTCTCAATGGTCTTAAAATGCAGTGCATAAATATAGATACACTTGAACAATAAACAACTAAATATCTTATATACCAACATCTCACGGTTTTTAACAAATTAATCTATACTTGAAGTCTTAGCATCACAATTATATGTAATTTGTTGTCAATTGGTAAAATTGTATTTTCACTTAACACTTCTCTCTTTCTAATTTAAACAGTCAAAAAGTAAACCTATTCAAATGACGCGTGCTGTAGCAGCAACCAGCATCAAACTGCAATTAAGAAATCCGCAGAAAATAAGTCAAATAGTTGTCGTTGGCAAGTGTTTTTTGAAGTAGCAAGTCCTTAAGAAGTATCAACACCAAAAACGAAAAGAGATAGCGAAACTACCGCTATAATTTGAAGGCAGTTGAAGAACAAGTTAAGGGATTAATAAGTCCTGTGGGAAATCAACTTGAACTTGAGATAAGTAAAAATTCGAAAATACTGTGAAATATACTTTTTTGCAAAACTGAACTTTAGAGTGGGAAGTACAAAAGGAATTTAATTAAGAAACAAACACATAGATACAGTTACAGATACAAATAGAGATAGAGATACAGATAGAGATAGAGAAACGTAAATATGCAGATTATTCAGAATTTCAATTGAAGTTTTCAGCTGATGAAAACTACACGCGGATTTTGTTCTCCCGCTGCTGCTGCAATTAAAATTCTTAATCACATCCATTAGCCCAGAGACAGAGGACTGACAAACCGACCGACCGACCGACCGACTGACTGACTGACGGATATACAGATAGCCATAATTTAATGCATTCTTCCTCACTCTGTGTCCTGGTTTTGGATTCATTGAAAGCGAATACTGAAGCAACAATTAGAGCCCATTAAAATTGTATCATATGAAATTGAAGCGTTAATGAAAATGTGTTGACATGAAATTTCCACAGCAGTAATGCTATCTCTCTCTCCTTCCCCTCTCCTTCCCCCTCTCCTTCCCACTCTCACTTGCACCTGTCTCCATTTGGAAACGTTGAAGAGAATGAAAGAGAAATACGAGTAGGCAGAGGAGAGTGCGAGTATCAAATATGAATAGATGCAATTAAAAAGCATTCAACGAATGAAATTACGAGTATGATGCTTTATTTTACTTCTTCTTTGTTCTTTTTCTCATTTTGTCTTGTGTCCTCCCCATTTTTCTTTTTTTGCTTTTTTGTATTTTCTCTCTTTTGCATGAAAATTCGTAATTGCATTTTGACTGCTAAGTACAAGTGGAAACATGAATATCCTTACAATGATGTGATCTCACATCAAATTGCACAGAAATAAGCACGACCAACATTTACTTTGCCTGCAAAACAATTAAGAAGCTGTTCTCAATTTCAATTTCACTTTCGCCAGCCGAAAACGAGCAACGAAATAAGAAATAGAACGAAAAAAATATGTATTTTATTTTTTTTTTAATTTTTGTCTGGTTTTATTTCTGCCTGCACTTTTTCTTGCACACTTATTGAGTTGTTCTAAATTAGAATTTCGCCATAAATAGAATTGAGATTGAACAGAAGTTAAGGAATTTATAATTCTGCTGATTTTTATTAATAATCTTTAACCTTTGTTGCCTTTATTTGGGAGTCTCTGGAATTACAGAGTTGAGTCTAAATTAAATTAAAATTTCAAAGTAGTTTTTGATATAGTAAATAAATTGATTAAAGACTTCATAAGTAATAGAAAACATTACTTCGAAATATTTTATAATTATTTCAAGTATGTTCCTTTGCAAAGATTTTGTAAGAGTCACTTTGTTCAGCAGGAAAATTTAACATAATAAGAAATGCTCTTCAAAGCATGCCTTAGTTAATTTAGAGAATTTCAAATAATAAGTAAATTAGCATATGATTTAATTTGAAACCACATCACAACAATTACCACACACAAAAATGTTCTGCATCACACGCATCAAACAATTTCACAAAATTTTCAACAATTAAAAACTTGTTGAAAATAAAAACCAAAAGTGGTCAATTTAACTTAATTAAGAAGTTATTAACCAAAATTTCGTTAAGTACTTAAGCATAATACGGTTTAATTTTGAGTAATTGCTGGATTAGCTTTTAAGCTGATGTCCAGCGGTTTTACAACAATTAGAAAACTGTTTTGAATTTTACTCTCTCTCTCTCTCGAAACAATTTAGAAGCTGCTTAACGAGCCAATAAGTATGCTATGTGCAAATGGGCAAGAATTTGACACGAAAAGTGAAGTGGGAAGCATAATTTGTAAATATGATTAAATTAGTTTAATTTGTATAATTTGTATAATTTGAATATCTAAGCACACTTTTCGCTTTGTTCTTTGTTCTTTGTACACTTTCAAGAACACTTAGGAACCCGTTCAACCAGCCAAAAAGTAGACAATGCTAATTTGAAAGCATTCCCAAATCCTTGAAAGGGACAGTCCAGCCAGTCAGTCAGTCAGTTAGTCAGTCAGTCAGTCGAACGATAGGAAAGTTTGTGAAATTTCTTTTGTGGAAATTAGTTTAATTTATCTAAATTGTGGGTTTAATTTCATTTATTTTTTTGTTTTAGGATATACGCACCATATTTCGAGTTTGTCGATTCGCCAACGTCGTAGAGTGTATTTGTTTTAATTGCTTCTTGTATTTTATTTTTGGTTTTGCACACACACAAAAGTTTTGGTCCAAAAATTAAATTAAGCCAAATTCTTAATGGAGGGCGGAGACAAAGTCGGAGGAGTTGGAGTTGGAGTCCTTTAAATACTTTTGGAAAGTCATTAGGCTTGTCGTCGCATTTAAGGGCCTTCAATTAATTCAAACTGAATGGAAATTCACTCGAAACTTAGCTCGAAGCTCGACAATAATCATAAAAATCAAGAAAACAGACCAAATGGTAAATGGTAAAAATAATGCACAACGGTTAACAGAAAGAAATTGCGGCAAATTGTTTATAATAACAACAAAACAAATACAATTGTTTCTTCAGCCGCTTGTCAACATTTTTAACAATTATTTCTCTTCTTTTTTTTGGCTCTCTCTATTCACTTACAATTTGCACCGAAAAAAAACACGTGATTCAAAGAAATGCACCGAAAAAAAAACAACGAAAATAAAACAGCAACAGCTTCTTCAGCTTCGATTTCAAGCTGATATCTGACCGCAATTTCCGCAATTGCACGTGTGCACGTGGCTGGCAAAACCGGAGAACTACTACGAGAAAAATACGTTCAAACAAATTGAGTGTGTGTGTTGTGTTTTGTTGACTGTTGTTTACTGAAGATGCGATTCGGAAACAAAACGTTTTAATGGGGGATGCGCTTTGTCGACCGCTTCATGCGAGACCACGACCTCGACTAAACAACGCCACCGACGACACGACCATCATCAATGCAAGTCGCAAGTCCTGAGACTGCTGGAATGTTTGTCACTTCGAACATCGAACAAATCGGTTGCGTTTGCAACCAAACACACACGCAACATGCTGCAAGCGAGCCGGCAACGAACATGTTTGATTGCACTTTGGGATTTTTTTGGGTGGCTTTAAATGTCCCAAAATATTCTGTGGGGGAGGGGGGAATGTCCTATGGGATGGGGAGTCTATTTAAAATAAAAAAAAAAACCAATTGTTTAATTAATAAATCAGTTGAAATTTAAATAAACCAAGCTAATTGTAAATTGCATAAATTAAAGCGCATAATTATAATGCATATTTAACACTAGCAGCTTTACTACTTACATATTAATTTAAAATTATGCTGCTTTAAATGAAAACAATTGTTTAAATAAACTACATTAATTGTAAATTTGATAAAATAAAAAATAAATTAATTTGAGTTTAATTGTTTTTTATTTTATTAAATTTATAATTAATATAGTTTATTTAAACTCGAGTTTAATTGTTTCAATTGCCATTTAATTTATTTATAAGCTAAATAAATTATAGTTTAAGAAGCTTTACCAACTGAACCCTCAGTTAGCCTAGACTTTGGATGTTACTCATAGATCTAATTGTTAGATAGAAAGTGGAAGAAGGAAGAGGAAAACGGAAAGAGGCACATTTTTTAATTAAGTAAATGAGCAATAAAGCAACATTTAGGAAATCGAGAAGCCAAAGCAAAGGCTATTGACAAAGGCCAGCATAAAGAAGAAGTAGCAACGATTTAGTGGAAATGGCGAGAAAAGTGAAAGAAAGTGGACACAAAATAGACAAACAAAATGAAAAGAAAGCCCGAAAAACAAGAACGACCAAGAACCATGAAGCTTGCAGACCTCTAAATTATTCAATAGAAGCATTCCCATCCCATCCCCTTCCCACCCCCACTCGTTCTGCTTGAAAGCACAAATTGGGCAGTTTTTTAATAAATTAAAACAGATTTTATGACAAAAACTACAGATTTTTATCTTTTTCCTAAAATGTTCCTAATTTGAAAGTACTTTCCCAAGTATAACTATGCCTAATCTAATATCAGTTTGAGCAGCTTTTAAAACGATGAAATAAAAGAACTTTAATTTATAAAAATTAGTTGAAATTAAAATTGCATATTTTAACAATAAACATTTCTCCCATTTAATTTTAACTGCTTTTCTACTGTGGATTATTTCCATGCTAAAGCTTCTGTTAACATTTCGTTGAGTTATACAATGTTAACTTCAAATTTCGTTAAATCTACACAGTAATGTTAACTAAATATTTCGTCGAATTTGCACTTTCGGCAAGTCTTCCATTCGTTAAGTGTGGAACGCATTCTGAACAACTTTTGTGCCAACTATAAAAAACATTTCGACCTTTTGCAAATGCTTGCCATAAAACTGTTGTCCCAAAAAGCTTTGAAAAAGCTTCGATTAATAGGTCGAAATTTTAAGTGACTTCAGTGGAGACACAAACCACAAAAAGCTGAACAAAACTTGTAGCGGTGTGTGTTTGAGTTATTGCTCTAGTTTATTGACCTCATTGCCTAAAAGCTACTTGTTGTGGCTTTAACCCCCAAAACAGTTTCCAATAGATGGAATCAAAGATGTTCCAGTTTCACACACACACACACTTACATACATAAGAGGTAATAGATGTGTGAAGAGAGCATTGTGCTAGTTTACAAAGGGTATAGAAAAGCTTTAAACGAAAGGGGTCGCCCTAGAAATACCCTATACCGATAAGCCGAGTAAGAGAATGTGAGAAAACTTTGCAAAAATAGGTAGAGACAAAGCAAGATGTCTCCGATTCAAAAAACATATCTGTACAGTGAAAATGCACTAAAGAGAACAATTTAAAAATGACTCTTAATCTTGTATATGTTAAAATAGCACATCTACACATTCATAATATTTTTTACAGGGTGTTCAACAATACTTCTGCTACCAATTAACATATTTACTCGCAAAATGTATTCTTAAATGTTACAGGGTATCTTTTGGTCTAACTTCAATCAGAGTTATTGCTTCCTTTTGACGTTCTTCTATCAACTTCTGGAGTAATTCAATTAAGAGTCTAATAAAAGCTGCTCAGCAATTTGATAAATTGTCAAAAAGGTTGAGAACTATCTACGTTTTCACAACGACTAGCTGCATACTCTGTAATTCAGCAAAAAATAAATTTATTAATGGACTAAAGTAGTTTAGGCGACCTTTAAGATCTATTAGAGTCTCAAATTTGATTGCATTATCTTTGACTAACTTAAAAGTCCAAAAAAAATACAAAAATACAAATTAATAATCGATAACTGGTTTCGATAATGACGCTTGACAGCTCGTAAAGCCGCCTCTTAATAGCCCTAAGATGCATACAAAACCACAGAGATAAAGAAAATAATAATTAATAATAATTATCATAATTATGTTGAATAGTTTTGCATAAATTAAAACGAATAACTTTATTTAGCCCACCAATAATAATAGTCACTATTCATATTTATACCCTTGCAGAGGGTATTATAATTTTGTCACGAAGTTTGTAACGTCTGTCCGTCTGTTTCTATGCTATCAGTCTCTTAGTTTTGAAGCTATCTTGATGGAACTTGGTAGAGGTCCGTCTTTTAAATCTGTTTTTGAACCAAATATATTTAAAAGAAAACAAAACATGACAGAAGTTGCATGCTTCCACACTCAAAAAGAGGAGCAATATTAAAATGATACAGAATACATATTTATAGTAGTAAAGAAATATAACTTACATATTTTATTAGATTTAAAAACAATTTTCACAAATTTCTTCACTTCACTCTGATTGATAAACACCAAACAAAAACAAAAAAAAAACCATAGCCTGACTAAAGCTGCGGGCTACAACACACACACTTCATAAACGAATTTAAAATTCTGAACGCAGGCAATTAAAACGAAAATAAGCAAAGTGAAGTGCACGCATACATATGTATCATTGCATAAGTGAGAGCGCGGGAGTTAAAACGAGCAACAACAACGATCACAAGGAGAGCGCACACAAAGGAAGACGCAAACATTCGCAATGCGTAGGAAGGAGCGGGATAGCAGTAGATAAAATGGCGCCTAAGAGAGCAAAGCGGTGCTTCGCTGGCAGCTATACAAAAACAAAGCACTTGCAAATATGAAAAATTAAATTTAACAAACTAACGCTGTTTAATTTAACAACCTTCATATGCATAAAGTGCACAAAACTTTGCTTGACCGTTTAACACACAATTTAAGCCAATTGGACCGATCAAACTGCGATTTTCAATAAAAAAAACGCGGAGCAACTAGATTAGGCGAGCTAAAGAAACCCGATACGCGATTAGAACTAAACGATAGACGATTATAATCGATAAACGATATAAACTAACTAAACTTGTTACATTAGTAGCAAGTTGATTACAGATCTCGGCAAGGGTATTAAATCTTTGGTGTGCCAAATATAGCGTTATGTATTTTTTATATTCGTATTTAGTATTAAGTGATTAAAGTTGTTGAATATTTGAAACGATTCGAGCTGCATTTCTTGCTCTCTTCACAATAATTAAATTATTAATTAATGAGGGAAATACCTAAAAAACCAAATGCGAAAGAAAGTTGCAAAATATCTAAAAACAAAATTAAAGAAATAAAAAACTAATAAAAAAAAAATGGAATTAATTTATTAGCTAAACGACACTGAAATAACCTGACAACCAATATTTGGCATTGCATTTAGGAGTCTCCCTTAATTAGGCAGATGTACACATCGATTTATACATAAATAATGCCCGCTAATATATCTATATCTATGAATATATATATATAAATTTATATGTATTTGTATTTATATATGTACATAGATTTATAAATCGTTTTAGCATTTTATTTGTTTACATTATTTTTGGTATCTCTTTCACTCTGACCCTTTTTGCTGCCAGAGTTTCGACTTTAAAGTTTAAACACCCAAATAGAGATTTACATAATTAAGCCATTTAATGTGGTTTGCCAATTTGGCGCATTAAAAATTCAGATGCGAATTAACAACGGCAAATGCCACTAACTGACTGTAAAATACCCTAGAAATGTTTAAGTAGCGGAAATAGATAAATGTATCTCAAGTTTAAGCATAGCAAATGCTAAAATATTAAACATAAGCAATGTTATTTAAGCAGACGGACTATTTAAGTGATACCCTGTAATCCAACTAGTTTATATTCTATTCTAGCTAATCAAATCCAGCTAATATAAACCAGATTTTACAACTACGTATGTAAAATTGAATTTTGACATAAAAGTAGCTTAAAGAACTTACCGACATTCCATATATTTCAACATAACCTGTAAATAAATAAAGATCTTATTTAAGAAACTTGATTTAATTTAAAGAAAGTCTAATTGCTTTTAAAAATAATTACAGACATGACTTGATCATAGCTTGGCACATCTTTACTATATATGTATTTATTTAAAGTACTTCACATTTTAAGTATATAGGGTATGTGCTAGTCAACCACACACAATTAGAGCATTTTCAGTTGTAAAAACTTAACTGGTTTTATCGAAATTCGCATAGCTTTTGGCAATGACAGCGCAGATCTTATGATCCGCAGATTTCTTTGCACTGCATTTTAAGTTTAATGGCTTTGAATTTGGTATAGGTATAGTTAGTGCCGAAAACATGTGCATTGGACAACAGCTGATCAGCTGAATCTTAAACTGTGTCTCAGTCTCGAGCTGAATCTGAATCTGTGGCATGTACAGCATGTGGCATGTGGAATGTGGCATGCTTTACATCTCCCTTATCAGAGTTGGCCGCAAGCTGAAGCTGAAGCCGAAGCGCGAGGCATGATTAATTGGGCCGCTGATTGGGGCGGCAAATTAAGAGCTGTGGGATTAAAAGCAACACTGTTACCACATCTGACAAACGGACAACGGACACCAGACGACAGACAACAGAAAACCAAAGAGGAAGACAACAAACAACAAACAACAAACAACAGACCACAGACAACACCAATAACAGACAACAGACAACAGACAACGGACATCAAGAGACGCGTCCCCAGGCAACTGAAACTCGAACTCGAACTCGAGTGTTGGCTCTTTGGTCAGCTTGACTTTCGAATATGTACTCGAATGTAAATGAATACATACATACATACATATATCCACTCGGACAATCTCACACCTCAAATGACACTCGATTGCAATTAACTCAACTTCTGTAATTTGCAATTATTGAAATAAAATTAAATTATTTGCTTTTTAATTCGATATGCTATCAGTGGATATACATAATTATGTTTTATCTGATAGTTTTCACTGTTTTTTTAACTTGTTTAATAAGTTTATTTACAGAACATTTAAAATTGAATCATACACCGTTTAAAATTTAATTTTAAATATTATAACTATATGTATTACTATTAGCCCAAACTTTTTCCTAAGAAGTTTAGTTTATATACAAGAAATTTCATATGGAAGTATGCATCATTAAAACTTAACTTCATAATGTTTATTATCAGCCTTAATTCTTAATCAAAGAAACATTTTACTATTTCTACTGAAAGTATTTATATACTTTATATATGCTATTATATAATTGTAGTTTATAATTAATTCAAAGTTAATTTACGGAAAATTTAACAAAGAAATTTAAATCATTTTAAATTTTAATTTAAGTTTAAATTCATATATTGTAACTATTATAATTATCAGCCCTAATTCATCATCAGAAGATAAAAAAAAAGAAGTTTCCGAAGAAGGAAATATTTTTCAATATTATTAATGCTTAGAATTAATATCAAGTTACAATGTGACTTGCTTAAATAGTTTATATACAAAAAATGTAAAATCTTTTGAAATTTAACTTGATATACTTTGACAACAATATCATCAGTCCCAATCTAAATGTTTCTTCATTTATTCTCTCTTTTAACTTACTACATACATATATCTATTTGTCTTATAATTTAACTAACATCACCCCAATTAAGCTCTATTTTAATTGATTAAATCTTTTAAATTTTTAATTGAAATTTAGTTTGAAATATTTATTTTAAATTTTATCAGTTTAAAAGTATTTATATAATTTTCATCTTTTTTAAACAAGTTCTCTGCGAAATTTGACCCCAAAACTCTTTGCCAAAATTTAAAACATAATGTTTTTCTTATTCATGAGAAAGTTTGCAATATGCGTAAATAACGTGACATGCGCAAAAAGCGAAGCAGGCAAAAGTGCTTTTATGAATAGTGCTGGACTAGAAGTTACCCTCTAGCAAATACACAAACAGCCTACAAATAACCAGGATAACTACAACTGTTATATAATACATATAAGGGCCGTTATAAATTTGCAATATTATGTAGACTCTAATAAAATCGGCAAGATGTGTAAACGGCCCTAAAAGTATCTGAATAAAAAATACAACAGCCATATAATTTAT
Organism: Drosophila putrida; assembly: GCA_037043535.1. NCBI lineage: Eukaryota > Metazoa > Arthropoda > Insecta > Diptera > Drosophilidae > Drosophila > Drosophila putrida. Next base: position 1,775,466 of record JBAMBI010000016.1, read on the forward strand.
AATATAAATAATAATGACTTATAAAAACAATTTTAATTATAGAAAATACAGGCATAAATTATAATATTTTTTTGTTAGTAAATAAATAAAATATGAAAACTTAATTTAAAAGAGTTTCATCTAATAAAATGTAAGTATATCAATTTAAATTAGAATTCATTAGTTTCCACGCGAAGTGAAGTTAGTTTTCGCATTTAAATAAAGCATTTATAAATAAATTTAAATAATAGATTAATAGAATAATAATAGAGTGAAATAAGAAATAATAATAATAATTTAGAAGAAAAGTATAAATACAATTATTTATAAATCAATTACTTTATAAAATAACATACATAATATAATTTAATAAATAATCAGTTAAGTCATCTTTAAATATCTCATATTCGAATCTTTAAATTTCACCCCAACATAAACCTATTAAATACTATAGTTTCTCAAAAATATGTTAAGCTTAACATCTGTTTTATTTTCCTGTCCAAATAGAATTTTTAAAATAATGTTAGCTACAATTGATTGTCGACTGCAGTTAATAAACTTAACTTAACTTAACTTACATACATAACAAAGAACTCAGGAAAACCCGAATTATAATTGCCATGAACTTTGACATGCACTTCAGATAAAGTTTTTGTCATGCTGCTGCCAACTTGTCTGTCATTCATTGAGGTGCTGCCAACTTGTGCAATTAATTGTGTCTCACAAATTAACACTACTTGTACATTTAATTAAGAAGCAATTGAGAAAGGCGACGGCTAATTGTAATTGACATGAACTTTAACTTGCAGTTAAGTTAAAGAAATATAAGTATCTGCATAAACGAATTTAAGAAAATCTCGGTTTATGTTAATGTTTGTGTGATATATGGAAATACATATTTATTATTTAGCAAACCTATAAGATATTTTAGGTCGTGAACTCGTTCAACTTTAACGTTGATCATCGCTGTTGTTGTTGCTGTTGCTGTTATCGTTAGTTGTTGCTGTTGTTTTTGATGTTGTTGTTGTTGTTGGTGTCATCTTGACTCCACGCATTTCTCTTTAGGTCGCAATTTTCTTGTCTGTCGTCTGTTTCGGGTCGGGATGTCGTATAAATAGCGGCCAACGAGCATGCTATCCATATTAGTAACTAACTAAACCTCAAGGTTTAACCTCGTCTACAACAAGAGCTAACGCTGAATTTAAACAAAGTCGACAACAAAATGAAGGTGAGTTTGCATCCAACTAGAGAAAAGGATTCATCTTGCCGATAACCTTAAAGGGTAGATAAACCTCAGATATTGTCCCCTTAACGTCAGGTTTATCTACACTGTAAGCTTATCGGCAAGTTGAGAAAACGCCCCTAACTATAAAACTTATTCAATTACAATTTTATATCCTTCCCAGCTGTTTGTTTGCCTGATTGCCTGTGTGAGCTTGGCCCAAGCTGGCTTCCTCGGAGGCGGTGGTGGAGGAGGCGGCGGCGGTGGCGGTGGCTGGTCCTCTGGAGGTGGAGGTGGTGGCTACTCCGGCGGTGGTGGTGGCTGGTCCTCAGGTGGAGGTGGTGGCATACATCCGGCGGTGGTGGCGGCGGTGGCGGCGGTGGTGTTGCCACTGTGGTGAAAGTAATCCACGAGGAAGGACACGGACACGGCGGCGGTGGCGGCTTTGATCATGGTCACGGACATGGCGGTGGTTTCGATCATGGACACGGTGGTGGACATGGCGGCGGTGAAGTCAAGATTGTCAAAGTAATCCACGAAGAGGGACATGGACAGGGAGGTGGCTTCGATCATGGACATGGACATGGCGGTGGTTTCGATCATGGTCATGGACATGGCGGTGGTTTCGAGCAGGCTGGTGAGGTGAAAATCGTCAAGGTCATCCAGACTGGTGGTGGTCACGATGCTGGCTTCTCTCACGGCGGTCACGGCGGACACGGTCACGGACACGGCGGACACGCTCATGGACACGATGGTGGCTTCAGTCACGGCGGTGGTGAAGTGAACATTGTTAAGGTCATCCATGAGGAAGGTGGACACAGTGGTGGCTTCGATCACGGACACGGACACAGCGGTGGCTTCGATCATGGTCATGGACACAGTGGTGGCTTCGATCATGGACATCAAGCGGAGGATGTGAAAATCATCAGTGTCATCGGAGAAGGTGGAGCTGGTGGTTATTCTGGTGGCTCTGCCGGTGGCTGGTCTGCTGGCGGTTCTGCTGGTGGCTGGTCTGCCGGTGGTGGTGCCTCTGGCTGGGATTAAGCTAGTCACAAATCCTGATTAGAGAATTCACACTCTCCACACTCCCACACACACACATTCCCTCCACACATTTCCCCCATGTGATTTGCCAGGCATTCGACTCGCTTTGTTTCTGTTGTACGAGTTGGGCAACGGCATTAGCCTTGTAGATGTTGTTACTATATCTTTAATCTTTTTTTTTTACACTCATTTTGAATAGTTTATTAAATTTACAACTATGTTGGAAACCAAAAACAACCTTTTCTTTAATCTCATTACCAAGTCATACAGACAAACAGACATGCATCATAAATATCATGCATCAAGTTCAGGGTCGAATCGTGTTTATAATTTTCTTAGCCTTTAATGATGATGGTTCCATACAACTGCTTGCTGCGATTACTGTGATCCATCATCAACAGAAGCTAATTAACCCAATCAAATAATTAAGCGCTATTTGGAAATTATCAATTGCATCATCATTATGATGGGAAATCTAACATGTCGTATTTCCCAAAGCTCAATTTCATAACTTGAAATAGTTACAAATATTAATTCATCAAATATTTATATATTTATGAGCATAAGTCATTTCTATGAACCATTCTTCTGCCTACTTCGACCAACTTCAAATCTATATTTTACATAGTCTGCTGGTGATTACTAGTCATGAAAACTAGGGAAGTTAGCAGTCATGGGCACTAGGGAAATGACTAGACATGTGAAATAAGAAGTCATGTGACTAGACCAGGAAGTTACTGGTCATGAAGTTACTGGTCATGAAGTTGCTGGTAATGAGGAGTAAGAAGCTCCTAGTCAAAAGGACTAGGAAAGTTACTATTCTTGTGGATTAGACTAGGAAATTACTAGTTATGTGATTACACAAGAAAGTTAACAGTTATGAGGAATCATGTAAACTAAGAAGTTACTAGTCTTGTAGAATAGAGAAGTTACTAGTCGTGTGATTAGACTAGAAAGTTGCTAGTCAAGTTATGAGGAGTAAGAAGTTACTTATCAAATGGACTAGCAATGTTACTGATACTAGAATTTAAAAAGTACAAGAGAAGTTACTAGTCATGTGACTAGACTAGGATGTAACTAATTATTAGGAGTTAGTATTTAGTAGTAATGAGGACAAGGAAAGTTCTTAGTCATGTGGCTTAGCAGATTAGGAAGTTTCTAGATAAATTACTAGTCTTGGACTAGAGAGACTACTTTCATTTCGAGGATGCTTTTCAAGTAGTAATATCTATACGAAACACATAAAAACCAGATGATTTGAAATAAATGTAAAGCTGACTCGAATTGATAATGACATACGCTACACGTAATAAAAAATGGCAATCCACTGAGAGGGTCGGAAGCTTTGATTTAAATAAGATACCCATTAATTTTTTTGGCATGTAGTGAAAGGCGTCGGACGCTCCACGTCGCATAACTTCGCATTAAAATGGAGCAAGATAATTTATGTATTACGTCCATTATGTATGCTAGACTCATCTTAACTAAGAGATGCTTTTGTTTTCATTTGCTTTTGACCCATTTGAGTGTTTTTTTTTGTTTGTTAATTTTTATTAGTTTCATGCATATTAAGTTAGTTTAATAAGCCATTAGATTTCACACACATCAGAGTACGTATGTAGTAGCAGTACAGTGTTGTAAAATGCTAGTTTTTTAGAAAGGGAAAGGGTCGTTTACTGTGTGAAATTTTAAATTTTGCTCTCAGCTCTATTAGTTATATTAAATGCCACATTTTACAGACAAAAAGTAGGTTTGTAACTGTATTAAGCTTTCCAGTGCTGGAAAAGGTCATTAGATTGATTGAAAGGAAACTCAAATACCACAGCATAAATGATTTCTTAAGTATGCTTATGATACAGTGCTATTAGAAAGCACCTTAAAGGGTTTTTCTTTAAGCAAGTTCAACTTAAATATATTCAATTTATTCATCTGTATTCTTATAGGACAGTGTTGGTTAATCAATTACATATCTATACTAATATCTCTCTCATAATATGGATTCAATATCCAGCTAACCAAATAACTTTTATTTGTAATCTCTTTTTTATAGCGATATTTGTTCATCCTACAAATTTCACAAAGTTTCGTTAGTAAACACAACAGTTGTTTTCCTCTGCAACTATATTTGGATTTGAATTTGTGTTCAAGTTGTGTAAGAAATGAACCCAAAACCAGTTTTGGGGATTTGGGTTGAAAATACAGAAATAACACAAACTTTAAATAAAGTTTCGTTAACCAAAATGCGAACCCTCATCAAAATACTTTGTTTTTGAATTAGTTTGCAGAGATTCTCGTAAATTCAATCAACTATTAATAATACGGATATTTTGTTTATATGTATGATAATAGTTGGGTATGGTCTGATTATAGGTATGGTTGGGTTATGAGTCAAATGTCGTGACTTTACTGGTTACTGATTTCATGCGGCTTCCGTCATGGAGCAATTAACGTAGCCGAAAGATGGGAAAATTATTACATTTAGTATTTGCCATCTATCAAGTGTCGAAACGAAGGTTGCTCCGCCCTCCACCGCGTCTTCTCCATCACTCTTCTCCACCACTCTTCTCCTCATCGCTCCTCTTCTTTCCTCTTCTCTACTCTATTCTCCACAGTTCTTCACAGCTTTCAACTGCTCTGCAAAGCAGTTGAAACATTTTTTGTTGTGGTAAACAATTAATATGCATGCCGAGTTGACCCCTTCAAGCACCCAAATCGAAATCGAAATCGAAATTAAAACAAAGAGATTATAGTTATTATCTTTGGCATACTCTTACCTAAAGCTACTTTTAAAGATTACTTATTATGTTTTGTATTTTAATCTAAGCAAATTCCCACAGTAAAAATATAATATTAATATAAAGTTTAAAGTTCTTGATCTAAGCTGGCATATCTAGCTATTTCTTAACTATAAATGTATTCAGTGCATAATTGATTAAAATATTCAATTCAATTACATCATTTACGAACTGAAATATCGTACTTTAATCAAATATTGGTTACTCCTATGCCATTATGCCTGAAATACTCTACAGACTACAGTAAAGAGACTTGCACCAAATTTAGTTACAATATTTATAAGAAGCTTATGCCTTTTGTTCACTATAAAAGTTTATGTAAATTTTGTACAATATTTACATATTTTTCGGATCTATAAAAAGTAACTACATTGTGTTGTTGGCTGTACAATTTTATGCAATTGCAAACTTCTGTTAATGCAAAAAAGAGGGAACAATAACTGATAAAAGTTTATATAAACTTTGTTAGGGAAAAAATGTATCTGAGAAGAGTGTATTTAAGTAAATCATCACTTACAGATTTTTTACAAGTTTAAGTTCTTTAATTTATGTGCTCATTTTTAAATATTGAAAAGAATTTGCAAAAACGGTGGAGGAAATAAATATTACATATAGTAAAGAAAGGGCATAAATCTGAACTTGGAATGGGTATCGATGCTTTAACATTTGTTATTATCTGTGTATTTAATGTTTAATTAAAGCAGTCGACTAAAAAAATATATTGTAAAATGGTAGATCTAAAAAAAGGCAATTTAATGTGCGTTTTATTTGAATAAGAAATTCTTATGGTTTTTTCTTTGTCTAATTATTTTTCAATATGCAATATTTATACCCATTATAATGGTCAAAAATATGAATAGTAGCTAATATTATAAACAAAATATTATTTTATACACTCAGCTACCATTATTATTTTAATTATGCCAATTTACAATTAAAATATTTTGTACTTTACTTTTTGTCGACTTAGAGAAATAAAAAACATAAAAAAATATTAAAATATCAATACGTATTTCTAATCTGACAATGAGCCTCAATTTTATGAAACTGTGCTGCCTATGAACACATTTATATTACTTCAAATTAATTTTAATATAAATATACAGAATCTTCTCTATTTAAGCGTTACTTACTGATTGATTTAGTTAATTTATACTATTTTTTTGCAGTGTATACTTGATTGATTTAGCTAATTTATACACTTTTTGTGCAGTGTATTATTGAAGGTGGAGTTCGATTTGAAGTTTGAAGTGGAAAACGCGCAACTTTAACTTTTTTTTGTAATGTTTTGTTAGCATCAAATTGTTGTGGATGTTGTTGTCTGTTGTTGTTGTTTTGGCTGCTGTTTTAGATAAGTGTTTTTGTTGTTTTAGTTGTTGTTGTTGTTTCTATTTTGTTGATGAATTGCATAACGAGCTAATAAAGAGCACTGCCAAATAGCTGGCCGGCAGTTACGATGGCTCTGACACTGAGCTGAATAAGTTAACGGTTACACTACAGGCTGAAGGTGAAACTGAAGCTGAGGAGTGTGGACTGAAGAGTGTAGACGGAGCTGAAGATTGTAGACTGAGCTGAAGACTGGAGGCTATCGACCGACACCCAATGCTAAGCTTGTCTTTGGTCTCTTTGGTCTCTTTGGCTCTTTCATGATGATGGCATAATCCGATGCGAGAGCATCGCGTGGACAAGCAATTAGAGTGTCATACATTAGCATATGATTCGTGTTATGTTTTTCGAACATGAACAGAGAGAGAGCGAGAGAGAGAGAGAGAGAAAGAGAAAAGGGTACACAGCCATGGGGCAGGGACAAAGCGCAAGACATGACTGTAGACGGGGGGGACGCGACTGTAAACGGGGTTGTGTCTGGTTTTCTTCATTGGCTCTAAACTGTGGTTCGTCTCCGTCTCGTGGGCCCATAAAAGCAGCTGGTGGTGCACTGCATTGGCACAGTTGAAGTTCAGCTAACGTCGCAAACACACACACACACCTCCTTTAAACACACACACACACACACAAATCGAGTGAACCAACATGAAGGTGCGTCCCGTGAATCTATTTTTTTTTTTATATCAAACAGGAAATCACGTAAACGGATTAAACGAATTTCCTTAACAAAAATATAGAAATGGAGAAACAAATTTAAAATTTTCAATAATTTTAAATTTAAGCAACTATTTTTTTTTAATACATTTTTTTATGTGAATTGTTTTTCTCAAACCAAGGGAAACAAACGTTTTTATGTGTGATTTTTTAAAAAGATTTCAAAGCAAAATTTCATGATCATTGTTTGAAATTTGTTCGAAGTGTTTGTCAAAAGTTTGCACCTGGGAAAGAAAGCTTTTCATAGCTACAAAGCTTTTAAAATGAAAAGTAAATTTAGATTATACAATTCATTTAAGTTTGAATACGTGCCTGCGTAATCCATTGTGAGCTTTGAAAGCTTTTCATTACCAGCACGTACATATATAATGAAAAGCTTTCTTAAACGAGTGCAAATGTTGATAAAAAAGACTCCACAATTAAACAAGAAAAAAGGGACAGCTTTTCATTGAAAAAGCTACGTATTTTTGAGGAAGCTTTTGGGCCCGCGTGCAAGTTTTCAAAAACACTTCAATATACGAGTTTTATGCGCTGCATTGTGATTATAATATTTTGCATTCTCTTTAATAAAAGGTATTCGTTTGTCTGCTTGCTGCATGCAGCATGGTCAACGCTGGCTTCCTTGGCGGCGGCAGCGCTCTTAGCTCCGGCGGTGGTGGAGGCGGTGGTTGGTCATCTGGCGGTGGTGGCGGCGGCGGTGGTTGGTCCTCCGGCGGTGGTGGCGGCTACTCTGGCGGCGGCGGTGGCTGGTCATCCGGCGGTGGTGGCGGCTATGGCGGCGGTGGTCATGGTGGCGGCGGCGGAGTGAAGATCATCAAGGTTATCTCAGATGGCGGTGCTGGCGGCGGCTATGGCGGCGGTCATGGCGGTGGTTATGGCGGTGGTCATGGCGGTGGTTATGGCGGTGGTCATGGAGGCGGCGGCTATGGCGGCGGTGGCGGCTATGGAGGTGGTCATGGCGGTGGTGCTAGCACCATTAAGATTGTCAAGGTCATCTCAGAGGCTGGCGCTGGCGGTGGCGGCTATGGCGGTGGCTACGGAGGCGGTTATGGCGGTGGCAGCTCTGGCTGGTCCTCTGGCGGCGGTCATGGCGGTGGCTACAGTGGTGGCAGCTCTGGCTGGTCCTCTGGCGGCGGTCATGGCGGTGGCTACAGTGGTGGCTCCAGCTCTGGCAGCGTACAAATCGTCAAGGTCATCTCTGATGCCGGCAGCAGCGGCGGCAGCTACGGCGGTGGCAGCAGCTATGGCGGTGGCCACAGCAGCGGTGGCTGGGCACCACAGGGTGGTTGGGCCCAAGGCGGCAGCGGCGGTTGGTAATCAACAAAAAGCAGCCCACAAAACGCAACCAAAAACCGAAAATCAAAACCTTGTTTACCCTTGTGATACTCAAGTTGAACTCTGTCAAATTTTGTTGTTCCCTACCTCTCCCAAAATCCCTTTTATTCCCCTTTTTGTTTGTAAATAAAAAAAAAATTGTAAATACTCATGATGAAAACAAAAACGAAAACAAAAGAAAATAATAAAAATAATTAAATAAAAAGTCAAACCAAATGCAAGTGAAATTTTGTTTCAATTCCGCAAGGCAAATAAATCATACGACACGTGGTCATTGGGTGCTTTTAGGTATTCCAAATGTTAACAGAAGCAATTCCCAAGGCCATAACATTCATTTGCACTGTTGAACATGGTCCTAACAAGACTTTTCCGGCTCAACTGATTAACGGTATTGTTGTAAAGTTGGCAGCGCCTTAAGAAGGCGTTGAGAAAGGGGAAACTATAACAAACTAGTCTACAATTGTAACATGTTCTTGAGAAAACAAAGTCAATGATATTAATATACCTCATTATACATACAACTAAGGAAGATGTTAAGAGTGCTGCAAAGTTTTTAAAAAGATAACAGAAATTTATTCCTTCTACTCCATTAGATAATACCCTGTAGAAAAGCCTTTTATGGGTTTCCAACAAATCAAAGACTTTCATAGAGCCATAAAACAATTTATAATATTATTTATAAATATTCATAATAAAATTCAAAAATACCCTGTAGTAAAAGCTGCTCCACAAGAACATAAATAACTCCATTTTATCTCCATTTTTATCCTAAAATCCTCAAAATATTTGACAAGAATGAAATAAATTAACCTTAAACAAAATTACAGGGTATTGCGCAGCCTTCCACTGTTGTTTTCACATGACATACTTAAGTCAAACTTTGTTGCTTGCATCTTATTCATATTGCTTGCGAGCTTCAACGCTTTATAAGCTCAAAGTAAGCTTTCAAAGCAAACATGTTCAGACAGGCATAGACACGCACAAACATGCTTTTGTTTATAATGCCGTTAATATTGTGTGCACGTTTATTGATATTAGATGTTATTAATATAATTTATGAAAAAGAAAAGTGAATTTCGCTTACCGTAGGCGTTTGGAGATTGAACTTTGTAGACTAGTAGATACCCTGTTATTGAAATTTTAGTTTACCAACATTATCTATAGGGCCGGAGGAAATACACTTAATGGTGGGAAATACTCTGTAAAATATATATAAATTGTATAAAAACGATATAGATTAAACAGATTATTAAATATATATTTTATTACATATTTAGAATGGCTTCAAGATACCCTGTAGTTTTTAAAAATACTTATACTGATATAGTTATGAATAGTTATAAGTATTCTAATTATGTTTAAGATTATTAACATCATTTATGGCATTTATGAAAATACTCTTGATAATTGAAATGACTTAAAGTTACTCTATAATAATGAAATAGTTTTTATAAAATAATTCTATTGATGTACACAAATGTTGACATCAATTTGCAAGTGAAATTGAATTTGTCGTTGCAAAAATCGATAAAATAAACTGTTGCAGAGTCAACAACAACACACACTATATAGATATAGACTTTCAGCCATCGAGTGCAGAGAGAAGGTGCAAGCAACATTTCAATTAAGTTTCCTTTTTGCAAACTGGGAAACCATTGAGGCTTTCCATCGGCAACAGTCTGTGTCAGCTTTGAAGCAAACAACAATAGCGGGAAAGGCGAAAGGCGAAAGGAAAGGAAAGAAAATCTTCGATACATCGCAAAACTTGAATCCTGAGACTGATTGACCCGCGGTGAAACACGAACAACTTCAATGTCAGCCTGTGACAGGGAGTAGCGAGCGAAAGAAAATGGAAGGAAAACCGGAGGGAAAATCGAATGAGGAAAATGGGAGTAAAAAGTGAAATCAAAATCCAAGTTGCCTCTTCAGTCTGACATCGTGAGATGTAAATGTCAAAGTCAGGAAAGTAAAGCTCCTGTCTACAATCAAATCGAATGCACTTTAAGTGTTGCAAAACGTTCTGCAGAACTGACATTCAAAATCCTCCTTCTGCCCCTAGACAGTAGGGGAGGTTAAGATGTCTGTTGTTGGTTATTGTCCCAATCAATTTCACTCATAAATCTCCAAATATTTTTCTTTCAATCTTTCAATTTTCAAGTTGTATTTTTTTATTTTGCCAATTTTTGTGTATTTCTCATGCTCATGTCAAAAGTTCAGTTCGATGAGTTGACAGCGCTTGTCAAGTAACTGCAAAATGCATTTGCAACTGTCAAGTTCTTCACGTACACAAAGGTGGCAACCCTGCATGCAACTAATATGTCAAATATTTGTCATGTGGCTGTTATGATTATGTCAAACACACACAAGATTTAGAAATAAATCAACCAAAGAAACGTAATTAAATGGAAATAGCCAAAAATACTAAATACTAAGTTTACCTTGTAGCTGAAAAAGACAGATGTATTAAAGGGAATACAGTTACTTTCTTGTTTTAGCGGACAATGAAGCAATAAATGAGTAGATATAAACAGATTTTAATGAATTTGAATAGACATTTCTAATAGAATACTAAGTTAAAAAGTCAGTTTTCAGAATAACACCAATAATAGTTAAAGCCAAGTTTAACATGAAGTTAAAAAAAGAGTGTACCAAAATAATCATCTTTTTAGTTAAAGCTAATGGTAAGCTTAACATGCAGAAGAAAAAGTGTGTGAGCCATCAGTCGGAAGAAGTCAGTTTTAAGTCATATTCCAAGTCACAAACGATACCTCAATAACCAGGCATTAAGCATTCGACTAGTTGTCCATTAGCTCTTTTTGCTCTTGCCATCTTTTAGTTTTAAGTACTCTTTGTGTATGGTTCACAAAGTCTGAATTCGTGTATGGCACACCAATTAGCCTCGACTTAACCTAAAAGTCGGATGATTTGAAACAAACCGAAAGAGACGGAAAAAACAAAGGTTTTCCAAGATGATGATGACAAAGGGGAAAAGCGAAAGGACACCGGAGAAGGAGAAGATGATGGAGACGGAAGCGAAGCTCATTAACGCAAGCTGTAGCAGACTTTTAGGTGTGACGGTGACGGTGGGTGGGGAGAAAGGAATGTGTGAGGGGGGAGGGAACTGGGGGCAACGACAGCTGCGTGCGAAAATATATTACGTATACGTAACGTGCACACATATTACGCATACGCATACGCATACGCATACGCTTGCATGCAAGTATGTGAACAATCAGTGGGTGTTTGTTTTATTGTTGTACTCTGTTATTTATGTTGCTGTTCTTATTGTTGTTGTTGTTGTTGGAATGGGTCTAGTTTAAGCAAAAATAACTCACTTTTGATTTGTAAAGAGTCGAACGTAAACAAACAACAGATGTCTCGCTGTATTCTGTATTCTCTCTCTGTCTCTGTCTCGATGCGAATGTCAAAGCCCCAGATAATAACGTAATATGGAATATGGAAAATGGAATATGGAATGCAATATACTAACCAATATTCATACATACGAATGCTGCATTGTCCATCTTTCGCATTGTTACACAGTGCAACCTTTGACTATAAATACCACTCAGCTGGCGGTGTCGCGTAGTTACAATCACATTCACACCCAGACACCGTCACAGTCATAGTCACAGTTACAGTCACAGTCACAGTTACGTTCACAGTTAGAGTCATAGAACATAATTGAAAGCCCAGCTCAATTCGTATTTCTAATGCTGCTCTGCCACGCCCACAATCTATATAACGTATTCCTTGTATTTGTGCTCATTCCATTGTCCATTGTGGCACAAAACTACTGTGATCCTGCTTTGTGTCCTGGCGGACTGCGTCATGTTGTCTGCGGCAACAGCGGAGTAAGTAAAGCAAGAATTGAAATCTTCACACGGCAAACAAAAATAATCTACAACTTTATATGGAAGGAGAAAGTAATATATTGCAGAATTTCTAGCTAACATCAAATAATATTTTACTCACATATAAATAAGTTGAGCTTTAGAAACTCGAATTATAAATATGTACTGGAAAATAAATAGAGGCTTAGAAATTCTGGTTATTAAGACATAAATATATTACTTAGGCCCATTTCTTTAATGTCTATATGAGGTCTCAAATAACTCTTCGATGAAAACTGTATAGAAACTATTGTTAAATTCAAAGTTATCTATTAAATGGGTCTGGGGTTATATAAATATTTAGCTGTTGACTTATTATCCATAGCATAATTTAAAATGAATATGCATAAAAGTGGCTCTAATTGAATTGAAGAAAAAAAAGATTAGTTGCACCTGTTCGCATTTTTTTTGACAATGTAGATGAATATTTAATATAAATAGTAAGCAGAAATAATATAAAATTATTTATAATTAAAATATGATGCTGAAAAATTTTAAAGCAGCTATTCAACAACTTTTAAATACTACTAAGAAAAATCAATCCGATTTGAACCTTTATTTGATTTAAAATTTGTAATGAAACCTATCACATCTTCCTGTTAATATGACATACTTTAAATTAAAGTATATTTATTAATTTTTTACTGTTTAAAGTATCTCAAATTCGAGCAGACTCGTCTTGAGCAAAGCTATGTTTGTTTATTTAATTATATGTTATTCTCATATTTATTGACATTTGATATTCGAATATATTTAGTTTGCTTATTTTTAACTCTTCAATTTCAATTTGAATTTGAATTTGTATTTGTATTCTAATTTGTATTTAAACACCATTTAGCGTTTCGCCAGTGGTTGCAGTGGCGAATTTGTGCCAATCGATGCACATATACCGCTGATATTGCAACTGCACAATGAGAAGCGCCACCTTGTGGCTGGCGGTGGTTTAGCCGGGTTTCCCAGTGCTCTACATATGGCCACAATGAGCTGGGACTCGACACTGGCACAGTTGGCGGCCTACAATACGCTGCAGTGTCGGATGGCCCATGATGAATGCCGGAATACGCAGACCTATCGTTATTCCGGACAAAATCTAAGCATACTCTACACACGAAGTGGGGATATAGCCCAATATCTACGACAACGTATCGAGGGATGGTTCGACGAGTATCGCTATGCAACAAGTGCCGATATGGAGGTTTACAGACCACGAGGAGGACCGTAAGATCGATAAATCTATATAGTTATAGTTGGAGATAAAGTTTAAGTTCTAACTAATCCCCATTTCGTTCTTTTTCGATCATTCACAGTGCAATCGGACACTATACAACAATGGTAAATGAGCGTAATAATCGCATTGGATGCGCTATCGCCCGATATACGGACTCGGGGGGAGTGAGTGCCACCCTGCTCGCCTGTAATTATGCAGTGACAAATGTCCAGAACAATCCTATTTATAGAGCTGGTCTACCAGCCTCCGAGTGCATCCGAGGTCGGAATCCGAATTTCACCAACTTGTGCGCGGATAATGAAGTCTACAGTTACAATACCTGGGCAGGTTAAATTCTTATTCAAATATTGAACAACTTTAACTCAATTTCTCCTGCATGTAAAGTTTCCCAGTAAATTAAACCTCTATATTATTTAACCCTTATTCGTGTCCCAAGTAGGGGATAAAGCTTGTGCTGAACTTTTAATATCCTTACAGCTTTTGTTATGGGAATTTTTAAGTTCCCAAATGGGCATTATTATATCGTAAGTAAAAGTGCTTTTTATATTATCCGAAGCTTAAGCTTTGCTATACAGATTGGGGGACATTTTTAATCTCCCAGGAACTATCCTTGACTTTTGGGGGTTTTTTTTAATCCCCCAAAAATTAGCCTTGACATATTGCCATAAAAGGAAATTAACTTTTGGTTTTTGGCTGTTGTCTTGGCTGCAATATCTAAATTGTCTCGGCTGGTTTAGTTCTACGCTAAACGAAGAGCGTTTAGCAAGTATCTGAACCAGTTCGTTAAGGGCTAAAAACTTGGTTAAGCAATAAAGAAACGAATATTTAAATATCGCAAAGTGCTAGCCAAATTAATTATTTACCATAAAGTATAATAATAACAAAATTTAGTATTACAATTTAATGGTGCACGTCATGTGATGATCCCCCTTTGATCCCTTTACGAGACGTATAATGATGGGAATGTCCTCGATTTTGGTCGGATTTGTCATTGAATGAGTGAATGGCTCGACACACTCCTCCTGGAACTTGGCCCACTTGCGAGTCTTGATAAAATCTTGAAAGAGCGTCTCTCGCGACGGTATATAACGCTCCAAATAGAAACGCATGCGATGCCAAATATGTCCTGGATTTTGTTCATCCACCATTAGCCAATATCGTGGTATCAACAGGCATTGCACCGTGGTACGAGCCATGATCACACGATGATCGCTCTTCTCCCCAACACCAAAGAGACCCCCATAACACATCGACCCAATGTCGATAAAGCGTGTAGTATAGTTTGCACCGGCCTAAGTATGTGATATTATTACGAATACTTTTCCCCAGCATAAATTCAAATAACTAAATGTCAAAGTTTTTACCTTTGTTTTGAGCTTTGTCCTAATCGATGATGTTACACTGGAAGCACTTGAAGAAGCTGTAAATATTTCCGATTCTTCTGTATCTTCCGTATGTTCTAAATTCTTCACTTGACTGTGTTGGCTTGCCGTTTTACGAAGCATCGAATACGTTTTCGTTCCTGTTCGCTGACTCATCTTACTCACTTTAGTTGAAGGATGATTAAAGAAATAATGTTCTCGCATCGAGCCGACAGGAGTGTAATCTTCCTCCGATAGCCATTCTTCATAATCATCGAATAAATCGGCAGTCTTACGACTCTCTCTATCGTTGGCTATATTTATAACAGATTTAGAAACCGAATGATGACGTTGATGATGATGATGATGATGATGATGGATTGCTTGCTCTTTGTCATCTTCAGGCTTTGGTTTCTCATTCAAAGTCTTACAATGCGCTTCGATTTTATCAAACTCAAACTTACGTTTCTGTAAATTACACTCAAAATAATTATCAGATATTTTTCAAAATGATTTTAAATGATTTTCGTACCGCTTTCTTTTTATTAAATTCCACTTCGTCCAGTGATGAATTAGAGCGCAATAATTCGCGAACATCAAAAGGATCCGGAGCATCATCATCGCTGTCATCATCGGTAGCGATTTCTACAACATTGGGCAGCTCATACTTGACTTCACCCATTACAGAGTTAACCTATAGAAGAAGAAGTCGAAGTCGAAGTCTCAAAATAAGATTTAGTTTAGAAAGCATTCAAATAACTTGCCCTCATATGGAGACATTGCAAAAGGACGCATTCGCCACTCAATACAAAATGTACGTGATTTGTGCTGTCCTTTTCCTCCGGATAGATCGTTTCCAATGGATCATATTGTCGGATAGTTGCAAGTTTACAGGCCTCAATGATCTGTATACAATATTGAATGTTATTAGTAAACTAAGTATTATTCAAAAATGATTACATTTACCTGTGAACTATTCATGTATTTGAAATAGCTCAATGATGAAAGTGCTTTCTTTTTCTCAATCCAAGCTTTCTTAACATGCGGCATTAACAAAGTCTTAAAGTCGTCATCATCCAGCATCAGAATTTCACAATTAGCTAGAAATCAAAAATTGATTAATTGCTGAAAATTATAATAACTAAATAAATCATTTTACTGCTTACTGGCTGCTGTAAAGGTTCTCGTTCTGAGGCCATTCTCAAGTAGTTCGACTTCACCGATCCAATCACCAGGTCCATTGTAAGCCTCAAGCTTTGCTTCATTTTTACGTGTGACCTGGCGAAAAGAAAAATAAATGAGTATGTTTTAAATGTAGTATCAATTTATAGAACAAATCATAATCAAAATCGATCTGGTTTTAGCGAAGTTATGTCAGTTTAAAGTGTGGTAACTCTTGGAACTGGCTAGAAATCGGTTCAGTTCAGTTTTAAACCTATTTGGAATCTAGCTCACCTTATTGAATACTGTTCTATACATATGGAGTTCACCGCTAATTACAAAATAAACCCATATAGGTACATCGCCCTCTTTCACCACGACGCGACCTGCACCAATTTGCATAAAATGCAGATGAGGCACCAAACGAGCACGTATTATCTAAAGAAAATATATAAGAATATATCTATATATAAGACTGATCAAAAGAGAGAGAGAGAGAGAGAGATTGTCTACTTACAGGTGGAATTTGTGAGAAGCAACCAAGACCCGCAACAATTGTGCAAAGTTTTTTTCTCTCCTCGATGGTGCGACTAGCATGGGATGATGCTAACAATCCTTTTTGCTAAAGGAATTCCAAATCGAAGCGATTTATTAAAGATGTGAGTAGATTTATTTATTGAATGAGTAAAAGTTGTATCTCTATTTACTTACAGCCATGGTTAAATGTCCCGTCTTGTGCTTCTTTCGGATCAACATGGCCACATTTTTCTTAACATTTAATGTGAGTCCCCCATCCCCCCCTTCCCCTTCGGCTAGCCATAAATAGTTGGCCAAACCGACGCGAACCAATCTTTTGAAGCGCAACTTGGCTTTCTTCTTGCGCTGGACCTCATCTCCTTCCTTGTTGCGCTTGGACATTGTCTATACTGAAAAAATGAATATGCAAAAGTTTTTAATTTTTTCCTATCGTTTAGTTTTCTGTTGTTTTTTGTTTGTTGTTTGTGTGTAAAGGGATTGTCAAGAATTAAAAGAATTATTCAGCCTAATTGAAGTTAAAATATCTGTCTACTAAGTATCCGGTTTTTTTTTGATTAACTCCTTAAGTCGTTTTAAGAGTAGAAGTAATAATTAATTGTAAAATTATATAAAAAAATGTAGTAGACATAATACTGAAATAGTTGAAATAGCAATAGAAATCCAAATAGTAGTAGAAATTATAAAATTAGTAGCATAAATTGTGGAAATAGTAGCAATTATGAAAATAGTAGTAGAAATTATATAAATAGTAGTAGAAACTATGGAAATAGTAGTAGAAATTATATAAATAGTAGTAGAAATTATGAAAATAGTAGCAGACTCGGGCAAATAATTGATATGAAGTGCTTATAATGGATGAAGAATCTCCAAAAACTTTTTTTAGTTTCCAAATTCTCGTAAGGACCTTCACTTAAGCTCACTTTTGATAGGTTTTGCTCTGCGAAGCATCTCCAGAGCACCTATCAAATCCTGACAACCTTAAACAATAGCGTAATCAAGGTAATCACTTGAATAAACTTAAAAGTACAAAGGATGTTCACATTAATTCACAACTACTCATCGTTTCAGCTCAAACCCAAAACAAACTCACTCAGTGAGAGAAACAAATGCAACTCAAAAGCTTACCCCTCAAAGGCTAGCTCAATTTACCCCTCTTGGCTGCACAGCACAAGCTTTTTGGGACAATGCAGAGGCGAGCAATGGCGAGCCAGTGGTGAGTATACAGATTGAGTGTGTGTGTGCAAGCAGTGGAGTGTGCAGCAAGAGAGTGAGTGAAAGTGCGAGTGAAAGAGCGTAGAAGAGAGTGAGCAAAGGCTTTCACTCAAAGCTAGGCAAGCTGTTGAGCTGTTCATTTGGATGCTTAGCGATGTCTCTGTAATTTTGCCAACGACAGTTCATTACGGTTTTCGTTTTCAAGGATAAGCGATGCCTACGTGCTGGCAGCTCGCAAAAACTCAACGCTTACAACTCAAATACAATTGTCGTCTTTAGAATTTCGACGAGTTTTTCCCTGGTTTTCTACATATATTGTTTTTTTTTTTGGATTTTTTTATAGTGCATCTGAGAGTGTGTGAGTGTGTGTGTGTGATTGTGATTGTGGTCAACTTTTGTCGTGTTGTCAAGTGCTTAGTTAGAACAAACGACACGCTTCCGGAATGCGGTCCACATTCCACAAAAGACAACAGAAACTAAAATCTACAACTTAAACAATTACAATAAGAAACAATTCAACAATTTAACCAATAAAAATTACAACCAAAAATTATAACCAATTCAAATTGCGCGGCTTAAAAAACTATTTTTTGTATTTATTTGAAAGTGTGGGGTTTTTTTTTTTGTTAGTTTTGAGGCAACCTAACAAGTGCGAATTTAATTATAATTATAATGATGATGATGACGATGTTGTGATGTTCCCAGCACAAGGATTAAATATACATAATTCAAAAATATACGAAACGAAACGAAACTAATCGCATTAGCGCATTTTCGGAATATGCTCAAAACACGCTCAATTTAACTAGGTGAGTGCTAAAAATGAAAAATGAAAAACGAAAATATTCAAAATGAAACTCATAAATGGTGAAAATTAAATCAAATCCAATTAGACTTAAATCTGCAGAGCAAAAAAAAACATAAAATCAAATAGATAAAGACAAGTAGTACTTTTTTTTTAGTTTATCCACTTGAAGCTGCATCCGTCTTCGTCTAGGATTTTTTTTTCTATTTTTTTTTTGGGTCTCGGTCCCGGTTCCGTTATTTGTTATGCGCACATTTCCTTTAGCTAGAAGCATTTTTTTTTTTTTTTTTTGAGGAACTTTCCTTTTACCGTACCGGATATTTAACCTTACATCGTAATCCTTCCCAGCTTTGAGAGTCAAGCTCGTTTCGTACTTAATTTAATATGTAGATTTTCCAATAAGTCCCATCTAACAGGATGCAATTTATGGCAAGTCGCACATAAATCCATCGATTTGAGCATATAAATCAAATGCTTGGGTTTTATTTAGCATCCCTCTTACCCCCCTTACCCTTATCCTTATCCCCCTGTTTTTCCAGTTTTGCGCTTCTTTCCACTTATATTTTTCTCATGCTCACGTCAAGGTTCATGGTAGTTGGCTTCAAGTTAAATTAAGTGTGAAATTAACTGTAGTTACGTTAACGCATTCAATCGACAAGTTGGCAGGCCTATTTTTTAAAACACTCTTTAATATATTCTATAAATTAATAGGGCTGCCATATTTGCATATATATATATATAGTTATTTACAGAAGACAAACCTGTAATTTATTTAACAGGTAGATGAAACAGTTTTTTAGTTAAAGAGAAATTCATTTGTATTTTAACCACAAATGTCAATTCTCATTTAGTTGAAAAAGTTAAAAACTATTTAATGGAAATGACAATGTTGAGAGCATTATGGAAATTAATTAAAGTGGATGTAAACTTCAAGAAATCTACTTAAGAAAATAAATTTAAACTCAACCACAATTTAAGGTGTAAGTCAGCGTTAAGTTAAAGTTAAGGTCAATTTGACTTGAAGGATAATAAAAGATAAGCAGTATAAGATTAAGTTACTTGGCCTAGTTTTGTAAATAGTCTGCATTAGAAATATAAATAGATTTAAACCACATTTTAAAGTCAATGATAGTGCTAACTTTAAGATAGTAAAATAAATTCATTAATTATATAGTTTGAATCAAATAAAATAATATAAATTAAGGCTTAACTCCGAATCTTTAAATGCTTTCAATTCATATATTAAATAAATTCATTAATTTAAGAATTTGAATCAAATAAAATAATATAAATTAAAGACTAACTCCAAATCTTTAATTGCTTTCAATTTGAACCGAATTTAAGTTAGACAATCATTAAATGTTATTACCAAAATACATTTATAGTACTAACAATAACTGCAAATTGTTAAATTAATAATATTGGTTTTAGTTTAGCCAATTTTGAATCTCAACTTGACCCAAGGACAATTCGAGTTGAATGGAAGTGGAAACGAACAAAGTAGAAAATATAAAAATATATAAAGTGGATAAAAGCGTCATTCAATAGCATCTAAAGTTTCTCTCCAAATAGTATATGTCTCCATCTATCTATCTGTATTTATCGTTTGTTTTTATTTCTCTCAAACATTTCTTCTCAATTGCCTGCGCTTCCCTCTTTCCAAACACATTCCTCCCCCCTTCGCCATTAGAATTAAATAGCTTTCAGAAAACTTTAATTTGTTTTAACTTTTGAGCAAATGTTTTTACCTTGACTCATCTAGACCAACTTGCAAGAACTATTTCATTAAACACGGGCTCGACTTGTTGGATAACCTGTACTTATAATCAGTTCTAAATTTGTTTGACTTCTCATTGGTGTAGGCCATCAAAAAAAGAGAGACAGAGAATTTCATTAATGGAAATGACTTTTTTATTACCTCATTTCAAATAGAATTTCAAGATAAGATGATTTTCAACATTAATAGGTATTAGAGTTTGCTTCAAGTTCTATCAATCATCAATCTATATAATCAGAATTTAGAGATAAGATGATTTTTTTACATTAATAGTCATTAGAGTTTGCTAGTCTTCAAGTTCTATTAAAGATTCATTAATATATGCTACTATAACATCTCTTAAGACATCGCATTAATAAAGAAGCAAACATTTTATTATATTCACTTTACTTTTTAACAAAACTACACTTCTTTTTCAAATTCCTTTTTATATTCAAATTACTCTAACACATCTTTATTAAGGTTAAAACTATCGTTTAGCCTTTGCGAAAGTATTCGCGATAGTTTCATAAGATAAGATGATTTTTAACATTTTTAGATATTAGAGTTTGCTTCAAGTTCTATCCATTGATGTATAGTATTATAACAACTTTAAA
This sequence comes from Drosophila putrida, assembly GCA_037043535.1. NCBI lineage: Eukaryota > Metazoa > Arthropoda > Insecta > Diptera > Drosophilidae > Drosophila > Drosophila putrida. The sequence goes on from JBAMBI010000016.1 coordinate 1,796,511, forward strand.
GACATACTTTACTCTATAACAATTTTTATATTCATAATACTCCGACACATCTTTATTACTATCAAAAACTTTCGTTTACCTTTTGCGATAGTACTCGCGATAGTTTCAACCATAGATCAATGTTCAAGCTTCATTTCCCCTTTTGTCATGCATTTAGCTAAGACAGAGATTATAAAATTGCTTGAATTACAAAGCAAAGAATTCCGGAAAAATGTTAAAAACAAAGACATGATAAGTACGTCGTACTTACATGAGGATATACTACGTGCATGTATGTAAAGCAATTACATATGAGAGCACAGCTACAACAAAAAACAAAAAGAAAAGACCAAAAAAAAAAAAATGAAAAGAGAAAGAAGAAAAAGAATAAAGGGAAAAACGACAAGTCGGAAAATGGGGAGTTGGGAAAAAAAAGTTAGCTAGGTCCGTTGGCGGTGGCAAAGACGTAATCCTACAATGTCAAGCGGTTGTGAAGAACTTTCTAATCTGACTCATACGCAAAGTAGAAGAATTTGATGTAATGAGCACAGCAGGAGGGGGTTAACACTGGTAAGGGAGGGTAAGGGAAAGTCAAGGGATGGGTAGGGAATGGGTAGGGGACTTAAGGGATGAGGTTGGGTCAGAGAGCCCCAAAAATGTGTACAAGACTTAGTCGTAATGCGTAGAAAACAAAACAAAGCACGTTTTGCACTCAATGGGGCACAGCAGGTGCTGCACTAACCCAACCCCCCCAACCCCCGGTGTGTCCCCAAAGGAGGCAAGGAGCCTGAAGCTTGCAAGAGGAAGAACGAACGAACGAACGAACGAAGAGGTGGAGTTAAGGTGGTTGGCAGAAAAGTCAGATCCCTTAGAATCCACGGGGTTAGACGCAGCGTTAAGCGTTAAGAGCTAGTTAGTCAAAGTCAGGTAGAAGTAGAAGTAGAAGAACAACAAGAAGAAGTAGATGAAGACCAAGACGAAGAACAAGAGGATAAAGAACAAGCAATATGATGAAGATGATGATGGAAATGGCAATGAGAATGGAAATGGTAACTGGGGGTAAATAAAAGAAAGCGCCGCCAAAAGACGTGACAGTCCTGGCAGACCTGGGAGTCAGTTGCTAATGTTCTTGGTGCCTTATCCCTCCCTACTATTACTATATACTAAATGCCAACATCATAATCATTGCAATCATAATCACAATAAAACTGATGACTTTCAAAGATGACAACGATGATGATGATGATGATTACGTTTGTAGCGAAGAAGAGAATTTCATAAAATGAAAATTTTTCGCCATGGAGCTCATTTGACTTTTATTGCCGCACTGAGTGTGCAAGAGTGTGCCACTGTGTGTGTGTGTGTGAGTGTGTGAGTGTGTTTGTTATGAGAATATCCTGCTTGTTGTCCTTTAAGTGCAATTAGAATACGCTTTAAGCCCTTCCGTTAGCATTGTTATCTTTTGTATATAAAGTAAATAGTTCATTTCTCGGGTCAGCTTTAAATTCATCTTCTTCTTCATCTTATTCCCCATTTTGCTTTGTTTGTCATCATTTTCATTTTCATTTTTTTTTTGCCTTTTTTTGATTTGGCAAAAATCAAATGTCAACAAGGACGTAACAAAAGGGATGCGTTGAAACAACACAAAAACACAAATCAAAACCGAAAAAAGAAACAAGCAAACAAACGACACGCAATCAAAAAAAAATATATAACAAAACAACAACCAAAAAAAAAGAGCATCAGTTGAGAAGATGAAGAAAGAAACAAAAACAACAACAAGAACGTAGAAGAAGAACAACAACGACTGCACTAATATAATATTTATTACGGTGATTATGTCGTGAGCCAAGGGCAAACAGCAACGCCCACCACGACCCACCACCCACCACTCTCTCACTCACCTCACCACATCACATCACACCACACCACAAGAAGCCACGCACAAACGCACCAAAGTCAATGGCAAAGTGGGAATAGTGGGAGTGGGAGTCGGAAAGGGAGAGCAAAGAAGAGTGACGGGAGAGCGGGACAGCCTGAGAGCGGGAGAGCGTTAAAGAAATGTAATAAGCAAGTGTATTGAGAGAGTAAAGAGTGCGGAGTGCAGAGCGAGCGGCAAGCACATAAACTATGATGGACAAAGACAAAGCTCAAGATGAAGCTGTAGCTCAACTTGAAGAGCATCAGAGAGGTCAAGAGAGACAGTGACAGAGGGAGAGAGGCAAACGGGGTGAGGGGACAGTAAGAGAAAGCAAAGTTAGCAAAAAGGCTAGATTATCGCCGCAGGAATCAACTTTAATTTCTTTTATTCAACAACTGTATTACGCCAATAAAACGAACTCAAACTCGCTTTTAAATGAACTTTCTTGTCAAGTTATCGGACCTAGTTACGATTGAAGTACGGGCAGAACGAACGTTTGTCCGTCCTTCCCGTCCCTCCTCCCTCTACTATCAGCACATCATTATTCTTCATTTTATAGTTAGTATAAATTGGCAATGTCCGACAGTTCCTGGAAGTTGGGGTTCAGCTACTTCCACTTATCAAGTGGCTATGAAATTTTGTTATAGTATCGTGGCACCCAATTCAAAGGAAATATTCATTAATATTAGAAGGAAAATTGGCAGAGAGCCTAACCTAACCTAACAAAATTTAACGTTGCCTAACCTAAGTAAACTTTATATACAAATATATTGATATTAAAGAACGATAAACTTACTCAACCTAGTGTAACCCAATAATTCTGTCTATAAATCTGGAAAATGCTGTCGAAATGGGTATAGAAAATTCTAAAACCAAAATAAGTAGATAGAAAAATCTAACCTAACCTAATCTAAACTAAACTCTCGAAGTTAACCCCATTTAATCCCATAGCAGAAGATATAGCCTAACAAAACATAACCAAACTTTAGCTAAGCGTAAATTTATTTTTACCATATATTATATTTTCATTCTATCTTATACTAATCAATTTCGATATAATTGCTATAATTTTAGAGGATCCAAAAACCACCTGCAATCATAATTTAGACCAGCAAAAGAAGAATCTATTGCAAATGCTGGTCAAATACTGCCCGAAAGAATCAAAGGCAGTAGTCAAGTGCGTGGAATAAAATGAAGGTTTCGGATTACCATCATACCAGACCAGATAATCAAAGTCACGTCATCCGGTGCAAAGGATGAGGCGTTCAAGAGTTAATAGCGCATCATTAGCATCAGCATCAATCGCGGTCCACACGCTCTCACAGCTCCACCATCATCCAGAGACAACGCAGAGCCAGAGACTGAGTCCCAGACAGACACAGAGACAGACAGAGATACAGAGACAGAGAAAAATACAGATATTGGGTCGGGGACAAAGAGAGAATCTCAATTTGATTCGGTTGCTAGCCGTTGTCGCTGTAATTGCAACACTGTGTCATTGTGCATTGGGTAAGTAATTGAGATGACTTCAAACTATACAAAAAATTTCCTAGCTTTTTTAATAAAATCTAAAATATCTAGAGTTCATTT